>OU015754.1:66987172-67009441 GCA_907169655.1 Acomys percivali | reverse complement strand
TGTGTGTGTGTGTGTGTGTGTGTGTGTGTGTGTGTGTGTGTGTGTGTATGTGTGTAGGCCAGAGGACATCTTGCTGAATACAGTGGGCTGGCTCACATCAAGGCCCAGGAACCTACCTGTCTCCACTTCTCCAGTACTGGGATTATAAATGTACATGAGAAGCCAGGTGTGGTGGCGCACGCCTTTAATCCCAGCACTTGGAAGGCAGTGGCAGGCAGATCGCTATGAGTTCGAGGCCAGCCTGGTCTACAAAGTGAGTTCCAGGACAGCCAAGGCTACACAGAGAAACCCTGTCTCAAACAACAACAACAACAAAAAAGGCCTGTACCACCATGCCCGGTGAGATATTATTTTCTTAACACTTTTTCTGGAATTGGACTTGGGTAATTCCTGCTTGTAAGGCAGATACTTTACCCATAGAATTTTTAGTCCTTTGCCTTCCTAACTAACACTCCTCCCTGAGGCAAGCAGCAGCATTCTGATATGGCCGCCTGGAGCTTTCTTCCTGCTCACTTACAACTGCAGGGCCCCTTCAGACAGCGCCAGAGTCTGCTTTTCCTCCAGAGATGTGATACAGAGGTTGACTCTGGCTCAAACCTTCTTCAGACCAACAGAACCCCCACCATGCGCTTCTAAATCCAGGTTTCGAGGAAGTGTTACTGAATTTCCTTAGATCCTTCGGTTGAACCCTGGCAGGCCAGCTGAGGGAGGGAACCAGGTGCTAGACAGAGAACGGAGGCTTTCTTTTATTTATTTATTTATTTTATTAATTTATTCATATTACGTCTCAATTGTTAGCCCATCCCTTGTATCCTCCCTTTCTTTCCTCCCTCCCGCTTCCCCTTCTACTCCCTTCCCCTATGTCTGTGACTGAGGGGGACCTCCTCCCCCTGTATATGCTCCTAGGGTATCGAGTCTCTTCTTGGTGACTTATTATCTTTCCTCTGAGTGCCACCAGGCCTCCCCATCCAAGGGACATGGTCCGATATGGGGCACCAGAGTTTGTGTGAAAGTCAGATCCCCTTCTCCACTTAACGGTGGAGAATGTCCTGTCCATCGGCTAGACTGTGGAGGCTTTCTTAGGAGAAGCAGGAAGATGGAGGACTCTCATCAAAAGCTCCCTTGCTAGGACACTGACTTTCCGAGAGATTAGCCGGTTTGTGGCAGTTTCCAGACTGGTGGGTGCCTTCTCTCTCAGTGGGTGGGCCAGGTGATGCCTCAGATCCCTGTGGCCTAGTCACCAGATGCCTTGCGGTCCTCCAGATCTCAGGGACAAAGATCTTGGCCGCCTGGAGCTATCCTGGTTACCGATTAGTTTTCCCACAGGCTGCTCCTAACGCTCACAGTCTGGAGGAGGCAGCTGCTGGGAGGTCTCAGCAGCTGCCTGAGATCTGCAAACTCACACCAACACCAAGAAGGAAGAGACCCGCTATTGTTTGCATGGAAGACAAAGGTCACCTGAGGTCAAACAGAATCAAGCTTGAGGTCTGGTTTCGGCTCGCCTGCAGAAGTTGAGTCTGTAGCAAGCCAAGGCTACACAGAGAAACCCTGTCTTGAAAAAAAAAAAAAAAAAGAGTCTGAGGAGGAACTTCACAACTTCCTGAGCTACAGAGCCTGGGCTCTGCCCTCAGTCTCTCTTCTCCGATCTACATGAGAAACAGCCCCTCTCTGGACTCTACGGCCTAAACAAGGGAACTGTATGAGTTAAATAGACTTGAGGGCAGCCCAGGGAGAAGTCGGGGAGTAACTACTGGGGAGGTCTCTATCACCTTTTTTTTTTTTTTTTTTTTTTGGTTTTTCGAGACAGGGTTTCTCTGTGTAGCCTTAACTGTCCTGAACTCCCTGTGTAGGCCAGGCTAGCCTCAAATTTACAGCAATCCAACCGCCAGATCCAGAGTGCTGGGATTAGAGGCGTGCGCCACCAGCAGGTTTGTAACGTGAACTACCCAGGGATTTAGTGACTACAAAAGCAGTCGCAAGACGGCGCCCCCTACTGGAGGGGGAAAAAACGTACTCTTTACCAGCCTGCTACTGTGGAATTCTGAAATTAAATTGTTCAGAGGGCTTGAGAGATGCCTTAGCTGCCAACAGCACTGGCTGCTCTTCCAGAGGACCAGGGTTCAATCCCCAGCACCCACAAAGAAGCTAACGCCTACCTGTCACTCCAGTTCCAGGATTTCTGACACCCTCCCACAGACATGCCTGCAGGCAAAACAGCAATGAACAATATATGAGAAAAGAAATTGTTCAGGACATGAAAACATCTGTGCATCCAGAATGCTTTGCAGGAGACAATTGAGGCATGTTTGCTGGCCGTTTGGAGATAACAACCTGTCTGTTTCTCATTCCAAGTAAGTAACAATTGTGCCAAAAGATACCCAGCTAGCACACCACACTTAATGGGAAAGCGCTTAAGGACCCATTCTTGTTTTTGTTTGTTTGGTTTTTCAAGACAGGGTTTCTCTGTTTAGCCTTGGCTGTCCTAGACTCACGTTGTAGACCAGGCTGGCCTCGAACTCACAGCGATCCGCCTGCCTCTGCCTCCCAGGTGCTGGGATTAAAGGCGTGCGCCACCATGGCCAGTTCTTGTTTTTTTTTTTTTTTTTTTTTCTTTAATTTTTTTAAAAGCGTTTCATTCTTTTAAAAAGTTCATTGATTTTTATTACATATATATTTTTTAATTCATATGTATGCATGTTTGTGTGTTTGTGGGTGCTTTCGAGGCCAGAAGGCATGGGTGGAGCTGGAGTTGTGGGGAAAGTGCTCTTGGCCACTAAGCCTTCCTGCCAGCCCAAACTGTCAGTCTTCATTTCTTTGTCTTGTGTTTTGTTCCCATTCTGTTCCACAGGATCAAAAAGTACCTACATTGATAACATCAAGTAGAAAAGTGGGCACAGAGATGAGGTAACGACAGGCTTTCCATTGGTGTGTGGAATTTAAATATAAGCAAAGCTCAAGAGTGAGTGACTCAGGGAACAGTTTCAACAGTCAACCTTGTAGCAAGTTGTCTGTAAAAAATATTGGAAAATTTGGAATTTTAAAAATTTAGTAGCCGGGCAGTGGTGGTGCACGCCTTTAATCCCAGCACTCGGGAGGCAGAAGCAGGCGGATCGCTGTAAGTTCGAGGCCAGCCTGGTCTACAAGGCGAGTCCAGGACAGCCAAGGCTACAAAGAGAGACCCTGTCTCAAAACAAAAACAAAAACAAAAACAAAAACAAATTTAGTAAATTTAGGCTGGGCGTGGTGGCACACACCTTAAATCCCAGCGCTTGGGAGGCAGAGGCAGGTGGATTTCTGTGAGTTTGAGGCCAGCCTGGTCTACAAAATTAGTCCAGACAACCAAGGCTACACAGAGAAACTTTATCTTGAAAAACAAACAAACAAAAATTACTAAGTGTATTTCTTTCTCTTTAGACAGGGACTCATAGAGCCCAGGCTGGCTTTGAACTCCTGGTCTTCCTTCATTAATTGCAAATGCATTTGTCCCCCATGCCAAGAAAAAAAATAAATTTCTTACTGATACAGCTAAATGGTTGGGAGAATTTCTGCGCACAGTAGCTTCCACCTTTGTCTTGGTTAGGGTCACTATTGCTGTGATGCAACACCATGACCAAAATAGGTTGGAGAGGAAAGGCTTTATTTGGTTGGTGCTTCCACATTACCTTTCATCACTGAGGGAGTCAGGACAGGAATTCAAGCAGGGCAGGAACGTGGAGGCAGGAGCTGATGCAGAGGCCATGGAGGGGTGCAACTTACTGGCTTGTCCCCTAGGGCTTGCTCAGTCTGCTTTCTTTCTTTCTTTCTTCCTTTCTTTCCTTTTTTAAATAATATCTATTTATTTATTTTATTTATGTGAGTGCTCTATATGCATGTACACCTGCAGGCCAGAAGAGGTCATCAGATCTCAGTATAGATGGTTGTGAGCCACCATGTGGTTGCTGGGACTTGAACTCATGACCTCTGAAAGAACAGACAGTGCTGTAGTCCACTGAGCCATATCTTCAGCCCCAGTCTGCTTTCTTATAGAATCCAGGACCACCAGCCCAGGGGAGGCACCACCCACCGAGGGCTGCCCCTCCCCCAGCATCATTAATTAGGAAAATGCTCCACAGGCTTGCCCTAACCTGATCTATCTTTATTTCTTTTTTCAAGACAGGGTCTCTCCGTGTAGCCTTGGATGCCCTGGACTCATGTTGTAGACCAGTCTGGCCTCGAACTCACAGCGATCCACCTGCCTCTGCCTCCCGAAGTGCTGGGATTAAAGGCATGCACCACCACCGTCCTGCTCCACAGCCCTACCTTATGGGGGGGGGATTTTCTTGAGGTTCCTTCATCTCAGAGGTCTCATCTTGTGTCTAATGGACATAAATCTGTCCAGCGCAGCCTTATTCTTTATGCTTTTCTGAGTTGCTCTACATACAAGTACACACTGTCTTGTCTTCTGTGCTGTTCCTATAAATTTGCCAGTAAAAACCATGAAACCATAAAAACAAACAGCTGTTGGGGAGGGTGTGGTTGTCGGAAGAAGAGTCACCCATTGACTCAGGTAAGAGCACTTGGTCCCCAGTTAGTGGCGCTGTTTGGAGAGGTGGGGGGGCCTTTGGAAGGGGTGCTCTTTGCTGGAGGAAGTGTTTCCCTGGGGCCTTTGAGAGGCTGTAGCCCCACTTCCTCTTAACTCTCCCAGTGTCCTGCTCTGGCCACCTGCTGCTCAATTATGAACACCCCGTGCAGCCATAAGCTCAGAGGAGGTTGCTTTTGGTCGCAGTGTTTTATACAGTAACAGAAAGGAAACTAAAACAGAAGATTTGGGAATCCCTTAAAGAATTCACATTAGAACCTGGAAATTAAAAAAAAAAGGAGGGGGCATCTCTGTGATGGCGTCCATGCTTGCCGGTCACTGCCCATCAAAGACAGGCACATCCCATAGGACATCACTGTGTCCCTCCCCCATAACCCATTCTTCCCAGACTCAAGAAATTCACATTATAAGGCTGGGACAGTGGCTGAGTGGGAGGGTCCTTGCCTGGCATGCGCCTTGCCATGGCTTTGATTTCTAGTGCCGCAGAAACTGGGGAGACCAAATCGAGTTCTTGTCTCTGATTTCTCCAAACAGCTCACACCCTCGGGCTTCACCAGACTCCTCAGGGAGTGAAGAACAAAGAGCCAGCCTGGCATGGTGGCGCACGCCTTTCATCCCAGCACTCAGGAGGCAGAGGCAGATGGATCGCTGTGAGTTCGAGGCCAGCCTGGTCTACAAAGTGAGTCCAGGACAGCCAAGGCTACACAGAGAAACCCTGTCTCAAAAAAACAAACAAACAAACAAAAAGCCGGGCGTGGTGGCGCACGCCTTTAATCCCAGCACTTGGGAGGCTGAGGCAGGCGGATCGCTGTGAGTTCGAGGCCAGTGAGTCCAGGACAGTCAAGGCTACACAGAGAAACCCTGTCTCGAAAAAAACCAAAAAAAAAAAAAAAAAAAAAAAAAAAAGACGAAGAAGAAAGAAAGAAAGAACGAACAAACAGTCGGCTGGTTGTGGTGGCTCATGCCTGTAATCCGATAGTGAGTCCCAAGTCACCCAAGTTTATATTGTAAGACCTTGCCTTAAAAAATATTTTTTAAATATTTTTAAATGATTTACTTAATAGGGGCTGGAGAGATCGCTCAGAGGTTAAGAGCACTGACTGCTCTTTGCAGAGGTCCTGAGTTCAGTTCCCAGCAACCACATGGTGGCTCACAACCATCTATAATGTGATCTGGTGCCCTCTTCTGGCCTGCAAGTGTACATGCAGGCAGAGCACTGTATATATAATAATAAATAAATAAAATATTTTTTAAAAAAAGATTTACTTAATAAATTATTAAGTATGCAGTACTCTGACTGCATTACATCTGCATGCAAGCAGAGGACACCAGATCTCATTATAGATGGTTGTGAGCCACCATGTGGTTGCTGGGAATTGAACTCAGGACCTCTGCAAAGAGCAGCCAGTGCTCTTAACCTCTGAGCCATCTCTCCAGCCCTCAAAAAAAGTTGCTGTTGTTGTTTTCTTTCTTTCTTTTCTTTTCTTTTTTCTTTTTTTTTTTTAAAGATTTATTTATTTATAATGTATACAGTATTCTGCCCAAATGTGCACCTGTACACCAGAAGAGGGCACCAGATCTCATTGTAGATGGTTGTGAGCCACCATGTGGTTGCTGGGAATTGAACTCAGGACCTTTGGATGAACAGCCAGTGCTCTTAACCTCTGAGCCATCTCCCCAGCCCGTTTTTTTGGTTTTTCGAGACAGGATTTCTCTGTGTAGCCTTGGCCATCCTGGACTCACTTTATAGACCAGGCTGGCCTCGAACTCACAGTGATCCGCCTGCCTCTGACTCCCAAGTGCTGAGAAAGAGAGTTCCAGGAAGTCAGGGCTATTACACAGAGAAATCTTGTCTTGAAAGACCAATAAATAAATAAATAAATAAATAAATAAATAAATAAATAAATAAATAAAAAGTTGGTCATAATAAGGTGGTGGTAACAAAGGTCATCATAAACTGGGCGTGGTGGCACACGCCTTTAATCCCAGCACTCGGGAGGCAGAGACAAGCAGATCTCTGTGAGTTCGAGGCCAGCCTGGTCTATAGAGTAAGTCCAGGACAAGTTTATCATAGCAAGGTGGTCATAATTAGTAATAAGGTGATAATAACAAGGTGGCCATAACAACTTTTTGAAACAAAGGCATGGTTGCCATTTCCTGGAACAGACAGTACAGAATTATTTGTAATTAAGGTTACAGGTAGGCCATAGCCCAATCATTGAAGACAATGATTTAATCATAAACAGGAATAATCTTAGTCTTCATTATAAGATGGCTTTCAAGCCCAAAATGGGTTTGCTAGTGGTGGCACATGATTTTAATCCCAGCACTAGGGAGGCAGAGGCAGGCAGATCTTTGAGTTGGAGGCCAGCCTGGTCTACAGAGTTCCAGGGCAGCCAGGACTATGCAGAGAAACCCTGTCTTAAAAAACAAGCAAAAAACAAAACAGCTGGGCTTGGTGACCCACAGCTTTAATCCCAGCACTTGGGAGGTAGAGGCAGATGGGTCTCTGAGTTCGAGGCCAGTCTAGTCTACAGAGTAAGTCCAGGATAGCCAACACTACACAGAGAAACCCTATTTCTCCAAAAACTGAAATAAATACATGGATAAATAAATGTTATTTCAGGTGTTGTGATGCTAGGAACTGAACCTGGACCATTAATTTGCTGTTTTTTTGGTTTTGTTTTGTTTTTTTACTTTACTGTTTAGTCAAGTCTTGCTACATAGCCTAGGCTTGCCTTCAACTCACATCCAATCTCAAGCACCTGTAACTCCAACTCCAGGGGACACCAAAAGGGACCTCGAAGTCGGCACAAGATGCTGCAAGAGCAAGTTCTCAGCACAAAGTATATTTATTTGACTCAAAGGGATAAAGGGCAGGAAAGAAGAGACAAAGACAGGAGACAGAGGAGAAGGGAAAAGGGAAGTGGAGGACGGGAGGGTGGTGAAGAGACATTTGCCCTGTGGGACAAAGGACTGCCTGGGGAGAGAGAGGACGCAGGAGTGGCCCTTAGGCAGTTGTAAGGGAAAAGGGGGAAACCCGGTGATTAATTTTAATTGTGAATGTTAATTAGGTGAGCCAAAGGGGGCTTTAGTTTTTTGTGTTTTTTTTTTTTTTTTTTTTTTTTTTTTTGGTATTTTAGGGTTTTTTGGTTTGGTTTGGTTTGGTTTTTGAGACAGGGTTTCTCTGTGTAGCTTTGGCTGCTCTTTACTCGCTGTGTAAACCAGGCTGGCCTGGATCTCTCAGTGGTCTGCCTGCCTCTGCCTCTGGGATAAAAACGCCAGCACACCCCGCCCAAAGGGGGCTTTTGATTGCTGGTCTTCAATACTTTGATAGCTGAACCTTGGTGGTCAGCCTCAGGAGGAGGCATTGACCAACTAAGGGAACAGACCTTGGTGGCCAGCTTTGGGAATGTGATCTCAGGGTTTTTATGCAAGGCAGAAGGAACGAGTAAAGGGCAAGGCCGGCCATGTTCGCCACGCTCTGGCTTGGCTAGAGCCTCTTTCAGATTCAACTCCGCTGGGACCCGCGCAGCCGCACAGGCCCACAAAATGGACACACAAAGCAGCATACACATGCATGTGCATAATTAAAATGAATAAAAATTGTCAAAAGAAGGCTTTGTCTTGTTTTTAGTTATGTGAGTGTGGGGTTGGGGAAGAGGATGAGCAATGAGCACAAGCGCCTGAAGAGACCAGAAAAGAAAGTCAGATCCCCGCCCCCACCCTGAGTCTGATGCTACGGTTGTGAGCTGGATTCAGGTGCTGGGAACCCAACTCTGCAAGAACAGTGAGTACTCTTAATTTTTGATCCGTGCACATCTCCAACTGCTTCTGTCTTTTTTGTTTTGTTTTCCCAGATAGGGTTTCTCTGTGTAGCCCCGGCTGTCCTGGAACTCTCACTTTGTTAGACCAGGCTGGCCTGGAACTCAGTGATCCTCTTGCCTGTCTCAAGAATGCTGGAAATAAAGGCATTTGGCACCACTGCCCAGCCATCTTTCTTTCTTTCTTTCTTTCTTTCTTTCTTTCTTTCTTTCTTTCTTTCTTTTTCTTTTCTTTTTAATTTAATGTACCTCAGATTGCCTGTAATATAGGCAATATTATATAAGCTATAGACTCTATATCCTATATGATCTGGACCTTACCTAGAATGATAACTGTTTGGTCAATACACAAAAAGGACAGGTCCTCCAGATGGCAGAGGAACAGAGCACACCAAGAAAAGTGTTTCCAAGATGAAACTGGCATACTATGGGATGTGGTAGTCATGGAGATGCACCTCCGAGGCCCTTGAGAGGGCTTCCCGCCCAGCTGTGGGAGGTTCGGAACGCTCCTTTCCAGTTGGCCTTTCTTTTCCTTGACGTCATCCTTGAAGGAGAGGTGGGTGAGCGATCCAATAGCGGCTCGAAGCGGGGCTCTTCACATCAGCTTGCAAAGCTGATGGCAGGAGCGTCAGACGGGTGTGGGTTGTGCCAGGCCTGTACCGCCCCCACCCCCTTTTAAAAAATAATTTATTTTTATTTTACGTACATTGGTGTTTTGATTGCATGTATGTCTATGTGAGGGTGTCAGATCCCCTAAGACAAGAGTTATAGATGTGAGCTGCCATGTGGGTGCTGGGAATTGAAGCCGGGTCCTCTGGAAGAGCAGTCACTGTGCTGCCCTTTTGAGTTCTGTCCAATCCTACTTCCCCCACCTTCCTTCACCCCAGCTTCAAGAGAGACACACTTGGCTGGGCAGTGGGTGGTGCACACCTTTAATCCCAGCATTTGGGGGGCAGAGCCAGACAGATGGCTATGAGTTCGAGGCTAGCCTGGTCTACAAAGTGAGTCTAGGATAGCCAGGGCTACATAGAGAAACCCTGTCTCCAAAGAAGAAGAAGAAGAAGAAGAAGAAGGAGAAGGAGAAGGAGAAGGAGAAGGAGAAGAAGGAGAAGGAGAAGAAGAAAGAAATGAGCGACAACCGTGATGCTGTGGAAAAGAGAAACTTGTACAGGAAAAGAAAAATAATCCTAACACTTGTAAGTGAACAAATATTGAACTCATCAAAAATATTTTGGCAGTCTGGGGGAATGGGGTTGTGTGTGCAGTGGGCAGGGCTGATGAAGAGTTAAAACTGTCTGTCTTTTATAGCAGAATGATGTCTAAAACCAAATCACCAAGAAGTGGCAAACCAAGCATATTTATTTAGAGACATGGAGACAAGGATAAAACACAGCTACCAGAGCTGAAATGACTGCCTCCGGGAGAGTGCGGCGAACTGCCTCCTGCCTCCATAGCAAACATTACTACCTGTGATCTCTTTCAAATGTGTACTGTGGCTGGCCAAGGAGAGGGCCGCCTCTGTAAAGCACTTGTTTTGCAAGCAAGACAACCTGAGTTCAATTTCCAGGATCCATACTGAAGCCAGATGTCAAGCTGGAGGGATGGATCAGTGGTTAAGAGCAAGTATTGTTCTTGCAGAGGACTCAAGTTCCGTTCCCGGCAAGCACATGGGAAGCCAAAAGCCCCTGGAGCTTCAGTTCCGGTGAGGATCTCGAGCCTCCCTGGGCGCCTGCACTACCTGTACACACATTCAGAATTTAAAATAAAATAAGGCCGGGCGTGGTGGCACACACCTATAATCCCAGCACTCGGGAGGCAGAGGCAGGTGGATCTCTGTGAGTTCGAGGCCAGCTTGGTCTACAAAGTGGGTTCAGGACAGCCAAGGCTACACAGAGAAACCCTGTCTCGAAAAACCAAAAATAAATAAATAAATAAATAAAATAAAATCTTTTTTTTAAAAGCCAGGTGCCAGGCGTGGTGGCACACACCACTTGGAAGGTAGAAGCAGGTGGATCGCTATGAGTTCAAGGCCAGCCTGGTCTGCAAAGCAAGTTCAGGATAACAAGCCAAGATAACACAGAGAAAGCCTGTCTCAAAAAACCAAAAGATAAAACAAACAAACAAACAAAAAAAGATTAAGCCGGGTGGTTGTGGTGCATGCCTTTAATCCCAGCACTTGGGAGGCAGAGGTGGGCAGATCACTGTGAGTTCGAGGCCAGCCTGGTCTACAAAGTGAGTCCAGGACAGCCAAGGCTAACACAGAGAGACCCTGTCTCGAAAAACCAAAAAAAAAAAAAAAGAAGAAGAAGACTGACTTCCTGACTTACGGGCCTAAAGCCTTATTACTCTAAAAGCTGCCCACGCTCTACACATAGCAGACACACGTGGAGCTTATGTGTGAACAATTGTCATCCTCCTGCTAGAAGCTTCCCCCAGTGCTGAACAGTGAGCTCTCAGAGGCTCTGGATGCCCATGGGACAGTCACTGGAGGTGCTGGCCTGCCTCTGACAACTCCTCTCTCTGAGACCCTTGCCAGGCCCTTTCCAGCTGGGCGCAGTGGTGCTTGCCTGCAATCCTAGCACTCAGGGAGGCAGACAGAGGCAGGTGGATCTCTGTGAGCTAGAGGCCATCTTGGTCTAAAAAGAGAATCCAGGACAGCTAGGGCTCTGTGTAACAGAAAAATTGTCTCAAAAAACAAAAAAACAAAAAAAGAATTAAAAAAAAAAAAAGCTAAGAGCCAGGTGTGGTGGCATACACTTTTAATCCCAGCACTTGGGAGGCAGAGGCATATGGATGGTTGTGAGTACAGGGCCAGCCTGGTCTACAAAGCAAGTCCAGGATAGCCATGGCTACACAGAGAAACCCTGTCTCAAAATACCAAAAAAAAAAAAAAAAAAAAAAAAAAAAAGCAAGCAAGCTAGCCCTTTCCAGGGATTGGGAGATGGTGGCTCAGTGGTTAAGTCCTCACCACTCCAGGACAAAACCCAGAATTCCCACAGACCTTACAGAAATGCCAGGCAGTCTTGACGGCCCACATGAAGTCAGGGACAGGAGAGTCCGGAGCAAGCTGACTATGGAGAACAGCCACACAGAAGAGCTCTGGGTTTGAATAAAGTGGAAGAACCATTGAGGATGATTCCAAACACATACACACGTGAATCCACATGAATATGCAACCACGCATATGTGTGGTCACATGGTTAAGAAAGAATAAGCAAGCCCTCTCCAGCTGTTCTTTCTACCACAGTTTCCACTCGAGTGTCACTTCTTCCACGGTCTCTATGTGGCCAGGCCCTCTGTCGGTCTCTGGTGCTCTTATCTGACAAGGACTGGATTTCCTATCAGGATTCCAAGTTCATCATAGGCTGTGTTAAACCACTATTATTTACTCTAAAGGAGTCAGGGAGCCACCAAGGAATGCGAAAAACCAGAGGGTCCAGGAAGCCTGTGGCTTGAAAAGGATTGTGAACAGCAACAAACTCCTTACCTGGGAAATAAACAAACTACTTCCCCCTACTCAGGGAACTTCCATGAACTCCAGCTGGTGGAGTTTTCCAGAATGATTCAGGACTGCCACTTGCATGCTCAGATGGTTCTTAGCAGATACATACCTCTTTCTGTCCCTATTGGTGGTGGTTTAAATGAAAATGGCCTCCACAGGCTCATGGGGGGGCGTGGCCTTGTTGGAGGAAGTGTGTCACTGGGGGCGGGCTTTGAAGTTTCAGATACTCAGGCCAGGCCCAGTGTCACTCTCTCTCCCTTCTGCCTTCAGATCCAGATGTAAAACTCTCAGCTGCTTTTCCAGCACCGTGTCTGCTTGCCTGCAGCCATGATCACAACGGACTGAACCTCTGAACTAAGCCAGCCCTGTAGCCGACTTCTACTTTGTGTGTTCTTCTTTCTTCCACCCCTTTTCTTCCACCCTTTTAACCCCCTAACACTAGATAAAAGAGAAAATAGGCTGGGTGAGGTAGTGCATGCCTGTAATCTGAGCACTCGGGGAGGTGAGGCAGGCAGATCACTGTGAGTTCGAGGCCAGCCTGGTCTACAAGGTGAGTCCTGGACAGCCAAGGCTACACAGAGAGACCCTGTCTCGAAAAACAAACAAAATCCAGAGAGAAAGAGGGGGGGGGGGGGGGAGAGAGAGAGAGGAGAGAGAAAAGGATAGAGAAGAAAAGAGATCCATGAATACAGACAGGCCAGAAAGGGCCTTGGCATTATGCTTAGCCTGCTTCCTGCTGATTAGGGGCACCAAGATCCTTGGGGTGAGTTTGATCATCAGCGTCAGGATATCTATTTCTTCTTGTTGTTTCTCCTTTGTGCATAACCACTTAACGACCAACCACGACCAACAACCCACTCGGCCTCTCAGGGTCTTAGCATTATTATACCCTCTGAAAGTCTCCAGAATTCTAAATGTCACACAACAGTAGAAACTATTTGCAGCTGGCAAAATCATGCCCCTGCCAGAGCATGAGGCAAATCATAGTCAGTTGCTGTGGACAATCTGAAACAGCCCCATATGAAAACATATTCTTATAACATTTCTGTCTTATTATTATTGGTTTTGGTTTTTTAAAGACCTTGGCTGTCCTGGACTCGATTTGTAGACCAGGCTGGCCTCGAACTCACAGAGATCTGCCTGCCTCTGCTCTCCGAGTGCTGGGATTACAGGTGTGCACCACCATGTGGTGGCTCACAATTATCTTTAGTGAGATCTGGTGCCCTCTTCTGGCCTGCATGTGTACATAGAGGCAGAATACTGTATACATAATAAATCAATAATCTTTAAAAAAAAAAAAGAGTTGCCATGGTTATGGTATCTCTTCACAGCAATGGAAACCCTAACTAAGACAGTGTTCAAAAGTAAAAGCTTGTACATTAAACCCATGGCTCTGTTGTTTTCTAGTAAACTTCATTAGGCTGATACTCAATTGACCAAAATTTAGGATCTCCTGCTCAAAGCAAACTCATCAAGTATACTTGAATTCCAAAACATGTTTTCCTTTTTCCTTCCTCCCAAATTCCCTTCTTTCTGTAGTTATTGATGTGGTAAAATTCTGTACCACTGACAACTGTTGTGGAAGCTTTGGTTTATATGTAAACATGTTTTGTTTTAATCCCAGGTGTGGGATATGGGGGTCGGTCCAGTTTGCCCACAGCTGATAACCGCCTCCTGAGAGAGCATGTGATGTCCGTCAGCTGGGAACTACCTTATATGGGGAAATGGTCTTGACAGGTTGGAATAAACGCCAGACCCTGAGAGAGACTGGGGCCTCAGAGAAAGAAGAAGGCTGCCGGTGTTCCCCCACTGCTGCTCCTGGTTGCTGTTGATGCAGTTTGATGAGAAGTTGGACATATCCCGAAATGAAGATTGGATTTGCCCCAAGGAACCCAACTAACCTAAACAGAAGGAAGTAGCTGAGTAAACTACCCCATCTCTCCCCACTAACCCTTTTCTCCCACCTGTGTTGGGGTGTTGAAAGGGATTGGGGTGGACAGGGGAGAAGGAGATATTAAGAAACCAAAATAAGGGGCTGGAGAGATGGCTCAGAGGTTAAGGGCACTGACTGTAGAGGTCCTGAGTTCAATTCCCAGCAACCACATGGTGGCTCAAACCTATTTATAATGTGATCTGATGCCCTCTTCTGATCTACAGGTGTAAATGCAGGCAGAACACTGTATACATAATAATAATAAGAAATAAATCTTAAAAATACAAAATAAACAAACAAAAAAACCCAGGTTGGTCATGCATTCCCAACCAGTTTGGGCAATGAGTGATAGATAAAACATTTTTAAAAAAAAGAAAAGAAAGAAAGAAAAAGAAAAAGAAAAAAAGAGAAACTGAAATAAAAATAGATTTAAAAATATGCCAACAGGGCTGGAGAGATGGCTCAGACTTTAAGAGCACTGGCTGTTCTTCCAAAGGGGCTGAGTTCAATTCCCAGCAACCACATAGTGCTTCAGAGTCATTTAGAATGAGATCTGGTGCCCTCTTCTGGCCTGCAGGCAGAACACTTATACATAATAAAATAAATCTTTAAAAAAAAAGAAAAAAAAAAAATATATATATATGCCAACAGACTACACTCCTAGTTTCTCAGTTCTGCGTTTTCATTTGGCTTTTAGGTTTGGTTTTTTTTTCCCCCAAGAACAGGGTTTCTCTGTATAGCTTTGGCTGTCCTTGAACTTACTCTTGTAGACCAGGCTGGCCTCAAACTCACAAACATACACCTGCCTCTGCCTCCCAAGTGCTGGAATTAAAGGCATAAAATTTGAAAAGTTCCCCTTTATTTAATCACTATATAGCCTGATCCTAGCCCACTTTTGTTTGTTTCTTTTAATATTTATTTATTTATTTATTTTTTGGTTTTTTTGAGACAGGGTTTCTCTGTGTAGCCTTGGCTGTCCTGGACTCCCTTTGTAGACCAGGCTGGCTTCGAACTCACAGCGATCCGCCTGCCTCTGCCTCCCGAGTGCTGGGATTAAAGGCGTGCGCCACCACCACCCGGCTCAATATTTATTTCTTTATTTTGGTTTTCCGAGACAGGGTTTCTCTGTGTAACCCCGGCCTTCCTGGAACTCTTTGTAGACCAGGCTGGCCTGGAACCCACAGAGAGCCGCCTGCTTCTGCCTGGGATTAAAGACATGCGCCACCACGCCCAGCTCTTATTTGTACTCAGTGAGGACCTAGCACCATCAGCCTTCCTTGAATTTTACCAACTTAATTTTTGTTCTATTTACTTTTATCGGGATGGGGCGTGCAGCTTAGTGCATCTGGAGGTCTGGAGGACAGTTCTGTGGAGTGGTGCTGTCCTCCTTCCACCTGTATACGGACTCTAGGGATGGAACTCAGGTCATAAATAAGGTTTGTATGGCAAACGCCTTACTCACTGGTCCATCTCGCTGCCCCAAATGAGCTGGGAATGAGAGGACTTCTATTATTATTGGACTTTGCCTTCACACAGTAAGCAGGCTTTTAGGAAAGGCTCATTTGTCATTCAAGGTCTTGCTGCTTTGGGAAGGCATCAATCCTCGTCCATGTGGGTTACACGGTGAGGACTCTGTAAAGAGGCTGGGCAAACCACAGTCCAGTCCTCTCTCTTTCCAGAGTAAGATTCACAGCAGCCAGAGGGAAAGCGCTGCATCTGGTCAGCCGTCGCCATGGCAACCCCTGCCGGTCCTGCCGACCATCTACGGAAAGGGGCGGTGTCTGGACAGCGGACCGCCTAGGTGGCCGCGCGTGCCCTGGTCGCGTGCAGCCCGGAGGAGTCCTCCGGGCTCCAAACAGGCGCTGCTTCCTCTGGCCACACGGAGGCGACGCAGAGCTGAGCTCAGTGCGTGCGTGGGAGCCGGCGGCCGTGCTTGAGGCCTCTGGGCCCGAAACTGGACTCTCCCACAGGCACCCCTTTCAAGTGTCTGATGTGGCGTCCACCTTCTCCCAGGGCCGCCCAGCTCACGTTCAGCTCTGCCCGGCCCTCACCGCTCCTCCGTCGGGCGCACACTAGCCCTGAGCTTCCACGGCTGGGCCTTAAGTGCGGCCGGCCGGCCAATGGGGGGTGGGGTGGGGGAGCGAGCATGGCGCATGCGCACGCACTGCATGGGCGGGGCTTCTAACTGGCCGGCCCTCTGGGGGAGGGGCCAGTGCTTGGGTTGGGGTGGTGCTCTGGGAGGTGGGGGTGATGGGAGCGGGAGCAATGCGGAAGCAGGCCTGGCACCCGGGCAAGGAGACCACGTGGCTTGGTGGGTTTGGGTTCTTGATGTTAGCTCTAGGGTGTCTCAGATTTAAGGTCCAGTTGTGCAATGGCCGGAACTCGTGATGGAGGAGGACAAGAGAGGATAACCCTAGCCCCCAGGCTGGGACTAGATTTAGGTCCTTGGCTAATGGCATTAGTACCGGGGCCCTTGGTGTGTCATCAGCTCCTTCACATTCCAGCAACTGCCCAGGCTTGTCACTCGCGGCACACTCCCTCCACGCACTGCAGGGTATGCCCTACACAGAACCCAGCCGAGCAGAGAGGGTTCAAGAGCGCTTCCTCTCAGTTGAAACAAGGTCAGGAAGCCAGGCATGGTGGGTTCATGCTTGCCATTCCAAGAGCCGATGGTCACCTGGAGTGGGAGGAGCCTAGCCCTGGCTACATGGTGAGCCCCAGGCTGGTTGACTAGCAAGTGAGACCCTGTATCAAAGAATTAAAAACGAACAAACAAACACAAAAACATCAAAAACCAAAAACAAGCAAGATAGATCTGAGGGCCGCATGGCTCTGTTTTCGCCTCCGGCTCCAGCAGTTTCCCTGCAGGGAGGGCTGAGGGCAACCTCGGCTACTTAATGCCAGACGCTTTTGTTAAGTGAACTGCGCAGGGATAGGCGGGAGGTGCAGTGACCTCTTTCTGTTCTCTGTGGTTAGGCAGAGGCATGCCAATAAACTGCTTGGTTTTCCTCTTTTTTTTTTTTTTTTTTTTTTTTGGTTTTTCGAGACAAGGCTTCTCTTGTGGACCTGGCTGTCCTGAGCTCACTTTGTACACGCCTTTAATCCCAGCACTTGGGAGGCAGAGGCAGGTAGTTTGCTTTGAGTTCGAGTCCTTGCGCAGTTCACTTAACGAAAGCTTCTAGCATTAAGTAGCTGAGGTTGCCCCCAGCCCTCCCAGTAGGGAAACTGCTGGAGTCAGAGGCGCAAACTGAGCAGTGCGTGCCTGGTCTACAAAGTGAGTCCAGGACAGCCAAGGCTACACAGAGAAATCCTGTCTCGGAAAACCAAAAAGAGAAAATTAACCTTACAAGCTGGGCATGGTGGCTTTACATTAGAGATCCTGCAAATATAAGTATTAAAAAGTCACATGCCTATGGTTTGCTCAGTATGTACTGTCCTGTATTAGTGTCAGTGCAATAGATATGCTTTGTTATTTAGAGAGTCAATGTTTCAAGATGGGCATGGTGACACACGCCTGTAATCCCAGCACTGGGGGATGGGGGAGAGACACAGAGGCAGGTAGATCTCTGTGAGTTCAAGGTCAGCGTGGTCTACAAAGTGAGTCTAGGACAGCCAAGGACAGAAAAACCCTGCCTCAAAAAACAAAACAACAAAACAAAAACAAACAGGAGTCAGCCGGAGTGGTGAATACGTCTTTGATCCCAGCACTCAGGAGGCAAAGGCAGGCAGATTGTTGTGAGTTCGAGGCCAGCCTGGACTACAAAGCGAGTCCAGGACAGCCAAGGACAGAGAAATCCTGTCCCCAAAAAACAAACAAAACAAAAGTCAATATTTCGTGGCTGCAGAGATGGCTCAGAGGTTAAGAGCACTGGTTCTTCTTCCAAAGGTCCTGAGTTCAATTCCCAGAAACCACATGGTAGCTCACAACCATCAACACTGGCATCTGATGCCCGGCAGATAGAGCACTGTATCCATAAAATAAATAATATAAAAATTTTTTCAAAAGTCAATATTTCCAGAAAATGGATACCTATAATTCAGTTCTCTACTAGTGAGCTTGTAGTATTCTCCTGTTATAAACAACAACCTTTATAACTTTTTTTTTGAGACAGGGTTTCTCTGTGTAGCCTTGGCTGTCCTGGACATGCTTTGTAGACCAGGCTGGTTTCAAACTCACAGTGATCCACCTGCCTCTGCCTACCTAGTTCTGGGATTAAAAGCATGTGCCACCACCCCCTGCCTTTTATAACATTATTAATACATGTTCATTGTAAACATTTTTTTTTCGGTTTTTCAAGACAGGGTCTCTCTGTGTTGCCTTGGCTGTCCTGGACTCACTTTGTAGACCAGGCTGGCTTTGAACTCACATCGATCCACCTGCCTCTGCCTCCCAAGTGCTGGGATTAAAGGCGTGCGCCACCACGCCCGGCTCTGTAAACATTTTTTAATTGAAAAATAAAATCATTCATATTACATCTCAATTACTATCCCATCTCGTGCATCCTCCTATTCCTCCCTCCCTCCCACTTTCACCCTATTCCCCTTCCCTATGACCGTAACTGATGGGGACCTCTTCCCCTTGAATATGATGCTAGGGTATCAAGTCTCTTCTTGGTAGTCTGCTGTCCTTCCTCCGAGTGCCATCAGGCCTCCCCATCAAGGGGGCATAGCCAAATAAGGGGCACCAGAGTTCGTGTGAAAGTCAGTCCCCAGTCTCCACTTAACTGTGGAGAATATTCTGTCCCCTGGCTAGGTCTGGGTAGGGGTTTGATGATGATTGCACATACTGTCCTTGGTTGGTGCCATAGATTGAGCAGAACCCTGGGCCCAGATCTGCCCATCATAGTGTTCTTTTTGTTTGTTTGTTTTTTTGTTTTTTTTCATAGTGTTCTTCTTGTAGGTTTCTAGGACCCTCTGGATCTATCTATTTCCCTATCTCCTATATTTCTCCCACCTTAGGATGTCCTCACCACTATCCCATTTTCCTGGTAAGTGAAGACTTTCATGAGACATGCCCCTTGGCCTAGTGTCCAGATATAAGTGAGTATATACTATTTGAGTCTCTCTGCTTCTTGGTTAGCTCACTCATATGATCATTTCCAGTTCAATCCATTTGTCCATAAATTTCAGAAATTCCTTGTTTTTAATAGCTGAGTAGTATTCCATAGTGTAAATGTAGCACAGTTTCTTTATCCATTCTTCTACTGAGGGACATTTAGGCTGTTTCGATGTTCTGGCTATTATGAATAAGGCTGCTATGAACATGGTTGAGCAAATGTCCCTGTTGTATGCTGGAGCATCTTCTGGGTATATTCCAAGGAGTGGAATAGCTGGGTCTTGAGGAAGCCCTTTTCCCAGTTTTCTGAGCTAGCACCAGATATATTTCCAAAGTGGCTGTACTAGTTTGCATTCCCACCAGCAATGAAGGAGTGTTCCTCTCTCTCCACATCCTCGCCAGCATGTGGTGTCACTTGAATTTTTGATCTTGGCCATTCTGATGGGAGTAAGATGAAATCTCAGAGTTGTTTTGATTTGCATTTCTCTGACATTGTAAACATTTTTAGAGATAATAGTGAGTTTGCTGTGAGTTTGAGGCCAGCCTGGTCTACAAAGTAAGTCCAGGACAGCCAAGACTACACAGAGAAACCCTGTCTCAAACAACAACAACAACAAACTAAAAAAACAAAACAAAACAAAATCAAAAAAAGAGAGATAATATTGATAGGAGCCAAGAAATTGATAAAGATTTTTAAGTTACTACATGCTCTCCTACTTGCATTTACTTGTTTATTTAGTTGATTCTGGCTTGGCTGACGGGCTCTCGCTATGTCACCCTGGCTGGCCTCAAACTCACAGAGATCCTCGTGCATCTGCCTTCCTGGTGCTGGAGCTAAAGGCTTGCGCCACCATACTGGACCAGTTAGTTTTGTCTTATTTTGTTGAGGCAGAGTCTCTGTGTCCCAAATAAGCCTAGAACTGGCAATATAACTCAAGCTGGCCTTGAACTTCTAGCAATCCTCCTGCCTCAGCCTCCCATATGCTGAGAATACAGGTGTGAGGCACTCTGCCTGGACTGCTTTACTCTGTACACTATACCCCTTGGAGTGCTTAGTGCTGCGCACTTCACAGTGGGAATCCTGGGGTCTGGAGCCTCTCCATGGAGCTTCCTTACTGAGGTCACACAGCCAGGACAGAGTGCACAGCCCTGAACTGGGCCCAGCTCTATCTGATCCCGTGGCTCTGTTGATCTCTTCCTGTTAGCACACCAGTGACTTCTTTCCGATCTTTATTTCTGTGCAACAGGGCTAAAATATTTACATGTAAAATATTCATGGTTTTTTCCTCCTCCAGTGTTGGTTCAAAGCATATTGTGAAGATTGCCAAGGGAGTGGGTAGACCCAAGCAAAAGCCTGTTGTGATCTGGTGGATTTCCTCTGAGGCCCACTCGGGAAAAGCTGCTGGCAGAGGAGGCAGAGAAGTGGGTTGGTGGAGCCAGGGTGGTCAGCGATTTAGAGGAGGGAGAGAGTCTGAAAGCGCTTGGGACTTTGAAGAAATCTTAGGAGGATTCTGAGCAGCTGTCTGCCGCAAGATGTCCTGTGTCCTGTAAGCCCTGCAAACCCTGTCGCCTTTAGTTCAGCCTTTTGTCTCTTGTCTGTGCTTTTTGGGCTTAGATGGGCTACAAGGAGAGAGAGAGAAAAAAAAAAGATTGGTGTTTCTCCCGGCGGTGGTGGTGCACACCTTTAATCCCAAAACTTGGGAGGCAGAGGCAGGTGGATCCCTGTGAATTCAAGGCCAGCCTGGTCCACAATTCGAGTAGGGAAACCCTGTCTCGTAAAACAAAAACAAAGGGCAATATGCGCAGTAAACTTCGAACCCATGCCCAGACCTAGCCAATGGACAGGACATTCTCCACAGTTGAGTGGAGAGTGGGGTTTGACTTTCACACGAACTCTGGTGCCCCATATTTGACCATGTCCCTTACATGGGGAGGCCTGGTGGCGCTCAGAGCAAGGATACCAAGAAGAGCCTTGATACCCTATGAGCATATACAGGGGGAGGAGGTCCCCTTAGTCACAGTCATAGGGGAGGGGAGTAGGGGAAAAGCGGGATGGAGGGAGAAATGGGAGGATACAAGGGATGGGATAACAATTGAGGTGTATTATGAATAAATTAATAAAATATATTTAAAAAAAGAAAAAGAAAAACAAACAAAGCCAGGCGTGGTGTCACACGCCTATAAGCCCAGCACTCGGGAGGCAGAGGCAGGTGGATCGCTGTGAGTTCGAGGCCAGCCTGGTCTACAAAGGGAGTCCAGGACAGCCAAGGCTACATAGAGAAACCCTGTCTCGAAAAACCAAAAAAAGAAAAAAGAAAAACAAACAAAAAAGACTGGTGTATCTAGGTATATAAACTTTGTACTCTTTGTCTCTAAAGATTTATTTATTTATTTTTGGTTTTTCTTCGAGACAGGGATTTTTGGTGTAGCCCTGGCTGTCTTGGAACTCACTCTGTAGACCATGCTGGCCTGGAACTCCGCCTGCCTCTGCCTGCCAAGTGCTGAGATTAAAGGTGTGTGCCACCACTGCCTTGCTTATTTTTTATTTTTTAATGTGTATGAGTGTTTTCCTGTATGCATGCATGTGTATTATGTACATGCCAGGTGCCTGTGGAGGTCAGAAGAGGGCGTCAAAATGCTCTGAAGTTGGAATTACAGACAGTTGTAGGCCACCACATACACATGCCTACACACACACACACACACACACACACACACACACACACACACACACTCACGCACTCATCTACATATACACCTATACACATCAAAAAAAAAAAAACTTTAATTATTTTTAGGAAAAAAAAGGACTGTGCTGGAGCCTGTAATCCTAGCATTTGGGAGATAGAAACAGAAGGATCAGGAGTTCAGTGCCATCCTTGGCAGCACAGCAGTGAGCCTCAGTCAGAATTCCTGCCCCCACCCACCCACCAAACACACACACACACACACACACACACACACACACACACACACACACACACACACACACGAGAGAGAGAGAGAGAGAGAGAGAGAGAGAGAGAGAGAGAGAGAGAGAGAGAGAGAACCACAGAGAAACTGTGCTGCCTTGCTGGTTTCTCAGCCTTGCGGTCAGGGTGACGCTTCCTGCCCTCTTTGCTTCAGACTGCAGAAATGCAGAGCCTTTCTCACTCTTCATTTGTATCTTCTTTGTTGCAATTTCCTTTGTTTGTTTGTTTGTTTGTTTGTTTTTTGACACAGGGTTTCTTTGTGCCGCCCTGGTTGTCCTGGAACTTGCTCTATGGACCAGGCTGCCATTGAACTCACAAAGTTCCACCTGCCTCTGCCTCCTGGATATGGGCCACCACTGCCAAGCTTCCTATGTCTTTTTTTTTTTTTTTTTTTTTTTTTTTT
>OU015754.1:66909189-66969605 GCA_907169655.1 Acomys percivali | reverse complement strand
CCAGAAGGGGGCACCAGATTTCATTATAGATGGTTGTGAATCACCATGTGGTTGCTGGGAATTGAACCCAGGACCTCTGGAAGAGCAGACAGTGCTCTTAACCTCTGAGCCATCTCTCCAGTCCCTTGTTTTGTTCTTGTTTTTTTCAAGACAGGGTTTTTTTGCATAACTACCCTGACTGTCCTGGAACTTTGTAGACTTTGTAGACCAGGGTGGACTTGAACTCAAAGAGATTCTGCTTAAGGACCTCCCCTGCAGGGTCCTGTTTTGATCTTGGAGGAAACTTACACACCAGGCAACACTCTTGCACATAAGACACAAAAGAAATAAATCTTTTTTTTAAAAAAAAGATTTGTTTGTTTGTTTATTATTTATACAGTACTCTGCCTGCATGTGAGCTAGCAGGCCAGAATAAGGCACCAGATCACATTATAGATGTTGTGAGCCACCATGTGGTTACTGGGAATTGAACTCACAACCTTTGGAAGAACGGGCAGTGCTCTTAACCTCTGAGCCATCTCTCCAGCCCCCCAAAAATAAATCTTCATATGTTCAAAGTTGGAGGAGAACAGTCCTAAGACAGGGCAGCAAGAGGGAAAGAACTCGGAGACAAAACCACTGCAACCTCCCCTCTCCTGCTTCCCAGGGACACCACATTTGCTCCACTCTCCAGAATCATGCTGTGGCTCTCAGTGTGCCTTTCTCCCTGTGTCACTTAAATCTGTCTGACCTTTGTCACCCGTGTGCAATTTCTTCAAAGCCCTGAGGAGGATTACAAGGTTGAGCAAGTATCAAAAACAAAAACAAAAAAAATTCTCGATCCCCAGCTCACTTTGGGTGTGAGATAAATGACAGGTCATAATTTAATCAAGTGTGCCCTAGTATTTGAATTCTAGCCCTGAGTACTCAGAGCGGGAGCATCGCAAACTGCTCCCAAGCACTCGACTTGGACCATGTTCACGCTGATGTTCATAATTGCTGCCAGCTGGCATCAAGCTGTCCCCAGTGTCCTGGCTCAGTGCATTGGGAGGACTAGCCCCTGTCTCATCAGGCCGACGTGAATACTCCAGTGTACAGGGTACAGGGAAAAAATGTGTAGAGGAGAGCATGATAGTGCTCTGCTAGTGCTAGCTGCATGTATTTATTCAGTGTGTGTGAGTATAGTGTACATGTGTGTGCTCACACAAATCTGTGTTCCTGCGTGTGTGCAGGTAGGGTCTTTCACTGAAGCTGGAGCTCACCAAGAACAGCTAATGTGGCTTCTCCAGGGCTGGAACTGCTGGAGGCTGCCAGGACTGCCCAGGGTCTGGAGCTCTTAACTCTCATCCTCATCCTGGCAGTGGCACTGATGCTTTATTAACTGAGGCATCTCTCCCGCCTCATTCATTCATTCATTCATTCATTCACTCATTCACTCACTGAGAGAAGGTCTTACTGTGTAGCCCTGGAACTTACTATGTAGATCAGGCTAGCCTATGAAGTTACCAGAATCTGTCTGCCTACTGCCTTCAGCATGCTGAGATTAAAGGGGTGGGGCCAGGAATACCATGCTGGGTTCTTTTCCTTTGTCCTTTTTTTTTTTAATATTGTAATTTCTCTCTCTCCCCCCCCCCCCACCTCTCCCTGTGCTTCCGAGGGCGCAGGGCACATGTAGAGGTCAGAGGACAATTTTGGGAGGCAGTTCTCCCCCTTCCCTTGTGGACCTTGGAGAGCAAACTCAGGACTTGAGGCTTGGTGGCAGCCCCTTTACCGTAGGAGTGAGTAATCTTGTTATGTGTTCTTGAGGCATGGTCTTCTGCGGCGCTGGCTGGCCTAGAACTCACTATGAAGCTGAGGGTGATCTTGAACACTAGATCCTCCTGCCTTCCACCTCCCAAGAGCTGGGATTACAGGCATACATCATCACACCTGGCTGTGTGATCTATCTTATTTTATTTTGAGATACAGTCTCACTATATAATCCAGGCTGATCGGCTTCAGACATAAGACCCTCTTGCCTTAGCCTCCTGAATGCTGCTGGTATTATAGGCTTGTGGAGAGGGTGTGGTGTGTAATCTGTAACTCGAAGCAACAGACAGGGTTCTAATGAGTTCAGTCCTAACAACCGACCTAAAAGATGGGAGTAATGATTCCCATTTTTCAGATAAAGAAACTGAGTTTAGAGCCGGGCGTGGTGGCGCACGCCTATAATCCCAGCACTCGGGAGGCAGAGGCAGGTGGATCGCTGTGAGTTCGAGGCCAGCCTGGTCTACAAAGCGGGTCCAGGACAGCCAAGGCTACACAGAGAAACCCTGTCTCGAAAAACCAAAAATAAATAAATAAATAAATAAAATAAAATCTTTTTTTTAAAAGCCAGGTGCCAGGCGTGGTGGCACACACCACTTGGAAGGTAGAAGCAGGTGGATCACTATGAGTTCAAGGCCAGCCTGGTCTGCAAAGCAAGTTCAGGACAGCCAAGATAACACAGAGAAAGCCTGTCTCAAAAAACCAAAAGATAAAACAAACAAACAAACAAAGATTAAGCCGGGTGGTTGTGGTGCATGTCTTTAATCCCAGCACTCAGGAGGCAGAGGCAGGCGGATCGCTGTGAGTTCGAAGCCAGCCTGGTCTACAACGCCAGTCCAGGACAGCCAAGGCTACATAGAGAAACCCTGTCTCGAAAAACCAAAAAAAAAAAAAAAAAAAAAAAAAAAAAAAAAAAGAAACTGAGCTTAAAGACAGGAGTTTTTAGTGCTAAAAGAGGGGTAAGGGGGGCTGGAGAGATGGCTGCTCAGAGGTTAAGAGCCCTGACTGCTCTTCCAGAGGTTCTGAGTTCAATTCCCAGCAACCACATGGTGGCTCACAACCATCAATAATGAGATCTGATGCCCTCTTCTGGTGTGCAGGTGTACAAGCAGGCAGAGCCCTGTGTACATAATAATAAATAAATAAATCTTTTAAAAGAGGAGCAGGTCTGGGACTCCAATCCATGCCTTCTGGATTCTAAAGTCCTTTCCATTCAAAACGCAGTTCAAGTCAGCAGTGATCCACTCAGGGAACACATGGGATCCTGGGATAGGGGGGCTGTAGATATGGAAGAAATCAGTGTCTACTTTGTGTGCCTATGTGCATGTGTGCATGTATGCATGTGTACTTCTATATGTGTGCGATACGTGCATGTGGATACCTGAGCATGTGGATGCATGTGCCTTTATGTGCCCATGTATGTGTAGGCCAGAGGTTGACAACCCATGCCTTTATCTTCTTATTTAGTGTGTGAGTCTCTCTTTAAGCCTGGAGCTCACAGTGAGATCCCATCTCATTCGCCTCAGCAGTGAGATTACAAATGCTTTTGGGCAAACAGCTTTTGTGTATATATATATGTACTTATTTATTTATTTTTTGGTTTTTCTTTTTTTTTTGTCTTTTTGTTTTTTTTTGAGACAGGGGTTCTCTGTGTAGCCTTGGCTGTCCTAGACTCACTTTGTAGACCAGGCTGGCCTCGAACTCACAGCGATCCGCCTGCCTCTTATTTTTTGGTTTTTCGAGAAAGAGTTTCTCTGTGTAGCCATGGCTGTTCTAGACTCGCTTTGTAGACCAGGCTGGCCTCGAATTCACAGTGATCCACCTGCCTCTGCCTCCCAAGTGCTGGGATTAAAGGCGTGCGCCATCATGCCTGGCTTCTCTATATCTTTTTTAATTAATTTTTTTAGACATGGTCTCCATTACACAGTACATGCTGGCCTCAAAGTCATTTGGCCTCACTCTCCTGGATTAAATTCATTTCTATTAACAAGATTTTTAATTTAATTTAATTTTATGTGTCATGGTGTTTTGCCTGCATGTATGTCTGTGAAAGGGTGTCAGATCCCCTGGAACTGGAGTTACAGACAATTGTGAGCTGCCATGTGGGTGCTGGGAATTGAGCCCAGGTCCTCTAAAAGAGCAGCCTGTGCTCCTAACCACTGAGCCATCTCTCCAGCTCCCACTTACTGTTTTTTGTTTTGTTTTGTTTGAGATAGGTTCTCACTATGTAGCTTTGACTGGCCTGGAACTCACTAAGTAGACCAGGCTGGCCCTGAACTCAAGAGATCCTCCTGCTGCTGCCTCCCTAGTGCTAGGATTAAAGGTGTGTGTCACTATAGCCCCACTTAAAAAATGTATTGCATTTAAATCTCTTTATTGGGGAAGGTTGTCCCTGTGCACATTTCTGGAGGTCAGAGGACACAACCTGTGAGACTCACCTCATGGACCCATCCCACACTCTTTTATTTTTTATTTTTATTTATTTATTTATTCTTTTGGTTTTTCGAGACAGGGTCTCTCTGTGTAGCCTTGGCTGTCCTGAACTCACTCTGTAGACCAAGCTGTCCTCGAACTCACAGTGATCCGCCTGCCTCTGCTTCCCGAGTGCTGGGACTAAAGGAGTGCGCCACCACCGCCCGGCCCCACACTCTTTTAAACACTAGTGTGCTCCTGACCTTCTGTGTGACTTTGGATAAGTCACTTCATGTCCCTTAAGAGTGTGTACTAGGAGGTGGTGAGGTCTCAAGAAAATCACAGGCCGCCACCTGGAGTTATAGGTCCATGATACCAAGCACAACCGAGCCTGCAGAGCCTGGGCTCCATACCCAGAACCAACCAACCAAGCAAACAGAAAAGAAATTATATATATATATATATTTGGTTTTTTTTTCGAGACAGAGTTTCTCTGTATAGCCTTGGCCATCCTGGACTCACTTTGTAGACCAGGCTGGCTTCGAACTCACAGCGATCCGCCTGCCTCTGCCTCCCAAGTGCTGGGATTAAAGGCGTGTGCCACCACGCCCGGCTAAGAAATTATATTATCAATGGAGCCTGGCTCGCAAGAGGCTTTTAATAAACTAGCCAGATTGTCCTTGGGCTTTCTCACCTGAGATTAAGTCTCACCACACCACACCACACCTGGGCCCTAGGGTCTCCTTAGGTACCGGCCAAATCTTGCCCGAGGGAATCCTGATCCTACCACGCATGCACTTTGCCTCCTTCAAACTCAAACCAGACCACAATCCGGCCTGCCATGGAAGAGACGCGGGACCTGGCCTGAAACCAGCGCCCTCAAGTGATAGGGCACAACGCAGACTGGGAGCTGAAAAAAAAAAAAAAAAAAAAATTGCCGGGCGGTGGTGGTGCGCTCCTTTAATCCCAGCACTCGGGAGGCAGAGGCAGGTGGATCGCTGTGAGTTCGAGGCCAGCCTGGTCTACAAAGCGAGTCCAGGACAGCCAAGGCTACACAGAGAGACCCTGTCTCGAAAAAAATAATAATAATAATAATAAAAAATTGTGTATTAGGAAATCACCCTGAGGGCGCTGGCGGGCTTGAGACACGGGGATCACATGGAGACCCCAGTGTAGTCTCCCGGGATGTGCAGAAGCTTTCGGAGGGGGGCGATCTCGGCGAGCTGAGAGTCGATGTACACACGACCCAGGCTCCTTTCACCCCTGGCGGGGGTGGGGGAGGATCAGGCCCAGGACATGCCATGTGAATGTAGGGTAGCTGCTCCTCTTCCTGGAGAGAGAAGGCACATCTAGGTTAAGATCCCAAACGCTACTCGGACAGGACGGAGGTGGATCCGCGGAGGTCTGCAAAGCGGCACACACACCGACAAGAAGGAACCCGCAGAGCCTCCGGTGAGCAGCAGAGTGGGTCAGGGTCTCGTGTGAAGGCGGGGCCAGCTCCCGGCGCGTTGGGGGCGGGGGTCCGCGCCGGGAATGCCGCGCCGTGGGGGACTGGGCGGGGCTACTTAGGCCCCGCCCCCGCGCAGGTAGCCAATGGGCGCGGCGGCGCCGGGTGACGGAGGGAGCCGAAGTGCGAGTGCCGCGGCGGCCGCGGACGGCCCAGCCAGAGGGCGAGGGGCTCGGGAGCGTGCGGGGGTCTCGGTGCAGCAGCGGGGACCCCAGGGCTGGCAGGCGGCGCAGCCCGGGGCCTCCGGGAGGAGCGCGGGCGGTCCGGCGGCGGCGCGATGCCGCTCGCCCAGCTCAAGGAACCCTGGCCGCTCATGGAGCTGGTGCCGCTGGACCCGGAGGTGAGTGAGAGGGGCGGGGGACCGGCGGCGGCGGCGGCCGGCCAGCCCGGATCTGCACAGGGGCGGGGCGGCCCGCCGCATCTCTGCAGCCCCGCGTGGACGCAGGAGCCCTACGGTCTCTAGCCCACTGACCGGCTCCACCCCCCTGTGCTCCGGGTGTGTGCGTGTGCTGGGAACGGCTCTGCTGGACGCTCAGTACCTCCCTGCAGTAGCCAGGAGAGGGAACCCCACCTGACATGAGATCTAATATCCTAAGCACTCTAGGTAGGACCCGTCCCGCTTATCATCTTTTGGTTGTTGTGGGAGTTGCCCCAGTCAGTGCAGAAGGGAAAGGCTTGGGTCAGATGTCTGGGGTTCTACTAGAGACAAGGATCATGGGAATCCGGTTTCTCACCCTTCCCTCTCCCCAAGAGCTCTATCCTCCACTTCTGATCTTAGTGACCCCCCTTCTGGACCGCTGGCAGTTACGGAATGTAGGATGATACCACCTCCGGAATGGGAACCATGTTTCCTTTGCCCTGAAGCTAATGACACTGGGTCTTCCTACTTCGGGTTATGCCAAGAGTGGGGAAAGCCCTTAAACCTTGTGAAAATGGTCTTTAGAGAAGCGACTCTGTCAGACTTCCTGCTGGGCCCTTGGGCAGTGTGACTTCTGCCACCTAGTCTCCCCCAGAAGCAGCTTCTGTCCTTTGAAGGCTTTCTGGTCCAACCCTCAGCATGCAGGAGGCCACTTTTTGTGGTGTTCTGTGACCCTGGGATCAAGGTCAAGTCCTGAACCAGCAAGTTTAAAACTTTCCCCTGTTCTGCTGGAGAGGAGGCAGGTGAGACGCTGCCTGAGCTGGAGCTGTTCAGGGGGGCGGAGATGGGGGGGAGGGTGTATACAGAAGACAGACGGAGATCCAGATGATTTTTTTTTTCCTCCTGGCTTAAACCCTTACCTATGTTTGGGACCTCAAGGCAGTCACCCTGTGCCCTGCCTCACAGGACCACAGGTAGAGAGGGATCCACAGTGAGGTCCCCAGGTTTTCAGGCACCCCAGAGCATGCTGCCCCTTTAAAGGGATGGCCTACACTGGCTATTGGAGGGTGGGCGCGGCTGGGTTAGGTAACGACCTGAAGGCGCAATTTGGAGTAAATTGTTCTGGGATCCTTGCCATGGGGTTTTTACAGGCCCTACACAGTCGTTCAGGGCTTCTCTGACTGACTCACCCTCCTGGTGAGGAGCACTGCCCTATGGAGCCCCTGTTGCCCCCCCCACACACTCCACCCTATCTCAGGACTAGGGCACGAGGCCTGAGGGAAGGCTTAGAGGTGTATTCCTTTGCCTGGGCACGCCCCTGCCACCTGGGCCTCCAGAGGAAGGAAGGTTGGAGAGCTAGATACGGTTAGGGAGGGACTTAGCCTAGAGATTCACAGTGTTAGACCAGCAGGGAGGGTAGAGATCTAGGAGCTTTGGCCTCCTCCAGGGCAACACTTCCTGCTTCCCTTTGGGAAGTCCTGAGGCCAGGGCCAGCTACAGCGGGGGCCAGGTTAAACCGGAAACATCTCAGTTTGCACACTGTTGCACCTGAATTCCGGGAGAGGAGACTGTCAAATTTCCTGGGTTGGGTTAGAGGATTTTTCTTTTCTTTGAGTTGTTACTTCCGAAGCGTTCTGTGGCCCTTAATCCATCTTCAGGCTGTCTGGGTCTCTCTTTCCAGTGCCACAAATGAGCTTTTAGCTCTCCTTCCTGGGCCCCTGGGTACTGCTGCCTGTGGCCCCTCCCCCAAGCCGTGGAGGTGCCAGTGGACTGGCTATTATTGTTTGAGTAACAGGAGCCATGGGGCAGTGAGGGTGAGCATTCTTGCTTGAGAACAGGGCCTTGCTGTTCTTAGTGCAGATGACATGTAAGTGATACAAGCGCCTGACCTGCAGGTACTGGCGCCATCGTGGGCAGCTTCTGGCCAGGAAGGAGGCGGGTAAGGGGGCTGGCAAGGGGGCATTTGGCAGAAGAGGTCTGGCATTTGAATTGCCCTGTCTTCCTACTGCTATCACCAAAATTGGGCTGCTGGGAGGCAGGGCCCAGGTGAAATAACTCGAAGCATGAGCTTTTCTCGGCCTTGCCAAGAACAACAGAGCTTTGTCCCTCAGACCCTGTCTTGCCGGGGGCCTTCGTTGTCTGCTATCCATCCATGTTAAGTTACTTTAATTTTCATAACTTCTTTTTTTTTAAGATTTATTTATTATTTATTACATATACAGTGCACATTAGATCACATTATAGATGGTTATGAGCCACCATGTGGTTGCTGGGAATTGAACTCAGGACCTCTGGAAAAACAGTCAGTGCTCTTAACTGCTGAGCCATCTCTCCAGCCCCCAATTTTCATAACTTCTTAAGCTAGAAATTATGGCCCTCCTTCCCCCACAGCTGGTTGCGGTGGCGCACACCTGTGATCCCAGCACTTGGGGAGGCAGAGGCAGGAGGATCTCTATGAGTTCGGGGCTAGCCTGGTCTACAAAGCAAGTCTAGAACAGCCAAGGCTATACAGAGAAACCCTGTCTGGAAAAGCTGTCCCCCCCCCCCCAAAAAAAAATTATGACCTCCATTTTCAGACAGGGACAGCAGAACTGACAGATGAGTGCTGGCGTCTGAGTTGATCTCTGTGCTTGGATTAGAACTCGGTACTTGGCCGTGCGGCGGCGGTGCACGCCTTTAATCCTAGCACTCGGGAGGCAGAGGCATGTGGATCGCTGTGAGTTCAAGGCCAGGACAGTCAAGGCTACACAGAGAGACCCTGTCTCAAAAAACAAAAACAAACAAAAAACCAAAACAAACAAAAAAACTCAGTACCTGCTACAAAGCAAAGGGAGACTTGAATATCGGCACGGGCTGGGTTTAAACCAGTGCAGGTGGCGGATACTCTAAGAGAAGCTCTGGATGTTGGCGCACACTTCTCAGTCCGCAGGGCCCTTGTCCAGCCTTGGCTGAGGGCTAGCAGTGTCCTGGCACGTGCCCCTCCCCCCCTCCAGGCTCCAGCAGTGCATGGGGCCAGCCAATGCTGGGCTCAGAACCCAGTTCCTGGGGCTGCTTCCTGCCTGCGGGGCACGTGTTAATCTTTCTCCATCTGTTCTGCTCCCGGCTCTTCCAGATCCTTAGGTGGAAAGCGGTATACCTGTTAGGACCAGACTCTGACTCCGGGTTCTGAGCAGGGGTCCATTTTTATGACCAGGGCTCCTGAGGAAGAGAGGAGAATTAGATGCCCTGAGAGGTCAGAAGGCCTTTCCTTTCCCCGGCTTTTTATCCTGGTCCTGGGGTCTGGTCAGCCTGTCGTTTTTCCTCCTTCCTCTCTTCCATTTCCCATCCATCCATCCATCCATCCATCCATCCATCCATCCAGGGCCTTGTTTGTGCTAGGTGGGCACTCTACCACTGAGCTAAACCTCTTAGTTTTTAAAAAAAATTTATTATTATTAAATATTTATTTTATTTGTGTGCTTTTGTGTGTGCGTATGTGTTGGTGTCAGCAGGGGCCAGAAGCCAGCATTGGGTCCCCCTGAAAGCCGGAGTTACAGGCAGTTGTGAGCAGCTCGGCGGCATGGGTGCTGAGATTTGAACTCGTGTCCTTTGGAAGAGCAACAAGGGCTTTTAACCATTGAGCCATTGTTCCGGACACCTCCTTAGGCTTTTCAGACAAGGACTTCAGTGATCCTAAGCCATAGAGAGCAGCTGCTGACAAGGTCCATGCGGCCTCCCGGCACAGAGGGAGAGGCCCTGGAAAGTGATGTGACAGGAGCCTGCAGCTTTGTGGTTTACACAGTTGTGTTCTTCCCACTGTCCCACATGTCAGACAAAGGGGCCATCCTGCCTGCGCAGTCCTTCCATCCTTGATTGAGGATGGGTTACTTTTAGAGACCTGGGGTGTCTGCTCTTAGAGAAGTGGGTCCACAAAGATGGTACCTAGTCCGGGATCCTAGCCAAACAAGGATTGATGGAGAGGATCCTGAATTATGCTCAGATAACAAACAAACAACCCTGACACCCCTCGCTATGCCTTTGCTCCTCGGCCAGGCAGTTAGGCTTGCAGACACATGGCTTTGAGTTATGGCCCTCGTGGCTGTCACCTGCTTGCTCTGGTGAGTCCTTGAATGCTGAGCCTCTGCTGAAAAACAGAGTACCGAGAACCTACTCTTTCTTCCTAGCTGTCTTTGCTGGGCTGACCTTTCACCCCTCATTTGACAAACTGTGTTGGACGCTGGCTCAGTACTAAGAAGTTGATCAAGTACACAGCCGGGCCCCCTCCCCCGGTTTAGCTCTACCACGCAGAGTTATAACCGTGTGCTCAGCGCTGTGGGTGCGGTAGGGAGAGGGAAGAGTTAGAGGCTGTGTGGGCAGAGGAGGTGGGGTTTGAGTGGTCCAGCCCCACTGGAAGAGCAGGAAGCGTTGTCTTGGTAGACTAAGCCACCATGCAAATGCTTCGTCATATGATCAGGTCTGCTCAGGGTCTCGGGCCATCCAGTCGAAGTGCCAAAGAAAGCCCAAGAGCGCTTGCTTGGACAGGGCGCATAGGAAAACTGGAACGGCCCATAGAAGATTAGCATAGAAGTGGTCCACCTTTAAGATTTTTTCCTTTTGGGGGCTGGAGAGATGGCTCAGAGGTTAAGGGCACTGACTGCTCTTCCAGACGTCCTGAGTTCAATTCCCAACAACCACATGGTGGCTCACAACCATCTATAATGTGATCTGATGCCCTCTTCTGGCCTGAAGGTGTACAAACAGGCAGAGTACTGTGTACATGATAATAAATAAATAATAAATCTTTTTCTAAAAAAAAGATTTTTTTTTCTTTTATTTTTTTCAAGACAGGATTTCTCTGCGTAGCCTTGGCTGTCCTGGGCTCACTTTGTAGACCAGGCTGGCCTCAAACTCACAGCGATCCACCAAGATTTTTTTTTTTTTTTTTTTTTTTGGTTTTTTGAGACAGGATCTCTTTGTGTAGCCTTGGCTGTCCTGGACTTGATTTGTAGACAAGGCTAGCCTTGAACGCACAAAGATCCGCCTGCCTTTGCCTCCGGAGTGCTGGGATTAAAGGCGTGTGCCACCACGCCCATCAAGATTTTTTTTAATGGTTATTTTTGTGGGTGTTTGTACATGATGTGCATATGTGGGTTTGCATGCAGCTGCACATATTTGGGGACCATAGGACAACTTCATGGAGTCACTTCTCTTCTCCCCTTTTGTACATCCCAGGGATAGAACTCAGGTCTTCAGGCTTGGTGGCAAGCACCTTAAACGGATGCACCATCTTGTTAGTCTAGCATTCCATGTGTTTAAAGCTCAAAAAGAGGGTTGTCTTGGCTGTCCTGAAATGCTAACAGTGGATGAAAAATGTCAAAATTCAGTCATTTTTGTTGAGTGCCCTTTAGGTGAATGTAGTGTGAGTTTTCTTTTTTTGTTGTTTTATTTTTGAGACAGGGTCTCTCTGTGTATCCTTGGCTGTCCTGGACTCACTCTGTAGACCAGGCTGGCCTTGAACTCACAGAGATCCGCTTGCCTCTGCCTCCCGAGTGCTGGGATTAAAGGTGTGGTGGCACACCGGTCTGTGGTGTGAGTTCTCATGGCTGGCCGCTTGTGGCAAATGTTGTCTGGCTTACTACTTTAGCAATACAGAAGACAAATAATCCTGTACGAGTTAATAGAACACCGGGAACCGGGTGAGGCTCGCACTAATAATAATGGCTACTGCTTCTGGGCCAGTCACGGGCCAGGTGTGTGTCCTTACAGGCTTGATTTCATTGGCTTTAGCAGCTGCCCATGAAATACATTATTTTTATTCCGATTTTACAGGTGAGGAGACTGAGCTGTGAAAAGTAAAATGACCTCCTCAGGGTCATGCAGACTCTGAACCCACATTTGAATCCTAGTGTTGGGCAGCTGGAGATGATGGCCTTGGGCTTCATGCTTTGAGACACTGGGGCGCGAGTCTAGCTTAGTCTCAGCCACAGAGGATGTGAGGCTTTCAGTGGGATGTGACTGCGTGGAGTGATGCTGAGGAGGATGAGGGTCTGGAGAGCCTCTTGAGGGCAGGGTCTGGTGGGCAGTTCCTCTGTGATCTCACGTCTGCTGGTCGAGCTGGACTCAGCAAGTGCATCTGCCAGGCCCTGACCAACCTGTCCCCTTCTCAGTGTGTGTGTGTGTGTGTGTGTGTGTGTGTGTGTGTGTGTGTGCACGCGTGCACCTGTATAACACTTGGCTCTTGGGGAGCATTGGCGCATTAATGGGGCTCGGGCCAAGAAGGGTGTCCTGGCAGGCAGCGGGTAGGCACTCTGGGAGCAAGGGGATTATATAATAGGTAGAAGGAAGCCGCACCTGCTGCTGCCAAGTCAGGCCAAAGCTGCCCTATGGACCTGACTCGTGGCTCCAAAGTCCCAGCCTTCGGGAACCTCCTGTCTGTCTCACTGTACTCACTCTGTGCCAGGAGGGGTAGGGACCGCCTCCTCAGGTGGGTTTCTAACCTCACAGCGCATAGGAATAGAGATACCATGATGGTGCAACACAGCATCTGTCCTTTCTGTCTAGGGTAAAGTCAGTAAGAGACAGGGGAGCCCAGAGGTGGGCCTTGTACCTTCCTCTCTCTGCGGGTAGCTCCCCGGCCAAGGTGTAGGCCACTCCGCAGCAGGCTTCTCCTGATCAGTTCCTATTTTTTGGGGGGGGGGTACATGTCAGTACATGTCAGACCGCTGCTTTTCAGTTGTGTGAGGGCTCGTCATGAGTCCCCTCTGAACCCTGGGGGGTCTCCTCTACCTACAGAGCCAGGGCTTAGCTCGTAGGGCTGTCAGAAAGGCTAAACGGTGCCACAGGTGTGAGGCAGGGAGCCCAGCCTTGGCACGTGGCAGGTATTCTGCAGAGCAGTGCTTAGTACCAGAACTCATGTGGCATCTCTTATGTGGCCAGTGGTACAGTGGAGAAATGCAAAGGTGAGGCAGTAGGGCAGGGCCACAGAAGCCACCAGGAGGGACACCCGCCACCCCAACTTTGTCTTCTTCCATCCTTAGAGCATTTTTGGGATGTTAGGGGGGCTCTATCGCAGATTGGGAAACTGAAGCCTGTCGTGCTTAGTAGGCAGAAGATTGCACAATCTGCCGTGGCAGAGCTTGTTGCCTGTGTGCGCCCCTTCCTTCTCCCTGGGAAGAGGTAATATTTAAGCTGAGACTCTGAAGATGATGGGGTGTTTGGTAGGCAGAGGGAAGATGGGTTGCCGGGCGTGGTGGCGCACGCCTTTAATCCCAGCACTCGGGAGGCAGAGGCAGGCAGATCGCTGTGAGTTCGAAGCCAGCCTGGTCTACAAAGGGAGTCCAGGACAGCCAAGGCTACACAGAGAAACCCTGTCAAAAAAAAAAAAAAAAGGGAAGATGGGTTGGGAGGGACTGTTGCCAGAGGCCTTGATTCTTGCACATAGAAGCAAAGATGGAAACCCATGTAGAAATGACTGGTCACTACGGCCTCCCGGGCTATTGGGAGCAGCCAAGGATGGAGTGTCCCAGGGTGCATCTCTCTCCCTCCAGCCAAGTTGTGACATCGCCTCCCTCATTTTGTTTCTCTCTTCCAGAATGGACAGGCCTCGGGGGACGAAGCTGGACTTCAGCCGTCCAAGGTGAGGACTAGAGACCGCGAGTATAGTCGCGGCTGGAGAGGAGAGAGTGTGTCTCTCCCACCACCTGCCTCTGAAGGCGCTGGCCTTGGGGTAGCTTACCTCTCTTCCTCTGATTCTGTCTCTGTGCTTGGACAAGGCCCCCGCTGGTTTCAGCTTTCTCAAAGGTGAGGGTGGGTATGGTGGCCCAGAGAGGGCCAGGAACAGGTACAGGGTCCAGGAGTTCTGGTTATCTGTGGCCCAGGCCACAGCACTTCCAGGGTTTGCGTACTCATTAGAGCTTGGGCCTGAGGAGTGATTAGAGAGGTTGGAGTAAGGATGCTGATCTCCTTGGTGGGACTGGGTGAAGCAAGGGCTTGGGAACATTTGAGCCTGTACCTGGTGGCTTTTCTGTCCTAACCATGCCCAGTGCCCCCCTAGGTGACTTCTTGGGACTCTCAGCTCCCAAAACAAGGTATGGTCATTTGTCCCAACTATCCCTGCTTCCCCAGGGTAATTTCCTATATAGCCTTTAACTAATTTATATTTATGTTTTTAGACAGGGTCTTGGCATGTAACTCCAGCTGGCCTCAAACTCAGAGACCCACTTGCCTTGATTTCCCAAGTGCTGGGATTAAGGGTGTACACTGCCATGCCCAGCCTCCCCGCCAAAATTATATATATGTGTATGTATGTATATACACACACACATTTTGTTTAATAATTTTGCATGCGCTCTTCTGTGTATGTGCGCACGCACGTGTGGAAGTCGGAGGACAGCTTGCTGAAGTCAGTTTTCTTCTGTCAAGCGTGGCAGCAACCTCCTTCACCTACTGAGCCATCTCACCAGTGTCCCTTGCTGGTTTGATGCATAGCTAAAAGCTCCCACGTGACAAGTTGGGTACCTTGTCCTCTGATAGTGGTTGCTGATGGGCTTTGAAAGCCCTCTGGGCAGGGTCTCTGTAAACTTAGATTCCAGGCCCCCCACCCCACCCAGAAAGTACTTAGGCGTCGGTCCTCATCTGTAAGTTGGGAATTAAGGCCTTTCCCACGGGACTGGAGTGAAGGGTGGACGAGGTAGCAACCGCCGGGCACATGAGGGACTGCCCTGGCTTGCTGCTCTGTTCTACTTCCTGCCCAGTGCCCTGCCTTCTAGGCCTGGGTCAGCCTAGCTGTAAGTATGACCTTTGATTTGGGGCCAGGCTTGGTCCTGATGTTTACATTGACTTAGCTTCCTAAGATAAGGTAGCTGAGCTGGGTGTGGTGGGGCTGTGTGAGGAAAGTAGGGGCCTCCTGCTGTTGGATACTGTAGCAACAGAGCCGTGGGGGCCTGTAAGCCATATATAGCTTGGGACCTTCATTATCTCTCACCATGTCTGGCAATTCATCCCACAAAAGAGCTGCCCTTAGTTTCCTAGTAATAAAATGAGGAAGAAGCTGGGCTGTGGTGGCGCACGCCTTTAATCCCAGCACTCAGGAGGCAGAGGCAGGTGGATCTCTGTGAGTTTGAGGCCAGCCTGGTCTACAGAGTGAGTTCCAGGACAGCAAGGGCTACACAGAGAAACCCTGTCTTGAAAAACTAAAAGAAGGGCTGGAGAGATGGCTCAGAGGTTAAGAGCACTGCCTGCTCTTCCAAAGGTCCTGAGTTCAATTCCCAGCAACCACATGGTGGCTCACAAGCATCTATAATAAGATCTGAGGCCCTCTTCTGGTGTACATGCAGACAAAACACTGTGTATATGATAAATAAATACATCTTAAAAAAAAAAAAGAAAAGAAAAACTACAAGAAGCCAAGCGTGGTGGCCCACACCTGTAATCCCAGCACTCAGGAGGCAGAGGCAGGTGGATCATTGTAGGTTTAAGGCCAGCCTGATCTAAAATGTGAGTCCAGGACAGCCAAGACCACACAGAGAAACCTTGTCTCGAAAAACCAAAAAAAAAAGATGCGGGGGAGCCATGGTGTCCCCAGTGGAGATCCAGGCATTCGGATCTTAGGTTTGAAGGTCTTACCAAGGGGGTCACAGTAGAAGTTTTGGAGAACTAGAAGTGAGCTCAGTCTGATATCTCAAGTCCAAGGGGCCAGGCCTGGTGGTGCAGGCTGTAATCCTAGTACTTGGGAGGCAGAAACAGGAGAATCAGGAGTTCAGAATCAACCTCAGGGACATAGTGAGTTTTAGACTGGCCTGGGCTACATGAGACTGTCTCAAAACCAAACCAAAAGAGAGGCACACTGGGAGAGGGAGCTTGTCCAGGCAGGAACCTCGGCTCATTTTACAGCCTGTGGCTGCTGCACTGAGGTGGAGGGTTCTGTGGCAAGAAGAGGGCCAAGATGGTGAGACTTGGGGCTCTCAGATGTCACATGGTGGGAAAAGCTGAGCCGTGCCCATCATCAAACTAGAAGCTTTGTGCAATGGTTTTATTTATTTATTTTTATTTCATATGTACAGATGCCTTGCCTTTGTGTATGTCTGTGCCTCACATGTGTGTAGTGCCTGAGGAGGCCAGAAGAGGGCACCAAATCCTCTGGAACAGGAATTAGAGATGCTTGTTAGTGGCCATGTAGGTGCTGGGAATAGAACCTGGGTCCTCAGGAAGAGCAAGTCAGTGCTCTTAACCAAGGAGCCATCTCTCCAGCCCTGAGTACTGTTTTCAGAGGTAGAACAGCATTTTTCCAGATGAGAAAATTGAAGGTTTATGTTACACGGTGATGGGGGGGGTGGTCAAGCCTTGTTTGACCAGAGCCACATTCCTCCCTGGCTGGGGAACCCTGAGTGTGGAAGAGGAAGATTAGTGGGTATCTACCACCCCAGGTGCTAGCCCTGAGTGCAAACCCGTCCCTGACTGGGTGGCTCAGGGATGCTCAGTGGCCATTTCTGGGCTTTGCACACTAGGGGGCGCTCAACCTGCTGCAGGACCTCGTTGTGTAGTGGACTGAGGGAGGGTGGAGACTGGAAAACTGTGGTTGGTGCTAAGATGGGGAAATAACATGGTCATGGGCACATAGGACCTACGTGTAACACCCTCTGGGCTCCCGCATCCCTCTCAGTAGAGTGCTTAGTGACACGAGCACATCGCAGCCTCAGCCAGTGTCATCTGAGCCCTTGGCTGAGTATGAACCAGGCAGGTGGTCTCTGCTGTGCGCACGGCAGGTGAGGGAAGGTTGGGTGGGCTCTGAGGCGCTCGTACACCCCCTGCAGTCGGCATTGGCCTGACCTTTGAGTAGCGGGAGATAGAGGCAGGCCTTCCAGGTGGAGGTGAGGCAGGGGTGGAGCCAGGCAATCTGAGTTCTGTTTCTGTGGCTTATTTGCCCAGCCTGGAGCAAGCGTTCCTTCAAAGTGCGGAAGAGAGCCTACCTATGAATGCAGAAGAGCCTATCTGGCTGGCCATGGTAGCACAGGGCCCCAAATCACAGCACTTAGAGGCCCAGGCAGGTGCGTAGCTGTGAGTTCTAGGCCAGCCTGGTCTGCATAGCGAGTTCCAGGCCAGCTAAGGCTATATGCCAAGGCCTTGATACAAAACAAAGAAGGGACCCTAACTCTTAGGGCCGCCTGGAAGAGAGGATGATACGCTGTGTACAAACTAAACTATCCAACAAGGTTTGTGCACAGTGTTAATTGGGGTTTAGCATTGGTGGTGTGGGGCAAGCACTCTTGGGGGCCCTTTAACGTCTGTATACTGTCGGTACCCTCAGGAACATGAGGGCTTCACTTAACGCTCGCTCTCCCCTCCTGGGAGTAGACTGGGCAGCCCAGGCCCCTCCTCTGGCCATCTCCGGAGCGGGACCCCTTTGAAGTGCTGCAGGTCTATTTTGAGAGCCGAGTATCTCCCGCCTCCCCTCTTCTCTTCCTGTTTATGAAACCCTGATCCCTCCCGGATCCCTTGTGTCCCCTGGCCCTGGAGCTCAGGCAGGATGTGACTCTGGACGATGGGGAGCCTCAGGTATTGAGAGAAGCTTCTTTTGGATGAACTGGAACTGGCCGGACTGCCTGCTTAGCACCTGGGATGTGTGCCTGGGCTCTCTTCCTTCAGCCTGCCCCGGGGAGGGAGAGCCTGTGGTCCGGCTAGGGAAAGGTTTTGTTTACGATGTCTCTTTCCTCCGCGGCCCGTTCGGCTTCTAGAGACATCCTTCCAAGGGGGATGGTTTGAGCCTTCATCTTAGCAGGAAAGAGGCTGATACTGAGGCAAAGACATTTTGTCTGGGAACACCTGGCTTCCCAAGAGCCTCGCGCAGCGTGCTGTCTCTCAGCGTGGACTCCTTTCTTTTTTAAAGCCCCTTTCTGTCCAGCCAATACCTGTTCATCTACAAGGCCCAGCTGGACTGTCTCATGCAGAAAGTCTTCCTGGACCTCACCCTTGACAGCCCTGTGTGGTAGGACAGTTGTGTTTTGTTGCCACGTATTTCTTTTTGGAGCTACCTGAGGATAAGACCCAAGCCAGCCTTAGTTTGTGAACCTCCTAGTGTCTGTCCCCCATATGGATGAAGCCGTGGCCAGAAGCCGTCAGCCATGTCCAAAGCAGAGGCACCCTTGTCTAATGCTTGCTGGAAAGCCTTGCTGGAGGTGTTGGGGATGGGTGGGGTAGGGGTCAGTGGTGAAACGTGGAAAAGTTTAGGTTTTTCCTACAAGAGCAGGGTTTTGTTTTGTTTTGTTTTAGTTTAATTCTTAGCCATCCCCTGTGCCATCCACATGGCCGTAGGCTTGTCGCTTTCTTTCTGAGTCCTGTTTCCTTATCACCGAAATCGGAAAATGATCCTTCCTTGGCAGCTATGCCAAGCCCAGGCCTGGTGGATCTGCATCAGCTAAGGCTGAAGGAAAGAGTGACCATGTGGTTAAACATCCACGTGACAGGAAGCTCAGTTCTTAGCACTTCTTCCCTGGCCTGACCTGGGACCTGGGACCAGCCCTCCCCCTCCCTCCTTAGGATGCCTAGGCACAGCTAGCCTATCCAGAGGCATGCTGGGAGACACACCTGGAAGGCCCTGCAGATTTCTGCCAGCCACGGAAGGGAGTGTTAGTGGCTATTAGGGTCAGCAACTGACTAGTGGCCCTGACCGTAGCCAGAGGCCCAGAGATCCTACAGGACAGGGATTAGGTATGGCTCTGGGCCACTCTTCCTGCTGCTCTGTGGAGGAGATGGACACAGAATAAGACCAGGGCCCAGGAGTGTGAGCTGATGTCTGTCCTCCTCCGCTCCATCCCCATCCGAGACTTCAGGTCCTCACCCGGTTCAGCAAAGGCAGCTCTGAGACCGTTTCCTCCTTCCTGTCCCTTCTGGTACCCTGCTAACCACAGCGCTCCTTTCCCTGTTTATGGGACTGGCGGGTTGAGGGAAGCCTGGCATAGATACTTGGTGGTGAATCTTTGGGCAAGCTGCCTCTGCCTGCCTGCCTGCCTGCCTGCAGAAACCGTGAGAGAGCTTTGGTCTCGGGGAGGCATCTTGCACAATTCCTCAGGCCGTTATCAGAGCCCTGCAGTGAGCACAGCGAAGGGGAAGTGCAGTGTGCGTGAGGGGGGCATGTGTTTCTACACCCCGCTTTCTAGAAAGTTGTTTCCGATCAGCAGCCTAAGTGCATCTGTTAGTTCCTATGGGTGTGTCGTATCTGAGAAGGTGAAGCCCCCCCCATAGGAGGAAGGGATGGGCCGGGTCCACTCCTGCCCGCAGTGGCCCCCTTCTTCTTCTTCTTGCATCTTCTGACTTCTTATCCGTCCTAGGCCTTAGGAGTAGTGTGTCTGAAGAGAAATGGGAGCAGGCAGGGTGCTGCCTGATCTCTGGGGGGGAGGGGTGGCTATGCTCCAGGCTGGGTAAGGCCAGACTTGGCCTTACAGATTTCTGTCCCATATGTTCTTGGGGGTGAGGGGGTGGGGGGTGGGGTGGGGAAACCGGAACACGTATTTTTAAGTCCTGAATGCCTATTGCGTGGGCAGCTCATCGCCTTGTGACTTGGGTCCGCATTCCTGTCTTCCCTGCTTGGAGGATCAGGAGATGAAAGGATGGACTTTTGGGGTCTCCCCGGGTCCTAGCTTGGGGGTCTGTAGTGTCCCCCTCCTTAGCAGGGGAGCCTAACCCATCTTGAGTTCCTCCTTCCTGCCCAGAGGGAAGTGAGAAGGAGGGGAGCCGGAGACCCTGCCTTCTGGGCTAAGAAGGCTTAAAAAAAAAAAAAAAAAAGCAGAAGTTGTAGGAGTAAACGGGCCCCTTTGGCCACCAGCTTGAGCCCCACCATGCAGACCCCGGCAGAGTTCCCCAGGGCTGAAAGAGACTCTGGCTTCTGCCCCAGAAAGGTGAGGAAAAGGGTAATGCGTCTCCAGAAATGTCTGTCACCGTCGACTCCGGGCACAGAATAGGATTGACAGAAGCTCTCCCGACCCGTGGAGTTTCCGGGGAGCTACATCTGCTCCCCCACACCCCTGCCCCCCTTGGGTCTTCTCAGGCAGGAGTTAAGAGCTGATCTGAGGGCAGGGTGAGCAGGAATTACTGTGTGGCCTTGGCCTAACCACAGTCACTCTCTGAGCCATGCCTTCTGCCTGTTCACCAGAACACTCTCTGGGGACCTGCTAGCCTGCGGCGTTCTGGGGCTTGATGGCGCTGTGGAGAACCTTTGTGTCTGTGAGAGTGAGGACTTGGATGGGACATCCCAGGCTGCCTTTAGGACTTGAGAGAGGGCGGGCTTAGGAGGGCAGGAAGTGGGCTCTGGCTGACTTACCTGCCCACCCTTTCCTGGCACTTGAGGCTGCTGACTATAGTTACACAGGACCCTGAGGCGGGACTTGGCTCAGGACACCTCCGTCATTGGCTTGTCTTAAACCTGAGCTACAGTTTCCTGTTCCCCAAGAGGGGTTATGGAGCTTGGGGAATAGTTGGAGCAGAGTACACTTAAGAGATGGTTCTCTCAGCCTCTCCCTCAGTCCTGGGGGTCACCTAGCAAAGTTTTGGAAGATCTCAGAGACAGGATTGACCACTGACCCGGTGCCGCTGGGTGCTGAGGCTGGCGTCTTATCTTCCCTCTTGTCTCTCCCTACCCTGAGCGGGCAAGAGAGGACCCACAGCTCTTCACGCTGTCCTTTCCTGGGGATCCTTGCCCTGCTGCCTGTCTGGGTGCGCCCTGGATGCCTGTCATTCTGTGGAGGTCTCAAATTCTGCCTGGCTCTCTGCTGCCAGCCGTGTCTGTCTGTCTGTCTGTCTGTCTGTCTGTCTGTCCCCCCCCCCTTTCTCTCTTCCTCCCCCCCCCCCCCTCTCTCTCTCTCTCTCTCTCTCTCTCTCTCTCTCGTTGGGTTCTAGACCCTGTCCCCAGTTGATAAGCGTCTGTCTTCGAGACCTGGGTACATGATAAACATTGAGTGGCGGCTCCTTCTGCCTTGGTGTGTTGGATTTGGTTCCATTCTGACTCTGCATGTTCAGTTGAGTCTGTCACTCCTTGTCACGGGTTACCTCCTGTATAGTGGATGCGTGTTCTTGCCTCTGCCCCCAAGTGCGGTTCTCCCCTGCATCTCTGTTAAGTGTGTGTGCCTGTCTGTGTCCATCTCCCCGGGTGATGGTCCCAGTCTGTCTATCTCATGCCGGCTGCAGATAGATATGTCCTTATATTAGGCCCTCCTTTGCTGTTTGATGAGTGTGTGTATGTTATGTACAAGAACACATTGTATGTCTTCCCGCCCCTGCCTGATGGGTGTCCTCGTCTGCCGCCACATGCTAGATACCTGTCTCTGCCTACCGGGCCCCACCTTGTCAGGTCCCTGCTGTTCCAGGACCTGTCTTCTCAGCAGCTGGGTTGATGGAGGGCTTTCTGTTTGGAGACCCACAGGGAGGAGGATGCAGGGGGGGGCCAGAGGGCCAACCTCAGGCACCGGGGAGTGGGGGACAAGAGAAGGGAACAGAGGGAGGGTGGAAGCCTGGAGCTGGCAAACCACAGCCCCTGTGTGATTGGCTGTCTTGGGCCTGGCCCAGCCCCCCCTGCGCCCTCACCCTGCACATCCGCCTTGGGCCCAGCCACCTCCTCAGCAGCCCCGGTGGGTTGTCGCCTACCCTTGCCATGGTGCCGTGGCCCTGCTGGGCGGATGGAGCAGGACCCCAAGCTGCCCCGTCTGCGGCTCAGGGCCCTGCTCCCCTGGCTGCTCAGGAAGCAACGGTCCAGGATCGGCCAGACTCTGCCTGGCCCTGGCCCTGGCTCTGGTCCCCAGCAGGACTCGGTAAGTGTGCCCGGATGTCTGGTCCTGGCTTGGCAGTAGCCCCTGGAACAGGTGTTTGGGCAGCCAGTTTGGCCTAAGTTAGCTTTGGACTCTCCTGGCCCCGCTAGATGACTGGACCTTGTCCGGACTTGCTTTCTGGGGAAGTAAGGTAGCATCTTAGTGCTTTGGGAGCAAGACTGGCAGATTAGAGGGCCATGGAGGGCCTATAACAGCAGTGAGCCGGCAAAGGCTCCTAGATGCTTATCACAGGAAGTCTGAGTGAGTATAGGGTCTCGGGCCTTAACCCTCAGTTGCTCCCGGTGGACACTGAGTGGGTTGAGAGTGTCTGGTTGACTCTTGGGTCCCTGTGTACCTCAGCCTTATCCATACAACCAGAAGGCTTGGCTCATCTCATCCTGACTAGCAAAAAAGGCCCGGCTGTACCTCCCCATTATGAGCTCAAACCTTACTTCCTATTGTGGCAAAACCCAAACAGTTGGGGGAGGGGAGCCTTAAGGGCGGGCCTGAGTAAGGTGCCTACACTAGACCCAAGGCTTGGATCAACTCATCCTGGCCATGTCTGTACGGTTCTTTGGGTGTGAACAGGCCAGAGCATCCACAGCACAGGAACAGGGCCTCACCTGAGTTGGCGCTTCTGGTAGTTGGTCTTTGAGACACTGTTGGCACCTGTGAGCCTCACAGCTCTTGAGGGAGCGCAGTCTGTTGGGGCCTGTTCTGATCTGGTGGTGGATGGCTTGGATAAGCTGTCTGCCGTGTTGCCCGAGAAGGGCCCCACACCTACAGAAGGACCCACACCTACCAGCTCTGTCCCTCTGTCAGGATGAGGGCGTCCTCAAGGAGATCTCCATCACCCACCACGTCAAGGCTGGCTCCGAGAAGGCTGACCCATCCCATTTTGAACTCCTCAAGGTTCTGGGCCAGGGATCCTTTGGCAAAGTAAGTGAGAGTCCCTTATTGGGAGGGCATCACAAGTCGTGTCTGAGGTGGGGTGTGTCGGGGTGGGGGTGGGGGGCAGTTACCTTGGAGTCCACCAAGGGGTCAGAGGGCAAGGGTGAGAAGTCACTTTGATACCCAGGGAGAGCTAAGTCATCTTGGGGGTTCTAGGGCATCTAGAGGTCAGCAGCTGGGAGCCACCTAGGTCAGTCACCTCCCACCTCCCTGAATTTTCCTGCCCTCTGCTTCCTCAGGTCTTCCTGGTGCGCAAGGTCACCCAGCCCGACAGCGGGCACCTGTATGCCATGAAAGTGTTAAAGAAAGCCACATTGAAAGGTGAGTACTTCCCTGGTCAGAACCGAAGCTGGGCCTTAGGCAGAGGGAGAAGCCCAGGCCATAGGCTTGTGCAGCCGGTGAGGGAGGTGCCTCTGGTTTCAGGAGTCCCTGAGGCGGAGATGGAAAGCAAGCCTCCCCTCAGCTGCCCTTGCCCCTCCCTCCTCCTCCAAAACCAAGGAAAGGCCTAGAAGGAAGTAGTTAGGTGCAGAATGCCTGAGGGTGGGAGACTTGGGAATCCCGTGGTTGGGCAAGAAGGCTTTATCAACAGAGCTGTTTCAGGATGCCTGGAAGGTCTAAGGGAAGTCCAGAACATAAGAAGGCATGACAGGGCTGGAGAGATGGCTCAGAGGTTAAGAGCACTGACTGTTCTTCCAAAGGTCATGAGTTCAGTTCCCAGCACCCACATGTTGGCTCATAACCATCTATAATGAGATCTGTATACATAATAAATGAATAAATCTTTAAAAAAAATAAAAATAAAAGAAGCCATGAGAGAGCCAGGCATGGTGGCACAGGCCTTTAATCCCAGCACTCGGGAGGCAGAGGCAGGCGGATCTCTGTGAGTTCGAGGCCAGCCTGGTCCACAAAGCAAGTCCAGGACAGCCAAGGCTACACAGAGAAACCCTGGCTCAAAAAACCAAAAAAACAAATAAGAGTGGCATGAAGGGAAAGAAAAAAAAAAAAAAAAAAAGGAATGCCAGGAAAAAAAGGGGGGAACCCCCGGGGGGTGGAAGCTGGGGACCCATAAAAGAAGATGAGTTGAGGGAAGGGCTACAGAAGTGGCTGATAAGGTCAAAACGGAACCCCCAAGCCAAAGTCAAGAATCCTGGGGAGTTGGAATGTGTTTGAGGGTGCTTGGCTGAGGGTCAGTTGTTGATTCTGATTAGTCTGGGAACCAGTGTGACCTGCAATCAGGGGGAACCCAAGCTCAGCCTTGCCTGTGGTTGTGACATGGAGGAAGAATGGGTCAGCCCTAAGGCCTGGTCTGTCCTTGGCCAACCAAGGGCTATCTGCTGCGTGGTAGTGGTTTTAGTGCAGGCTGACAGTAGGATCATCCCTCAGGATGGGCCACAGGGGAGGAGAAAAATGAAAAGATATGATCTCTTGTATAAGGGGCTCATGGACTGGGTGGGAGAGTCTTTTTTTTTTTTTTTAATTTATTCAGATCACAGCTCAGTTGTTATGGGAAAGTCTTAAAATGGCCTTGCAGTGGCATATAGTAGTACCAAGCTTGTATGCATGGACATCCAGGCCAAGGAGTTAAGGGATAGGTTATGGATTCATAGACGGCAGACAAGGCGTCTGTGGGACGCTCTGGGGAGTAAGTGCAGGACCTTGAGGGCTATTAGTAATTTACCAGAACAAGATGGTAAAGTAAGAACTGCCCCAGGAAGGAGGAACCATCTTGAGGTGGCTGGAAATACAAGGTGTGTTTGAAAGTGGCTGGTCTAGTTAATTGCAGCATGGCTCCTGGCACATTTAGTGAGAGAAATACATGAATTAAAACAAAATAGGAGAAAAAAAGATAGGAAGTTCTGTGACGGGGAAGCACCAGCATTCTGGGAGCCCCGGGGTTCCTGCCTCACCCGAAAAGTAGAAACCCAGCCAGTCAAAAGCCTGTCAGTGCTCAAAATTAGCCTGGCCACTTTTTTTTTTTCCTTTTTCCTTTTCTTTTCTTCAATACAGGTTTTCTCTGTGTGAAGCCTTGGCTGTCCTGGACTCACTTTGTAGACCAGGCTGGCCTTGAACTCACAGCAATCCACCTGCCTCTGCTTCCCGAGTGCTGGGATTACAGGCATGCGCTACCATACCCTGCTTATTTATTTTTATTTTTATTTTTGGTTTTTGTTTTTGTTTTTTTTTTAAGATTTATTTATTATTATGTATACAGTGTTCTGTCTGCATGTACACCTGCAGGCCAGAAGAGGGCATGAGATTATATTATAGATGGTTGTGAGCCACCATGTGGTTGCTGGGAATTGAACTCAGGACCTCTCTGGAAGAGCAGGCGGTGCTCTTAACCTCTGAGCCATCTCTCCAGCCCCTTATTTTTGGTTTTTTAAGGCAGGGTTTCTCTGTGTAGCCTTGGCTATCCTGGACTCACTTTGTAGACCAGGCTGGCCTTGAACTCACATCGCCTGCCTCTGCCTCCCAAGTGTTGGGATTAAAGGTTTGGGTCACCATGGCCGGCTCTCTCATGCCTTTTTATGCTCTGAACTTCCCTTTTAATATTGAATTTAGGAATTCTTATGGGAGACGGGAAAGGAGTTGGTGAAGGTGTGCTAAAGGAGGTGCAGAGTCTGGGGACCTCAGAAAATAGGGCACCCTTGGGTACCAGGTGCTCAGTGGCTAATGGGCGCGGTCGAAGGCAAGGCTAGACAACCAGGCAAGACACCAGGATGCTTCCTGGACCTCATGAGGAGATCAGAAGCTGTGGGGAGGGAAGAACTGAGTAGCCCACGGGTGACGGAGCCTTGGGAGGGTGGACTTGGGGGAACGAGTGGGAAGCGGCACCTGGAGTTGGGTTTTGGGGAGAGGCCTGCGTTCATTGGGTATGTTTTAGTGACTTCTGTTTTCTGGCCAGTGCGTGACCGTGTTCGGACCAAGATGGAGAGAGACATCCTGGCCGATGTGAACCACCCGTTCGTGGTGAAGTTACACTATGGTGAGATCCCAGCCCCTGCCCCAGGGCCACCCATCTCCTCAGTGTCCACCCTTACCTATGGCCAGCTATCTCCCCCTGTCCCTTGTTCCCCCTCTCATGGGCCAGGCCAAGGGGCCAGGAGGCACTGGTCACAGCCTTGGCTCCTCTCCTCTCTTAGCCTTCCAGACTGAGGGCAAGCTCTATCTTATTCTGGACTTCCTGCGTGGTGGTGACCTGTTCACGCGACTGTCAAAGGAGGTAAGCTGGCATCACACTGATGAGGCTATAAGAAGAGCCTATCCCGGGGTCTTGTGAGGAACACTTTTAGGGTGGTCTAGGCCTGTAGCTTCCCAGTTCTATTTGGCAGTCAAGAAATGTCATCTTGGGCTGGAGAGATGGCTCAGAGGTTAAGAGTCCTGGTTGCTCTTGTAAAGGTCCCGAGTTCAATTCCCAGCAACCCCATGGTGGTTCATAACCATCTATAATGAGACCTGGTGCTGCCTTCTTCTGGTATGCAGGTGTACATGCAGGCAGAACACTGTAGAAAAAAATAAAAAGCAACTTAAAAAAAAAATGTCATCTGCCCTAGAAGAGAGGCAACCCATTGGCAAAGTCTCTTCTGAGAGTTTCTCTCAGGGTGGGTTGAGGATGTACGAACCTAAACGTGACATGACTGTGGTTTCTGGTTACTAAGGGAATCCCTCAGTGCTTGAGTTAGGGCGCTAAGGGGTGTGCTGGCCAAGGAAAAGAAGCCCAAACCCACCCAGGAAACAAGGCGGGAGGTTCTTGTCACGCCATTTGTACAAAACGATGGAATATAAAGGACCAATACAAGAGGATCTGTACCTCATTTTTTTTTTTCCCGTTTTTTGAGACAGGGTCTCTCTGTGTAGCCTTGGCTATCCTGGACTCCCTTTGTAGACCAGGCTGGCCTTGAACTCAGGTCGATCCCCCTGCCTCTGCCTCCCAAGTGCTGGGATTAAAGGCGTGCGCCTTTCTAAAAAATAGGATCATTAATACAATCCAGCCTTTGGAGGGAACCAAGCTTGGCCGAGCATGGTGGCAGAGGAGGCCAGCCATCTCAGCTCCTTGTGAGGCTGAGGCAGGTGGATTGCAAGATGAAGGCCCGCCCGAGCGACCGAGAAGGAATAGACTAGGGATGTAACTCCATGGTAGAGTGAGTGTCTAAAGTGTGGAAAGACCCAACCCAACCCCTGGGGCGGGGATATCCACACTTTGACACACAAACAAACAAAAACCCTACCGGTATTTATATTGAGACACACGCACACAGACGGACATGTGGACACAGGTGTGCATATGGAGGTCAGAGGACAGCTTGTAAGAATTGGTTTTGCCTCCCACCATATGTTCCGAGTGGCTAGACCTTCTCAGAACCTAACTTTTCATATGTCAAACGTTAATGCTTAGATAAGCAGTCTCCATTTTCATGATTCTAAAGAAAAATATTCATGGTACTGTCTTGTCACTACCACACTTGCCCTGTAGGTAAAACTTTTTTTTTTTTTTTTGGGTTTTTCGAGATAGAGTCTCTCTGTGTAGCCTTGGCTGTCCTGGACTCACTTTGTAGACCAGGCTGGCCTTGAACTCACAGCGATCCACCTGCCTCTGCCTCCCGAGTGCTGGGATTAAAGGCGTGCGCCACCATGCCCGGCTTAAACTTTTTTTTTTTTAATTGGCTTCCTATTTAACCTTCTCTAGTTCCTTTGGGGGTCGTGTTGTTTGGGTGGTTAGCTTGGTTTTTCGAGACAGGGTTTCTCTGTGTAGCCTTGGCTGTCCTGGACTCGCTTTTTAGACCAGGCTGGCCTGGAACTCACAGCGTTCCGCCTGCCTCTGCTGGGATTGCAGACGGGTGCCACTACACCCGGCTCAGGTCCCTTTTGTTCTGAGTCCCTGCCCGCCCTCTCTCACATGAGAAGTGAGACTTTCTGTCCAGTGTTCTGTGCCCGTGCTCAGTGATCCTGAATTGTTCTGGATTGGGTCCAGATGTGGGAGACTTCCTTGTTCTGTGTTATGCACAACTGTCCAGTTTGCCTGGGAGAGACATTTTATTCTGGTCTCTTGCTCCTGGGCGCTTGTGTTGCTTCTACTCTTTGCTATTTCCAAATTCTAGCACAGTGAGTGACTTGTGTATTAGAGAAAAGGTGTGTGGCACTGGACCCGTGTCCCCAGGCTTGACCCTCAGTATCAAGAGGCTCTGACTGCACTGTAGCCCGGCTCTTGGGAGCAGGATATCCCCGCTGAAGTGTCTCTCTCCCTGTTGCAGGTTATGTTCACAGAGGAGGACGTGAAGTTTTACCTGGCTGAACTGGCACTGGGCCTGGACCACCTGCACAGCTTGGGCATCATTTACAGAGACCTCAAGCCTGAGAAGTGAGTGAAGCCCCTGCCGTACTCCTGGCCTCTCCTCAGGGTGCAGAGACTGCCCTTGGGCCTTTTAGAACAAAGCCGGTCAGCCGGGCGTGGTGGCGCACACCTTTAATCCCAGCGGGAGGCAGAGGCAAGCGGATCACTATGAGATCCAGCCTGGTCTACAAAGCGGGTCCAGGACAGCCAAGGCCACACAGAGAAACCCTGTCTCGAAAAACCAAAAAAAAAAAAAGAAAATCCAGAGGGGGGGCGAACCAGCTACTCTGGTGGCTCTCCCTGCGGCCTTGTCTCTCTTTGGGGCTATCAGAAGGATGGGGATAGCCGGGCGTGGTGGCGCACGCCTTTAATCCCAGTCCTCAGGAGGCAGAGGCAGGCGGATCGCTGTGAATTCGAGGCCAGCCTGGTCTACAAAGTGAGTCCAGGACAGCCAAGGCTACACAGAGAAACTCTGTCTCGAAAAACCAAAAAAAAAAAGAAGGATGGGGAGTTGAAGTGGGTAGTGGCCAGGGGCAAGTTCACCTTAGGTAATTAGGGAGTGCCTGGTCAACACTGCTGTTACCAAAGGCCGCCCAGAAGCTGCGTGCCCTGCCCCTCTGCCACTAAAGATCATTTCATGTCTTGTTTTTTAAGACAAGATTTCTTTGTGTGGCCCCAACTGTCCTGGAACTGGCTCTGTAGACCAGGCTGGCCTTGAATTCGCAGAGATCCACCTGCCTCTGCCTCCCGAGTGCTGGGGTTAAAAGGCATGCGCCACCACTGCCTGGCTCTAAAGATCATTTCTTGATACGTTCTTCCCGGGGTTTTCGAATGACTGCCTTCCAGTGCCATCTTGAGACTAGGCTAGAGGCTGGTGGTAGAGTTGGGCACACCTCAGGTCAGGCCTTGTACACAGCTATAAGTAGCAGCTGCCTCAGAGTCTGAGTCCAGGAGTCTGAAGCCAGTTTGTACAATAAAATAGACCCAGTGCTTGAAAGAGAAAAAAGTTCCACAGTCATTCAAATCTTGTGACTCTAAGGACTATACGGACTATAAGGAGCTCTGGTTTTCCCTTTAGTCAATACTGGGCCTCCATTCTGCCACTCTGTCATTGGGTGCATCTGGACCGAGCCTTCCTTCTGGGCAGGCCCACGTTCCTCCACCCTGTGGTACCACCAGAATCCACACGGTGCCTGCTGCTAAGGCGTCCTGACTCCTGTCTCTCTGTTACAGCATCCTTTTGGATGAGGAAGGCCACATCAAGCTCACTGGTGAGTGAAGGGCACCTGCTCCTGTGGGTTCTTTTTGCAAGGGCCTCCATCTGATAGGTCTCAGCTGAGGGCTCGGGGTTCACTCTCCCTCCTGAGAGAAGATGCCGATTACACCCAAGAAGCCAAAGTTCTGGCCTCATTGCTTGTTTGTTTATATGTGTATGGGGGTTTGGCCTGCATATGTGTCTGTACCTCATGCGTGCATTGCCCACAAAAGCCAGAGTCCCCTGGAACCTGTTGCTAGCCAGCATGTGGGAGCTGGGAATCGAACCTGGGTTCTCTGGAAGAAAAGCCAGTGCTCTTAACCGCTCGGCCATCTCTCAAGCTGGGCCACCCCCTCCCTAAGGTCCCAGTTCAGACACAGCTCCCCACTACAACCTTGGTCAAATCCCCCTTGGGCAGGGATCCTAAAGATGATTTCTCTACTCTCCCTGCCGCAGACTTTGGCCTGAGCAAGGAGGCCATTGACCACGAGAAGAAGGCGTATTCCTTCTGCGGGACAGTGGAGTACATGGCTCCCGAGGTTGTCAACCGCCAGGGCCACACCCACAGTGCAGATTGGTGGTCCTATGGGGTGTTGATGGTGAGTGTCCGGGCAAGAGTAAACGATCCAGCCCGAAGCTCTAGACTCAGTTTCCCCAAGTGTGTAGCGAGAAATGGCCTCTCCTTGTTTCACTGCCAAGCTTGCCCCACCCTGCACCCTGTTGCCCATGGCTCTACCGTGGGTTTACGTCCACCTGGCTGAAGTAGCCTTCACCTGACTTGGGGATTCTCCTCAGCTTCCTGGAATGGAGGTTGGGATGGGGGCAGAGGCAGCCACAGAATCTTGCTAAAGTCCCAGCAGGCCAGCAAGAATTCTGGGGCTGCAGCAGGGTAGCCTGGGAATGAGGGGAGAAAGGATGTGGGAGACAGATGACCACACCTGTACGGTCTCTTTCCCCTGCAGTTTGAGATGCTCACGGGCTCCCTGCCCTTCCAGGGGAAGGACCGGAAGGAGACCATGACCTTGATTTTGAAGTAAGCACTGGCGTTGCCCTGGCCCTGGCCCTGGCCCTGGCAAGTTCTTCCTAATCCCTCCCCCATTTGTGGGCCAGAGAACTGCCTTCCACACCCCCCCACCCCACCCCCAACTCCACAGACCCTTGCTGTCTATGGGGGCCAGTGGGAGGTACCCCCAAAGCCTTTGGGAGGTGAGTTAGTGGCTGGTTTGTCTGGTCTGAGCTGGGGAAAGCGACCTGGATGGAGGGAAGGGTCTCTGAGGTTTCTGGGGTTTGGTGCGGCCCGGCCCTGACGAGACCTGCCGCTTCTGCTGTTCCAGGGCGAAGCTAGGCATGCCCCAGTTTCTGAGCACGGAAGCCCAGAGCCTCCTGCGGGCCCTATTCAAGAGGAATCCTGCCAATCGGCTTGGTAAGCAAACCCCAGCTCAAGGGAGGGGACATGGCACTGGGGCCAGCTGCAGCCTAGGCCACAGGGCCACATCTGGGGCTGAAAGGAGCTGTTGTCCTTTGTGTGAGCAGACAATGCTGCTGGCCACCCTATTTTCAGTCTCCATGTGTGGTGTTGGGAGGGTGACCTGTGTGTGGGGGGAAAGGCAGGAACTGAGTCATCCCTACCCCCTCAGGGACAAGGACAGAGGCCCCCACACAGCTTCTCTGCCAAGGTTGCTGGCTCAAGAGAAGGCACATGAGCTTAGGAGTGAGAAAGGTCCCAGGCCTAGCTGCGTCTGTCCCCACTGCCTGGCACCCAGCAGTCACTAAATATTTGTTGAGTGACTGAGCACCGGTTATGAGCTACATAACTGGCCAGGTGACTTCACCTCACTGAGCCCCCAGGTTCCTTGTGTCAGTAAAGACAGTGATCCTGGCCTGGCTTCCCAGGCCCTTTGAGTCAGGGAAGGACATGCGTGTCATGTACCCGAGTGTACAGTATTTGCTGACTTTTTTTTTTTTTGGGTTGCTGGCTTTATCTGGGTCACAGCCAAGCCTTGTAAGGTCCAGTCCACGTCCCTGCGGTGGCCTGAGTAAGCATTTGTCTCAGGAATAAAGAAGGCATTAGGAGATAAAGGGCAGCGATGGGGCCTATGGCAGGACTGGAATCCCAGCACTCGGGAGGCAGAGGCAGGCGGATCTCTGTGAGTTTGAGGCCAGCCTGGTCTACAAAGCGAGTGCAAGACAGACAGCCAGGGCTCTTAAACAGAGAAACCCTGTCTCAAACAACAACAATAACAACAAAGTCTGGCTTCCATCCTGACTGTTGCCTGGACAAGTCACCTATCCTGCCTTGCCCGTCCTTCTTCGGGACAGTGGCGCTTGATCGCTAGTGTCCACACTACTCCATAAAGTAGCAAGTGCTGAGTGGGTTCTGGGCCTCAGAGTGATGGGTGCTGAGGCAGTGCAGGGTGAGCCCAGGCTGCTATCTGCTGAGGCAGCTGGCCCAGAGCTTAGGGGACGGGGTGGGTGTCTGAGGTTAGACCTTCGCTTGGCTCCTTTCAGGCTCGGGCCCTGATGGAGCAGAGGAAATCAAGAGGCATATCTTCTACTCCACCATCGACTGGAATGTGAGTGAACCTGTCCACGTCGGGGCTCTGTGATGGGCGCGGGAAGGATGGGAGACCGGGGTGGGGGGTGGGGTTGGGGGAAGAGGTAATCTGCTGTCAACTGTGGCCAAGCTTCCACTCTTCCTGCTGGGGCTCCTGCCAGGCTGCGGGGTCACCATGGTGATCAGAGCATATGCCCCCCACCTTGCAGAAGCTCTACCGTCGAGAGATCAAGCCACCTTTCAAGCCGGCCGTGGCCCAGCCCGATGACACCTTCTACTTTGACACTGAGTTCACGTCGCGCACACCCAGGGGTATGGCCCTGATCTGGCTTTGTCTGTCTGGGTCTGAGCTTAGGGAAGTAGCTCTCTGGGGAATACCCTGGGATACCACGGTGACCAAGGCCTCTGGAAGGCCAGTTGTGTGGGGTAGACAGGCAAGATCTGGCTCCGTGGGATTCGTACTCTATCCTGCACCTCATACTGCCTGACTCCCTCTCAGGGGCTCTCTGGGCCTCTTAGTTTCTGGGTGAGGGAATAAGATATATAGTTGTGGTTTAGGCCACGACAGGAAAATCAGGACCCCCCGCCCCAGGCGTCTTCCAGTCCTCTAGGGAGACTGAACATGTCAGGCCTCCACTTGCCTCAGGGAGGAGGAATCTAACCTGGCAAACCTGGGATGGAGAGAGTCTCTCAGAGCAGAGGTGCCGGTGCCCACGGGCCTGTCTTCTAATGCTAGGCCTCACTTGCTCGATCCCCGGGTGCTGCGAGAAGCGAGTGAGAGAGGCTTCTAGGAGGGAGCTTGAGGGGGTCCAGACAGTCCAACCAGGTGCTGCCGGTGGCTGGGGAGTTGTGTGTTGGTTCTGTGGTGTCTTCTTAGAGAATGGTTTTTCTCTGCACAGCTTGCACACCGGTTGCTTACTGGAAGCTCCTCACTTTGGAGCTGTCTAGCTTCTCCTTATTTATCTGCTGAGCCCATACCAGGTCCCCCGCTGTGTGTCAGCCGTAGGGAGAAAGGCAGTGAAGACGAAGACAGACCTCAGAGAGTGCAAGGCAGCCGGGTAGCCCAGGCTGGGGGCTGGGAGGCCCGTTACAGGGTCAGAGGAGCAACATCAGGCAGCTTTCTAGGGGTCAGGGGCAGGCATAGGGGCCTTGAATGACAAACAAGGAGCAGATTATCTAATCCTGGGGACCAGCATGTGTGGTGGCTCTGAGCGCTCCAGCGTGGCTGAAATGTGGGGGGCCAGACTTGAGAGGTGGGATCGAGCATTCCCCCTGACAAATGCAAAGCGCAGGTGGCCCCAGACTATTTGGGTGGAACTGTCCCTCCAGCTGTGCTGAGAATAGACCTGAAGAGGGAGATAGATCTGGGATGGGGAGGCTGTGGGAGGAGAGGCATCCTGCGCCCAGGCAGAGCTGGAGGTCAGATGGGGGTGGGGTGAGGGGGGTGTCCTGTGGCAGGACGAGGATGGACTACGTACGTGTTTATTTGTTTCGTTAGTTAGTTTGTTAGTTGGGGTTTTTGAGACAGGGTTTCTTTCTGTGGCTCAGGCTAGCTTAGGACTATGTAACCCAGGCTGACCTCAGAGTCGCGGCACTCCCGACTGCGCCGTCTGAGTGCTGAGATGACAGGCGTGTGCTGTCATGCCAGATCGGTTTATTTACTCATTTTGTATGTGAGAGAAAGAATGAAAAGGAGGACATAACTACTGCTAATGTGCGGAGAAGATTCTTATTGTCGATACAAGGAGGAAAGCAGGCAGAGGGCAGAGTCCAAGCTAAACATGGCCAGCCGACTAACCCGGACCCCGAGGGGAAGGGGAAGGGAGAGCAAGAGCGGAGCCACTGACCAAGAGGGGTGGCCTGGGCCAAGACCAAGAGACCGGAGTAGGGCTGGAGAGATGGCTCAGTGGTTAAGAGCGCCGCCTGCTCTTCCAAAGGTCCTGAGTTCAATTCCCAGTGACCACATGGTGGCTCACAACCATCTGTAATGTGATCTGATGCCCTCTTCTGGCCTGCAGGTGTACATGCAGGCGGAGCACTATATACATAATAAATAAATAAATCTTAAAAAAGAAAAAAAAAGAGAGAGAGAGAAAGAGCGAGACCAGAGTAGCCAAAATGGCTGAGTTATATAGGAATCTGGCTGGGAGAAGGGAATTGGAAGCCCAGCCCTGGGATGGAGAGGGTTAGGGTTTGGGGGACGGGGTGAAGAGTGCTGGGAGGAGCCCCAGGTCCTGAGATTTCCTGGAGACCTAGCAGTGTATATGTTTGTTTATCTCTGTGGTCCTGGGAATCAAACAGAGGACACTGTACATTCTAGGCAAGTACTGTACCACTGAGCTACAGATGCGAACAGATAGGCAAAGGCCTGGGATGGATAGGCCTTAAATGTGTGCCCTCCAGGCCTGGAGAGATGGCTCAATGGTTAAGAGCACTGTGTGCTTAATTCCCAGCAACCACATGGTGGCTCATAACCATCTATAATGTGATCTGATGCCCTCTTCCGGCATGTAGGTGTATATGCAGGCAGAGCACTGTATACATAATAAATGTTTTTTTAAAAAAAATATGGCTCCATGGCCAAGGCAGGCCAGGATCCCTGCAATCTTGGCATCAAGAGTACCCGCTCACAATGGGCTGGAGAGGTGGCTCAGAGGTTAAGAGCACTGCTTGCTCTTCCAAAGGTCATGAGTTCAATTACCAGCCACCACACATTGGTGGCTCAAAACCATCTATAATGAGATCTGGTGCCTTCTTCTGGCTTGCAGGCCAGAACACTGTATAAATAATAAATCTTAAAAAAAAAAAAAAAAAAGAGCACCCCCTCACCTCCGTGTCCTCTCCTTGACAGACTCACCAGGCATCCCCCCCAGTGCTGGTGCCCATCAGCTGTTCCGTGGCTTCAGCTTCGTGGCCACTGGTCTAATGGAGGATGACAGCAAGCCTCGGGCCACTCAGGCCCCCCTGCACTCGGTGGTACAGGTGAGGGAGGTGGGGACTGCTGCTCAGCTGTCCTGAGAACCCAGGCGACCTCCAGCCTGCCGGACCCTCACTGTCCTCATGTGTAAACCCATTGGTGAAACCCAGTCCTAGATAACTTCAGAGTGGCTCTAAATAATAGCTCAGAGCTGGGGTCTGGAGGCCTGCCAGAGGTTGCCCTGTGGGTGTGATGAGGGCGTGGCTTGGTGCTCCTGATAGGAGCAGGTGGCAGGGGGCGGTCTCTGCTCACATTTGCCCCTCCTCTGTACATACACTGCTCCAAGCAAAGTTTATATCTAAGAAGGAATAATGCGGACATCGGAGCTCTTGGCCTGGGTTTAGCTTACAGGCTGACCAGACTCTGGAGGAGACACCAGCCCCCCTGCCTCAGTTTCCTCATCTGGAATGATACAACCTACCTCTGCAGAGGCTTTCCAGAGCTAATGTGTGAAGTGGGCGTGCCCATTGCAGAGAGTAAAAAACAAAACAAAACGAAAAATCTGAGCCTGGTTTTTGTTTTTGTTCTTGTATTTTTGTTTTGTTTTTGTTTGTTTGTTTTTTGAGACACGGTTTCTCTATCCAGGCTGTCCTGGAACTTTCCTAAAACTTTCAAACTTTTTTTTTTCTAAGCCAGGGGTTGCTGGTGCATGCCTTTAATCCCAGCACTTGGGAGGCAGAGGCAGGCAGGATCTCTGTGAATTCAAGGCCGGCCTGGTCTTCAAAGAGAGTCTAGGACAGCCAGGGCTCTGAATAACAGAGAAACCCTGTCTCAAAAAAAACCACGGGCTCAGGGGGTTGGAGAGATGGCTCAGAGGTTAAGAGCACTGGCTGCTCTTCCAAAGGTTCAGTTCCCAGTAACCACATGGTGGCTCATAACCATCTGTAATGCGATCTCGTGTGCTATGTACATGCAGACAGAACACTGTATACATAATTAATAAATAAATAAATCTTAAAAAAACACACATGCTCAGAAAGAGGCACCTTCATGAGGTCACACAGATGACTCTTAATCCTGTGACTGTTTCTCCTTTCTCCGTGGGGACTCTACTGAGCCAGGGCCTGACCTTAGGGACGACCCCCCCCATGACCTTTGGCCCCTGGGTCAGTCAGGCTGATTCTTGTCTTCTCAGCAACTCCACGGGAAGAACTTGGTTTTCAGTGACGGCTACGTGGTAAAGGAGACGATCGGCGTGGGTTCCTACTCCGTGTGTAAGCGCTGTGTTCACAAGGCCACCAACATGGAGTATGCTGTCAAGGTGAGCCCCCTAACCATGTCTCGGCTAAGGCATACAGGGTTGGGAGTGAGGCCAGGGTACGGGTGACACTTGGATGGGAGTGTCTGTGTATTATGCCGGGCATGAGGCTGACCCTCCCGGGCCTTGTAGTATGGGCTCCATGACAGAGAGACTCAGACCATAGATCTGTCCCCTGATGTTGTCCTGGGGTTCCCCTCTCTTCAGGTCATTGACAAGAGCAAACGAGATCCCTCAGAGGAGATTGAGATTCTTCTGCGGTACGGGCAGCACCCCAACATCATCACCCTCAAAGATGTGAGTTGGGGAGTCATTGAAGCCAGATTGGGGCTGTAGGATTTGACTGAGGGACACCATGTTTCTTACTGCAGGCCTTCCTCCCAATGCTCACGGGAAGCTGCAGGGTTCTCTGAGCCCTCCCCCTGAGGACTGGGGTGTTCCTGTAGCCCTCAGGGATGAGGCCAGAGGGTTGGGAGCCCAGGCAGGTGGAGGCCCAGTAGGGCCACTGAAGGGTAGCAGAGCCAGCCCTCAGCCCCCAGGCTTCTTTGTCTCGAGAGCTGGCGCTCAAGGATCCCGGCCTGATGGTGAGGTCTTTGGCAGGTGTATGATGATGGCAAACACGTGTACCTGGTGACAGAGCTGATGAGGGGCGGGGAGCTCCTGGATAAGATCCTGCGGCAGAAGTTCTTCTCGGAGCGGGAGGCCAGCTTTGTCCTGCATACCGTCAGCAAGACCGTGGAATACTTGCATTCCCAGGGGGTAAGTCTAGTAGATTATGGGGGTGGGGGGTGTCCAAGGTCATGATGCAGGCAGAATGCAAAAAGTGACCGGCTCAGGAGTGACGGTCTCCAGATTGCTAGTCAGAAGGGACTCGGGATGGGTAGGTCGGTGGCTTTAAGAAGAAAGAAGAAGCCAGGCATGGTGGCGCACGCCTTTAATCCCAGCACTTGGGAGGCAGAGGCAGGTAGATCGCTGTGAGTTCGAGGCCAGCCTGGACTACAAAGTGAGTCCAGGACAGTCAAGGCTGCACAAAGAAACCCTGTCTCGAAAAACCAAAAAAAAAAAAAAAAAAAAAAAAAAAGAGAGAGAGAGAGAGAGAGAGAGAATGTTTCCTTTGATATTTCAGTGGGATTTCCACAACCCTGAATTAGATGGTTGTTACTGACACTTGACGGGTCTGAAGTCTGGGGCTTGGAGCTGAAAGGTCATTGTCCTAGGACGACACACCAGGGAAAATGGAGGCTGGCAGTTGAAGGAAGGAGTAGATTTAGATTTTGTTTGGAAGGTGTAGGGTGGCCTCTAGGGGGGAGCTTTGAGGCTTCTAAGAGGGTGGCCCAGGTGCTAAGGAAGAGAGAGTGGGTAGGGCTGGAGAGCAGGTAAGGCTTTCTTTGTTGATTTTGGCCCAGCTGCGTCAGCAGAGTGGGTGAGTAAAGTCCCTTATGGCAGTGAGCTGTCTTGGGCTTCTGTCTGTCTGATGTGATGTTTTATCAGGCAGTGAGGGGTTAAAAGTCATGTCAGCTTGGTGTCGTGTACCTTTAATCCCAGCACTCAGCAGGCAGAGACACATGAACCTCAGAGTTTGAGGCCAGCCTTGTCTATGTAGTGAGACCTTGTCTCCAAAGAGAAACACAAGTACAGACAGACAGACGGTGGCAGAAGCCCACCTGTAATCCTAGCGCTTGAGGCTTGGGTGTGTGTGTGTGATATCTTGCATTTATATTGGCAAGTATGTGGGCAGGCATACAGACACATGTGTGCCTGAGTGTGGAGGTCAGAGGTCGGCGTTGGGTGTCCTCGGCCACACTGTCCTGTCTACATTGAGGCAGGGGCTCTTGCTGATCTGGGATCGCGCTGACTAGCCTAGCAGCTTATTTCAGGGTCCCTGTCTCCACTTCCTAAGTGTTGAAATTACAAGTCACCCGCCACATGTGCCCAGCGTTTACACGGGTGCTAAAGAGCTGAACTCTGGATCCCAAGTTTACATGGTGTCCCACTTTGCTTTCTGGTGCTGTGAAAAAGCATTCCAGCTAAAAGTAACTTGGGGAGAAAAAGGCCTCTTTGGGTTATAGTTCCCAGGTCACGGTCCATTGAGGGAAGTCAAGGCAGGAAGTGACAGAGGTCCCTGAGGAGCACTGGTTACTGATCTGTCCATTGTGGCTTTCTCACCTTGCTTCTTTTTTTTTTTTTTTTTTTTTTTTTTAACATTTTATACGGTGGGTGTTTTGCTTGCAAGCACCACATACAATTCCCCAGTGCCTGCATCGGCCAGAAGAGGGCATTGGATCTCCTGGAACTTGAGTTACAGACAGTTATGAGCTGCAGTGTGGGTTTGGGAATCAAACCTGGGCCCTCTGGAAAAGCAGCCAGTGCTCTTAATCACTGAGCCACCTCTCCAGCCCCAGCTTCCTTTTTTTTTTTTTTTTTTTTTTTTTTTCTGTGTGTGTGTGTATAACACAGGACTATGTGCCCAGAGATACAGTACAACCTGTACTATAGATGGAACCCCACCCATAGTCACATGAGTCATTAATCAAGAAAATGCTCCAAAGATCTGCTACAGCCCAGTCTGATGGAGGCATTTTCCTCAGTGTCCAAGATGACTCTAACTTGTGCCATGGTGACAAAAAAATTTAACTAGCACATATGACAAATGTGGTAGCGTACGCCTTTAATCCCAGAACTTGGGAGGCAGAGGCAGGCAGATCTCTGTGAGGTCCTCATGTGTGCAAGGCACAAACTTTTCAAAGTTAGGGAGAGTGGGAATGTGGTTCAGAGGAGACCAGCCAAGGCCTGGGATCTAAGCAACATCCTGTACAAGACTTAACTAGGTTATTATTGTTGTTATTATTATTATTATTGTCATGGCTGTCCTTGTTAGTTTGTTTTTTGAGACAGGGTTCTCTGTGTAGCCCTGGCTGTCCTAGAACTCACTTCTATAGGCTGCCTCTGCCTCCAGAATACTGGGATGAAAGGTGTGTGACACCACACCCTGCTTCTGTTTAGTATTTTTCAGATAATGTCTTGTAATACCACCCAGGCTAGCCTGAAACTTGCTATGTTGCCCAGGCTGGTCCTGAACTTAGTATGCGGCCTTGCCAGGCTGGCTTGGAACTCACAGAGATCCACCTGCCTCAACCTCCCCAGTGCAAGGATTATACACAGGATATCACCTCCACCCAGCTAGAATACTTAGCTGTTACAGGCCACTGCGCTTCAAGCAATTCTAATTTTCTTTGTTCTTAACAGATTATATCCGTAGAGGGCAATTAGAAAGCAGGCTCGCTGTGACCGCGTCCAGCCAGCCATCAGCATCTAAGTCCATGTTTGGTGATGCGGTGAGGGTAGGGGTCATGATGTCTTCACAGGTCCACAGGCTCAGGATCTCCTCTACTCATACCAAGGGCCAGGCAAGGTCACTTGTCCATTTTAGTGGGACATTGTACTTGATTGTGACGGGCGTCCACAAACACACCCTCATTGTTGCCCCTGATTACTCAGGCCGGATGGGAGCAGTTCCACCTCCTCACTGGGAAGACCCTCATCTCCCCTTTCAGAGTCTTTGAAATGATTATGTTGCTAGAATTGCAAAATTAAAAAAAACCCACAAAATGGCGGTGTTAGGTTATACATAACTTACTAGGGGAACTCGTTCACATTTGCTCACTTAGTTAATTCAGTGTGTGTCAGAGTGTGGGCCACAGTGCACGTGTGGGGGTCAGAGGATTACTTGTGGGAGTCAGTTATCCCTTTTCACCATGTAGGGATTGAACTCACAGCAGTCCCACCTGCCTCTGCCTTCCAAGTGCTGCGATTAAAGGCCCGTGCCACCACACCCTGCTGCACTTGTTTTAAATAGCATCTGTCTATTGATAGCAGATTTTTATTTATTATTTATACAGCATTCTCCCCACATGTGTGCCTGCCCACCACAAGAAGGCACCAGATCTCCTTACAGGTGGTTGTGAGCCACCATGTGGTTGCTGGGAATTGAACTCAGGACCTTCGGAAGAGCAGTCAGTGGTCTTAACCGCTGAGCCATCTCTCCAGCCACTACCGCCCAGCTCTTGATCCCCCTGGCCCTGCTTCCCCAGTGCTGGCATTAAATACCTGCCATGTTTTCTCATGGCAACCCTTTCTTTCTTTCTTTCTTTCTTTCTTTCTTTCTTTCTTTCTTTCTTTCTCTCTCTCTCTCTCTCTCTCTCTCTCTCTCTCTCTTTTTCTTTCTTAGACAGGGTCTCTCTGTGTAGTCTTGGCTGTCCTAGACTCACTTTGTAGAGCAGGCTGGCCTCACACTCACAGCAATCCTTGCCTGCCTCTGCCTCCTGAGTGCTGACATTAAAGGGCATCTGTCTAGTGAAATGTGTCATAAACCCAATGTGATGCACAAGTCATGGTGTCAGTTGGTTTCCCAACAGTGAACACACCCTATCGCAGCTCTGACATTAGTACACAAAGCATTTCCGAATCTCCCTTCAGAGTAGCCTTCCTAAGCCCACTCACTTCTCCTTTCTGCTTGTTCCTTGTTGCTGTAGGTTTTTTTTTGGGGGGGGGGGGGCGAGGGCGGGGGTTGTAATTGTTGTTTGTCTGTGTGAAAGAGAAAAGGACCTTGCTGTGTAGCCAGGCTGCAATTTATGGTCCTTTTTGGCGTACTGGAGTTACAGGTTCATGTGGCCACCCCAGCCCTTTGTTTGTTTGTTTGTTTGTTTGTTTGGGTTTTTGTTTTGTTTTGTTTTGTTTTGTTTTTTATTTTGGTTTCTCTGTGTTAGCCTTGGCTGTCCTGGACTTGCTTTGTAGACCAGGCTGGCCTTGAACTCAATCCACCTGCCTCTGCCTTCCTGAGTGCTGGGACTAAAGGCGTGCGCCACCACTGCCCGGATGGCACACGCCTTTAGTCCCAGCACTCGGGAGGCAGAGGCAGGAGGATCTCTCTAAGTTTGAGGCCAGCCTGGTCTACAAAGTGAGTCCAGGACAGCCAAGGCTACACAGAGAAACCCTGTCTCGAAAAACCAAAAAAATTAAAAAAAAAAAGATTTATGTGAGTGTGTGTCTGTGTAGGTGCACATGTATGTATGTGCACATGTGTGCACCTGTGGATGCAGAGTCCAGCCGAGTGTTGTCCTCTATCCCTCCTGCCTGCTCCTTCCAGGCAGCGTGTCTCCTTGAACCTTGGGCTTATATTTTCTCAGCTAAACCGGAAGCCAGTAAACCCTAGCAATCCTCCTGCCTCATTCCCGTCAAAACTGGGGTTCTGACTGAAGCAGCTCTGAGGTTGCCTAACAAATATCCATCATTGTCCAAGCCCTGAGTTAAGCACTCTTCATCTTCCCTACGACCCTGGACCCTAAAACACCTCGTCAGTCCACTTGACAGATGAGAGATCCGAAGGTGGAGTGGCAGACCACACAGCTTTGGATGGGGAGGCAGGGGGGGTCCAGGCTTCCTTCCCTGGCCTGCAGAAGGGGTGGGCTTTTGTTCTGAGGTTGCTGTAGGAAGGTTTGGTGAGCTTGGATGCCTTTGAAAAAAACTGGGCCTGAGTTGCTAGGTGGTGGCTGTCACCTAGTCCCCAGGAGCGGCGTTTAGTCTAGTTGCTGTGGTTCACACTCTGCCTGGCTTCTCTCATGACTACCCAGCCTGCTGTGATTTTTCTGTGACAGTGTGCACACTGCCTGATGGCCAGGCAGCAGTTGTATGGAGCTTTTCTAGGCTCTTCTAGCTGCAGGGGACACTCAGTTCTTGTCAGAGTTACTCATTTCTTTACGTTGCTAGGGCACGGGAAGATGACAAACTTCCCTGCCCCTGTTCCCCAAATGTGTCCTTCATGCCACACTAAACTGGAAAGGTCCTGCAACAGTGGTCAAGTGCTGCTCGTGTTTCTTTCAAGTCAGCATTTCTCTCAGTGTCTCTGTTTCCTCCTCTAAAATGTCACCAGCCTACTTACTGAGGTGTGGTGACATCGTGATTGTGAAGTGACCTTTTTTTTTTTTTAAAGACAGGGTTTCTCTGTGTAGCCCTGGCTGTCTTGAAACTTACTATTAGACCAGGCTGGCCTCGAACTCAGAGATTTGCCTGCCTCTGCCTCCCAAATGCTGGGATTACAGGCGTATGCCACCACTGCCCTGCTATGAAGTAACATTTTAAAAAGGCTTATTTACGTATGTGTCTGTGAGATTATATGTGCGTGTGATAGAGGGTGCATACCTGTGGAAGCCAAAAGAGAGTGTCATGTGTCCTCTGTTACTCTCCACTTATTCCTTTGAGGCAGAGTCTCTCCCTCAGCCTGGGCTCACATTTTCATGGCTAACACAAAGAGACCCTGTCTCAAACAAACAAACAAACAAAAAAAAAAAAAAACGGGGGGGGGGGGGGACGGAGAGAGAAAGGGGAAAGGACCCATACTTCAGGAATGAGGGAGCTGCCCTACAGGAAAGTTGATGATGAGTAAATTAGAGGAAAGAAGTTAGGGCGGCCTTGCAGCTGCCGGCATCTAAACAGAGATTCCAAAAGGACAGTACGAAGCAGTGAGATGGTGCCATTTGTCGAGGAGCTTGCTACCAAGCCTGACAGCCCAGGTCCGATCCCCAGGACCCACTTAATGGAAGGAACAAACTGGCTCCCTCCAGTTGTGTGCTGGGCCTTTCCCTGTCTGTGTGCCCATCTGTGTGACTTCCTCAGTTCTGACAGTTGGCACGGACTGACCCACAGCCCTCTGCCCCCTAGGTCGTCCACAGGGACCTCAAACCTAGTAACATCCTGTATGTGGATGAGTCCGGGGACCCCGAGTGCCTGCGCATCTGTGACTTTGGCTTCGCCAAGCAGCTGCGGGCTGAAAACGGGCTCCTCATGACACCATGCTACACAGCCAACTTTGTGGCACCTGAGGTGAGTGGAGGCACCAGGAGGCCTTGTGCCTGCTCTTAAGGGTGCCATACTATCTGGAACTGAAGTGTTCATGACCTGGGTCCAGATACCAAGGGAGGAACGCCTATAGCCCACACTGTATGTACTCTTATGTCCCCTTCTGGGAACTGTTAGATGACCTAACGCCCCCCAGCCTGACCATCCTCCCCTCTCTCCTGCCAGGTGCTAAAGCGCCAGGGCTATGACGAAGGCTGTGACATCTGGAGCCTAGGCGTACTGCTATACACCATGCTGGCAGGGTGAGTGTGAGGTCTGGGCCCCTGGGAGCCTCCCAGACTCCTAAATTACCCCTAGTGCCAGGGCGGAGGCCGGAGGCTAAAGCGGGATTTGGGAAACTTCTTTCTAGATACACTCCATTTGCCAACGGGCCGAGTGACACGCCTGAGGAGATCCTCACCCGGATCGGCAGCGGGAAGTTCACCCTCAGCGGGGGAAACTGGAACACAGTTTCAGAGACAGCCAAGGTGCGTCTGTGAGGGCTGGAGCACACGCTGACCCCAGGGCTTTTCAGCGGTCCTTGGGACAGCCTCTCTCTCTCTCTCTCTCTCTCTCTTTTTTTTTTGTTGTTGTTGTTTGTTTGTTTGTTTGTTTTCCGAAACAGAGTCTCTCTATGTTAGCCTTGTCTGTCCTGGACTCCCTTTGTAGACCAGGCTGGCCTCGAACTCACAGCGATCCGCCTGCCTCTGCCTCCCAAGCTCTGGGATTAAAGGCGTGCGCCACCACGCCAGGCTGTGCAGCCTCTTTCTCTTAAGTAGAGTGTTCCACCAATCCCATTGCAGTATTACCCCAAGTAGAAGATTCCCAGACATACACCCCCTCCCCCTGTTTGTCTGCATAACTTCACTGGCCCTTCTGTGTTCTGGGCCCTAAGGGATACAGAGAGCTGCCTAACCCCTGTCTCTCTCTGTGGAGAGTTGGTGTGGTAGAAAATACGCCGCTGGCACATCAAGGCTAGCTCTCCGGCCAAGTGTGTGGGTACCTGCCTGTGCCCTGTGCCTTGAACTTAAGTATTGGGGAGTTTCTACTCCTCAATAACCTCCACGGAACACCACGTTGAACCCTTCATAAATAGCACCGCCTACACGGGGGGGGGGGGGGGGGGTCTATAGACTAGACTGGCATTAAACTCACCAAGATCTGCCCTCCTCTGCCTCCTCAGTACTGGGTTTAAAAGTGTATATACCATCACAGCCAGCCTTATTTTTTATTTTAATTCTGTGCATATATATATATATATATATATATATATATATATACACATATATGGGGGGATTTACCTGTGAGTTCAGGTGACTTGGAGGCTAGAAGGCATAGGCCCCTTGGAGCTGAAGTAACATCTTGTGTGCCTCCTACAAGACTGCAGTGGTGGCGCACACCTTTAATCCCAGCACTCAGGAGGCAGAGGCAGGCAGATCTTGAGTTCTGAGTTCAAGGCCAGCCTTGTCTACAGAGGGAATTCCAAGACTGTTAAGCCTGCTCTCTCCGGGAAGGACTCTGCTCACTTTGTAGACCAGACTGGCCTCGAACTCACAGCGATCCACCTGTCTCTGCCTCCCGAGTGCTGGGATTAAAGGCGTGAGCCGCCACCACCACCACTACCACCCCAGCCTGATTTTTAACTCTTGATCCCCTTGGCTCTGCTTCCCCAGAGCTGGTATTAAATACCTGCCACGTTTTCTCATGCCTTTCTCATTTCACTTTTGTTTGTCGTATAGTGCTGGGGTTGGAACCCAGTACCTCGTGCATGCCGGGCAAGCTCTCAGGCTCGCAACTACACCCTACCCCAAGAAGAGTCCAATTTGAACCCGCATCTGCTTGCCACTGCCCCCCTGATCGTTAGGCAATTCCCACCTTTCCACGTGACTTTTCTGAAACAGAAAGGGAAAGATGCCTTCCAAATGCCTGCAGCAGCCAAGATGGCCAGAAGCGACCCCTGGACTGTTGGGGAAGGGGCCTTTGGTATATGGCGTACACGTTGTGGAGGCTTTTATAAGGGCTCAGGCTAGAGTCTGGTGGACGTGATTGCCTCCGAATCGTTGGCCATCAGCGAGGTGCTCAGTGGAGCACAGCTGTCTGTTCCCTCAATGGCCCGCCCATCACCTCCTTACCCATGTGTCTCTAGGACCTGGTATCTAAGATGCTGCACGTGGACCCCCACCAGCGCCTCACAGCCAAACAGGTCCTACAGCACCCGTGGATCACGCAGAAAGACAAGCTTCCCCAGAGCCAGTTGTCCCACCAAGACCTGCAGCTCGTAAAGGTGGGCCTGGGGCTGCCAAGTGTCTGGGGTCGGGCTTGGTCTCAGACCATGGGACTTGAAGTATCAGAGCCAGGCAGTTCTGCCTGCCCAAATCCAGGAGATTTAGGCAAGGGATTTAGCCCTACCCCCAAGGGAGTCCCAGATTTAACACATTCTCCGGTCCCAGGGAAAACCAGTGGTCATGAAATACCACCAAGGCTAGGAACGGTGGGACGCTGGGAGGGGTGGGCCAGACCCTGGAGTGCGTGTGTTTTGTCTGTCCAACCCCCTCCTCCCTGATCTGATCTCCTCCCTTCTCAGGGAGCCATGGCAGCTACGTATTCTGCACTCAATAGCTCCAAACCCACGCCCCAGCTGAAGCCAATCGAATCATCTATCCTGGCCCAGCGACGGGTGAGGAAGCTGCCCTCCACCACCCTGTGAACCACAGTGCGGACAAACTTCTCGGTGGCAGAGTCCTTCCCAGAGGGAGCAGGCCTGAGTCACAGGACCAATGAAGCAATGTCCTAAAGGAAGTAATCAGCGAGACCACCCAAGTGAGGGTATGAAGTGCCTTCCTCCCCAGGACAGACTCTTCTGGGCTCAGGCTCCATTGTGTGAGATCCAGTCACTGTACAAACTATTTTTTAAGGAAAAAAAAATGGCATTATCTACCAAAAATATGGCATCTATCAGAACCATGGATTTTTACAAGATCCATTTGCCTTTTTGGCCACTGCAGTCGCAGGAGGAGCGCCGAGTCACATGGAGACTGTGTGGCCAAGACTCCCTTGATCAGCTTTGGGGCCTTCCCCTGAGCACCCCCTCCATTGGCTGTGGAGCCATCTGCACAGGCCTCCAAGCAGCCCAGCGTTGCCTCTCAGTCATCCACTGACTACCTGCAGAACTTGGTCCCCGCCGGCTCCTTTTCCGTTCTGTTCTGGGTCCCTGTTAGAGCCAGGGACCCCGCCCCGTCAGCCCTTGGCTCCAGGCACCAGTGTCCACATTGCCATCCACAGTGGGCCCTGCAGTCAGGCCGGACAGCCCCCGTGGAGAGGAGGCAGAGAGCACTTTTTTTGGCAGACTTCCTGTCAGCCACTGGATAGAGTTCACAGGAGACCAGGGAGGCGGGCCATGGGGGACGAGGGCTTTTTCATTTCCTCCTCAGCTGGTAACTCAGGGTTCACCTGTCCAAGGCCTTTCTAATAAACTTACAATCCTGTCGAAGCAACCGCTCTTCCACTCTTTATCCCCCTTGAAGGCTTTGACAGTGACAGGAAAGAGGCTAGGGGCAGTCTAGCCTACCTGCTCGGAGCATGGGTCATTTGAGGAGTGTGTAAGAATCCCTCTGGTTCTGTCACATGCTCCTACGAGAGGAATCCATCACGGTATGGACAAACAGTAATGTCACTAGCAACCAGTGACAAATTCTGGGCCCCTGGCTGGCCCTGTGTGGCGAGAATCCAACCCAGGGCCTTAATACCCTGGAGACAAGCACTCTGCCACTGTCGCACTTCCTTTCCCCTTTGCGGAACTAGGAATTGAACTCGGGACCCCACGCCGTGGTCCGTCACTGAACTGTGCCCCTAGCACCTGTTTCATTTAAGCTTAACAATCCTATCGGATCAGTGCTTCATTTTATGAACGGAAAATAGGCGCAAAGAGGGAATGACATTCCCCCATGCAGTAGGTGTTTTCAGGTGACCCAGATAGAAAAATATGGTCCTGGGTCTTACCCTATAGAAGGGGAAATGGGCACTTAAGAACCCAAGGTTGGGGCTGGAGAGATGGCTCAGAGGTTAAGAGCACTGACTGCTCTTCCAGAGGTCCTGAGTTCAATTCCCAGCAACCACGTGGTGGCTCACAACCACCTATGATGTGATCTGATGCCCTCTTCTGGCGGCAGGGATACGTGCAGGCAGAGCACTGTACACATAATAGTAAATAAATAAACCTTTAAAAAAAAAAAAAAAAAAAAAAAAAAAGAACCCAAGGTTGCCGGGCATGATGGTGGCACACGCCTTTAATCCCAGCACTTGGGAAGCAGAGACAGGCGGATCGCTGTGAGTTCAAGGCCAGCCTGATCTACAAAACGAGTCCAGGACAGCCAAGGCTACAGAGAGACCCTGTCTCAGGGGGAAAAAAAAAAGAACCCAAGATCAGCTGGGGAGATGGCTCAGCGGGTATGAACATCGCTTGTTCTAGCAGAGAACCAGAGAGCCCGAGTTCGATTTCCAGTGTCCTCATGGCTCCTCACAAGTATCTGTAACCTCGGTTTCAGTGGATGCAATCTCTCAGAAATCCAGCCAAAATACCAATGTACAGAAAAGGAAGAAAACCAACAACAAAAAGAACCCAAGGTCACCTACTGATTGGACATTCAGAGACTAGGGAGGGAGGCCGCTGTGGAGAGCAACCAGCAGCTGAGGTCTGGGGGGCTAGAAAGGACTAACTGCAACCGAGAGAGTTAGGGCAGATGAGGGTGTGGGCTAGTTAGAGGACAGAGTGCTTAGCCTGTGTGCGAGGGCTGGTGGCACTGGCCTCCTCCGAACCAGGAGTTTGTGCTAGACAAGTTGAGGGGAGGCAGGCCTTTGCAGGCCAGGCTTGAGCGTTGTGAAGCATTGAGCAAGCACGTAAAAGGATTTATAGGGCAGTGCTTCTCGCCCTTGGTACAGTTCCTCAGGTTGTGGTGCCCTCCAACCATAATGTGTTTTTGTTGTTGTTGTTTGGGTTATTTATTTATTGTTTTGTGTTTCGAGACAGGGTCTCTCTGTGTAGCCTTGGCTGTCCTGGACTCACTTTGTAGACCAGGCTGGCCTTGAACTCACAGCGATCCGCCTGCCTCTGCCTCCCGAGTGCTGGGATTACAGGTGTGCGCCAACACGGCCTGGCTTTTTGTTTCTGAAATGGGGTTTTCTGTGTAGCTTTGGCTGTCCTGGAACTCACTCTGTAGATCAGACTGACCTTGAATTCAGAGACCGGCCTGCCTCTGCCTCCCAAGTGCTGGGATTAAAGGTATGGCCCACCACCACCCAGCCCATAATCTTAGTTTGTTGCTACTTCATAACTGTAATTTTGCTACTGTTATGAATCATAATGTAGATATCTGATATGCAGGACATCTGATATGTGACCCCTGTAAAAAGGTTGAATACAACTGGTTGACAGGGACTGGAGAGATGGCTCAGAGGTTAAGGGCACTGACTGTTCTTCCAGAGGTTCTGAGTTCAATTCCCAGCAACCACATGGTGGCTCACAACCATCTATAATGAGATCTGATGCCCTCTTCTGGCCTGCAGGTATGCATACCAGCAGAGCACTGTATACATAATAATAAATAACTCTTTAAAAAACGAAACACTTGCCGGGCATGGTGGCGCACTTGGGAGGCAGAGGCAGGTGGATCGCTGTGAGTTCGAGGTCAGCCTGGTCTACAAAGTGAGTCCAGGACAGCCAGGGCTACACAGAGAGACCCTGTCTCGAAAAACCAAACAAAAAAAAAAACCAAAACACTTGATGAGGGGCTAGGCATGTAGTTCAGAAGTACAGGTTAGGTTTAATTCCCAACACCATATAAGACATAATAGTAACATGCTTGCTCTCTTCCTAGCCCCGTCCTACTGTAGCCCAGGCTGGCCTCTTCTCTGCTCCTTCCTACTGTAGCCCAGGCTGGTCTCAAACATATTTCTGCTTCAGCCTCCTAACAGGAAGTGGAGAAACATTGACCTACTTAAATGGCAGTGCCTTAGATGGAGCCACCTGGAAAACGATACACACAGGCCGTAGCCCTGGGCGATTTCTATGTTTTAAAGTCGCTGCTGTCTGTCAAGTTGTTGGGAAGAGGAGGCAGGAAGGAAGAAGAGCTAATTGCCATGCAAGGCGGACATCCTGAGGTCAACTCCCAGAGCCCTCAGTGGAGAGAGCCCTGATCCCAGCAAGTTGACCTCTGACCTTCACAAGGGTGCTGTGGTGTGTGTACCCACACTTGCATACATACATCGGACACAATAAAATAAGAGGGAAAAAAATCCTTGTGAGCTGGTGGTGGTAGCACATGCTTGTAATCCCAGCGTGTGCTGAGAGGTGGGGAGGCAGGAGGAGCAAGGCCTTGATTTTGTCTGTTTGGCTGTGGTTTGGGGCAGAGCCTCATATATCCCAGGATGCATTTGTCCTCAGCGACGTGGTGTGTTCAACGTCAGCATGGCTTACTTGAAATGAGACCCTCTCTCATGCGACACTCAGACATACATGAAGGCAACATACCCCACCAAACCAAAAAGTAACAACTGAGCCGCTTCTGTTTATCTCAACATCCCCTGAAAATGGACTAAGTGAGCCGGGCGTGGTGGCGCACACCTTTAATCCCCACGCTCCGGAGGCAGAGGCAGGGGGATCGCTGTGAGTTCAAAGCCAGCCTGGGCTACAAAGTGAGTCCAGGACAGCCAAGGCTACACAGAAAGACCCTGTCTTAGAAAAAAAAAATTCAAGTACGTGGATATGAATAAGAAAGGAAAAAGTTTGTGCAAAGTTTGCTCAACGGTGACGCCTCCCCAACCCTTCTAGCCCTCATCATACCCTAGAAAGCTCACAGCTGCCAACATCTGCAGAGCCTCTCTCAGCACGGATTCTCTAGGCTGAACCCACTGATAATGGCCAGAGCAAAGGAGACACATCGACTCAGCCCCTGTCTGTTTGCTTTCTTTCTTTCTTTCTAGATGTATTCATTTACCATGTACACACTGTTCTGCCTGCATGTACACCTGCACACCAGAAGAGGGCATCAGATCACATTATAGATGGTTGTGAGCCACCATGTGGTTGCTGGGAATTGAACTCAGGACCTCTGGAAGAGCAGCCAGTGCTCTTAACCTCTGAGCCATCTCTCCAGCCCCGTCCCCTTGTCTGCTTTTTATTGCTATAACAAAATACCTGAGACCAGATGGCGGATTGAGCTCACGGGTCTCACCTGAGAGAGTGCTGTACAGTCTGTGGTTTTCACGTTTTCTTTCATTAAATCCTCCTGTAAGCAAGAGACAAACTGCATTTCACATGTGATAACATTAAAGCTCGGGGATTGGAGAGATGGCTCAGAGGTTAAAAGCACTCGCTGGCTGCTCTTCCAAAGATCCTAAATTCAATTCCCAGCAACGACATGGTGGCTCACAACCATCTATAAAGATATCTGGTGCCCTCTTCTGGCCTGCAAGTATATGTGTAATATAGGTAAAACATTGTATACCTAGATAAGATTTTTTTAAAAATAAGCTCAGAGATTGACTTGTCCAAGGACACAGCTATGTGGCAGAGCCGAATTCACAAATGAGTGTGAATCTAAACACCTCTGAGCATCTGAGAACACCCGGGAGTGATGCCACATTGCGCAGATCTGCTCAGCTCCTTCCCTTCTCCTCAGCCTGCCAGTGTCACAAAATTCTTATTGGGGTCTGGTGTCTTGTTTTTTCTTTTTCAAGACAGGGTTTCTCGCCGGGCGTGGTGGCACACGCCTTTAATCCCAGCACTGGGAGGCAGAGGCAGGCAGATCGCTGTGAGTTCCAGGCTAGCCTGGTCTACTGAGTAAGTCTAGGACAGCCAAGGCTAACACAGAGAAACCCTGTCTCTAAAAACCAGAAAAGAAAAAGACAGGGTTTCTCTGTGTAGCCTTGGCTGTCCTAGACTTATTCTGTAGACCAGGCTGGCCTCAAACTCACAGGGATCCCCTTGCCTCTGCCTCCCAAGTGCTGGGATTAAAGGCGTGTGCCACCACGCCTGTCTGGGTCTGGTGTCAAAGGACACGATCGTTAGAAAGTTCCCTCCTTGGCACATAGGGGAAAGCAAGCTGGAAACTGGGGGGTTTCCTAATGATCTGGGCCACACACACTGATGACACCAGAACATGGTCCAGGAGAGTCCTGATCTCACAGAGGGAGATGCACTGACCTGGTCCCTTTGGTTCAGTAACTCAATCCCAACTGCTGCCATACACATCAGCATCTCTGTGCAGCCCTTCCATCTTTCCTTTCCTTCTCTTTCTGTTTGTTTTGTTTTTGTTTTTCTAGACAGGGTTCCTCTGTGTAGCCCCAGATGCCCTGGAACTTGCTCTTGTAGACCAGACTGACCTCAATCTCAGAGATCTGCCTGCCTCTACTTGGTCTCTCTCTTGCTCTCTTTTTTTAATGTGTATCTGCCTTCATGGATTTATTTGTACCACACGTGTGCAGGGGCTGGCAGAGGCCAGAAGAAGGCACTGGAGTCCCTGGAACAGTCCCTGGGCCACCTGATGGCGATGCTGGAAACCAAACTCAGGCCCTCTGGAAGAGCAGAGAGATCTGCTGAGTCATCTGCCCCACAGGTCCTGAGCATTTCTTTTTTTTTTTTTTTTTTTTTTTGAGCATTTCTTATATTTTGCTCATTTGTGTACCATGCTTTCTAGGATGACTTCAAAATAGTTCCCCTCAGATGGGCGGTGGTAGCACACACACTTTTAATCCCAGCACTTGGGAGGCAGAGGCAGGTGGATCGCTGTGAGTTTGAGGCCAGCCTGGTGGTCTCCAAAGTGAGTCCAGGACAGCCAAGGCTACACAGAGAAACCCTGTCTCAAAAAAACAAAGAAAAACAAAAGTTCCCCTCAGAAGAAGGGCTGGCTTCCTGCCCGTGTGGAATATTCAAACACTCAGGACTTCACTCTGCAATGACAGGTCAGCAGAGAGCCTGCTTTGTGGCTTTGGCCATTTGTTGAAAAACTGTGGGAGGTGTGATCTCCTGAGGCCCGCCTCACACCAGACAGGTCACTGATGTCACACTCATGCCTAAAGCTATCTCAAAGGGCTGGGGAGGTGGCTCAAGTGGGAGAAGTGCTTGCCTGGCATGTACAAAGCTCTGGGTCCAGTCTCCAGCACTGCTGCATAAAGCCAGGTGTGGTCCATATACCTGTAATCCCAGCACTTGGAAAGTAAAGAGAAGAGGAACGGGGGTTCACTGTCAGCCTCAGCTGCAAGGCAAATTTGAGGCCAGCCTGACTCAAAAAGAAAAGCAAAAGCAAAAAAAAAAAAAAAAATCCAAGTTGTCTCATGGGGTAGGTACTTTTGATTTGACAAGAAGGAAATTGAGGTCAAGTAAGGAAATGTACTCACAGTGTCTAAGCAAGGAAGTGGCTAGGCTCCACCACCACCCCTTTTTTTTTAGGAAAAAAAAAAACTTTTATTTACTGTGTTTATGTGTATGGCCATAGCATGTAGGTGGAGGTCAGAGGACATCTTGCAGAGGCTGGCTCTCCTATTATGTGTTTTGGGGGGCAGAGAACTCAGGTCATTAAGCTTGGTGGCAAGTGCCTTGACTTGCTGAACCATCTCACCAGCCCTGTGTGGTTTTGTTGTTTTGTTGTTGGTGGTTTGGTTTTTGAAAAAAGAGAATATTTCCTCTTGCCCAGGCAAGCCTCTGTGTTGCCCAGTCTTGAACTTCTAGGTTCAAAACTCCTCCTGTCTGCCGGGCGTGGTGGCGCACCCCTGTAATCCCAGCACTCCGGACGGAGGCAGAGGCAGGTGGATCACTGAGTTCGAGGCCAGCCTGGTGGTCTCCAGAGTGAGTCCAGGATAGCCAAGGCTACACAGAGAAGCCCTGTCTCGAAAAACAAAAAACAAAACAAAACTCCTCCTGTCTGAGGCACATACTATACCAATGCAGCAGGTTCCCAGCCTAAGTCTTTCTTACCTCAAAATTCATATATATGTCCTATATTTTACCCTTTCTCCCCACCCCCACCTCTCCCACCAGGGTTTTTCCGTGTATCCTTGGCTGTCGTGGACTCACTCTGTAGACCAGGCTGGCCTCCAACTCAAAGAGATCCACCTCCCTCTGCCTCCTCCCAAGTGCTGGGATCACAGGCGTGCGCCACCACACCTGGCTTGACCCTTATTTAAAGGCTAAATTTCAACTCATGACTGATAAAAGCTTACAGTTAAAGAGCATCAAAGGCCTAGGCCCAACCCGTGCCTCCCATAGGAAGCCCCTTTCAGCTACCCGCCCCCGCCTCGATGAAATATCACCAGCAATGGAGAAGCCGCCACTCCACGGGGTAGTCCCCACACCATGGAAAGTTCCTCTGCTCTGAGCTGAGATTTTTCTGAGTAGCTATACTTTTTTCTAGAAACAAAGAGAGGGGTTCCCCCACCACCACCTAACTCTGGGGGGAACTCAGGAAAACTGACTCAACACGAAGGAGAGACCTCACTGAGTGAGTGCCACGCCTTCAGTGAAGGTGGCAGCTGCAGCCACAAGCCAAGGGGTGGCCCTGAGGCCGTTAGAGGTGAGTGGGAGGGGCCCAACCTCACCACCCCTGCAATGTTCTTTTCCTTCCCCTCCTGCCCAGTTCACCTGGGAAGGCAACAGTGGGTGGACACAACCCACACACCAAGACGCTTGGATCTATGGTCCTGTATCCTCTAACACCAAAGAAAGGTATACTGTTAAAGCCTGACACAGTGGTGTACACCTTATAATCCCAGCACCGTGGTAGGCGGAAGCAGGCAGATCTCTGTGAGTTCGAGGCCAGCCTGCTCTACAAAGTGAGTCCAGGACAGCCAAGGCTACAACCCTGTCTCAGAAAAAAATAAAAAACAAAACAAAACAACAACAATAAAAACAGCCGGGAGGTGGTGGTGGCAAACTCTTTTAATCCCCAGCACTTGGGAGGCAGAGGCAGAAGGATCTCAGTGAGTTTGAGGCCAACCTGGACTACAGAGCAAGTTCCAGGACAGCCAGAGCTGTTACACAGAGAAACCCTGCCTTGAAAAAGAAAAAAAAAAGCTGAAAATTATACTGTTTGACTTCGGTGTCATCTTTACAAATACAGCCTACATCCTTTGCGACAGGTCTCCTGGCCCAGGGTACATTGGGCTGGACTAGCTGACCTTTGGTCCCAAGGGTCAGAACGGCTTGTCTCTACCTCTGGAGCACCAAGCTTCTCATGTGAAGTGTGGGGTTTGAACTCAGATCCCTGAGTTTGCAAAAGGGAATGTTACAAAGCCATCACCTGTCCCCTCCCTACCCCCCCCCACCCCCGAGTTTCGAATATGGACAGAGAATACAGAATACGTTACAAGCAAGCCACCAGGAGGGTGGAGCCAGCAGGCTGGAGTAGCGGCTAGCTGAGATACAGGTTTAGGCTGTCCGTTTTGTTGGGGTTAATGGGTTTGGTGTTTTTGTTTGTTCGTTGGTTTTGTTTTGTTTTGTTGTTTTTGAGACAGTTTCTCTGTGTAACAGACCTCGATGTCCTGGAACTCGATTTGTAGACCAGGCTGGCCTCGGAACTCACAGAGATCCACCTGCCTCTGCCTCCCAAGTGCTCAGATTAAAGACATGCAACATCACACGCATCCAGTTCCCCATCTTTTTTTTTTTTTTTTTTTAAGATTTATTTATTTATTATGTGTACAGCATTCTGCCTGCAGGCCAGAAGAGATAGTTGTGAGCCACCATGTGGTTGCTGGGAATTGAACTCAGGACCTTTGGAAGAGCAGTCAGTGCTCTTAACCTCTGAGCCATCTCTCCAGCCCCTGGTCCCCCATCTTTAAACTTGAGTTCAGAGTGTCTGTGTTTTGTTTTAGGCAGGTGAAACAAGATGGCTGAGGATTAACTCGAGCTAACTGCCTCCTGGCCCAGGCTCTTTCCTCACTTCATATTTGGTAGAGCAAAACCATATCCAAGGCCTGGAGAGAAGTCGGCTTCTCTGAGGATCCTTCCCCAGGGAGAAAAGGGGACCTTTCACAAGACCTCGCTCTCCCTTCCTGCCCCAAAACTGCTCTCTGAGCAGTGAGCGGTGTGTGTGACTCAATGCGAGACTGCTTTTTATAAGTCATTTCCTTCTCTTCTGTGGCTCCACACCTGCCCCAAAGGCTGTGGGCTGAATTGAGAAATCAGGCGGTAGATGACACATGTCTGACCTGGGCATGAAGCTTGCATCAGGGACAGGCCTGCCTCACTCCTCCATGGCAGAAAAGTCTCCCTGGGGGCTGGATTTAGCTGGGCCCAGTCACTCCTACTGTTGCTATGGAGCTTTCCTTACTGGGGCTTCACGGTATCCTCCAACTAGAGACTATCTTTGAACAATGAGTGTGGGTTAGTAAAGAGGCACAAGTGAGACCGTGTCTCACACCAGCCATTGCATCACAACCCCATGTGGTTTTGGTTGTTTTTTTTTTTTTTTTTAAATATTTATTTACAACCGGGCGTGGCAGCGCACATCTTTAATCCCACAGCACTCGGGAGGCAGAGGCAGGCGGATGGCTGTGAGTTGGAGGCCAGACTGGTCTACAAAGTGATTCCACGACATCCAAAGCTACACAGAGAAACCTTGTCTTGAAAAACAAAACAAAACAAAAAGATAAAAAATATTTATTATTTATTCAGTAGTCTGCCTGCAGGCCAGAAGAGGGCACCAGATCTCATTATAGGTGGTTGTGAGCCACCATATGGTTACTGGGAATTGAACTCAACCTCTGAGCCATCTCTCCAGCGCCCCCAGCCATATGTTCTTATGCATTCATCTGGCCTCTAAATTGCAGATCTTACAGCAAGCTGGAAAGCATCCTCAGAGGGCCTGGGGGCACTTTAAAAAGAATTAATGGCAGATTCTGGTGGCTCAGGACTGTAATTCCAGCTACTTGGGAGACAGAGGATCCAAGTTCAAGGTTAATTTTGAGCAACTTAGTATGACTATTTCAAACTAAAAAGCAAAAACAGGGGCCTGAGATATCTATTAGTGGTTGAGCACTTGCCTAGCATATGTAAGGTCCTGGGTTCAATCCCCAGTACTGGAAAAATAAATTAATGAGAACCAGGGCTCTGGCAGCAACCATGAGGCAGGCAGATCTCTGTGAGTTCGAGGCCAGCCTGGTCTTCTAAGCAAGTCCAGGACAGCCAAGGCTACATAGAAAAACCCTGTCTCAAAATCCCTCCCCAAAAAGAAAGAAAGGAAGGAAGGAAGGAAGAAGAAAGAAGGCTGGTCGTGGTGGTGCATGCCTTTAGTCCCAGCATTGAGGAGGCAGAGGCAGGCAGATCTCTGTGAGTTTGAGACCATAATTTGATCGTAGACCAGGCTTGCCTTGAACTTACAGAGATCGACCTACCTTTGTCTCCCAAGTGCTAGGTTAAAGGTGAGTCATGCTATGCCTGGTGAGACAAAGTTTTCCATCAATTTACATACCCCAGGCTGACCTTGGTTATATAGGTCAGCCTGGCCTCTGTTTCCTGAGTGCTGGCTTGTGCCGCCATGCCCAGATAAGATCACAGAGTTCTCAGGGCGTTGGTGGTGCACGCCGGTAATCCCAGCACTCGAGAGGCAGAGGCAGGTGGATTGCTGTGAGTTCGAGGGCAGCCTGGTCTACAAAGTTGAGTCCAGGACAGCCAAGGCCACACAGAGAAACCTAGTGGCTGGGTCTCAAGAGAGGAACTCTGCCAGGAATGTGGGCTGTGCTGCCAGGTCACCTCCAGGGGGCGCTGATGAGCTGCCTACCAGTCAATAGCGCCCAGTTCTTCCAGCTGACTGGGACACCAAAGATTCTCTATGAAACTCTGACTCAGGCTAACAGATCAGGAAGGAATGTCTTTTCTTTCTTTCTTTCTTTTTTTCTTTTTTGGTTTTTCGATACAGGGTTTCTCTATATAGCCTTGGCTGGCCTAGACTTGCTTTGTTGACCAGGCTGACCTCGAACTCACAGCAATCTGCCTGCCTCTGCCTCCTGAGTGCTGAGATTAAAGGCGTGCACCACCATGCCCAGCTCTTTCTTTCTTTTCCTTTTCTTTCTTTCTTTTTTTTTTTTTTGTGCGTGTGTGTGGGTGTGTGTGTGTGGGTGGGTGTGTGGGTGTGGGTGTGTAACTCTTTGTAGACCAGGCTGACTTCGAACTCACAGCAATCTGTCTGCCTCTGCCTCTGCCTCTGCCTCTACCTCCTGAGTGCTGGGCTTAAAGGCGGGTGCCACCACGCCCGACCCAGGGCTGTTCATTTAGAAGGCGCTGGCTCCCTTGCTCTTCAGTCTCCTAGCTTGCTGATGAGGCACCATGGTGATAGCTTGTGGTCCAGGGAGTCTAGTGAAAGTGGAAAAGATTCTTTTAGGAAGATGTCTGAGGGTCTCCACGCGTGACCAAATTAGTAAACCTTGTCTAAGAAAGTGATTCTTATCCCGGGAAGCGTGGTGCAACCTTTAATCCCAGCACTCAGAAGGCAGAGGCAGGGGGAGGCTCTACATAGTGAGTTCCAGGACAGCCAAAACGATGCAGAGAAACCCTGTCTCAAAAATAAACAAACAAACAAATATTGGCTGCTCTTGCAGAAAACTGAACTTCAATCCCCGGCACGTACATGGCAATTTACAGATCCAATGTTGACTTCTGACCTCAGCTAGGACCAGGAACACATGTGGTACATATACATACATGATGGCAAAACACACATATAAAATAAATAACTGATATATTTGTACTGTATGTGCTGGCTATAGCCAGAAGTGGTAGTTTGCCTTTAATCCTAGAGTACTCAAGAGGCAGAGGAAGGTGGGTCTCTGTGAGTTCGAGGCCAGCCTAGTCTACAAAGTGATTCCCATGGAGAAACCCTGTCTCAAAAAGGAAAAACAAACAAACAAACAAAAATCTGTCTTGAAAAAGAAAGGACAGACCGGGCGTGGTGGCACACACCTTTAATCCCAGCACTCGGGAGGCAGAGGCAGGCGGATCGCTGTGAGTTTGAGGCCAGCCTGGACTACAAAGTGAGTCCAGGACAGTCAAGTCTACACAGAGAAGCCCTGTCTCGAAAAACCAAAAAAAAAAAAAAAGAAAAGAAAAGAAAAAGAAAGGACGGGGCATGGCAGTGCACGCTGTTAATCCCAGCACTTGGGAGGCAAAGGTAGGTGGAGTTCGTTGTTCAAGATCAGCTTGGTCTACAGAGTGAGTTCCACGACTGCCAGGGCTACACAGAGAAATTCATATATATAATTTGAATATATGTAATATTAAGTGTTTTCCAAAGTACTTGTACCATTTACTCTCCTGCCAGGAATGCACGGATTCCTGTTGTGACTCCAGGGGTGTCTGACTGGCTACAGGGGTCCCTGAGGGACGAGGAACGAGGCCCAACACATGTGTAGATGGCAGCATCATGTTGAAATGTCAAAAGGTTGGACACCTGTGCTTAGATTGTGCTGGTCAGTTGTTTTAAAATTAGTCACGCTGGTGGGTGTGGAGTGGTTTCTCTTTGTGAGTTTAGTCTGCATTTCCTGACGACTAACGTTCGTGACTGTTTTTCACAAAGCCAGTATTTCTACATGCTTCTGCCCATGTGAACCTTTCTATTTACTTATTTTTAGATTTTTAAAACTTTTTTTTTTTTTTTTTGGTTTTTCGAGACAGGGTTTCTCTGTGTAGCCTTGGCTGTCCTGGACTCACTTTGTAGACCAGGCTGGCCTCGAACTCACAGCGATCCACCTGCCTCTGTCTCCCGAGTGCTGGGATTACAGGCGTGCACCACCATGTCTACCAGTCCTTGTCTTTTTCTTTCTTTTTTAAGAAAAAATTCTGAGGCCCAGTGTGGTGGCGCACACCTTCACCCCAGCACTCGGGAGGCAGAGGCAAGCAGATCTCTGTGAGTTCGAGGCCAGCCTGGTCTACAAAGTAAGTGGAGGACAGCCAGGGCTACACAGAGAAACCCTGTCTCGAAAAAATTTAAAAAATTTCTAACTTTGATGTTTGCCAAAAGATCATGTGTGTTTCTTCTTCGGGTTTACCACTTCCCTGGGGTGCTTAATGCAAGGGATGCCCAGCTCTAAAGTAACGTTCTGAAACCTCTCCTCCTTACCACCTAAGCAGCAGTGTGGACCACCGAATGAGCCGGCTAAGGAAGTACTTACCTCCTAGTTTTTGCTTCTAGCTTCAGAGAGCTCGTTGTGGTTTTATTTTGCATTTCTCTGCTGATTCACAATGGGACTTCTTGCTTTTTTGTTTTTTTGTTTTTTTTTTTTTAAGTAAATCTTACTTTACTGTATGTGATGAAAATTACATCATACCCCCCCAAAAAAGTCATTTCTATATTGGGATAGTTCTACAATAACGAAAACGAGCAAGGGGAAGGTACTTGTGAGAGCAGGGAAGAGGACAAATGTAGAGAGATTTAAGAATCTGTGTTTCAGGCAGAGGCAGGCAGATCACTGTGAGTTCAAGGCCAGCCTGGTGTACAAAGTGAGTCCAGGACAGCCAGGGCTACACATAGAAACCTTGTCTGGAAAAACCAAAAATGAATGAATGAATGAATGAATAAATAAATACATACATAAATAAAAAGAATCCGTGTTTTACGGAGTGGTGGTGGTACACGCCTGTAATCCCAGCACTCGGGAGGCAGAGGCAAGCGCATTGCTGTGAGTTCGAAGCCAGCCTGGTCTACAAAGTGAGTCCAGAATAGCCAGGGCTACACAGAGAAACCCTATCTGGAAAAATATATATATATCAGTGTTTCTCTCCACCTCCGGTGGCTGAAGTGGGACAGCCAGTCAGTGTGTGCCTATTTCCCGGTATTACACGGGTTGTTTGAGGTTAAGGAGGACCGAACTCTCAAGAATTCTTCAAGTTGTTTCATCTTTGTACCTGTTTGGACATAGTTTTCTTTGTGTGTTGCCACTATGGTCGTGAGAATGCTTTTCTTTCGAGCCTGGGTACAGGGTCGTCCAAAGATAGAGATTTCAGTTAGGTTCCCAGAGTCAGCTCTGTCCACGTGGTCTCAGTAGCCACTCTACTTCTGAGTGTTCCGATTGGTTAGGACCAAAAATCACTTCCGCCACCCAGGCTTCCTAGTAGAGTAGCAGACCATTGCTGACTTCCTGCACTGGGAACCACCAGGGTCACACTCGAAGTCGCCGGGACACAGGCGGGGCGCTGAGCAGCCTCTGCATGGAAGAGGACCATGTCCGTCTGTCCGTCTATCTGGCTTGGCCTGAGCATCAGCCATATGAGGCCCAATACTGGAACTCTCAGCCTGTAAGCATGAGGAGCTACTTCTTCTTGCTTTCGTGTGTGTGTGTGTGTGTGTGTGTGTGTGTGTGTGTGTGTGTGTGTG
>OU015754.1:66882792-66909179 GCA_907169655.1 Acomys percivali | reverse complement strand
GTGTGTGTGTGTGTGTGTGTGTGTGTGTGTGTGTGTGTGTGTGTGTGTGTCCTTTGGAGAAGAATTTGTACAAACCTGCCTGTTTCTTTTTTTTTTTTTCCAAGACAGGGTTTCTCTGTGTAGCCTTGCCTGTCCTGGACTCACTTTGTAGACCAGGCTGGCCTCGAACTCACAGCGATCCACCTGCCTCTGCCTCCCGAGTGCTGGGATTAAAGGCGTGCGCCACCACGCCCGGCTCCTGCCTGTTTCTTGTTGGGTTGTCTAAATGATGAGCAGATTCTTTATTATCATCATCATCATCATCATCATCACTACTACACTACTACTGATATTATTATTATTTTTAAGACAGGGTTTCTCTGTGTAGCCTTGGCTGTCCTGGACTCTCTTCGTAGACCAGGCTGGCCTTGAACTCACAGCGATCCACCTGCCAAACATGTATTGGCTGCCCACAGCGACACACCTGCAGTCCCAGTTCTCTCCCGAGGTAGAGGAGGGAAAATAATTTGAGTTCCTGGCCAACCTCACTGGAGGGGTGAAACCTTGTCTCACACAGACTAACAAACAAGAAAGACTCTCTCTTCCTGAAGTCCATGAAAGAACAGAAACTAAACCAGGTTTAGTTCTTCTTCTTCTTTTCTTTCTTTCATTTATTTATTTATTTTGAGACAGGGTTTCTCTGTGTAGCCCTGGCCGTCCTGGACTTGCTTTGTAGACCAGGCTGGCCTCAAACTCACAGCGATCCGCCTGCCTCTGCCTCTTGAGCGTTGTGATTAAAGGCCTGTGCCACCAAGCCCAGCCCTCAGGTTTAGTTCTTTACATGCATGTTTTTTCCCCAATGAAATAAAACATAGAAGCTGTGTTTGACATTAAATAAAGGCCATGGGAAGAGGGGAGCAGAAGGGAGAGGTGGCGGCGGTGGCTGCAGCAGCAGCAATGACAACACTGGCCTGGACTGTCTAGGTAGAAACCTGAAGTGGACTTCAGGGAGCACTACGGCAGCGGCTGTCCACCTTCCTATACTGCAGCTCCTTAGCACGGGTCCTCATGTTGTGGTGACACGACCCTGAGCCATAAACTTATTTTTCATAATTTAAATTACTACTGTTATGATCAGGCAACCCCAACAGCGTTGTGACCCTGTTGAGAACGGATGTGCTAAGGTTGGTCTGGGGGTTGGATCTGGTGATTGTTTAACATTCTGCATTTTTTTTTGTATTTTGTATTTTTTGTTTGTTTGTTTGTTTTTGGGTTTTGGTGGTGCTGTGTTTTTTTTAAGATTTATTTATTTTTTATTATGTATACAGTACTCTGCCTGTATGTACACCTGCAGCCAGAAGAGGGCACCAGATCTCATTATAGATGGTCGTGAGCCACCATGTGGTTGATGGGGATTGAACTCAGGACCTTTGGAAGAACAGGTGGCACTCTTAACCACTGAGCCATCTCTCCAGCCCCCAGTTTTTGTTTTTGTTTTTTGTTTTGTTTTGTTTCTTGAGACAGGGGTTGTTTGTGTTATCTTGGCTGTCCTGGACTCACCTTGTAGCCTAGGCTGGCCTCAGCGATCCGAGATCCGTCTGCCTCTGCCTCCAGAGTGCTGGGATTAAAGGTGTGTTGTTTACCATTCTGAAAGGTCACCCAAGCCGCAAAGAGCTGGGGAGATGAAGGGCTTGGTGTCTTTGACCCTGAACCATAAACCTTGACAGCTCCTCTTGTGCTCGCCTCGTCCCTTTATCCAGAAAGTCTCATGGCATTACTGCTCGGTTCTTGATATTTTATTTTATGGTTTTACTTGGGCTATTTCTTTTCTTTTCTTTCTTTCTTTTTTTTTTTTTTTTTTTTTTTTGAGACAAGGTTTCTCTGTGTAGCCTTGTCTGTCCTGGACTCCCTTTGTAGACCAGGCTGGCCTCGAACTCACAGCGATCCGCCTGCCTCTGCCTCCCGAGTGCTGGGATTAAAGGCGTGCGCCACCACGCCCGGCATTTTTTTTCTTTTTCTTTTTTCTTTTTCCCGAGACAGGGTTTCTCTGTGTAGCCTTGGCTGTCCTAGACTAACTCTGTAGACCAGGCTGGCCTCGAACTCGCAGCGATCCGCCTGCCTCTGCCTCCCGAGTGCTGGGATTAAAGGCGTGCACCACCACTGCCTGGCTACTTGGACTATTTCTTAAATTTCTTTTTCTGACGTACAGAAACAATTTCTACTGCATCTGTGTGTGTATGTGCCACTGCGTGTCTGGAAGTTAGAGGACAGCCTGTGAGAGTCAGTGCTCTCCACCCATGAAGGTCTCAGGGATTGAACTCAGCTCTTCGAGGCTTGACAGCAGATGCTTTTACACACTGGCTCACGTTCCATTTTATGAGTATGTCTGTTCAGATAATAAACCAGTAAATTGTTGAAGGAAAGAAAAAAAAAGGAAGGAGCAACTGGACAGTAGTGGCGCACACCTTTAATCCCAACACTCGGGAGGCAGAGGCAGGCGGATCGCTGTGAGTTCGGGGCCAGCCTGGTCTACAAAGCGAGTCCAGGACAACCAGGGCTACACAGAGAAACCTGTCTCGAAAACTTAAAAAAAAAAAAAAAAAGAAGAAGAAGAAGAAAGAGAGAGAGAGAGAAAGAAAGAAAGAAAAAGAAAAGAAAGAAGGAAGGAAAGAAAGACTAAGAAGCAGGGAAGACGAAAAAGGGTTTTTTGTTTGAGGGGAAAAAAAACATCAATACATTTCACTAGATGGGCCCTTTCAGCTCTATTTCCCTGCTGTTCTCCTTTTGAGCAGCAGGTGGCACTCTAACCCCACGACAGAAGGTCAGGACTTGATTTAATTGCAATGAGAAGAAAATCGCTTCTTTTCCCACACGTATTTCTTTCCCCAGATAAACAGCGCGGTGAGCATCTGCCTGCTTATCAAGGAAGTGAGCCATATAAGAAGGTCGCTTCTCAGGCGAGGGACACGAGGGTCGCCCAACAGCGACTCTGAGCCTCAGGTTACAACACTGCAGGCCAGGTCCTCAGAAGGCAGGCAGCTGACGATGCTTAGAAGCCCATTGTTAAACCTCCAACACAATCTGCATTTCCCCAGTTAATAATCGTAAAAAGTTTATAACAGAAATTACAGAGGCCCTTCTGCTGTAATTGTGAGGGGCACACTCTTCTCAAGCAGGGGACGTTTTCGAAGCCGGGGGTGGGAGGTAGGGGGTGGGGGGCCCTCCCGACACCCCTCTCCCCACCCCTCAGGGGCACTCCTCTCTGCCAGGGCTCACTTCCCAGCCCTTCACAAAACTGCCAGGATAATTGACTCCTCCTGGGATGAGTCTGACTTCCCACCCTGATTTGGTAACAGACTTTCTTTTGGTGAGGTTCTTTGTTTGCAAATGCACAATAAAAATGGCTTTTGAGTGACTTCAGAGGAAGCTTTCTGGTGCCAATAACAGATTCCAAAGCAGCTATTATCCCCGACGTGGGGGATCGGGTCCCTGGAGACTGTTTAAGTATCGGTTTTCAAAGTGCTCGGAACCTGAAATGTCTTGTAGGATATATTTGCAGGTGCATAATTGGCCCAGTGCTCCGGGTCATAAAGGCTTGCCTTCCTGTGGTCGCAATAGATAGACCGAGCCTCTCGCTAAAATTGAAGGCTGCACTGTTGACAACAAACCTGATTCTAACCCTCCCGTGTCACTTCAGCCCAAAGGTGCCTTTGTCTCCCAAGAGAAAGAGGGTTGGGAGTGCCTGAATGGCCCTACACTACCAGGGCCATGTGGAAAGCATTGCTGTGGGACACTTTTGTCCCGAGAGTGGAGGTTTTAGGGCCGGTATAAGCAAAGTCAGTTTTCTTTGTTCACAGTCAACCTGCCTGAGCGCGTGCCATGCGGAGGTGAAAGCAAAATGCTTTCAAAGTGGCCTGCACTCGGAGCGCACAATGGCATTATTTTTGTTACAGTTCTCTCCCACCTCGCCTTTTTATTGCGGGAACCAAAATAAGTCTGGATAAGCTTTAAAAGGCAGCCTTGATGTTGTAAGGAAAATGGATATTATCTCTCCCCACAGCGTTTGAACGGTGTACGTAATCCTAGCTGTATCCAGATAAGAACACGGCCCCGCCCTGAAAAAGGGTTGCCCCCGATGGAATGGCACCAGGTGTATTCACCGAGGGGCTGGAGGGTGCCAGCCTGTCTTACTGAAACTTCTAAACTCTACAGAGATGGCTCGCCTGCACCTTACATTTCTATTTGCAAGTAATACTTTATTTATTTATTTATTTATTTATTTTTGGGTTTTTGAGGCAGGGTTTCTCTGTGTAGCGTTGGCTGTCCTGGACTTGTTTTGTAGACCAGGCTGGCCTCGAACTCACAGCGATCGGATCCATTTCCCTCAGCCTCCCGAGTGCTGGGATTAAAGGCATGCGCCACCACGCCTGGCTGCAGTTAATACCTATGTGTGCTAGTAAAGCTCCAACCCCCATTACTCCTCAAAGGACCCCTCACCTCACTTGATGAGACCCATGCCTTTCATCCTCAGGAAGCCAAGGGGCTGTAGCCTAGGGAGAGGAAAGGGCGGGGCTCTCTCCCTAAATTGCTCAATTGAGGAAAGCAGGAAGCTCCTTCTAAGATGAAGTGTGTCTTTTTGTTTGTTTTTCCCGAGACAAGGTTTCTCTGTGTAGCCCAGGCCACCCTGGAACACACTCTGTAGACCAGGCTAGCCTTGAACTCAGAGGTCCCCTTGCCTCTGCTCCCAACTGCTGAGAATAACGGCATGAATGACCACCCAGTGGCTTAAATGAATCTTTAACACATCAAGATCTTCAGTCATGAAGATTTGAGTGAAACTTCTTCCCTGGGGTGAACGGGATGGGGGGAGGGGGGAGGGGGGAGGGGGAGGCGGGGCGGTGTGGGAGCCACTTTCAAATATGAAAGGTGCCTCTCAAAGTGAAGATCTAATCAGCTAGCCTTCCCAGCATCAGCTGCCAGGTTTGAACATGGGCTTGTTTGTGCTAATTATGGGAGGAATTCCCATGGATACAGAGAAAGATCCAAGCCCTGATCAGGAGGGGGCTGTGGAGCAGAACTGGCCCAAAGATTAAGAACACTTGTGCCGGACGGTGGTGGCGCACGCCTTTAATCCCAGCACTCGGGAGGCAGAGGCAGGTGGATCGCTGTGAGTTCAAGGCCAGCCTGGTCTACAAAGTGAGTCCAGGACAGCCAGGGCTACACAGAGAAACCCTCTCTCAAAGAAAAAAAAAAAAACACTTGTTGAGCCGGTCGTGGTGGTAGTGGCTGTGGCAGCGGTGGCAGCGGCACATGCCTTTAATCCCTGCTCCGGAGGCAGGGTCAGGTTGATCTCCAAGTTCGAGGCCAGCCTGGTCTACAGAGAGAGTTCCAGGACAGCTAGGGCTACACAGAGAGACCCTGTTTTGAAAAACAATAAAACAAAACAAAGAACACTTGTTGATCTTACAGAGATCAATTCCCAGCACACCCTAATGTCTCACAACTGTCCCAGGAAATTTGATACCTTAGTCTGACCTCCATGGGCACAGGCATGCAATGGTACCTAACCCTAGATGCAGACAGAACACTCATACACAACTGGGCGTGATGGTGCACACTTGTAATCCCAGCACTTGGGAGGCAGAAGCAGGCTGGTCACTGTGAGTTTCAGGCCAGCCTGGTTTACAAAGTGACTCTAGGATAGCCAAGGCTACACAGAGAAACCCTGTCTCAAAAAACCATAAATAAATAAATACATACATATATACGTATATATATGTTTTAAAAAAGTTTTTGCTTTGAGTGTAATGGCACATACTTTAAGTCCCAGCACTTGGGAGGCATAGGCAGGTGGATCTCTAAGTTCAAGGCCAGCCTGATCTATATACTGGGTTCTGGACCAGCCAGGATTATATTGTGAAACCCTGTCTTGAAAAACTACAAAAACCCACATGTGAAGGCTCACACCTTAACCCCAGCACTCGGGAGGCAGAGGCAGGCAGAAGCTGTGAGTTCGAGGCCAGCCTGATTTACAAAGTGAGTCCAGGACAGCCAAGGCTACACAGAGAAACCCTGTCTGGAAAAAAAACAAAAACAAACAAAAAAACATAAAAATGCCTTAAAAAATCAAGGAAAAAAAAAGTTCAAGGCCAGCCTGGGTCACACAAGACTCTATCTTACAGAGAAAGCAAAGCGAGAGAAAGAACCAGGTAGTCGACTTTTGGAGACACTGGAGTGATAAGTGGCAAGGGTCTTGCCTGACGGGAGCGGTTTTGGGAATAGAGAGAAAGAATCAAATTCAAGAAATATAAGCAGCTCTTTCTATCTTTCTCTTGCTTGAATCCAGGTATTGATAAATGTCGGTGCCTAGCGAGTTCTGTGCTGTTTTGTCGGAGTCTCTGAATTCTTTGTACAGGAGCCCAGTGGTAGAAGCGGATCGTGTTTCGGCTTCGACTAACACGTCCAGCCTTCAGGACCTATGCCTGGGAGCCTGTGCCAGCTGCCTGCCCCTTGGTTTTAAGTTTAAACTTCCCGGGGTCGCCTTTCCAACAACACTGTGGCTTTTTCTCCCTTTTATACGACAGATGTGGTTTCACAGGGGCATCTAGAGGTTGCTTAGATTTGGAGTGAATACTGGGGGCAGCTATTCTACCTTGGAAACTGAAACAGCAACTCTGATAAAAGAAATATAAAGTGTTTGGAGTCAAAAAGACCTGTGTTTCAACACTTGGCTCCACCACATTTTAGCTGTGTGGCTTAAGGCAGACACTATCTCTCTGGGAATTAACATCCACTGTGAATTCTGAGCAGGGCAGCCTCAGAAGTCTGTGTTTCACAAATCGAGGCTCAGGGGCTAAGAGCACTGGCTGCTCTTCCCGAGGTCCTGGGTTCAATTCCCAGCAACCACACGGTGGCTCACAGACTTCTATACTGGGATCTGATGTCCTCTTCTGGCATGCAGGTGTATGTGCATACACATAAAATAAATAAATCTTAAAAAAAAAAAAACCCAAAACACAGCTGGACTTAGTGGTGCACACCTTTAATCCCAGCACTCTAAAGGCAGAGGCAGAGACAGAGGCAGAGGCAGGTGGATCTCTGTGTGAGGTCAAGGCCAGCCTGGTCTGCAAAGCAAGTGCAGGACAGGGAGGGCTACGAGAGAAACCCTGTCTTGAGAAACAAAATAAAGCAAAAAATTTGATTTACAAAACACAATGCACAGGGGCTGGAAAGATGGCTCAGAGGTTAAGAGCACATACTGACTGCTCTTCCAAAGGTCCTGAGTTCAATTCCCAGCAACGACATGGTGGCTCACAACCATCTGTAATGAGATCTGGTGCCCTCTTCTGGCCTGCAGGTGTACATGCATGCAGAGCACTGTATACATAATAAATAAATAAATCTTAAAAAAAAACCACATGCGCACAATGTCCACACACACACACACAAATGCACACAAAGCAAGTCCAGGGCAGGACAGCCAAGACTACACAGAGAAACCCTGTCTCAAAAAACCAGGGGGGAAAAAAAAAAACCCAACAACAACACAATGCTAGGAGGCAGGTGGATTTCCATGTTCCAGGCCAGCCTGTTCTACAGAGTGATTTCCAGGACAGCCAGGGCTACACAGAGATAAAACAAAACAAACCAAAAACAAAAAAGCAAAACAAAAAAGAAGGAAGAAGAGGAGGAAAAGGAAAGAAAGAAAGGAAGGAAAAGAAAAAGACCCAAAATAAAGAAACAAAAACAAAATCTCCCAAAATGAGGCAGAAGCAAGTGGATCTCTGTGAGTTCCAGGCCAGCCTGTTCTACAAAGCGAGACCAGGACAGCCAGAGCTGTTACACAGAGAGACCCTGTCTCAAAAACAAACAAACAAACAAACAAACAAACCACCACCAACAACAACAAACCAAAAACTCCCAACACCTTGAGACAGAAGGTGTGGAGACAGCTCATCCACCAAGCCTAGAGAGTTGTTTCCCAAACTCAAAGGAGAAAAACATCTCTCTCAAGCTGTCCCCTGACCTCACATGCACACTGCAGCACGCACACACACAAAACAAGCCAATAAACCAATGTAAAACACAAAAAACGACCCGCAGCTGGGCTAGCATGTATGAAACCCTGTCTTGTATGAGAAGCTATAACAGCAGGCATGCTAAACCAGCATCAGTGGAGCATGACTTTAATCTCAACATTCTCTGCCAGGTCAAAGCCAGCCTGGTCTACGCAAACCCAGGTATGCTGGTGCATACCTGTAATCCTAGCTGCTCTCAAGGGATAAATTCAAGGTCATCTCTAGCTAGAACATTTTTCTTTTTTTTTTTTTTTAGATTTATTTATTATGTATACAATGTTTTGCCTGCATGTGCACCTGCACGCCAGAAGAGGGCATCAGATCACATTATAGTTGGTAGTTGGTTGCTGGGAATTGAACTCAGGACCTTTGGAAGGGCAGGCAGTGCTCTTAACCTCTGAGCCATCTCTCCAGTCCCTAGCACATTTCAATGAACATTTCGATGTTTGGTTTTGTATGTGTGGACTTATGTGTGAGTTCATATAAGTAAGTAGATGGGTATGCATAGGTGTGAGTGTACTTGTGGGCCATGTAGTAGGCGGCTAGAGGACCACCCAAGCTGTTGTTTCTCAGAAGCCATCAGTCCTGTCTTTTTCGTTTTTGTTTTGTGTGTTTTTTGTTTGTTTTTGTTTTTGTTTTTCAAGACAGGATCTCTCTGTGTAGTCTTGGCTGTCCTGGACTCACTTTGTAGACCAGGCTGTCCTCGAACTCACAGCGATCCGCCTGCCTCTGCCTCCCAAGTGCTGGGATTAAAGGCGTGTGCCACCATGCCTGGCTTCAGTCCTGTCTTTTGATAGGTCTCTCTTTGGCCTGCAGGTCACAAAATAGGTTAGGCTTACTGACCAGGGAAGACTGGTCCCTGCCTGCCTCCCTAGTGCTGGGCAACAAGCATGAACCACCATGCCTGTAACAAGTGAATGCCACGATGCCTGTGATAAGTGTATCCTACCATGCCTGTCTTTTTGTTTGGGTTTTTCGAGACAGGGTTCCTCTATGTAGCCTTGGCTGTCCTGGAACTCGCTCTGCTGCCCAGGCTAGCCTCCTGAGTGCTGGGATCAAAGGTGTGCGCCACCACCGCCTGTCTTTTTATCCATGCGTTCTGGGAATTGAACTCGGGCCATCGTGGTTGTCGAGCAAGTGCTTTGTGGACTGGGCCATCTCCTCTATCCTGGGTTTGTTTGGTTGTTGTTTTCATAGTGTCTCATTTTGTAGCTCACGTTGACCTTGAATTGGAAGCAGTCTTCCAGCCTCAGCCCACAAAGGAATCTCAGGCCTGTGTGTATCACACCTCACTTTTATTTTCCTCTTTTCCCTTTTTCTCCCTGGAGATGGGGTTTCTCTGTGTATCCTTTGTTATCCTGAGACTCACTCTGTAGACCAGGCTGGCCTCGAACTCATAGACCCACCTGCCTCTGCCTCCATTGTTCTGGGAGTGAAGGTATGTGCCTCCCTCCTTCCCTTCTTTCTGCTTTTTGTTTCTGTTTCTGGGTTTTTTGGGGTTTTTTTTTGTTTTGTTGTTGTTTTGTTGTTGTTGTTTTTGAGACAGGATCTCTCTGTGTAGCCTTGACTGTCCTGGATTCACTTTTGCAGACCAGGCTGGCCTCGAACTCACAGCGATCTGCCTGCCTCTTCTTTCTGCTTTTTTTTGGAGACATGGGCCCATGTATCACAAGCTGGCCTCAAGCTTGCTCTGATGCTCCTGTCTCCACGGCCCGAGCGCCATGTCTGGTTTTAGGCCGTGCTGGGAATCAAACCCAGGGGTTCCTACATGCTGGGCAAGTATTCTATCAAATGAGTGACAACCTGCAGACCTTTTCTTCCGTTGGCCTGGAGCTTGCCATGTGGACCAGCTGGCCTCCAAACTGGGCCACACAGTGATCCTCCTGCTTCTGAATCTCAAGTGCTGAGGTGACAGGGGGGAGACACCAAGCTGGGCAAACAGAACTGTTTCCTTTTGATATGAACATTTCACCAGGAGCTTAAAGGCTTCCTAGCTTTAATGAGTAACTGTCGATGGGAACTTAGAGAGATGGTTCTGTTTACAAATAGATTTACAACAGATTTAGGTACCTGGTTTACACACCCTAGATCATAGCCCAGGAACTGAGAGGCACTAAAGCCCTTATCTGGAATTCTCTTATCCCAGATAAGTGCTCAGCTTGTCTGCTTGCTCACCTCCTTCAGAAATGTACTCCTGTCACTTTTACAGTGAGATCTTCTCTACTGGTCAGGTTGGTTTTTTTTTTTTGTTTTTATTTTTTTGCTTTGTTTTTTCTTTTTTTGGTTTTTTTGAGACAAAAGGGTTTCTCTGTGTAGCCTTGACTATCCTGGGCTAGGCTGGCCTTGAACTGAGAGACCCATCTGCCTCTGCCTCCCAAGTGCTGGGGATAAAGTCGTGTGCCACCACACTTGGTCTCATTCAATTTAATTTTTTTTTTAAGCTTTATTTATTTATTTTTGGTTTTTCAGGACAGGGTTTCTCTGTGTAGCCTTGACTGTCCTGGACTTGCTTTTGTAGACCAGGCTGGCCTTGAACTCACAGCAATCTGCTTGACTCTGCCTCCCAAGTGCTAGGATTAAAGGCGTGCGCCACTAGCGCCCAGCTTTTTTGTTTTGTTTTGTTTTGTTTGTTTGAGACAGGATCTCCCTGTGTAACAGTCCTGGCTATCTGGACTCACTTTGTAGACTAGGCTATCCTCAAACTCACAGAGATCCTCCTGCCTCTGCCTCTGGAATGCTGGTATTAAAGCATGTGCTGCCACATCCACCTTCTTTTCTCTTTCTTTGGGTTTCTCTGTGTAGCCCTGGCTGTCCTGATACTCTCTCTTGTAGACTGGGCTGGCCTCAAACTCACAAAGATCCACCTGCCCCTGCCTCTGCCCCTGCCTCTGCCTCTGCCTCTTAAAAGACATATGCCACTGCCAGGAGTGGTGGTCCATGCCTGTGATCCCAGAACTCAGGGAGGCAGAGGCAGGAGGATCGATGTGAGTTTGAGGCCAGCCTGGTCTACAAAGTGAGTCCAGGACAGCCAAGGCTACACAGAGGAACCACATCTTGGTGGGGGGGGGAAGACAGTGGGCTGGAGAGGTGGTTCAGAGGTTAAGTGCTGGCTGCCCTTTCAAAAGTCCTGAGTTCAATTCCCAGCAACCACATGGTGGCTCACAACCACTTGTAATGAGATCTGGTGCCCTCTTCTGTTGTGCAAGCATATATGCAGGCAGAACACTGTGTACATAATAAATCTTACCAAAAAAAACCCCAAAAACCATATGCCGCTATCACCAGGTTCAGTGCTTCATTTTTGGTAAGCACGACACTCTCAGCTGCAAAGAAATAAATGCACACACTCACATAGTCAAAATGCAAATGTTTACACTAAGGCTGAGTGTTTCCTGTGCCAAGGGCTTTGTGCACTGATTCCCCAGGTCTGACCAGAGGACTGGCTATTCTTGGGGTACATACAAAAAAATACATATACCTGGGCCCCATTTTACAGCATGGAATCTCAGGAAGGCACTACCTGCTGGTCTGTGGTTTCACTGTTTTGTTTTGTTTTGTTTTTTTAAAGTATTCATTTTTTTATTATGTATACAAATTTCATTATAGATGGTTGTGAGCCACCATGTGGTTGCTGGGAATTGAACTCATGACCTTTGGAAGAGTAGTCAGTGCTCTTAACCTCTGAGCCATCTCTCCAGCCCCACTGTTTTGGAGTTTTTTTTTTTTGTTTGTTTGTTTGTTTTAAAGATTTATTTATTTATTATGTATATGAATCTCGTTATAGATGGTTGTGAGCCAACATGTGGTTGCTAGGAATTGAACTCAGGACCTTTGGAAGAGCAGTCAGTGCTCTTAACCTCTGAGCCATCTCTCCAGCCCCTGTTTTGTTTTTTGAAGCTGGGTCTCCAGGTATAGCTAGCTATGGAGCTCGCCAACACCCTGCCCCCACCTCCTTAGCGCTAGTCTGTTTAAGTAGCACCTGGTGGTTGTCAGGAATGGACAGAGGAGTCTTTGTGAGTGGTCGAAGGTAGCGCATGCTCTCTGGCCTGACCATAGCACTCTATAGCTTATTTGGAAAGAACTAAGATGTGAACTAACAAAATGGGGGGGAGGGGGCCGCGGCTAAAGAGCTGTCTATGCAGTTAAGAGCGTAACTCTCACAGAACCCCTGAGTTTGGAGTTTGCAGCACCCATATCACAGCACCTTTAACTCCAGCTCCAGGGTCTCCTTCTAGCCTCTATCGACAACTGGACTCATGTACATATACTGCCCCACAGACATACACAGATGAAGAAAAATACATTTTTTTTTTTCAAGACAAGGTTTCTCTGTGTAGCCTTGGGCTGTCCTAGACTCCCTTTGTAACCTAGGCTGGCCTCGAACTCACAGTGATCTGCTTGCCTCTACCTCCCAAGTGCCAGGATTACAGGCGTGCGCCACCAAAAAAAAAAAACCAAAAAACATCTTTTATGCTGGGCATGGTGGCACACACCTGTAATCCCAGCACTCAGGTGACAGAGGCAGGCGGGTCACTGTGAGTTTGAGGCCAGCCTGGGCTACAAAGGGAATCTAGGCTACACAGAGAAACCCTGTCTCAATAAATAAATCTTTTAGCCAGGCAGAGTGGCACATACCTTTAATCCCAGTACTCAGAGGCAGAGGCTGGTGGACCTCTATAAGTTTGAGGCTAGCCTGGTCTATAGACGGGAGTCCCAGGATAGCCAAGGCTACACAGAGAAACCCTATCTCAAACAAACAAACAAACGGAAAAAAAAAAAAAAAAAAGCAAAAAATTGAGAAAGAAATTTAAAATGACTTTTTATCCAAGTAGTCAACAGGTTGGCACATCCTACCCATGTGAAGGCAGGAAGAGACAGTCAGTGGTGAGGAAAGTACCTGGAAGAAATAAGGTATCAGTAGGACTCAGGGTTCAGAGAGGATTTGAGCACAGGGAGGAAAATCGGCAGAGGAAGGGAAAGGATTTGGAGACAGAGCAGCGTGTTCTGGGAACACCAAGTCTTGCCAAATTTGAATATGTACCGACAAGCAGTTCGAAACAGGGATTGGTGGAGCCAGATTATATAAGGTCTAGGAAGTCTGGCAGAAGAGCTGAGTAAATCAAGTCACTAGGTGAGCAACTGACTCTGCAGCGTATCTGAGAGCGAAACCTCCTCCTTCGCCTTGGCAGAGCTCTCCAGAGAGGGGGATAGGCCGGCTGAGGCTCTGTGGAAGGCTGCCTGAGCCTGGCTTCTCACCCCTGACACCGATGCCACCCTGCACAGTCTCACAGAGTTCTCTGGGTCTTCGCCCACTGAAGTCGGTAGGAAAGTTCCCAGGGAGGCTGAACACGGCATCGTGGGATGGGGAGCCACACTTGCCTCTGTGCTAGGGACCCATGACCCAGGAAGCAGTCTGACCACACTGGACACTTCCTGAATACATTATTTCCACTTCTTCTGCTAACATGACTTGTGAGCTGTGACCCTATAGGAAGCCACACTGGAGAACTCTACGTAGTACTTAACAAGGTAAATCTCTCCCCGGACTTTTCTGTTTCTCTGAGAGCTACAAGACAGGAAGTTTCAGAAGCCAACGCTGGAGCCAGAGAGCCAGGCTCCTGGGTGATTGAGGGTTTTCTGGTTTCAAATTAGACAGAAAACTAAATTAGTAAATTAATTGTTGGATGTGTTTCCTGGGCCCTTCATCAGCTGCCGCAGGACCAGTAGCCAATGAAAGATGGTTTCTGGCTGCTCCAGAGAGGGGGCAGGGTTCAGAATCCGGTTTTGCCAGCCTCCAAGTGTCAGACATGTTAATTTTAAATTACTTTTGTACAGCCTGGTGTCAAAATGATTAAAGCAGGAAGAGAAAAGCAGAAGGGAAGGAGAGAGAAGGGAAGTGATTTACCTTGCATTGGCTGCAAGGGGACTTGCACTAACTCAGCTTCTTTCTTCTGTAAGACCATCCAGGTCTAAGTTAAGGCCCTTTAGTGAACACCTAAAATGGGGGAAGGGAGGTGTGTGGCAGTCAGTCTCCATCCCTAACAGAACATGCTGTCATCCCCAATAAAACTTTATTCTAATCGTAAATTGGGCACTCATGCTAAGTATATTTTACATTTAAAATATCAAATAATGCCAAGAGATAACTTTGCTTGCCTAGCATTTAAAGGCTCTGGGTTTTAGCCAGGCAGTGGTGGCGCAGGCCTTTGATCCCAGCACTCAAGAGGCAGAGGCAGGTGGATCGCTGTGAGTTCAAGGCCAGTCTGGTCTACAGGGTGAGTCAAGGACAGCCAAGTCTGTTATACAGAGAAATTCTGTCTCCAAAAACCAACCAAACAAACAAACAAACAAATAAACAAACAAAAACCCAAACACAACAAGAATACTTGCTGTACTTTCAAAGGACCACAGCTTTCACCTCCAGGAAATTTGATGTCCTCTTAAGACCCCACAAGCATGCCGGGCTGTGGTGGCACATGCCTTTAATCCCAGCACTTTAGGAGGCAGAGGCAGGTGGATCGATGTGAGTTCCAGGGCAGCGTAGTCTACAAAGTTGAGTCCAGGACAGCCAAGGCCACACAGAGAAACCCTGTCTCCAAAACAAAACAAAACAAACTAACAAAAAGACCCCACAAGCACTTTCCTGCAAGTACACACACACATCACACACAAATTATCATCATAATAACAACAATAATAATTATATGTATTTAAATATAAAATGCAAGAGTTTCACTGTGTATCCCTGGCTTGCCTGGAACTCACTGTGTAAACTAGGCTAGCTTCAAACTTTGTAGGTCTGCCTGCCTCTGCTTCCTGAATGATGAAATTAAACCCAGGTGTTGGGCCGGGCATGGTGGCGCACGCCTTTAATCCCAGCACTCGGGAGGCAGAGGCAGGAGGATCGCTATGAGTTCAAGGCCAGCCTGGTCTGCAAAGTGAGTCCAGGACAGTCAAGGCTACACAGAGAAACCCTGTCTCGAAAAACCAAAACAAAAAAACAAACAAACAAAAAAACCCCCAAAACCCAGGTGTTGGCCGCACTTGGCAACATCTGGGTTACGTGGGTTGCAATGATCAAACACACAGCCTCATGCTCAAAATCCAAGCAGTTTAATGACTGAGCTCTCTCTTTACTCTATGCTATACAAATTTTAGGTGCACAAAAATATCCTAAGACTGTCTAGTGATATAAAAGCCACCATTCAGGACAAGATCGCAAATGTCAATAAAATGACATAGAGAGTGAACACTTCAGAAGTGTCTGGAGTGAAGTTTTACTTTTTTATTTTATTTTTGTCTGAGACAGGATTTCTCTGTGTGGCCATGGCTGTCCTGGAATTCAATTTGTAAGCCAGACTGACGTGAAACTCACAGAGATCCACCTGCCTCTGCCTTATGAATGCTGGGACTGAAGGTCTGTGTCACAACTTACTTAAGATTGTCGTTAAAAAATGCCAAAAACTGAGCCAGGAGTGGTGGCGCACCCCTGTATCCCAGCACTCGGAGGCAGAGGCAAGCAGATTGCTCGCTGTTAGTTTGAGGCCAGCCTGGTCTACAGAGAGAGAGAGAGAGAGTTCAGGACAACCAGAGTTGTTACACAGAGAAACCCATCTTGAAAGAAAAACAAACCAAAAGAAAATAAGTTTTTTTCAGTGCCACTCCAGGGTGGCCTAGCTTATATTCACAGGACTTCTTCCATATTCTAAGCTAAAATATGTGCCTAAAGGTCCTACCCATTTGTTCTAGGGTCTTGCCTTTGGCATACAAGCTGTTTGCCTCCAGGTTGCTTAGCAACATCTGACGTCATCATCTGCTGCCCGCCACCAAGTATGTGCAAAAGGCACCAGATACAAAAAGGACCGACCAGCCACCTCTCCCTCCCTTGCACTTCCTCTAAGGGAGCCCCCTTTTCTTTCTCTTTTTCACTGTCTTTCAACCCTCATGGCCGACTCAGGCCCCAGCTCCTCTCCACTTCCCTTCTCTCAAATAAATGTCTCCATATCAGGCATCTCTCTCTATATTTTTATTTTATATTTCAGCAGTACTACGACCCAGGACAAGTCTAATTCCAAAACACCAAAATTTTTTCTTTTTCTTTTTCTTCTTCTTTTTATTTTTTTGGTTTTTCGAGACAGGGTCTCTCTGCTGTTAGCCTTGGCTGTCCTGGACTCATTTTGTAGACCAGGCTGACTTGGAACTCACAGGGATGTGCCTGCCTCTGCCTCCCAAATGCTGGGATTAAAGGCGTGTGCCACCATGCCCAGCTTTTAATTATTAATTTTTACTTATTTATTTTTTATTTTTATTTATGAATTAATTAATTTTTAAAAAAGATTTATTTATTATGTATACAGTGCTCTGCCTGCATGTACACCTGCAGGCCAGAAGAGGGTATCAGATCACATCACAGATGGTTGTGAGCCACCATGTGGTTGCTGGGAATTGAACTCAATCTCTGGAGGAGCAGTCAGTGCTCTTAACCTCTGAGCCATCTCTCCAACCCCTTATTTATTTTTAAAAGATTTATTTATTATTTATACAACGTTCAGCCTGCATGTAAGCTTGCACACACGCCAGAAGAGGGCACCAGATCTCAGTATAGGTGAGCCACATGTGGTTGCTGGGAATTGAACTCAGGACTTTTGGAAGAGCAGACAGGGCTCTTAAACCACTGAGCCACCTCTCCAGCCCCCTATTTTTTTTCTTTTCCTTTCTTTTTGAGACAAGGTTTCTCTGTAGCCTTGGCTGTCCTGGACTCATAGTGTATTTCAGGGTTTTTTTTCTTTTTAAAATAAATATTATTATGTATACATGTACACCTTCATTCCAGAAGAGAAATCAGATCACATAAAAGATGGTTGTGAAAAGTTGGGCGTGGTGGCGCACGCCTTTAATCCCAGCACGTGGGAAGCAGAGGCAGGGGGATGACTGTGAGTTCCAGGCCAGCCTGGTCTCCAAAGCGAGTCCAGGACAGCCAAGGCTATGTAGAGAAACTCTGTCTCAAAAAACAAAAAACAAAACAAAACAAAAGATGGTCATGAGCCACCACGTGGTTGCTGGGAATTGAACTTAGGACATCTGGAAGAACAGACAGTGCCCTTAACCACTGAGCTATCTCTCCAGCCCCTTGACTCAAATTCACAGGGATCCACTTGCCTCTGCCTCCCGAGTGCTAGGATTAAAGGAATGTGCCACCACCGTCCGGCTTAAATTTTTTTTTTGTTTTGGTTGTTCGAGACAGGGTTTCTCTGTGTAGTCTTGGCTGTCCTAGACTCACTTTGTAGACCAGGCTGGCTTCAAACTCACAGCAATCCACCTGCCTCTGCCTCCTGAGTGCTCGGATTAAAGGCGTGCACCACCATGCCTGGCCCAGCTTAATTTTTTTTTTAAAGATTATTGCATACGAGTGCTTTATCTGCAGAAGAGGGTATCAGATTACATTATAGATGGTTGTGAGCCACCATGTGGTTGCTGGGAATTGAACTCAGGACCTCTGGAAGAACAGGCGGTGCTCTTAACCACTGAGCCATCTCTCCAGCCCCCCAGCTTAATTTTTTAAAGTATGTATTTATTATTTACACAATATTCTGCCCACATGTGCACCTGATGACCAGAAGAGGGCACTAGATCTCATTATAGATGGTTGCCAGCCACCATGTGGTTGCCGGGAATTGAACTCAGAAACTTTGGAACAGAAGCCAGTGCCCTTAACCTCTGAGCCATCTCTTCAGCTCCTTTTTAATTTTTGAGACAGGATCTCAGCCTGGAACTTGCTATATAGACCAGGCTGGCCTCAAACATGTAGAAATCCTCCAGCCTCTGCCTCAATAGCCCTAGGATGAGAGTCATGCTCTACCACACCACACCTAACAAGTCTAATTCCTTTTCCATCACTCATGATTCTAGCTTTCTTTGTAAGCCAGGGGTTCAAGCCATCTCCTGACTCTGGCTAATTGCTCTCATTGTGATATCCCTTAGTGGAAAACATGTTACTTAGGAATGGTTTGACAACAGAGGGCAACCCTTTCTCCCTGTTCCACACGCTGTATTTCCATCAATCCAACCCGGAACTATTCTTGTTCCAAAGCTCTACTTGGAGAGGAAAAACCATTCTGACTCCCCAGCAGCTTTCCCTGCCTTGTGCTCGGGTTTTCATGTTTATGTTCCTTTTGTGGTTCTGTCATAACACACCCACATGCCTCTCCTCTGCCTGACCTTGATTCTTTGTACTGTATCCGACGGGCACATATACATTTATTTTTCTCTCACCTTCCATCTCCTCCTCTCTCCCCACTTTTTTTCTTTCCTCCCCCCCGCCCTTGAGACAGGGTTTCTCTGTGTAACAGAGCCCTGGCTGTCCTTGGCTCTCTTTGTAGACCAGGCTGGCTTCGAACTCACAGCAATCTGCCTGCCTCTGCCTCCTGAGTGCTGGGATTAAAGGCGTGCGCCACCACACCTGGCTACCCTCCCCATTTTTTTTTTTTTAATATTTTATTTAGTTTTAATCTATGTTCATTGGTATGAAAGTGTCAGATCTTGGAGTTACAGACAGTTGTGAGCTGTCATATGGGTGCTAGGAATTGAACTCAGGACCTTTGGAAGAGCAGGCAGTGCTCTTAACCACTGAGCCATCTCTCCAGCCCTACCCTCCCCATTTTCAATTCCCAACTTCTAGCCTAAGAGTATCCAAGCTGTTTTCCAAGCAGCTTCTTTTTAACACACAGCAGGCATATTCCAAAGCGTCACTGCCCCACTGTCCAAATGTGTCTGTCTGTCCTGGTTAGCACTTAGAATGCACATGCTGGGGCTGGAGAGATGGCTCAGAGGTTAAGGGCACTGACTGCTCTTCCAGAGGTCCTGAGTTCTATTCCCAGCAACCACATGGTGGCTCACAACCATCTGTAATGTGATCTGACGCCCTCTTCTGGCCTGCAGGTGTACATGCAAGCAGAGCAATGTAAACATAATAAAATAAATCTTTAAAAAAAAAAAAAAAAAGGGGGGGCTGGGCGGTGGTGGCTCAAGCTTTTAATCCTAGCACTTGGGAGGCAGAGGCTGGTGGATCGCTGTGAGTTCAAGGCCAGCCTGGACTACAAAGTGAGTCTAGGATAGCTAAGGCTACACAGAGAAACCCAGTCTTGAAAAACCAAAAAAAAAAAAAAAAAAGAATGCACATGCTGACAGTCGGGGAGGCTGCTTTCCAAGACAGTAATCTGATTTGGGAATGCTTCCTCTAAGCAGATCTCAAATTTCACTTTCTTGAACTTACATAGGAAAAAGCCTCGCCTCGCCTAGGAGCTGCTCACACAGACAACATCCCTCATGAAAATAGTGATGAATTAATAGTCACTGCTCATCCCATGGACAGTTTAAATGAGGATCGGCACGGGGGCCAAGCAGCAGCTGGAAACAGCCCCTGTATTCCGACCCTGGATCTGCTGTTCTCGGCCTGGGTGTTCCTGACACCTGCTCCGTCTCTGGAAGGGTGACAATTGTGGCCCCTCCAGTTGCCCTTTTGAGGACCTAAATCACGCACAGCATTTAGAAGGAGGCCTATCTCTCACCTAGTCGAAACCAGCTATTATTATTCCCTCGTGTTGTAAAAGGACTTAATGGCACAACAGAGGTGAGATTGTTTTTTTCACAGGAACTGGGGTTTTTCTACCTGCATCTCTGCAAGCCTTCAAGCCTTGGGTGGTTAAGCGTTGGTTGGGAGGTGGCTTTATAAGGAAGCAGAGGAGGCTGGAGAGTCATTTATGAATGAATGCCCATCCGTCTGGGGCTAAGCAAGGAACAGGATACAATTGTTATTTAAAAGGAAGTGTAAAGGCTAGAAGAGCTGGGATCTACAGGAGCTGAGCTCTGAGTTAAAGCTTCCTCTCCCGCCTATTGGAAAACAATAAACCACAGACAACAGCAAACAAACCCCTTTCAGACAAAAATAAGCAAACGTGGCTCCAAGCTGGACCTAACAAAAGTGGGCTAAATGGCTCAAGTCTCCAGATTATTTATTTTATTTTATTTTTAAAGAAGAAGAAAGAAAACATGACCTCTCCTTTCCCTTCAAAACTTCCATAGCTGTTAATATGGAATTCTAGAAAATGCCCAGGGTCCCACATAGTCATAGTGCATGGTTCACGGGTAGACGACACTATAAGAAGAAATTAGTTTAGGTTGTGTCAAATCACCTTAAAACACATTAAGTAAATGGGAAGAGGCAGAACAAAGAAAGTGATTAAGCTGGTTCTTAACCGCATTCAAGCTCACTATACTTAATCCCCTTCAGGGGTTCACGGTAAACAACGAATTTGGTTTCTTGGCCTAGATCTTTTTTTTTTTTTTCCCTTAAAAGAACATTTTCTTGCAAGTGTGATGTTTGTTTACGTCTTATTTTTCAGCCCCCGGGGAAAGAAAAGGATGTACCGATTGGGTTGCATTTTAGGACAAGATCGACGAGAAAACTCCTACAGGGCGACGGGCTACATACAATTCTTCGAACTACTGAGGCATGGAAAGTGTGTGGTTGTTCAGTCCCAGAAAAAGGCCAGTTAGTGACACCCGGGAGGAGGACTTCATCCAGCAGAGAATTAAGTAAGGCTGAGAGAAAGAATAAGGTGTAATTAAGCCAGTGCCGTTCGTGCCTGCTTACGGGGCCTGGCAGCAATTTGGTTGAACACTCTTCATCTTGAGAAATTTATAATTTGGCAGTAAGTTGGCACAGACCCAGTTGAATATTGCAAAATCTGGGAAATGTCGAAATGTGGCTTGCTCACTGAACTTTTCCAGGGTGTTTTTTCGAATTATTTTTCTTCCTGTCGGATTCAGAAGGCAGCGTGCCTCTTTAGAGAAGGCCACGAGGTTTTTTTGTTTTTGTTTTTTAAAGCACAAAGTCAAGGAAGCGCAGTCATGCGGGCTGCAATCAACTTTCCTGACTTCGACCTTTGTGTACACACACCAGGGAGAAAAAGGTTTCAACTGCAAAACCCGGGTTCCCGCGGTTGGTAGACCTTAAAAAAACCCTGCACTTTGGTTTCCGGAGTGCGAGCCGCGCAACGCTTCGCCCCAGCCTATCTATCCCCCGTTGTTTTTTTTTTTTTTTTTTAAGTACGAGAGAGCTCGCCAGGCTAAGTGACATGTGGCCAATTCTGGTTGCCTGGGCCCAAGTCGCTCCAAACCGGCTTCTCGAAAAGTAGCTGCAAGTTTTCAGACAGGAAACCGGCCAGTTCTAGAAACGTCCCGGGTCGGTTCCCACGGAAGCGGCGCCCCCCCGACGCCTCCGTCGAGGCCCCGTCGAGCGGCAGGGGGCAGCAGCGGGAACCCGTTGTTCTGGAGGCGGGGTGGGGCGGGAAGCGCCCCCCAACTCGGCTTCCGCGCCCTCCCTTCCCTTCCCTTCCCCCGCCCGGCCCTCCCCTCGGCGGAGAGAAGGGCGGGGACGCTGCGCCCTCCCCCGGGAGGGGGGGCGTGAGCCTCGCGCGCACCCCTCCCCTCCCCTCCCCCCCCAGCCGGCTCTCCTGGCGCCCCGAGGCGGGAGTTTCCAGGAAGAGCTCAGAGCGCGGCCGCACCACCGGGCGCACGGACACGTTAAGTAGTCCCTCCGCGCGCCCTGACTAGGAGGGCACTGCCCAACTGCCATGGCCATCCAGGGTTGGAACCCTGAGGAAATAGGGCGCGGAAGCCGGGCCGCAGGGACTGGAGGGCGGAGAGGCCTGAGAGCCCACTTTCCGTTCCTGGGGGACGTGAGGGGGTGGCACAACGAGTTCCGGCCGAGGAGTCGGGCGCGCCCGGTGGAGTGAAGCGCCGCGCGGTCGAAGCGCTCACAGAGTTAAAGTGGGCGGGAAAACCCGGAGCGGACTCTGAGCAGCACGCCCAGGACCTCCCGCCCCGTTCTTCGTGGGGGAGGGGGTGTAGGAGAGGAAGAGTCCCGTTCCATGGCTCCCTGATATCCCCCCCATCCCCCGACACACACAGAAGAAACAGGTGTCCGCCCGCCCCCTCTAGGGGCCCCCCCCACCGCAGGTCTCGGGGGGCCGGGTGTCGCGGGGAGGGCGGGGCGGCTCCTCCTCTTCCAGCGTGCGCACCGTCGGTGCTGGGCGCGCAGTGGGCTTGCGAACCTTCCGCAGCCAGCGGGCAGGAGGCGCGGGGCGCGCATGCGTGCGGTGGGAGCGCGCTTCCCGCCCCTTTCCTGAGCGAGTTCGCTCCTCCCCTCCCCCCACGTTCCTCGGCCGCCAACCTCCGAGCCTCCCCCGCAGCCCGCGCACTCTCGGAGGAGGAGGAGGAGGAGGTGGCCGGTCGTGCCTGTCCACTGCCTAACCCCTTCACCTCAGTTTCGCCCCGCCTCCGCCGAGCTCCGGTACAAACTCCGCAGCCAAGGGCTCTGCTTTCACATTCCCGCCTCCGCCCTCCCTTCTCCCTCCCAACCCTAAAGCACTTCCTGCAAACTGCCGAGCCGCGCGGCTGCTTTCCGTTGCGGGCGCGGCACCACCCTGAACCCCCTCCCTCCCCCCCTTCCCGCCCCCTGGCTCCCTCTGCCTAAGCCTGCTCCATTTTACAGATTGAGAACTCAAGGTCGACCCCTGGAGTTTTTTCCCAAAGTGAAGCCCGGGGGCGGGGTGGGGGGGAGGGGAACTGCCATACTGGAATGCTAAACCTGGACTTCTCCACAATTTGGAGCGACTTCATCGCCAGCCCTTAACACAGGGTCCCTGGGTTCTGCAGCTGCCCAGATAGCAAACAGCCAGTGAAGCAATTGCCCCCAAGTCATGTGAGAAAGCCTTGTAATAGAGGTGAGGCGAGTTACCTGGTAAAGATTTTTGTATTTTGTGACAGGCTTAGCCCAGGCTGGCCTCCAGTTCTAGCTCAGGGTGACTTGGTTGTCTTCCTGATCCTGTCTCTGTCTCCAGTGCTGGGAATCCAAATACAGAGCCTGCTACCAAGCGAGCTACAGCCCCAGTCTTAAATATATAATATCTTCTCTTAAATTTAATAATTCTGTTATTGTCTCCTCCACTCAAGACCAGAACTCTTGAGTTTTGAAAACAGTTCCCCAAGGCCAGGCGTTGGTGGGGCACGCCTTTAATCCCAGCACCCAGGGCAGAGGCAGGAGGATCTCTTGAGTTCCAGGCCAGCCTGGTCTACAAAGTGAGTCCAAGACAGCCAGGGCTTTTACACAAACTCCGTCTCGAAAAACAAAACCCCAGAAACACTGCTCCCTGACAGTATAAATCTCACTATTTGGGGGAGGTAGAGACTCCAAGATGTCGCTCAGGTTGACATCGAACTCGTGACTCTATTGCCTCTGCCACCACCTCTGGCTCTGTTCCTTTCTGTTAGTGATGTGGGTCTTATGTTCTGGAACGCTCCCGTGGCTCTAGTGTCAGTTCTTCCTTGGGCTTTAAGGTCTAATTATAGTTAGCTCAAGTCCACGAGAGGACGGTTGGATGCCAAGAGAATCTTGAGAACATTGTAAACCTATTGTGGGACACAAGCTATAACTAGGAATTGTGTGTGTGTGTGTGTGTTTTCCCACAGCATGTGTGAAGGTCAGAGGACAGTTTGTGGGAATGTCTCTTTCTACCATGTGGGGTCTTGGGAATTTAACTCCGGCCATGAGCCTCTCAGGCAAGTGTCTTTCCCTGCTGAGCCATCTGTTGGCCCATAACCAGATAACCAGAACTTTTAAGGGAACAGAAGACTTAGATTGTATTATACATATTTCAGATTTAACTGTTTTGAGGGTTTTATTGCAAAACATTGTAAATATAAAGCTGTTTGTCTTTCCTTTTTTCCCCCCTTACCTCAACAGGGTTTCTTTGTGTAGTCCTGGAACTCATAGAGCTCTACCCGCCTCTGCCTGCCAGTGTTGAGATTAAAGGCGTAGCAGGGTGATGGCAGTACTCAGGAGGCAGAGGCAGGCGGATCTCTGTGAGTTCAAGGCTAGCCTGGTCTACTAGAGAATGCCAGGGCTAAAAAAAGAAAGAAAGAAAGCACATTATGAAAGGTGCGCATCACCATATTTTCTTGGGACAGGTTGTCCCATTGAATCTAGTTTGCCAATTTAGCTAGACTGGCTTGTCACGCAGGCTCTCAGAATCTTCCTTTCTCTGCCCTTCTAGTGCAGTCAAAGTCCCTGGGCCCTGGAATTACAGATGTGGGTTGCTTCTTTTTTTTTTTTTTTTTTTTTTTTTTTTTTTTTTTTTCCAGACAGGGTTTCTCTGTTAGCCTTGACTGTCCTGGATTCAGTTTGTAGACCAGGCTAGCCTCAAACTCACAGCGATCCGCCTGCCTCTGCCTCCCAAGTGCTGGGATTAAAGGCATGTACCACCACCGCCCGGCTACAGATATGGGCTTCTATGCCCAGCTAAGAAAATCCAAATACTTTTTGACCAATTCAGAAAGCCTTATGCAATTTTATTTTCTGAGACAAGGTCTCACTGTAAGTGGGACTAGCCTAGGACCCACTATGTAACTAAAGCTAACCTCAGACTTACAGCAATCCCCCCTGTCTCAGCTTCCTGGCATTACAGATGTTTACCACCATGCCTGAACTCACATGTGAGTTTTAGATTCTGAAGGCTCCGCTGGGCTCCTGCTTGGCCTTCAGAGTTTGCTCTTGGATCCTACTCTGCTTTCCAGTGCTCCCAGGGTCTAGGCTAAAGACAATGTAACTAGGGCTGGAGAAATGGCTCAGAGTTTAAGAGCACTGGCTGTTCTTCCAAAGGTTCTGAGTTCAATTCCCAGCAACCACATGGTGACTCACAACCATCTATAATCAGATCTGGTGTCCTCTTTCTGGCCTGCAGGCACACATGATAGCATAGTACTGGATAAATAATTAATAAAATCTTAAAAAATAATGTAACTAGGTTTTCAGCTCAAACCTATTTCGTTTCTAACCTTTAAATTCAGAAGTTGAATTGGAGGAGTGTCAAGAACATTGTCTTTCTTAAGTCAAATGAGAAAATTACATATGGAAAACGTATTAATTCTTATCGAATCTAGGGATAATTTCCAGAAGGCCTGCGTGTTATTGCACTGATACTCAGCCTGCTTCAGTGTCTCGCAGACCTTAGACTTAGGTTGCCTTGGTTGCAGCACGCTGAGCTGGGAGGACAGTGGCCACCGTGTGATTCTAGAAGGGAATCACGTTACAAACTAAATAGGCTCCCACTCTATAGACCAAAGCAGGAATACTGTTGTGAGTTCAAGCCCAGCCTAGGCTACACAGTAAGCTTCAGGCTAGCCTTGGCTACAGTGAAACTCTCAAAAGCTATGCGCGGGGAGGCGGAACGAGATGGCTCAGTGGGCAAAGGTGCCTGGTGCTTTCTGCCAAGTCTGAAGACGGGAGTTGGATCACTGCATCCCACATGGTGGAAGATGAGGACCAACTCCTGCACATGTGTATGGCAGTACATGTACACACTCACACTATGCCTACACACATACACACAAAATAAGTAAGTGTAGAAAAATAGGGCTGGGAAGACACCTCAGCTGCTATAGCTTGCCACCCAAGCAGGAAGAACTGAATTCAAGTCCCCAAACCCCCACGGGGGGGGGGAAAAAAAAGCTAGGCATGGAGCAAACACTAGTGATCTCAGTACCAGGAGGGAGAAACCGGCAGCAAAATAGCAAAGCCCCAGGTCACAGAGAGAGACTGTCTCAAGAACAAGATGCATGGCTTCTGAGGAAAGACACCTGAGATTACCTCTGCTTTCCACAGGCGTGAACACAACATAGCCTTGCATACCAACAGTCTAGAATTTACAGGAAAAGTAACAGAAAAAAGACAAGCCATCATTGTTCTCATATCCAGGTCTTTGTTTTTTGTTTTTCAGAGACAGGGTCTCTCTGTATAACAGCTCTGGCTGTCCTGGACTCACTCTGTAGACCAGGCTGGCCTCGCACTCACATCGACCCACCTGCCTCTGCCTCCTGAGTGCTGGGACTAAAGGCCTGTGCCACCACCACCCGGCTCAGGCCTTTGTTTTTTGTTTTTCAGAGACAGGGTTTCTCTGTGTAGCCTTGGTTGTCCTGGACTAGCTTTTGTAGACCAGACTGGCCTCAAACTCACAGCGATCCTCCTGCCTCTGCCTCTGCCTCTGCCTCTGCCTCTGCCTCTGCCTCTGCCTCTGCCTCCCAAGTGCGCCAGCTTTAAAGGCTTGTGCCACCATGCCCAGAATCATATTAAGGTCTTATCAGTAGCCTGTCTTATGACAGAACAGTATTTAGGGCTTTGTATCCAAGCTTAGTGTATTTATTTATTCTCTTTATTTAATTTTGGTTTTTTTTTTGAGATGGTTTCTCTGTGTAGCCTTGGCTGTCCTGCAC
>OU015754.1:66849817-66873105 GCA_907169655.1 Acomys percivali | reverse complement strand
GGATTACAGGCGTGTGCCACTGGGCCTCGCCTTTTTTTTTTTTTTTTTCCATTTTTTAAAGTCTACTTGCAAGCCGGGTGGTGATGGCACACGCCTTTAATCCCAGCACTTGGGAGGCAGAGGCAGGCGGATCGCTGTGAGTTCGAGGCCAGCCTGGTCTACAAAGTGAGTCCAGGACAGTCAAGGCTACACAGAGAAACCCTGTCTTGAAAAAACCAAAAAAATAAAAATAAATAAATAAATAAATAAATAAATAAATAAAGTCTACATGCATTGGTCTTTAGCCAGCATGTGTATTTGTGTGAAGGTGTCAGATCCTGGAGTTACAACAGTTGTAAGCCACTATGTGGGTGCTGGGAATTGAACCTGGGTCCTCTGGAAAAGCAGTCAGTGCTCTTAACCACTGAGCCATCTCTCCAGACCTCAAGCTCTCCTCTTAATAATAATTGTGTCAAGCACCCTTCACAGGTTTCATAAAGCTGACTAGGACATTGGCTAGAAGTTTTGTTCTTCAGTTTCAGCATCCGTGAACACCACACACTGCCTCCTGTACCAGCTAGAGTCCTGCAGCTAATTGTTAGAGGTATACTTACTCAACACTGTGTCTCTCGGATACAGTCATAACTTACTTTAGTACTGGTTTTCAGAAGACCTGCAATAGAGAAATCTGATTAATTTTGTTTGGCCTGTTGCACTTCATCAATGCTTTGTAAATGGACGGTTGTAATGCAAGTGTCATTTTCCACATGAACCCTCCACATCTCTCTCAGACTGCCTGCCACTGCATCATGTAGCTCAGAGGTACATTATTCATGCTGTAAAATGTTATTTTCTGCTAATATTTTGACATAATATTTTGATTGTAGGTAATAGAAAACATCTTTACTCAAAGAAATTTGGAACTATTTGGGGTTTGTTTGTTTAAATTTTTATTTTTTGGTGTTTCAAGACAGGGTTTCTGTTTGTACCCTTGGCTGTCCTGAACTCGTTTTGTAGGCCAGGCTGGCCTCAAACTCACAGAGATCCACCTGCCTCTGCCTCCCAAGTGCTGGGATTAAAGAACAGCGTTCGCCATCATGCCCTGCTTGTTTGGATTTTGTTAGTAGACAGGTCTCACTGTGTAGCTATGGCTAGCCTAGAACTCACAGAGATCCACCTGTCTCTGTTTTCCCAGTCCTGGGATTAAAGGTGTGTGCCATCATGACAGGCTAGTTTGTTTTTTGAGATGAGGTAGGAGTATTTGAGCTAGAAACAACAAGAAAAGCCATTTACCTAGTGGACAGCCTAGGTATGACACAGAACAGGCAACAGGACAGAGCAAAAAGCTTCATTTTTTTCCATTACATTGTTTTTTTTTTTTTTAAGATTTATTTATTATGATGTATACAGTATTCTGCTTGCATGTACTCCTGCAAGCCAGAAGAGGGCATCAGATCACATTACAGATGGTTATGAGCCACCATGTGGTTGCTGGGAATTGAACTCAGGACCCTTGGAAGACCAGGCGACGCTCCTAACCACTGAGCCATCTCTCCAGCCCCGGTTTTGTTTTGGTTTTTGGGTTTTTTTTTTTTTGAGACAAGGTCTCATTGTATAATTTAGGCTGACCTTGAAACTCACAGGAATTCTTCTGCCTCAGCCTCTGGAATGCTGGAATTGGTACCATCAAATCTGGTTATAGGTCGATGCTTTTAGAGAGAAGATAGGAGTTTGGTATATTCAAGATACCATGCATTTCTTCCATATTAATGTCACCTGTTTAATTATTACTGTAGTGTGTGTGTCACTGTGTGTGCAGATGAATGGAGGCACACACCAGGTTATGGTGTGCACATGGAGCTTGGAGGACAACATTCCAGGATGGTTCCAAGGCTTGAACTCACGTTACTGGACTTGCTCAGTGGACACCTGTACCTGCTGAGGCAGCCATCTTGCTGGCCCAAATGTCCTCCTGTTAGTTAGAAACCTACCCTTTCTAAAGCCAATCATGGTGAGTACCCCTGTGCCCCTGCCTGTGGGACATGAGGAACGAGTCCTTGCCAAATCTAATGACTTCTCTTGAAGAATTGAAGTGGAATGTGGGATGGGCATTCAGCGTGGGTGCTGGTGGTCTGTGGTTCAGTGTGGGTGCTGGTGGGTCTGTGGTTGAGCGTGGGTGCTGGTGGTCTGTGGTTCAGTGTGGGTGCTGAATGGTTTTTAAGACCACCCTCTAAGCCGGGCATGGTGGCACACACCTTTAGTCCCAGCACTTGGGAGGCAGAGGCAGGCAGATTGCTGTGAGTTTGAGGCCAGTCTGGTCTATCAAAGTGAGTCCAGGACAGCCAGGGCTACACAGAGAGACCCTGTCTCAAACCCCCCCCACAAAAGAAAATAAATAAATAAATAAAGCCAACCTCTAAAAGACACTGAAGAGTGCCGGGCGTGGTGGCGCACGCTTTTAATCCCAGTACTCAGGAGGCAGAGGCAGGCAGATCACTGTGAGTTTGAGGCCAGCCTGGTCTACAAAGGGAGTCCAGGACAGCCAAGGCTACATAGAGAAACCCTGTCTCAAAAAACCAAAAAAAAAAAAAAAAGACACTGAAGAATGAAGGAACTCAGGGCTGGAGAGATGGCTCAGTGGTTAAGAGTGCCGCCTGGTCTTCCAAGAGTCCTGAGTTCAATTCCCAGCAACCACATGGTGGCTCACAACCATCTGTAATGTGATATTGCCCCCTCTTCTGGCTTGCAGGAGTACATGCAAGCAGAGCACTGTATACATAATAATAAATAAATCTTTAAAAAAAAAAAAGAATGAAGGAATTTGGCTTCCATTTTAAGCCCTTCGGGGAGATGAGCCCAGCACTCCTGCAGCTTTATTCTGAGGCACTTCGCTGACTCGGAAGTGATAACTAGAAATCTACAGTGTAATTTTGGCAGTCACAAGAGCCCAAAGGGACAAAAGTTGGAGTCCAGGACTCATAAAGGGTAACAACCTTGACAAATCACTCTGCTTTGGTCCAAGTTTAAAATGCCGTTCGGCGGGCTGTTAGAAGCGAGACAGAAGTAAATTCCTCTCACACAGACCACAGGTTGACTCCGAATCCTCCAAGGCTCACAGAAAAATCTCAAGGCCTGAACTTGTAGTAAATTGGGCCTAACTACTAACATTAAGGACAATTAAAAACCTATGGCAGCACTCCAGAGGCAGAGGCAGGCAGAGCTTTGTGAGTTCTAGGCCAGCCTGGGGTAGAATTAACAGAACATAGGAAGGCAGGACAGCATAGTGAGACCACATCTCAAACCAAACCAAAACAAAACCAACAAAAACCCAAAAAGGCTGGGAGGTGGTGGCACATACCTTTACTCCCAGCACTTGGGAGGCAGAGGCGAGCAGATCGCTGTGATCTCGAGGCCAGCCTGGTCTACAAAGCGAGTTTAGGACAGCCAATGCTACACAGAGAAACCCTGTCTCAAAAACAAACAAACAAACAAACAAACAAACAAACAAAAAAAGAAAACAAAAACAAACAACACCCAGAGAGCAACAGCAGCAACAACAACCTTTATAATGCTAGAGCGATGGCTTAGTGGTTAAGACCTGTTCCTTTCAGGGGGCCCGAGTTCTGTTCACAACAGCCGTGCTTGGCTTCACCATCACCTGTAACTGCAGCTCCAGGGATCTGTCCATGAGGCTGATCCTCCTCTTTTCCCTCCCAACTAATAGAGACCAGGTGTAAATTCACCATACGGGGCTCATTGTCCATTTGATGTGTAGTTCTGGCTGGCCTGGTACTTGCTATGTAGCCCAGTATTGCTTCAAACTCATGACAAGTCTCCTGCTGTAGCTTCCTGAGAGCTGGTTATTACAGGAGAGTACCACTAGGCGGGCTTAACTGAGTGAAATGGGTGTCAAGACTTTGTTGGATTAGGTTTTGCTTTGTTTCATTGGGACAAAAGTCAGTGTATTTAAAGTTTTTTTGTTTTTGTTTTTTTTAATTGACAATAGATTTTTTTTCTGGGGGCTGGAGAGATGGCTCAGTGGTTAGGAGCACTGACTGCTCTCCCAGAGGTCCTGAGTTCAGTTCCCAGCAACCACATGGTGGCTCACAACCATCTACGATGTGATCTGGTGTATACTGTGTATATAACAAATAAATCCTCTTTTTAAAAAATAGATATTTTTTTCATAAATATATTCTGAGCAGTCTTCCCCATCCCTCCTGGATGGATTCTCCACACTTCTGACCTGCCTGAAGCTATACCTTTTCTTTCTCTCCTTTGAATACAAATAGGAAGGGGTTTGTAAAGGCCAGACTGGGAGAAGAGGGAGGGGCCTGGCATCAGGCTGTAAAGTGATAAAATGAAATTAGGAAAAGAGAAAAAAAACCAACCCAGGTGTTGTGGCATGTAGCTGGCAGAGCTCTGTGTTAGAGGACGCCAACAGAGCAGAGTTCTAGGACAGCCAGGGATACACAGACAGACCCTTTGTTGGCTCAGCGGTTAAGGGCACTGACTGCTTTTCCAGAAGTTCTAAGGTCAATTCCCAGCAACCACTTGGTGGTTCACTACCATCTATAATGTGACCTGATGTGCACTGTATACATAATAAATAAATAACTCTTTTTTTAAAAAATGAAAACTAAGAACTAAACTAAATAAAAAGTTAAAAAGTGAGCAAACCTGAATAGGAAGGTCAAAGAAGTTTTATGATTCAATCTGATGGACTAACGCTATCTCTTGGGATGGAATCCAGGGTTTTCTACTTGCTTGGAAGCGTTCCATCAACTGAGTTGTATTTCCTGTCCTTTCACACTTATTTATTTTTATTATTGGACTGGGGATTTAATTTAGGGACTCTTACGATGCTACATCACCTAATTTTTCCCCGGGCCTTTTTCTTTTTAAAATTTAAAAACGTAAAAAAAAAAAAAAAAAGATCTTACTTGTGCCTTGAAGTAATTCTGTAGCCTAGGCGTCCAACCCTCTACCCTCGCTGAAGTTACAGGGGGTTGTGATCGGTCCAGTGTGGGTGCTGGGAATTGAACCTGGGTCGTCCACAAGAGCGGCAAATGCTCTTAACAACTTAACCTGATCTCTAGCTCCATCTGGTATTTGTTTGGTTGGTTGGTTGGTTTATGGAGACAAGGTTTCTCTGTGTAGCCCTGGCTGTGCTAGTACTAGCTCCATAGACCAGGATGGCCTTGAACTCACAGAGATCTGCCTCTCAAGTGTTGTAATTCTACTTTTATTTTTGTATTTTTGTTTTCACATTTATTCTTTCTCAAGAGCACACATGTATTAGAGAAAGAGTCTTTTATTTAGAGAAAAAGACGGAAACATTTCAGGATAATCAATCACACTGTGAAACCCAAGATTGTGTACTAGAAAAACCTAGTTGTGGTGTGGCTTAGCCCTAGCACACAAATTTAATCAAAGAGGTTTTTTTGTTTTTGTTTTTGTCTTTGTCTTTTCTTTCCTTCTTTCTTTTCTTTCCTTTTTCTTTTTCTTTTTCTTTTTTGTTGTTGTTGTTTGTTTTTTGAGACAGAGTTTCTTTGTGTAGCCTTGGCTGTCCTGGGCTCACTTTTTAGACCAGACTGGCCTCGAACTCACAGCAATCTGCCAGCCTCTGCCTCTCTCAGCACACCACAGCATCTGGCTTTTTGTTTGATTTTAGAGGCAGGGCGTCTCTGTGTAATCCTGTCAGGGAGAACAAACATAAAACATCTTGGGCCGTGCTTTTAGCTCAGCCGGTAGAGCACTTGTCTCGCAGACAGAAAGCCTGAGTTCCATCCTCAGCAGTGCACGAGCCAGCCCTAGTGACACAGTTCCTGATGTGACATTGCACTGGTGAGAGTGAAATTAAACTGATCTACATGACTTGTCCTCAGGAGGCCAACATATCTTTTATAATTCTTCTTTAAAAATTTATTTGGGGGGAGGCTATTACCGCTGCTAATATGGAGACTCGTTCTTAGTGCTTGAATGACCCAGCCTGAAACTGAAGAAGCTGCCCTGGGTCCACATGCTGTCAGCCATGCTGGTGTACACCCTGGGGTTGGTGTCTTACTTCCTCATTACCAGAGGAATAATCTATGAGTTGGCTCAATAATCTAAGTGTTGGCTCAATGACCTGGAAACACGAGCATCAGAGACCAGTAGCTTTCTTGGCATAGAGAGTAAATGGACAGTATATTATGGAAGGATTTGGCGTCTAGCTTTCTGTTTACAGTGGGAGGTTTAGGTTTCATAATCCTGGACCGATCCAACTCACCAAATATTCCCAAAGTCAATAGGTTTCTTCTTCCTCTCATTGGCTTTGTCTGTGTCCTACTGAGTTTCTTCATGGCTAGAGTCTTCATGAGAAGGAACTTGCCGGGCTACCTGGTGGGCTAGCATCTCTTGAGAAGAAAGCAGCAGATCCTGGATCTGCTCCCATTAATAAAACTTTGAAGGTTGACCCACTCCCTTGTGCAGTATGGAAAAGAATGAAGAGCAGGGCTGGAGGGATGGCTCAGAGGTTAAGTGCAGTGGCTACTATTCCAGAGGTCCTGAGTTCAATTCCCAGCAACCACATGGTGGCTCACAATCATCTATGATGAGATCTGGTGCTCTCTTCTGGTGTGCAGGTGTACATGAAGGCTGGATACCATATACATAATAAATAAATATTAGAAAAAGAAAGGAATAAAGAACAGCATAAAAGCAGCATTGAGGGGCACCTTAGCAAGCATATTAAAGCCAAGACTGGAAATTCACGGTATCAGACAAGTTCACTACAGCATTTTTCCTGATGATCTATTCCAATGCTATGTTCAGTGGCATTTTCTTCTTTTTCATTTCTTAAAGTATACTCCACTTCTAAAACTTTGGTATTGAATGAATTGATTGTTTTTTACAGCCCCCCCCCAAATTATTTGGGCACACGTCTTTAATCCCAGCACTCGGGAGGCAGAGGCAGGTGGATCTCTGTGAGTTCGAGGCCAGCCTGGTCCACAAAGCTAGTCCAGGACAGCCAACGCTACACAGAGAAACTCTGTCTCGGAAAAACAAACAAACAAACAAACAAACAAAAAACCCACCAACAACATAATTATAGTCTGGGCAGTAGCACACACCATAATCCCAGCACTGGAGAGTGTATGGGGTACATGTGAAATTGTGAGGGGAGGGGAGCCAAAGGACAACTTTTTGGAATCAGTTCTACACATTGAACTCAGGTCCTCAGGCTGAGGCGGCAAGAATCGACTCGCAGGCCGCTCTTCTCTCTCCTCCCTCCACCACGAAGATCTGACCACCGTGTACACCTCGCCTCTAACCTTCCTTGGCTTTATATCTGCTTGTTGTTTGTGTTTGCTTTGTTTTGGGTCAGGGTCTTGCTTTGTAGCCCAGCTGGCTTTCTGGACTCTGAGCTCCTTCTCAGTCTCCGTCCTTGTGTGCCCCGGTCACGCCACACTCTCTGCTCCATGTTTGAAAGCAAAGCTTAGGTCAGCAGGTATTTTCTCAAAAGGAATCAGATGATACATACAGCAGACTATCCTGACGTTGCCACTGGAGGCTTCTGCTGCTGCGAGTGCTCTCTTCTGCTCTCAGTAGGAAAGCAGGCACACAACACAAACAACTGGGAATGGCTGGAGAACTGCAGCACCTAAGAACTGCAGATCCTGGATAAACCAATGGCCATGGCTTGCTAACCTTGCCCTGCACAGATCTTTCTTCTCCAATCTTTCTTTCTTTCCCTTTTTTTTTTTTTTTTAAGTTTTTTGAGACAGGGTTTCTCTGTGTAGCCTTGGCTGTCCTAGACTCGCTTTGTAGACCAGGCTGGCCTCGAACTCACAACGATCCGCCTGCCTCTGCCTCCCGAGTGCTGGGATTAAAAGCATGCGCCACCACGCCCAGCTCCCCCCCCCTTTTTTTTTTTTTAAGTTTTTTGAGATAGGGTTTCTCTGTGTAGCCTTGGCTGTCCTGGACTCTCATTGTAGACCAGGCTGGCCTAGAACTCACAGCGATCCACCTGCCTCTGCCTCCCAAGTGCTGGGATTAAAGGTGTGCGCCACCACAGCTCGGCTCTTCTCCAATTGTTCATGCTTCCATTACCCTATTTGTTCTTGAAGTTTGCTCCCACTAGAGCCCGAGCACCCGGAGGGCAAGTGTGTCTCTCTGAACTGAGCAAAGCTGAACTGACGAATACTTTGAACGTTTCTGGAAGAGTGACACAGAAGACTGGGATCCTACTGCGACAGGAGATGCGAAGTCTGATCCTCCTAATTGATCATATGATCCAGACTATAGCCAGGCGTGGTGGCGCACGCCTATAATCCCAGCACTCGGGAGGCAGAGGCAGGCAGATCGCTGTGAGTTCGAGGCCAGCCTGGTCTACAAAGCGGGTCCAGGACAGCCAAGGCTACACAGAGAAACCCTGTTTCGAAAAAACAAAAAAACAAAACAAATGATCCAGACTATATATAAAATGACTCCACTAGGCTCCTCTAAAAAGTCTGATTTCAGTCAGCATGCGAAAAGATTCAAGTATCTGGGCCAGGTGTGGTGGCGCAGGACTTGAATCCCAGTACTCAGGAGAGTCTTTGTTGAGTCGGAGACCAGCTTGGTCTTTATAGAGTGTTCCAGGCCAGGCTCAAAACAAACAAACAAACAAATTCACTGGGAACCTATCTCCAAGATTGCAGCCCCAATGACCCTTACTCCTGTGTGCACATCTCCCCCAGACCAGGTAGGATTGTGGGGACAAACATGAGTAATATCTGAGGCAAGTCATAAGACAGTCTGCAGTCTCCCCATTGCTTGTTCATGGATATCGCTATGTTCCCTCTACCAAAAACTAGCTTGCTTTGGAAAACAAGATTGGCCTCCCATTGCACGGTTGGGAATGGATTGGTTGTTTTGTTTTGTTTTGTTTGCATTGGGTCCTGTTTCTTCAGTTAATCCTTTAGATGGCTCTGCCCACCAAGATTTTGCCTGTAACCTTGTAGTTTGAATGTGAAACATACCAAAAGCTTGTGGTAAAGGCTTGGTCCTCAGTATGGCAGTACTCAGAAGTGGGGCCTTGAGATTGATGTCATCAGGAAGGCTCTAATATAAGATCTGGGCTGAGAAGCCTTAGAAAATGGGCCTTGTAGGAGAAGTGGGTCATGGGAGGTTGTTCTCCCTCCTTACCTCTGTGCTGTGCTTCTAGAGACAATTTCTTATGTATCACAGCCGGCCTTGAACTCACTATGTTGCCGGGGATGGGGATGACCTTGAACTCCTGATCTGAGGGTGTCCTGCATATGAGGGAAACATCCTACAACTGAATTACAGCCCAGTGCTGGAGGTGTCCCCTGGAGAGCCAATGGTGTTCTCAGTCTTTTGCTTTTTTTCTCTTTCCCTGTCTCCTGGGTGCTGCATGCAGCTCCGATGTGTGATACTCTGCCTTGGCTGCGCTAGAAACAAAGGAGCCAATGACCATGGACTGATAGCTCTGAAGCCAGGAGCCAAATAAACCCTTCCTCTTTTCAAACTCTTTTCTTTGGTATTTGTCACGTGGACAAACAGCTCAGAAACCTCATGAAAAAGTCTGAGCCTCACTAGGGCCAACCCTTGACTCATAGAAACCGCCTGAGATAGGTTTTTGTTTTTTGAGACAAGGTTTCTTTGTGTAGCCTTGGCTGTCCTGGAACTGTCTTTATAGGCCAGCCTGACCTTGCACTCACAGAAATCAGCCTGCCTCTGTCTCCTGAGTGAGATAGGTTTTAAGTTGCTAAATTTGTGGAAATGTTTTGTTGTTGCTTTTGTTTTGTTTTTTGAGACAGGGTTTCTCCATGTAGCCCTGGCTATCCTGGAACTTACTTTATAGACCAGGCTGTCCTGAAACTCACTTTATAGACCAGGCTGGCCTGGAACTCACAGAGATCCACCTGCCTCTACCTCTCAAGTGCTTGGATTAAAGATGTGCTCCACTACCCTGCAGGGAAAGTTCTCCACACCCCACACCCCATACCCCATACCCTCACCCTTGCCCCAATTTCAGGTCCCCCAGGCTAGTTTGTTTTATCGCTGAGAAGGATCTTGAACTTACTAACACTCCTGTCTCCACCTCCTGAGTGCTGCGATTACAGGCATTTGCCACTCCACCAGGTTGTATGTGACTCTGGAGCAACACTCAACTTTAATCCCAGCACCCAGGAGGTAGAGGCAAAAGGATCTCTGGGAGTTCAAGGCCAGCCTGGTCTATAAATTGAGTGCTAGGACAGCCAGAACTATGTAGAGAGCCCATGCTTCAAAAAACCAAGACTGCGCTGGAGAGATGGCTCAGTGCTTAAGAGCACTGGCTGCTCTTCCAGGTCCTGAGTTCAATTCCCAGCACCCACATGGCAGCTCACAACTGTCTGTAACTACAGGTCCAGAAGATCTGACACCCTCTCACAGACATACATGCAGGCAAAACATGAATTCAAAACCAACCAAACAAACAAACAAATCCCCAAACAAACCAACCAAAAAGCCTGAATCTTCCCAGGAATCACTAGATACAAAAGCAGCATGTGAGGTAGAGTGTAGGCTCCTGTGGACAGGATTTTTGTTCCTGTTTGTTATATAGTGTAAGCTGGCTTCGAACTCACAATCATCCTTTCTCTGTGTCTCAAGCTCTGAGATGTCAGGCAGATGCTACCATTGCAGAGCTCCGTTCTATATTGTTTCATATGGCTCTGTGCTTGCTAGTGTTTGTCAACTTGATACTAGCTAGAGTCATCCAGAAAGAGGGAACCGCGTCTGAGAAGACGCTTCCGTTAGATTGGCCTGTAGGTGAGTCCACGGGGCATTTTCTTCATAAGTAGTTGCTATGGGTGGGTCCAGCCCACTGTGAGAGCTGAGCCGGGCGTGGTAGCACATGCCTGTAACCCCAGCACTCGGGAGGCAGGAGGCAGAGGCAGGAGGATCTCTGTGAGTTCAAGGCCCGGCTGGTTTACAAAGTGAGTCCAGGACAGCCAAGGTTACACAGGGAAACCCTGTCTGGAAACAAAACAAAACAAGCAAAACCAAACAAACAAAACGAAAAACAAGGAAGATGGCTCCTGAGGAACACACAGACACACAGACACTCACACACACAGCTGTCATGGTGGCACATGCCTATAATGCCAGGACCTGTGCAGACAGCAGGAAGAAACTGAATGTAGTGTCACTGTTGCCCACATAACCAAAAGGAGGCTGGGGAGATGGCATAGAGCGCTGTTGGCTAGGTAAAGGAATATGGGTTTACCCACAAGTGAAAGCCAAGCATGGTGGTCATGCCTGCTCATAACTGCAGGGCAGGGGGCATAGAGACACATAGATTCTTGGAGCTCATTGGCAAGTCAGCTTGGCCTCAGGTCACAGTAAGGCCTTTCTCTAAAATCAGGGCATTTAGCCGGGTGGTGGTGGCACACACCTTTAAGCCCATCACTTAGGAGGCAGGAGGATCTATGTGACTCTTTTTTTGTTGTTTTTTGTTTTTTGTTTTTTTGAGACAGGGTCTCTCTGTGTTAGCCTTGGCTGCTCTGGACTCACTTTGTAGACCTTGAACTCACAGCAGTCTGCTTGCCTCTGCCTCCCAAGTGTGGGAGTAAAGGTGTGCGCCACCATGCCAGGCTGGATCTATGTAACTTTGAGGCCAGCCTGGTCTACAGAGAGTTTGAGGACAGCCAGAGCTACACAGAGAAACTCTGTTTCAAAACAGAACAAAACCAAGATGGATGGCTCCTGAGGAATGTTACCTGAAGCTGACCTCTGACCTCTACCTGCCTCCTCACACATGCACATCCAACAGCATCATACGAACTTGAACAGGCATACACTTCCTTTTTTATTTTATTGGAATGCCATTTCACTAAATACTGCAGCTTTGGGAATTCTTTGACTTATTAAACTAAACAAAGGCAGGGCTGGACTGGAGAGATGGCTCAGAGGTTAAGAGCACCGCCGCCTCCTGCTCTTCCAAAGGTCCTTAGTTCAATTCCCAGCAACCACACATGGTGGCTCACGACCATCTATAATGAGATCTGGTGCCCTCTTCACTTCTGGTGTGCTAGGCTTAAACTTAGGGCAAGCCTCCTGCTTCGGCCTGAAAACAGTTTCTCTTGGGCTTGTTCCACTCCCAATTTGCACCTGGATGTGCACACAGGATGTACACACTTGCACAAGACACTCACAGATGACGTAACCCCATTCCTAATGAACCACCAATCCAATGCCACCAGGGCCAGGTGCTCCCCGGAGTGAGAGTCCCACTCAAGACCTCCAGAAGCTCAAGTGCCCACCGATGGCCTGGATGATTCATGATAGAGTGGTAAAGCGGGAAGAAAAATGTCTCGGGACGGCACAGCACAGCACACTGAGAAATGGCTCTGTTCAAAGTGCCACTACTATGGTATTGACAAGCCAAGGAAACAGCAGGGTTTTTGTTTTGTTTTGATTTTGCAGAGAGGGCCCAGGCAGAGCCTCAAACTGTGAAGCCGAGACTTTGATCTTCCCATTTTTACCTCTGAGTGCTGAGGCCACAGCCTGTACCAACATACTGGGTTTCTACAGTGCTGGGATGGAGCCCAGAGCTTCATGGATGCTGGACAGGCATGCTCCCTACTGAACTACATGGCCAGCGCTACGGAGGGAAAAGCCTTGCATTGTGTTAGTGTGCAAATTTATAAGGAGACAGTGAGCTATTTTCACAAGAAAAATCCAAGGAAAACATTCTGATATCAGAGAACTCAGCAAAGTGATCCATTCTGAGCCAAAGGCGGCTGCTTTATTCAAGTTACATAAGATACCTACCAACCAAAAGAGGCCAGGGCATCACTGAGTTAGCGATGACCGGAAGTAGACTCTGTTCGTTTTCCCCTTTATTTCCACTTCCTACTTCAGTGGCTTCAGACTAATGCAGATGCATGTGTCCATATCAAAGTCAAAGGAATGAGACGCCCATCCTCCACAGGCAGCCTTTCTGACTGGGCGGTAACCTTTTCGGGTCACATAGAATTGTCATAAACCAGGAACAAAATTGAATCTATCTTAAATTGCCAAAATATAACAATAACATGGAATATAGGTCCTGGTCAAAAAGGGAACACAGGGCTGTCAAGATGGCTCAGCAGGTGAGGTTGCTTGCTGCCAAGCCTGACAACCTGAGTTCAAGCCTCGGGACCAACACGCTTGGAGGTGCAGACTGAGGCCACAAAGCAGTCCTCTAACCTCTACCTGTGCTCATGGCACAGACAGACACAAACAAACTTAATAAAATTTGTTGTTTGGGTTTGTTTGTTTTCCAAGACAGGGCTTCTCTATGATAGCCTTGGCTGTCCTGGACTTGCTCTGTAGACCAGGCTGGCCTCGAACTCACAGCAATCCACCTGTTTCTGCCTCCTGAGTGCTGGGGTTACAGGTATGTGCCAACCCCGGCTGTTTTTTTGTTTTTTTTGAGATAAGGGCTTCTTTGTGTAGCACGGGATATCTTACTTAGAGCTCCCTTTATAGACCAGGCTGGCCTAAAACTCACAGACATTCATCTGTCTCTGCCTCCCAATGCTGGGATTAAAGACCTGCGTCACCACTGCCCAGAAAGCTCATTCTTGAAGGAGTTTTTGTGTTCAAAATTTTTTTTTGTTTATTTATTTTTGCGACGTAGCCTAGGCTGGCCTCAAGTTTGTAGTTATCCTCCTAGCTCAGTCTCCTGAGTGCTGGGACTACAAGTGTACCACCACACCAGCTACCATTCTACACTTAGATCATGTGTAGCCAAAAATGGAAAACCAACAGTGCTAGCCATGGATCATACAGGGGGTTTTGTTGTTATTATTGGTTGGTTGGTTGGTTGGTTGGTTAGTTGGTTGGTTTTTCAAGACAGCGTTTCTCTGTGTAGCCTTGAATGTCCTGGACTCTCTTTGTAGACCAGGCTGGCCTCGAACTCACAGGGATCCGCCTGCCTCTGCCTCCAGAGTGCTGTGATAAAAGGTGAGCGCCACCACCTCCCGGTTTGTTTGTTTGTTTGTTTTTTGAGACAGGGTTTCTCTGTGCAGCTTTGGCTGTCCTGAATTTGCTTTGTAGATCAAGCTGGCCTGAAACTCACATTGATCCACCTGCCTCTGCCTCCCTGAGTGCTGGGATTACAAGTGTATGCCACCACACCCAACTTGGATCATACAATTTGGAAGAGGAGTTGTTTGTTTTTCACTTTTTTGTTTATTTATTTATTTATTTATTTTATTTTTGTTGTTGTTGTTTTGTGTTTTGAGACAGGGTTTTGCTGTGTAGCCTTGGCTGTCCAGGACTGAAGAGGAGGTTTAGAACATCAAAGGAGAGGCAGGTGGATCGCTGTGAGTTTGAGGCCAGCCTGGTCTACACAGAGAGACCCTGTCTTGAAAAACAAACAAACAAACAAACACACACACACACACACACACACACAAAAGAACATCAGAGGAGCCATGGAATATTCTTGTTTGGGCTTGTGCTCTCACCATGGATACTATGAGGTCTGAGCTGACTTCTTAACCGGAAGTGGTTCCTTACCACAGTCCTCAGAAAGAAGACACTACTGAGAGCTCCTAAGGAGAGCTTGGATGCTTTCCCGTAAATATCCATTTAAGTCAGACCCCAGTTAACATATTCAGTGTCATTGTATAGTCTCAGCCTATGATGATGATCATTCATTCAACATATAGGTCTGTGACTTTGCTGGCACTCTTCTTGATGTTAGAGACAATGATCACAGTGATCTGCCCGCCCCTGCCTTCCGAGTGCTGAGATTAAAGGTGTGGCTTCTTTTCTTTTCTTTTCTTTCTTTCTTTCTTTTTTTTTTTCAAGACAGGGTTTCCCTGTGTAGCCCTGGCTGTCTTGGACTGGCTTTGTAGACCAGGGCCTCGAACTCACAGCGCGATCTGCCTGCCTCTGCCTCCTGAGTGCCAGGATTAAAGGGCTGCAGGACCACGCCAGGCTTTTTCTTTCTTTCATTCTTTTTCTCGAGACAGAGTTTGTGTAGCCTTGGCTGTCCTGAACTCAATTTGTAGACCAGACTGGCTTCGAACTCACAGCGGTCCGCCTGCCTCTGCCTCCCAAATGCTGGGATTAGAAGGCATGCGCCACCACACCCGGCTAAGGCAAAATTTTTATAAGAAAAACATAACCAGGTAGCAACCAGGTAACCATGTGGGAAGAAAGGGGGAGGGCAGCATTACCTCATTTTGATTAGCAGCTAAACATAAGCATAATTGATTTTGTCCCAAGCACAGTGCATCTAGGTGGCTAGACAAAGCGTTTGAAGCTGATTGGCTGGGATGTAGACTTGGGGACTCTCCAGCTCCCCACCATTCAGGGAGAAAGAAACATAGCAGGGCCTTTTGGCTTTATTTAAATAGAACATAAATCATTAATTCAAGCACAATGCTCAACAAGTATTGAATTGTAAATAAAAGGTTGTTCAAGCTCCCAGGCAGGTGGAGGCTGAGAACCAGAACTTAATTTTCCTTATGAATCAAAATGGAAACTTAGAAGCAAAAATGGCTTTCAATATCTTAAAAGCGACCGCAGGTGTTAACAGGGAAGCCACAGTTATGCTAGGAACTAAAGTAGGTCTCAACTGAGGGGCTATGGAGTTTAAACATGTTAAGCGGCTTACAGCATCACTTCCCACCCATTCATGTGGCTGTGGAACAAACACAGGAGAAGCATAGCTAAGCCATAAAGGAGCTTGGTGCCAAGCCACGCACCGCCCCAGTCCACCCGTCCCAGAGGCCCACACGGAGGAAGGCAAGAACCAGCTCCCTCACTCTGTTCTCTGATTTCTGTATGTTTTCTGTGTCACGAGCATGTTGTTTTAAAACAAAATCTCAAACGTTCGGTTTTAGCATGAAAGACTAACGAGCAAGCCGGGCGTGGTGGCGCACACTTTCAATCCCAGTACTTGGAAGGCAGAGGCAGGTGGATTGCTGTGAGTTCGAGGCCAGCCTGGTCTACAAAGCGAGTCCAGGACAGCCAAGACTACACAGAGAGACCCTGTCTTGAAAAACCACACACACACACACACAAAGACTAAAGAGCAAAATTGGGTGGGATTGGCACACGCCTTTAATCCCAGTACTTAGGGAGGAAGAGGCAAGTAAATCTCTGTAAATTCGAGGCCAACCTGGTCTATAAAGCGAGTCCAGGACAACCAACGTTACACAGAAAAACCTTGTCTTGAAAAACCAAACCAGGGCTGGAGAGATGGCTCAGAGGTTAAGAGTACTGACTGCTCTTTCAGAGGTCCTGAGTTCAATTCCCAGCAACCACATGGTGGCTCACAACCATCTATGATGTGATCTGATGCGCTCTTCTGGCCTGTAGGTGTACATGCAGGCACAGCATTGTATACATAATAATAAATAAATAAATCTTTAAAAAAAGAAAACCAAACCAAACCAACCAATTCAACCAACAAACAAAAATCCAGGCCATGGTGATACATACCTTTAATCCAAGACTCTGGAGGCAGAGGCAGGTGTATCTCTGTGATTTCAAAGCTAGCATGGTCTATAAAGTGATTCCAGGAAAGCCAAAGCTACAAAAAGAAACCCTGTCTCAAAAAAAAAGAAAAATAAAAAGAAAAAAAAAAAAAAAAAAAAAAAAAAGAAAGAGGAGCTGGAGAAATGGCTCAGTGCTTAAGAGCACTGTCTAATCTTCCAGAGGTCCCAAGTTCAATTCCCAGCAACCTCATGGTGGCTCACAACCACCTATAACAAGATCTGGTGCCCCTTCTGGCATGTAGGTGCACATGATAGAGCACTTTGTAAATCTGAGAACGGCCTAGTTTACCTAGTCCAACCTGGTCTATAAAGCGAGTCCAGGGCAGCCAAGACTACAAAGAGAAAACCTCTCTTGAAAAACCAAAAGCACTGTCTTAAAAACACTTCCAATTGGGGCTGGAGAGGTGCCTCAGCAGTTAAGAGCACTGACTGTTCTTCTGGAGGACCTGGGTTCAATTCCCAGCACCCACATGGCAGCTCATAACTGTCTATAACTCCAAGATCTGACTCTCACAAAGACATACATGCAAGCAAAATACCAATACCCATTAAAAAAAAAAAACCACTTCAAAATTGAATGTCCCTTCTTTCTACTTCCTGTAGCTCCTCTATCCATCCTCCACACTTCCTCTCACTCTCTATGGTTTTTTTCCTATGTTTACTCCCTGTCAAATGGTTGCTTGCTCCCAGTCCTGACCTATGGTTGACCTTATCTAATCCTGTTTACAGAAAGCTCTTCTATTAAAGGTGTGTGCTAGGACTACGCCATACCACAGCTAGAAGGCTTTTCTAGTACAAAACCTTGGGGTTCACAGTGTGATCAAATATCCTGCAACATTTCCATCTTTTTCTCTAAAGTAAAGACTCCCTAACACATATGTGCTCTTTTTTTTTTTTTTTTTTTTTTTTTTTTGGTTTTTCGATACAGGGTTTCTCTGTGTAGCCTTGACTGTCCTGGACTCACTTTGTAGTCCAGGCTGGCCTCGAAATCACAGCGATCCTCCTGCCTCTGCCTCCTGAGTGCTAGGATTAAAGGCGTGCGCCACCACGCCCGGCTACACATATGTGCTCTTGAGAGAGAATAAATGTAAAAATAAAAGCTGAATCCCAGCACTTGGGAGGCAGAGGCAGGCGGATCTCTGTGAATTCAAGGCGGGTCTGGTCTACAGAGCTAGTTCTAACACAGCCGGGGCTACACAGAGAAACCCTGTCTCCAAAAACCCAAATACCATAAAACAAAAAGCAAATTAATTAATAAGTAAACGAACAAATATCAGATGGAGCTGGAGACCGGGTTCAGCTGTTAAGAGTATCTGCTGCTCCTGCGGAGGACCCGGGTTCAGTTCCCAACACCCACATCGGGCGGATCACAGCCCCCTGTCACTTCATGTTCAGGGGAGTCAGCGCTCTCTTTAACTTTTGCAGGCATGTTACACATATGCACATAGTCACACATGGACATAAACATACACATCATAGAATGGAAACATTAAAAAAAAAACAACAGGTAAGTGTTGGCAACATGGAAAATTGGTGGTGTGAATGGAAAATGCTGTGGTGCTTTGGAGCCGGGGGAGACAGCTCCGTGAGTAAAAGGCTTGCTGGGCAAACAAGAGGGCCTGAGCTTGGATGCCAAGCAACCACAGAAAAAGCTGGGACCACAGGACTGGGGCCAGACACAAGTGCATCTAGACATTCACTGGCCAAAGAGAATAGTCAAAATGGTGGCATCTGGGGTAGTGAGAGGTCCTGTCTCAAAGAAAAGGTAGAGCTGGATGTGGTGGCGCACGCCTTTAATACCAGCACTGGGAAGGCAGAGGCAAGCGGATTGTTGTGAGTTCGAGGCCAGCCTGGTCTACAAAGCCAGGCCAGGTCAGCCAAGGGTAACAGAGAGATCTTGTCTGGGTGGGGTGGGGGGGCCGAGGTGGAATGCCTGAATCCCAGCACTCGGGAGGCAGAGGCAGGAGGCCATCCTGGTCTACAAAGCGAGTCGTAGACAGCCAAGGCTACACAAAGAAATCTTGCCTCGAAAAACCAAAAAGAAAAAACAAAAACAAACAACCCAATTAAATAATTAATTTGGCGAAAAGGTCTCACTACTCCGGGATGGCCTTGAACTTCCCTTGCAGCTGAGGATGGCCTTGAACCTCTGATCTCCTGTCTCTACCTACCATGCCTGGCTTAGGTGACATTGGGGATACAGCTGAGGGTCTCAGGCATGTCAAGCACTCCACAACTTCATTCCAAGGCCCCATCTCCACCCCTAACTTTTCTCTGAGACAAGGTCTTTCTGAGTGGCCCTGCCCTGGCTGGATATGTGGAGCAGGTAGGGCTGGAAGGCAGACGGTCCACCTGCCTCCTCCTCCTCCAGAGTGCTGTGATTAAAGGCATGTCCCACTACCTGTGGCCTCATGGCTTTATTTTGAGATAGTGTCTTGATAACCTATCTAGCCTGGCCTTGAGTTCACTCTGTAATTCAGGCAAGTCTTTTTTTTTTTTTTCCTTGACAGGGTTTCTCTGTAATCCCAGTTATACTGGATTCTGCTCTGTAAACCAGGCTGGCCTGGAACTCAACTATCCCCTTTCTTCTGCCTCTGGAATGCTACATCCTGCCCGGAGGCAAGTCTTTTTTTTTTTGGTTTTTCAAGACAGGGATTCTCTTGTAGTCCTGGCTGTTCTGGATTTGCTTTGTAGACCAGGCTGGCCTTGAACTCACAGAGGTCTAACTGTCTCTGCCTCCAAAGTGCTGGGATTAAAGGTATGCACCACTACTGCCCAGCTAAAGATTTTTGGATTCAAAATTTTATTTGAGTCTTAGCTATTCTGCTTAATATTACTATGAATTTGCTTAAGCTATTTAATGTCTATTTGCCTGCATTTTCTTTTCTTTTCTTTTTTTTTTTTTTTGTTTGTTTTTCGAGACAGGGTTTCTCTGTGTAGCCTTGGCTGTCCTGGACTCCCTTTGTAGACCAGGCTGGCCTTGAACTCACAGCGATCCGCCTGCCTCTGCCTCCCGAGTGCTGGGATTAAAGGTTTGCGCCACCACTGCCTGGCTACAACATTTTATCTTACTTTAACACTCTTTTAAATGCATATATACTATTTGTTATAGAAAAACACCTCCACAGGCAGATCTGAACTTGAGAGCAACCTAGCCTACAGAGTGAGTTCTAGGACAGCCAGGGCTACACAGAGAAACCCTTCCTCTGAGAAACAAAACAAAAATAGAAGGAAAAAAAAAAAGAAGAAAGAAAAACCCTCCAGATTAATTTCTTCTTAGATCTACCTGAGGGACAGCCATGCAGGCAGTCTTTTGTTGTTGTTGTTGTTGTTGTGGTGGTGGTGGTGGTTTTTTGTTTCCCCCCCCCCCCAGACAAGGTTTCTCTGTGTAGCCTTGGCTGCCCTGGACTAATTTTGTAGACCAGGCTGGCCTTGAACTCACAGTGATCCTCCTGCCTCTGCTTCCCGAGTGCTGGGATTAAAGGTGTGCGCTGCTGCCACCCAGCTCATGCAGCCAGTCTTGATGTGTTGGCCTCAGATGAACGTCCTAGATGTGGTCCAGCTGCTGTGAGCTATAGTGCTCAGCGACTCCAGATTTTGTTCTCTAGACCCCTGGCTCCGTTTTTCATCCTTTCTAGTTTTCTATGTGTCTGAGAGAAGTAGTCAAAGCGCTAATTGGCATGGACTCTGCATAATAGTGACCATACTTTCTCCTCATCTTTAGTGTCAGCTCTCCAGAACAGCACAGAGCACAGCGTTGTCTCACATGTTGTTGTTTGGTTTTTCGAGACATGGTTTCTCTGTGTAGCCTTGACTGTCCTAGACTCACTTTGTAGTCCAGGCTGGCCTCGAACTCACAGAGATCCAGGCTCTGCCTCCACCACCGCCGGCTTGTCCCACATCCTTTATGGCAGTGATGACAGGCTGTTTTGTTGTTGCTGCCCGTGGATGTTGGTGTGGAGGACTAGCAAAATCAGCCTGCACTGATCTCGGTAACTACTTGAGTCCTGGAGTGCTGGGACTAAAGGCGCACGCGCCACCACGCCTGGCAAGTTGCCTGCTATGAAAGCAGGAGGCTTAGTGTCGGAAATCCCAGGGCTCCTAAAGGGAGATCGGGAGTGCAAGCAGAAGACTCTTGACAACCTCTGGCCAGCCATCTAAAGCTCCTGCTACTCTCCCGAGTTAGGTTCCTGGCGCCCACAATGGATGGCTCATAAGTGCCTGATGCTCTATCTCCAGGGGACCCTCATCTGGCTTCTGTGGGCACCTGCACACACACATGAATAAAAATAAAAATCTTAAAAAAAGAAAGAGAAAGAGAAAGAGAAAGAAAGAAAGAAAGAAAGAAAGAAAGAAAGAAAGAAAGAAAGAAAGAAAACACTGAAGCCAGACAATGGCAGCACACACCTTTAATCCCAGCATTTGGGAGGCAAAGGCAGATGGATCTCTGTGAGTTTGAGGCCAGCCTGGTCTACAAAGACCCACGATACCGAGACCCTGTCTCAAATAAGGCTGAAGGCAAGGATTGCCATCTGAGACTGTCCTCTGACCTCCACAGGTACATGATGGCACATGTGCACCCACCCTCATACAAACACAAAAAAAATAACCCCTAAGCCAAGCATGGTGGCTCTGGCCTGCAATCGTAGGACTTGGAAAACTAGGGAATCATGAGTTCAAGGCTATCCTGGGATACAAGAACCTCTGTCTTCCAAAGCTAAATCAAACCAAACCAAAACAGAAAACTGTGAGCTCTTTGAGCAGGTGTAAGGTCCTCCTAGGTTACAGTGTAAGACTGAAGCAATCCTGAGCTGCAAGAGACTGCTTCAAAGAACAAAACAAGTGAACAAATCAAAAATAAAAATTAAGGCCGGGCGGTGGTGGCGCACGCCTTTAATCCCAGCACTCGGGAGGCAGAGGCAGGCGGATTGCTGTGAGTTCGAGGCCAGCCTGGTCTACAAAGTGAGTCCAGATCAGCCAAGTCCACACAAAGAAACCCTGTCTCGAAAAACTTACAAAACAAAAAAGAGTCCTTGACACTCCTCCCATGAACTTCCATGCTCAGAGACATATACACTCACACTACGTATAAGCGTTCTGGGCCAGGGAAATGGTTCAGGAGGTAAAAGTGTCAGAGGACCCGAGTCTAGCTCCTAGGACCCATGAAAAAATGCTGAGCATGTGCCTATAACCCTAGCACTGCTGAAGAGAGACAGCCAGATCCCAGGAACACACTGGCTAGTCAACATAGCCAAAGGGATGCCCTCCAGGTTCAGTGAGCAGAGAGAGGGCTGCAGAGATAGCTTAGCAGCTCTTCCAGGGGATCTTTGACTGGATCCCAGCACCCACTGCAGGAGGCTCAAAGCCACTGTAACTCTAGCTCCAGAGTATCTGACACCCTCCCCTGCTCTCCCTGGGCACCCGCAGACACCAGAGACACTCACAAATAAAAATCTTCAGCTTTAGCGGGGCGTGGTGGTACACGCCTTTAATCCCAGCGCTCGGGAGGCAGAGGTAGATGAATCACTGTGAGTTTTCAAGGCCAGCCTGGTCTACAAAGCAAGTCCAGCACGGCCAAGGCTACACAGAGAGACCCTGTCTTGAAAAGCCAAAACAACAGCAACAACAATGAAAACCTCATGTAGATTCCGTGCAGTCTTTACTCACTCCCTTATGTTTAGCTTTTAACTCTTTTCTGTTACATTGTTCCCAGTATGCTTTTGTTTACATATGTACTTTTAATTACTTAACATTAAATTTTAAATTAAGATATATTTAATTTAAATTTTAATTATTTTTCTAGTTCTGTAATGGATTTGTTTTGTTTTTTGAGTGGAGGATAAGTGCATAAATTATATTTGACACTGAAAGCACAAAATTTAATGTGAGGCTCTCTATTTCTATTCTTTTTTGTTTGTTTTGTTTTTGTTTTTTTGAGACAGGGTTTCTCTGTGTAGCTTTGGTTGTCCTATATTCACTTGGTAGTCCAGGCTGGCCTCAACTCACAAGGATCCGCCTGCCTTCCACCTGAGTTCTTAAACTGCTGTTTCTACATTCAATGAATAGTTTTAGAAATAGCTTTCATGCATAGGGCGTGGTTGCACTGGCCTTTAATCCCAGCACTTGGGGACAGAGGCTGATGGATCTCTGTGAGTTCGAGGACAGCCAGGGCTGTAGAGAACCTGCTAGTTTTCATGGGTCAGCAAGTTGGCTCAGCATTGAAAGAGCTCCACACAAACTTGATAACCAGAGTTTGATTCCTGGAACGCAGTGGGAGGAGAAATACTATTCTAATAGCTGTCCTCCAAGCCAGGTGGTGGTGGCACACACCTGTGAGTTTGAGGCAAGCCTGGTCTACATAGTGAGTTTCTTTCTTTCTTTCTTTCTTTCTTTCTTTCTTTCTTTTTTTTTTTTTTTTCCGTTTTTTTGAGACAGGGTCTCTCTGTGTAGCCTTGGCTGTCTTGGACTCACTTTATAGACCAGGCTGGCGATCCACCTGCCTCTGCCTCCGGAGTGCTGGGATTAAAGGCGTGTGCCACCACGCCCGGCCCATACTGAATTTCAAGACAGTCAGAATCATGTAGGGAGACCTTGTCTTAAAAACAAGGAACAAGCAAGCAAGCAAACAAACAAACAAAAAACTCAGTTATTTAATTCCAGCACTCGGGAGGCAGTGGCAGGTGGATCTCTCTGAGTTCGTGGCCAGCCTGGTCTAGAAAGTGAGTCCAGAACAGATCTCTGTTACACAGAGAAATACTGTCTCAAAAAAATGAAAACAAT
>OU015754.1:66815257-66840848 GCA_907169655.1 Acomys percivali | reverse complement strand
ACACACACACACACACACACACACACACACACACACACACACACACAGTCACTCACACTTACATGTTCGTATACACAGTCATACATACCACATATACATACATTTTTATATACACACATTCATACATACATTCATAAACACACAATTCCACAAAGTTGTATCTGGCCTCCCCACGTGCCCCATCCTACATCTGACACTCCACCACCACCACCACCACCACCAACAACAACAACAATCAATAAGATTACTTTTTGCTGGGCATGGTGGTGCATGCTTTTAATCCCAGCACTTGGGAGGCAGAGGCAGGCAAATCGCTGTGAGTTTGAGGCCAGCCTGGTCTATAAAGTGAGTCTAGGGCAGCCAAGGCTACACAGAGAAACCCTGTCTCGGAAAACCAAAAGAGAGATGGGGGGGGGATGGGGACATTTTAGGACTAGATTAGATTATATGAAGGCTAGAATCTTCCAAGGGTAGGCCTAGGTTAGGCAGAGGCAGTAAGCCTCCAAAATATCAGGTGAATACGTTATTTTTTTTTTTAAAGTTACTTTGACAATTAATTGTTTTGTTTTGATTTTATTGTTTTGTTTTGTTGGTTGGTTGGTTTATTTGAGACAGGGTTTCTCTGTGTGTAGCCCTGGCTGTCCTGGAACAACTCACTTTGTAAACCAGGCTGTCCTTAAACTCACAGAGATCTGCCTGCCTCTACCTCCCAAGTGCTGCGATTAAAGGTGTGTGCCTTGCTGCAATATAGCTCAGTGGTAGAGTGCTTGCTTAGTATCTTGCTAGGCCATGGATTCAATCTCCAGCCTGTCAGATGTACTCTAGACTCTGTCTGGGACACAGATATTAGTGTGTAACGTTAGCATTACATATTCCTGTTGTATATGGGCTCTCTTCAGGAAAATACAATGTGTTGCTGTGTGTTTGAGGGTGAGTGAGTATAAATGTGCGTATGAGTGTCAGTGTGTTTGAAGGTATGTGTCTGTGTACATATGATCACGTGTGCAGAACAAATCTCTTCAGAGGCCCGCAGTGGTCTCTTTGCTGAGGAGGCCATGACAAAGGCGCCTGCTGCTCCCACACCTCAACCTCTCTAGTAGATAATATGGGGACAGGCCAAAGCCTGCAGCAATACCCTGGCAGCCTTCTGTTGTGTCCCTGCTGAATTCCTCCTTCTCTGGAACAGGGAGCGCCACTCCATCACCACCACCGCAGATATGGGTCTTATGACAGCCTTGTGGTTGGGTCTACTTCATCTTTCCAAGATGTCCTTTTCAGCCCTGTAGAAGGGTTCAAACCCAGTCAAAGCTAGTCAGCATTCTTCCCCCCACCCCAGGGCCATTCCACTTCCTGTCTTATGCTTAATAGGGTCCTTTGGATTGACTTTGATTCTACCGTAAAAAAGCCTAGGAGCATCCTGTGGGGGACTAATTCCCTTGAAGTGCTTGTGTTGCCCCTCGGAGAACAGGCAGAGCATCTGTGTTCCCAGAAGCGCCCCCTGTTTCAGAGTACATGCCCTCCTCCATCCATTTTGTCTATGACCCCACTGAGCTTTTGCTTCTGTTTTCTACAGAACGGTGGAAGAAACAGAAGACTACTTCCAGACCCGTTCCAGAGATGCTGTGAGGAATGGCCTCACTGTGTTCCACCTCAGGAAGATGGCATCCCGAGGAGGCTGTGCAATCAAGAGCCTGAGAGAGGAACCCCCCCTCCCCCCTCCCCCCTTCCCCCCACTTCATCGCCTTCTCCACCCTCAGCCTTGATGCTTTCTCTCTTCTACATCGTGGAGAGTGAAGTTTTTCCTAACTAGGCTTTACAGAACGAAACAAAGTCGGTTTCCATTGGTTTAATATGGGACGTACATTCTGGGGTAGTGGGGTTTCTGGACTCGCCACTGCCTTTCCTGGGCGATCTCGCTGGTGTGTAGCTGTCTGTACCCAGAAGCAGTTTACAGTTGGTGCAGCGTGTGGAAAGGTCTCACTGCTCTGATGACTGCCGCTGCAGTCATCAAAGTCATCAGGCTTCTCTGGAAACAGACTCTCTCTTTACTTTTTTGGAGACAAGGTTTCTCTGTGTTAGCCTTGGCTGTCCTGGACTTGCTCTGTAGACCAGGCTGGCCTTGAACTCACAGCGATCGGCCTGCCTCTGCCTCCCGAGTGCTGGGATCAAAGGCGTGCGCCACCACCACACCCAGCTCAGGGAACAGACTTTCAGACACTATGTTTGTTTCAGTTAGTGAACACAAATCTTCAGTGAGACTCAGCAGAAACAAGAATTTCCAAATCCTGATGTGAGCTGGGTGGGGTGACAAACTGTTAGAACCCCTGCATCCAGTAGGCTGAGAAAAGAGGAGTGAGGCAAGTTCACAGCTAGGTTGGCCCTCAGGTGAGGTCAGGTCTCTGAAGAAACTGGCCCCCCTCCTGGTCTGCCTAGTAATTACATGAAACTCCAGTCCTATTTTATTTTATTTAGTTTTGAAACAGGGTTTCTCTGTGTATCCCTGGCTGTCCTGGAACTTACTCTGTAGATCATGCCTTGAACTGAGAGATCTGCCTGCCGCTGCCTCCCTACCGCTGGGATTAAAGACGTGGGCTACAACGATGGGCTTCAGTCCTGTTACAGGAAAAAAAAGGAAAAAAAAAAAGGTTTATTATCTTCTCAAAAAACAAAACAACAAAAACCACAAACAAAAAACTTAGTAACTGAGCAGTGAGATGAGATGAGATGCTGAAATCGGCTTCCTTCTGTTATGTTGACCTTGGGAGTTATGCTTTATTTGAAATTTCCACAGGCCAGAACCAGCCCAGCCCTGTGTCTTATGTTGTTATTGCACTAGTGGGAATCAGACACTAGAGTTTTATCTACGCAAAATGAAGGCCCTACCACTGAACTGCATTTATTTTATTTTTATTTCACTTTGGGGGGAAACTAGTGGTGAGGGTAATTCTTATGTTAACATGAAAGGCTGGTGGATTTATGCCCAAGGCTATTTTGTCTTAGTTGAGAAAAAAAAAAAGTCTCATTCAGAAATGAACACTTCTTAAAATGGGTCTTTTTCTTTTTGTCAAACGAACGATCTCCCAAATTGTTTAAAGACTTTGAGGTGAGTGGACAGGGATCCAGAAAAACAGTGTGAGAACCTTTCAAGCTGGAAAGCCTCACTGTTGGCTCTTTGAGCATCCTTAGGTCCTTAGCCGGCACAATTTTACCGCGAAGAACTGTGGAGCGCCATTCGGACTCCGTTCCGTGTTCCCCCGCGATAATCCAGTTCGTATCTTACCGCTCCTGTCTGCGAGCCGGGAGCATAATGAATTGCCTTGACTCTAGCTTCAATCCACTTTCCTCGCTTAATATGCAGCCCAAAGTTTTGCGGCTCGCTGTCAGATGGTAGTGCTAGACTTTTCACACTGATCCCAAAGCCTCCGCTGGGGCTGTTTCTTCACACGGAGTTACAAACTTTAAGAAACACAGCTCCAGACGGAAATCCACGCCAGGCTTTGAACTCTGCTTCTGGCTTCCGTCAACTGACACAGTTGCCCTTTTGCTCAAACTCGCAGCTCCAGTTCGCACTTGAGAGCGCTCGGCTGGGTGTCTGCTGCGGCGCCGCGGCGGGAATGTGCGGGGGCCCAGCCCGGCTCCGCGCGCCTCAGCCCGCAGCCAGCCGAACCCTCGCCCCCTTGCTAGCAGTGCCCTGCCCGGAGTGGAGTAAAGGAAAGAGGTCTGCAGGGAGGCGAGGCCGACCTTTTGTTTGTTTGAGTTTTGTGTTTTTAGACATTTAGAGTGAGAAAACTGCGAGGAAGGACTTGTCCTCCACCATGCAAGCGTTTCTTCTAGCAAAACCTCCAGGCCCAGCTTCCATATTTTGCAGTTGACTGTGTGGGATCTTCGTAGGTTCATCCCTCATTCTCGGGCCCAATCCATGCACGCTGTGCAGCTAGAGAAAATGAGAGCACATCCTCTGCCATTTTCAGCCGCTTGCTGCCGGCAGCCCAGCCCCCTTCGTTGGCTTGTGGCAGGCGCCGGAGTTCCGGCGCCCAGAAACGGCACCGATCCAGGCGGCCCGGAATCCAGTCCGCTTTTGCAGAGTGCCGTCCTGCCGGGCTCGGTGATAAGAACTCTCCTGTGAGAGCGAGCGAACGAGACTTTAGTCCGGTTTCCATGTCAACGATTCAGTCCATATTTGCCATCAGGCTGTCGGTGGCAGAGGCGCTTTCGTGTGGGGAGCGCTGTCCTAGCCCTATAATCTGCGCCGGGATTCCTGAGCTGCCTGGGTGTGGGGTGAAAAAGCAGGGGCTGTGGGGGGAAAAATACCCACCGAGGGGAGGACCCCGGGCCCGGAGTCGGGGTCTCGCTGCTCGGGCCAGCCACGTGCCCGCTTCTCCCCTCCCCCTTTCCCGTTCCCAGTGCCCCTGGGGAAAGCGGATGGACCAGTTTCTAAGAAAGTTCCTCAGCCCAGCAGTCTTAGGTTAAAGCTGTGGCTCTTGGAGTGGAAGAGACCCTAAGGATTTAAGATCTTAAAAAAAAATAAAAATTTAAAAAAAAAATTAAAAGGGAAGAAGCAACACACCACCTCTCCTTGACCCAGGTGGATATATTTTCATGCGCTTTGCCTCGTTGCTAGATTAAAATGGTGACTGTTTTCAAAACAGCGTGACCACGTGTAGGGAAAGGGATTTTTGGCGCTTTTCATATTCAGGGCCATGTGGACTTTCCTTGAAGACAAATCCATTCTGGCTTCCAGATTTTCACTGGGCTCCAGGTTTCCCATTACACCCCAGTTCTGAGGAAAACGGCAGGGTAATTGCATGTAAAAAATTCCTCATTTGTGTGCGGGACTCAGGACTGTTTGGCAGCTCCGAGGCAGTTGATTAAATAGCAAAGCTCCATTTGTGAGGCAGCCTATAATTTGGTTTCTAGGACCTAATGCATCAGTAGGGTTGTTGCTCCTGAGGACTGAGTGAAAAGAGGGCACCCGGCCACACCAGCCAGTCCCATCATCCCGGCAGGTTGGTCTGGTTGGGGGATGGGGTAGCAGAGGGGCTCTGGCCATCTCCCCACTCTTAGATTACCAGGAAGGTTTGTGGTGTAGGATGCTCTTAGTTTTTTCTTGGTGGTACAACTGTTAGCCTCTTGGAATTATTTATGTTGACCCCACGAGATGGTCAGAACTCCAGGGGCCTGTAGAATCCAGAAGTTCTAAAATAATGGTCTGTGGCCCTCTGGGAGGAAAGCAGACCTTTGTCATTGATGCTGGCCCTGGCCTTTCTCAAGACAGTCTTGGGCCTGGTGAGAAGCTGGAATTGCCTGTTTTTTCCTAGCTTGCCATGTCAGAGCATTCCAGGCCTGCCTGAGAAGAAAAGGCTGCTGTAGGGTTTGGTGAGGCATGTAGATCCTGGCGACTCTGAGCTTCTCTGTGAATGCCTTGATCTTTTCAGATAAACGTGGCCTTAGGGTCTCTGGTAAACTTCAAGGAGTCTTACACCTTGGGCCAGACAACAGATCTGAGGGCATCCGTTTTCTGAGTGTTAGGCTCTGCCTTTTTCTCTCTTTGAAGAGAAAATGGTTTCCATTTTCTGCATGGCTCTTCTGCAGTGGGTTTTGAACACTTAGGGTTTTCCAGGCCCTGGAGCCTCTTCTGTGTGCTGTGTACAGCCTTCCAGGGCACTTGCCTGCTGAGATTGGGGCTGCTGGCCATTATAAGCTAGGTTCCCTTAGGAAGTGCTAACGGAGCTTGGCTTGCCTGGAGGACAGGCTTAGCCCCCCAAAGCATCGGTAGCCACCATTTTAAGGGAAGTGGAGATGACCACGTTTGGTTGGCACTGTGGTCCGGTTGTTGGATTTGCTTACAACAGAAGTGCCTTTCTTTTTTCCTTTTCTCAGGCTAAGCTGACAAGATACAGCTTTGGTGACTCCACTTTTTATAGCCACTCGCTTCTGCACTCTGACTTTAAGTGACCTGGGCAGTCCCCTCCTTTCTGTCTGTCGGTAAAATGGGGATAATCCAGACCTCATGCCCCCGGGGGCCTTGTCAGGGCTGGCTAATGAGGGCAGGGCATGGGACAACCGACAGTTTGAACAATGGTCAGTCCTCCTTTGGGGCTAGCCAAAGGGGGTAAAAAGCAGGGCTCACTCAGCTGGGTCTCTGCAGCAGGTCTGCAAAAGGCTTTGAGGAAGAAAAGTGCTGGAGAGGTGCTAAGTCGCAGCCAAGAGCCCAGGCCCTGTGCCGGGGTGGGGTGGGGTGAGGTGGGGGTGTCAGGCCCGGGCAGCGGCGGCCGCGGTTTCGGGCTCAGGCCAATTTTGCAGGCGCGGGTAAAGTTCACGCGGCCCGCTCCCTCAGCAGCGGCCAGGAAGGGGACAGGCCAGGATGGGAACGCGGCGAGAGAGGCGGCGCAGGCTCCGGAGGCGCGGGCTCCGGGCCGGGTTTTCCCCGAAGCCTTCGGCGGCGGCGCTGCCGAGCGAAAGAGGCTGAGGGCTTGCCGCCGCCGCCGCGGCTCGTTCTCTCCCCTCCTCCTTTGTGAGGGGAAGGGAGCGAGTCCATTCCACGGCCTGCGCCCGCTCCGCGCTCCACTCCGGGTTTTTCAGGCGGCCGCGACGGCGCTGGGTAAAATGGCAGTGCTGAGCCTCGTGTCGGAGTGAGGGGGACTCGGAGGAGAGTGGGGCGCTCTAGCCGCTCAGTCCCGCCGCCCGCCCGCCCGCCTGCCTGCCTGCCCGCCCGCTCGCTCGTTCGCCCGCCGCCGCCGCCGCGCAGCAACAGCCTCGGCCCGGGCCGCGGCCGGGGAGGCGAGGCAGGGCGCCCGCCCGAGCCGCGCTCCTACTCTGCCTCCCGGCGCCCCGTCCGCTGCCGCGCGCCCTCCAGCCCGCCCGCCCGCCCGTCCCGGGTCCCCCCTCCCCCCCGCTCCCTCCCTCCCTTCCCGCCCCCTCCCCCCTCCCTCCCTCCCTCCCTCCTCCTTTCTCCGGCAGCAGAAAGCGGAGAGTCACAGCGGGGCCAGGCCCTGGGGAGCGGAGCCTCCACCGCCCCCCTCATTCCCAGGCAAGGGCTTGGGGGGAATGAGCCGGGAGAGCCGGGTCCCGAGCCTACAGAGCCGGGAGCAGCTGAGCCGCCGGCGCCTCGGCTGCCGCCGCCGCCGCCTCCTCCTCCTCCTCCGCCGCCAGCCCGGAGCCTGAGCCGGCGGGGCGGGGGGGAGAGGAGCGAGCGAGCGCAGCGCAGCAGCGGAGCCCCGCGAGGCCCGCCCGGGCGGGTGGGGAGGGCAGCCCGGGGGACTCGGCCCCGGGGCGGGGTGGGAGGGGGGAGAAGACGAAGACAGGGCCGGGTCTCTCCGCGGACGAGACAGCGGGGATCATGGCCGCGCAGGTCGCCCCCGCCGCCGCCAGCAGCCTGGGCAACCCGCCGCCGCCGCCGCCGCCCTCGGAGCTGAAGAAAGCCGAGCAGCAACAGCGGGAGGAGGCGGGGGGCGAGGCGGCGGCGGCGGCAGCAGCGGCCGAGCGCGGGGAAATGAAGGCAGCCGCCGGGCAGGAAAGCGAGGGCCCCGCCGTGGGGCCGCCGCAGCCGCTGGGAAAGGAGCTGCAGGACGGGGCCGAGAGCAATGGGGGTGGCGGCGGCGGAGCCGGCGGCGGCGGGCCCGGCGCGGAGCCGGACCTCAAGAACTCGAACGGGAACGCGGGCCCTAGGCCCGCCCTGAACAATAACCTCACGGAGCCGCCCGGCGGCGGCGGCGGCGGCAGCAGCGACGGGGTGGGGGCGCCTCCTCACTCGGCCGCGGCCGCCTTGCCGCCCCCAGCCTACGGCTTCGGGCAACCCTACGGCCGGAGCCCGTCCGCCGTCGCCGCCGCGGCGGCCGCCGTCTTCCACCAACAACATGGCGGACAACAAAGCCCTGGCCTGGCAGCGCTGCAGAGCGGCGGCGGCGGGGGCCTGGAGCCCTACGCCGGGCCCCAGCAGAACTCGCACGACCACGGCTTCCCCAACCACCAGTACAACTCCTACTACCCCAACCGCAGCGCCTACCCCCCGCCCCCCCAGGCCTACGCGCTGAGCTCCCCGAGAGGTGGCACTCCGGGCTCCGGCGCGGCGGCCGCCGGCTCCAAGCCGCCTCCCTCCTCCTCCAGCGCCTCTGCCTCCTCGTCGTCTTCGTCCTTCGCTCAGCAGCGCTTCGGGGCCATGGGGGGAGGCGGCCCCTCAGCGGCCGGCGGGGGAACTCCCCAGCCCACCGCCACCCCCACCCTCAACCAACTGCTCACGTCGCCCAGCTCGGCCCGGGGCTACCAGGGCTACCCCGGGGGCGACTACGGCGGCGGGCCCCAGGACGGGGGCGCGGGCAAGGGCCCGGCGGACATGGCCTCGCAGTGCTGGGGGGCAGCGGCGGCGGCGGCGGCGGCGGCAGCGGCCGCCTCGGGAGGGGCCCAACAAAGGAGCCACCACGCGCCCATGAGCCCCGGGAGCAGCGGCGGCGGGGGGCAGCCGCTCGCCCGGACCCCTCAGGTACACAGCTGAGTGGGGAGGGAGCTGGGGCGAGCAGGGCAGGGGTGGGTGGGTGGGTGGCGGCCGCGGGGAGCAGGCCCCGGCCGTGGGCTCCCCCTCGGGCTTGGGCCCCCACTGCCGGGGAGCTGCCATTGTCTGGCTCTTCTCTCTTAAAATGGCTGCCTGTCTGCCTTCCTCTCCTTTCCTCGATCTGCCTTTGTGTGGGGCTTTTCCAGAGGTCTCTGTCCGGTTTCTCCTTCTCCGTTGGTCCCCTCGAACTCTGGGGGCCTCCAGGGGGGTGCAAAGCAAAGTGTGCCTGGAAGGGCCAGGCCCGGGTGAGGGGGGGTTGCTTGGGGTTCAGGTTAGGGGTGTAGGTAGTGTCAGGGACCCGTGGGGGGGGGAAGAAGCAGCGTTTTCTCGCTCACCTGCAGCTCCTCTGTCCCCCTTGCCTTGCTCTAGCCGTTCCCCAATATGTGCCTTTAGAGAGTGGCCCCTAGGGCTCGGGGGACCTCGGGGGGAGAGCTGGGGCCTGCTTGGGGGCAGCTTGAGGCCGACTGTGGTTCGCCCTGGGCCGCCCGGGCCACCTCTTGTCTTAGTCTCCGCCGGCCTAGTGGCCTGGGCTTCTCTCTGGAAGTGCTGGTAAACAGCTGAGTGATTGGAGTAGTAAGTGCAGATTGCTTTGGTTTGGGATTTGAATTATGGAGGTAAAATCCTTCTGTCAAAGCCAGGAGACAGTTGGTCTTAGGTTGACATCCTATCTGTGATCTGATTGGCTCCCCATCTTCTGCTCTTGGCCATTTATAATTGCCTCTGATGTAATGGTACAACAATCCTGATGAGCTCATAAACTTTTACACTCTGCTTTTCTGCCAGTGATAACCCAAACCATCGCTGCCACCATCCGCCTTTTATTCCAGAGCTGAAATTGGCTGTGACCTTGAGGAGGGAGGTTTAAGCCACGATACTGTATCTGCGGGAGCGAGTCGCAGACAGGCTGCCCTGGTTACATTGTGCCTGAAACAAAAGAGGCTGCGATGGCATTTTGCTTGTTCCTCGGATTTATTCTGCCTGTTATGTTTTATGCGGTCTGAAATAGATTCTGTGTTGGAACCGTAGCTGAGTTTTTCTCTACAATGGGTTTGCTGTTTGTTTTGGTTTTGTGACTTTCCTGACGGTATAAATGAGTCCTTTGATGGCTCTGAAGATGCATTTGTCTTGAGTAATTTTTTTTGACACTGTTCACTTTACAGAACTGAAATTATTTTATTGGCCTTTTTTATTAAGTGGCAAATGTGGGATCTGTGGAGAAGAAGATGATTTTTGGTAATATTTTGCAGGGAGCTTTCTGATAGAATTTGATACTAGGTTCACCAGTTCCTTTTAAGCAAGGCTTGCATGCCTCTTTGTTTACATGTTGAGTCCTGTTAACACTTTCTTTTGTTAATTGAACTTTGGGAGAACAGCTCAACTGAAGGAGATGCTGATGTCTTTCCAGATCTAGACAGATTTCCTCCCCACCAACCCCAAAGACTTGTTTTAAGAAATTAATGACTTGTTCCTGGAATATTTGTTTTGCCATCAGTCATTTTAGAGCTTTAAAGTAGAGACTGGTCAATATTTTTATTTGTATTTTCAGTTGTGTGACTTTTTTTTTCTTTCGATCTTCCAAGGTGTAAAAACATGATTGCCACTGTTAGGTACCTTCTCCTGCGGTTTGTTTTATTTTTCTTTGCTTTCCTCCTCCTGGGTGCTTTGGCCAGGAATATCAAGTCCCCTTTGGAGACATCTTTTCAAAGTGGGGGAGAAGCTCACTTGGGTTCCCATTCTTAGGAGTTGCACCTCTGTTCTGGTTTTGTTCAGGCAGAACAATAATTACATGTTGACCTGGGAGCTTTGAATAAAGCCATGTAAGGCAGCTCTGCTGTGATGCTACAGTCTAACCTAATGTTTTCATCTGTGTGAGACTAGGGAACTACTCATTTCCCCCCTGCTGCCTGGGGCTACGTTCTGACTTAGAAGACAGTATGCATAGGTCCACGGTCATTCTGTGATCTGTGTCTGCTTTCTCTCGCTTTGTTTTGTTCTAAGAAATTTACCTTTATTGAAAACTATTAGAGAAGATAATTGCGGGTGAGGGTCAAGGTGCATTAAAAACAGTGATTTTTGTTTGTTTTGGGTCAGGGTCTCTCATGTACCAGAGGGTGCTTTGGGACTCACAATGTACATGTAGCTGAGGTTGATTGTTTTTTTTGTTTTGTTTTTTGCTTTTTTTGTTTTGGTTTTTCGAGACAGGGTTTCTCTGTGTAGCCTTGGATTGTCCTGGACCCGCTTTGTAGACCAGGCTGGCCTTGAACTCACAGTGATCCACCTGCCTCTGCCTCCCGAGTGCTGGGATTATAGGCGTGCGCCACCACGCCCGGCTTGAGGTTGATTTTGAACTCCTGATTCTCCTGTCTGCCTCTCAAGTGCTAGGATTACAGGCAGGAGCCATGCTTTATTTATTTATTTTTAATCAACTTTTGTGGTGCGGTAATTTCAGGGTTTGGTCATTAAATAATTGAGGACTACCTATGTGTCTCAAGTACTAGCCATATGTCTTGTCCAGAGGACATAAGAGTGTGGACACTGTCCTTGCTTAGAGTCCTGTGTGTACTGCTGTTGGCTAAGTCTTCTCCATCCCCATCTCCTCCTTTGATTCTCTTTTATCATTTCCAGACCCCAACACTCACAACATAGATTCCTGCTCAGTTTCATTTTAGTTCTGAGAGGTAGGGGATGAGGTGGCCAGCAGTAAGTGTGGGGGTGATAGTGCAGCTTCAGCCTGCTGAGCCTCAAGTGTGTCTAATGGTCTGCAGCCCCGGGTGTGGGGATGGGCTTTGCTCTGAGATCCCCCTTGCTGCCTTTTGAAGTCTCCCGTTGGTTTTGAACTCAAGCGTAACTTTGTGCTCCTGATCCTCCGGCTTCCACCCCTGAGTTTGTGGGAATCTACGTACGAATGTTTCACCAGGCCTGTTTGTTTTGATTTTGTAGATTTAAAAAATTGTGTATGTGAATGTATTTGTGCGTCTACATGAGTTTATGTGCACCAGCTGTGTGCAGGTGCCAGAAGTGGCCAGAAGGTGTCTGATTCCTTGGAACTGGAGTTAGCAACGGCTGTGAGCTGCCTGCTGTGGTGCTGGGAACCGAAGGAACCCAGGTCCCCTGCAGGAGCAGTACGTGCTCTGAGCCGTCATCTGTCACAGCCCTAGGCCAGGTTTCTTAGGTAGTGCTGGGAGTTGAACCCAGGACTTCACACATGTTTGGTAAGCACTTTGCCAATCGAGCTAGAGTCCTAGTCCCTAAGTATTCTTAGGAAGGTTATTCCTTTCCCCAGCCCAGTCACAGATTAAGGAGTATTTTTTTTTTAGGGCCGGGTGTTGTATAGTTCTTGGGAGACAGAAGTAGGTGGATCTGTGTGAGTTCTAGGCCAGCCACAGCTGCACAATGAGATCCAGCCTCAAACAAAACAAAATATTTTCTTCTAACAGATGATCAGGTAAGGTGGTGATGTTATTTGACTTTGGTTTTATGAAGTAAAGATTAGTGTGTGTTTTCATAGGATCTAGGACTGATGACAGTGGTGTTTTCCTTCATCAGTTTAGCCACCAGTTTTCAAGGGCTTGGATGGTACTGATAACATGGCTTTAGGATACCCATGTGCATGGTTTATGTGAAGCGTTTTACATTGGCACCTTTCTCAGTAATAAGAGAGTAGTACTAGTTTATCATAGTGAAAAGGTAACTACAGCCTGATGAGGTGGTGCACGTATGTGTGTGGTTGGAGGGTGAAGGCTTAGGAGTTTGAGGCCAGCTTGTGCCGCAGAGACCCCCGTTTACAAAACAAAGTGGAGCTACAGTAAGCTCTGGATGGCCTGCAGAGGCATGGCTGTTTGTTGTTAGTTTCTGCAGTCCGCTATCAGCTGATGCACCAAACTTCTGGGAAACAGACACAGGACTCCTGCTTTTGCCATCAGGATGCCTGTTGGCAGATGCTCTGGGGCTGGCGGGAGTACAGAACAATTGGTGTTCTCTCACCTTAGGAGGGGCTAGGAAAACCAGTGAGACAGCGCCGCTGTGGAGACGTCATGTTTCTCTCCTGTTCGTGATTGTGGGTGTTGGGAGTTGGGACGGTGGTGTGAGAAGAGAGGAAACAAGGTTGATTTCTTCCGTATTGATCTCATAAGGATTTCTTAGTTGCTTGTTCCCCCCCCCCATAAACTATGACAAGCAGCACATGCTCTGACCTTCACATGTTGGTTCATTTGGTACAGGTGTGATGTCAGCTACAATAGGCATCTCACACAGCAGTTAGTGACCTTTTTTTTTTTTTTTTGAGACAGGGTCTCTCTATGCAGCCTTGGCTGTCCTGGACTGGCTTTGTAGCTGACCTCGAACTCACAGTGATCCACCTGGCCTCTGCCTCTTGAGTGCTGAGATTAAAGGCGTGCGCCACCACGTCTGGGGTAACTCCCCTTCCCCCCCCCCCCCTTTGAGACAAGGTTTTTCTGTGTCACACTGAGTGTCCTGGACTCTTCTTTGTAGACCAGGCTGCCTCCTCTGCTTTTCTAGTACTGTGATTAAAGGCGTGCGCCACCATACCCGGCAGCAGTTAGTGAACTTTTTTAAAAATGTGGGAGTGGGCTAACAAAGTAATGGACTGGGCCCTTCCCTGATTCCCACCCCCAGAAGAGTGTATTGATTTGCTTTTAGAAGCAATGGAAGCATGCAGATGTTTCAAATATGGTGTTCCAAGAGCCAAGAGTTGTGCTTGACACCTGTATCCCCAGTCCTCCTGGGGCTGAGGCAGGAAGGTCTTAGACTTAAGGCTAACCTAGGTTACACAGTGAGTTCCAGGGCAACCTGGACTACTTAGAGGAAACCCTGTGTCAAGGCTGGAACAGTACGGTGGTGTATGCCTGTAACCTCAGCAGGGAGGGAAGGAACCATGAAGACTCCTGATTTTTGAGACAGCCAGAGCTACATAACACGACCCTGTCTCAAAACAAACAAACCAATTAAGTATACAGAATAAATTGATACTGAGTAGTATTCTTCCAGTGAACTGGGATTCCTAGAGCTTTGAGATTATGAATCCACTCTGTTTTTGTTTTTAAACCTTTTTCTTCTCTTTTCTTTTTCTTGTTTAGACTGGTCCTTAGCTGCGCACTTGAGTTGAGGGTTCAGAGAGCTTGCAACTCAGGAGTGAGAGAGACTTGGCTTCCATATGAAACTGACCCAGAGCTAGTCATTTGCATTTTCAGTTAAATGAAGCTGGTGGGTCAAATAATCTTGTTCTGTGTTGAAACTCATTGATTTCTTCCATAATATATTTTTTTTCTTCACTGGAACTCCCACGCCCCCCCCCCCCCATGGGTTGGGTGTGGTTTGAACCTGTTTGAGATAGATAGGGTCCTGATGGGTAGCTCAGATTGCCTTTCAGACTCAGTCTTCCTGGGGTCAGGATGGCCTTGAGTGTCTTTTGAAGCCATCTTTCTTCCCTTAGGCTTAAGGAACTCAAAGTTGTCTCCTGGGTTTTGCAGGGACAAGCTAGTAGAAGTTGAGAGCTACGTGGGGGAAAAAAGCTTTCAAAACTGTTAATTTGTCATTAGTCATTTCACCTGTTTGGAGGTTTTAAAACAGTGAAGGTAATGAAATACCAGGCCGACCTCATTAAGACTTGAAAATAGTTGCTTTAGGATCCCCGAGAGGCTTGCCACTGGGGTGAGATAGGAAGTAGATATTGATACAATTTAACATGAGCACACTGCTCTGAGGCAGGCGGGTGGGTGTTTCTTGAGGTAGCGATTAGCTCTTCAGACTCAAGTATTGGGGCAGGTCTAGGTCTGGTTTGGGCAGTTGGTTGTAATCTGAATGCCTGGACTTGCCCTGTAAGTTTTGCTGAGAGGAACAAAAGTTCTGACCCTGGAACAGGAAAAACTAAGGGTTAGACAGTAAATTCTTTAGGTTATTTGTCTTTCTCCTACCCTGGTTTAAGGAACTACATGGTCTGGCTTGCTGCAGTCCTGGAACTGTGCCCCACTACCCCCAAGCACACCTGCATTTCTCATGTTTTTTTCGTCTTTTAGTAGTTTAGAAGTGTAATTTCTGCATGTTGGAGCTGCGCTAGAGGGAAGCTTGCCTCTACTGAGGACGGAAAAAGGTAGAAGAAAAGGTGTTTGATAATTCTCTGCTTGACACAGCAGCTTCTTCCTCTGAAGGAACTGGATGTTTCAGAGCTTTGTGTAAATACTTGCTGAGCTGTCAATATGTACCCAGGAGGTTTCTGTAGTAAGATGTAAACGGTTCTATAGAATGTTTGACAGACAAATTAATAAACAGTTTCAGGCAAAGATAATGCTAGTCACCTCATGAGGTAGAATAAAATAATAACCCTGCTGAAAGGGAGGAAGGTGGTGCTGGGGACAGGCATGCAGGTTGGAGAGGCGATCCAGAAGAAAGGCTGAGGAAAAGATGCCGCCATGGAAGGAGACCTGCGGCTTGAGTCCACGCTAAGTTGAAGACGTGAAACCTTGTTAAAAGTCAGTTGCTGTTACATAGAGAAAGCCAACAGAAGTTTGGAAAGGACGCCCTAAGTTCCAATGTGGAGTGTGTTCAACAGCTTGGCTTAGGAGACCAAGTTAAATCCTTGTTCCTTTGGAAAAGGATTTGTAGTTTGGCATGAGGTCGTCTTGGATTGGATTTACATATCTGGAATACCAGAGAGGAGAACGATCCTGAAGGTTCTGCGTCAGCTTACTCTCTTGTTCAGCTGTGCATTATAAACTGCCTTGCTCAGGGGCCAGGCGCATTTATACAGTTCTCACAGGACTTCTCTATGATAGTCATGGTGAAGATTCTTCTCGGCTCTCAGCTCTAGGTCAGTCAGCTCATTACTAGATCCTGTCTCAAGGGTTACCTGGGTAGAGTTTGTCCTTCAGTAACTTTATATTTATGGAGGAAAAAAAGAACCTGATTTGGTGCCTCATGGAATGACCAGAAAGACCTTGTCATTGCCTTTTAAGACTAGACCCACTGAGCCAGGTTTGCTGGCACACACACCTTTTTTTTTTCCCCTTTCCAGACAGGGTTTCTCTGTGTAGCCCTGGCTGGCCTAGAACTCTCTGTAGTCCAGGCTGGCCTTGAACTCAGAGATCCACCTACCTCTGCCTCTAGAGTGCTGAGATTAAATGCATGGGGGCACTTTTAATCCCAGAATTTGGGAAGGAAGAGAGGCTGGTGGATCTCTGACTCTAAGGCCAGCTTGGTCTACAGAGAGAGTTCCAGGCCAGCCAGGGCTACCACCACCCCTCCTGTTCCTGCCCCCCAAAAAATAAAAAACTAAATCCGCTGACTGACTTCAGTTAACAAAAAGGGGATTTTTGTTGTTCTTGTTTTTAAAAGATGAGTGTTCTGTGAGAGCCTGTTTGGCTTAGCTTAGGTAATAGCAGGGACTGTGAACATAATTATGGGCCTGACAATAATTTTTAGGTTCAACTCTGTTACAAAAGCTATCTATCAGGTTGTTTTAAAGCAAAATTAAGAAAACGGCGAGTTGGATGACACTGACTTTGATTGTCCAATATTGTTAAGTCCTTTCCCACACTATAAAGATGGCAATATTATTAGAACTGCAGTCTTATTGCTGAGAGCATAATTTCCAGATCAGGAGATCTGGAGATTTCAGTGGGTGAGAAAGGGGACCAAATACTTCTACTGACTAGGTACTAGAAAAGGATTTAAAGGGTAGAGACAGAGCCAAGTGGTGCATGTAACTTGAGCACCTGGGGTTAGGGGCTGGAAGGCTTGAGGCAGGAGAACTGCTTCCAATTCAAGCCAGCCTGGGGTCCATAGGAAGACTGTTTCGAGCCCACCTACTCCAGAAAGCTTGGCAAGGTGGTTTTACTGTGGATGTAGACCCAGATCAAGCATGTAGACTGAGAGGGAATCAGGAGTGAGCAGGGTTGGTCGGCTAGCAGTTCACATATGTAGTGCCTGACAAGCTTTTGCTTTGGGGTTGAGACAAGAGTTTCTCTGTGTAGTCCTGGCTGGTCAGTAGACTAGTGTAGACCTCTGTGAGGTCCACCTGTCTCACCAGTGCTGGGGATTAAAGGTGTGCACCACCACACCTGGCTAAAAGCTAAATATTTTAAAAGGGAAAAGAGTTCAAATATTAACTTGTTCTTTATCCATAATGGTTTCTAATTTTGTGGGGTGTTTGTTTGCTTGTTTTTTTGAGACAGGGTTTCTCTGTGTAGCCTTGGCTGTCCTAGACTCACTTTGTAGACCAGGCTGGCCTCGAACTCACAGCGATCCGCCTGCCTCCAGAGTGCTGGGATCAAAGGTGTTGTGCCACCACGCCAGGCCTTTTGTGGGCTTTATAGAATCCAAACTTAGAGCCATTCAAGGACCTCTAGTTTACTTTAGACCCTGAGAGAGAATGGTTGCACAGGTTTAGTGGTTCCTGTGACTGTGTTGGAGTCTGCTAAGTTCTAGACCAGTTTGTAGATTTATTTGTAGTAACTCTGCATTTGGAAGATCTGGGCACTTTCTGAGTTGTGTGCTGGGGACAGCCCTCTCTAGCTGGAGTGGTTCACTTTTGGTTGGTAAACCTGGGCAATGTTTTTAGAGTTAGCCAATTTTTCTCTGCAAATAATTATTACATTTATTTGTGTGAGAGAATGTCACATGTGTTCAGATACCAGAAGAGGAGAGTGGTTCCTTTGGAGTTGGAGTTACAGGTGGTTGTAAGCCAGCTAGTGTGGGTGCTGGGAACTGAACTGGGAAGAACAGGAAGCATTCTGAACTGCTGAGCCCTCTCTCCAGCTTAGGACTCTAAACACTGCCCTTATGAATGTCTAAAGGCCTGCAAGTTGTGCTCATGCTGAGTCGCAGACCTTATATTTTATATTGGTTGGCAGATGGATTGGATAAGCCTGCAGATGAGCAGTTTGTTGTAGTCTGTTCAGAGAAATGGCCATTAGTACTGTTCATTAGGTTGACTGGCCAAGAAAGTCAATGCCACAAACACTCATTCTGAATGGAGTCTTTGAAATGCAATGATTGTGATTTCTCTTACCGACTGGTCTTTGTGTTTGGGCCTGGCGCTTATGAAGGACCATCAAGGGATGCTTAATAGTCAAGGGTGAATTGTGTGACTTGTGCCAAGCCACTGCGACACATGGATATAACTAGGTATATAACTAGATAAAGTACATGCTAGGCCTAGCAGTTATACCACACCAGTATGGAAGTGTGTGTGTGTGTGTGTGTGTGTGTGTGTGTAATTGCCATGAAGTGTAGAGGTCAGAGGATCATTACCTGGTGGAGTTGATGGAGTTGATACCTCTTTCTACCTACCTTAACACAGAGCCTGCAGGGGTCGGGCGGTGAGGCTTGTCAGGCTGGTTCATTAAGCAAGCAGTGTTGCCTATTGAGCCATCTTGTCAGCCCTGCAATTAAGGAATCTTTGATTTTTTGAGACAGGGCTTCTCTGTGTAGCCTTGGCTGTCCTGGACTCACTTTGTAGATCAGGCTGGCCTCGAACTCACAGCTATCCGCCTGCCTCTGCCTCCCCAGTGCTGGGATTAAAGCCGCGCACCATGACATGCTTCTCTTCCAACATTTTTGCCTTAGAGGCTTTGCACTTTGGGAAAGTGAATTTTGTGTAACTCGACATTAGATATCGTAGTTCGCCTGTCCTGGATCATAGGTACACAGGACATAAAATGAACTCTTTAATCCCACATTTCATCTTTAGCTGCTTTTTTTTTTTTTTTAAAGATTTATTTATTATGTATACAGTGTGCATCAGATCTCACTATAGATGGTTGTGAGCCACCATGTGGTTGCTGGGAATTGAACTCAGGACCTCTGGAAGAACAGTCAGTGCTCTTAACCGCTGAGCCATCTTTCCAGCCCCTAGCTGCTTTTTTTATGTGTATGTATCTGAATGTGTGTATATGCTTCATAAAAATGCATGGGCCCACTGAGTTCAGAAGGCGCTTGGATCCCATGTCCTGGAGTTACAGGTAGTTGTGAGCTGCTCGGTGGGTTTTTGTTTTTTTGAGACAGGGTTTCTCTGTGTAGCCTTGGCTGTCCTGGACTCACTTTGTAGATCAGGCTGGCCTTGGACTCACAGGGATCCACCTGCCTCTGCCTCCTGAGTGCTGGGATTAAAGGCATGCATCACTACCGTCTGGCTTTGCTACATGGGCTTTTGAAACTGAACCCTAGTCATCTGCATAACCACTGAGCCCCAGGCCCACATTTAGAGGGATGTAAGTTAGGATACGTATTGACTTAAACATTAACTTTCACTATTGAGTGAGAGGGAAAGGCTTTTGTTTTGTTATGTTCTGTGTTGCAGGTGAAGAAGGGGAGGTGTCAGGGGGTTTGTTGGCCACTTGTGTCTCTGCACAAGTCAAGCTCTTATTTCCCAGTGGCTTCTGCATAGCGTAAGGGTGGGCTGCCATGGGAAGAAGCCCGATGCCAAGAATGCGGCCCAGCAAGCTGCAGTGGGACATTCCATCCCGAAATGTAGACTTAAGTCTTGGTTATGGTGCATATTAGAAATCACCCAGTAATCCGGGACAGATAGTTTACATCCTCCAGGATGTTATGTTGATACTAAGTATCAAGGGGCTTTAGTACCCGGCTCTGTGCTCTACAGGCGCAGACATGCCTATGAGGAGGAGACTGTCCCATGTGCTGCCTGCACCCCTGCCCTTTTGCATTTGGATGTCCTCATAGGCTTTGTAGTTTCTGTGTTCTGAAGTCTGCAGTGTTAGATATTAGATTTCCCTTTCCCTTGGCACTGGCACATTCATGGTTGTCTGTGGCTCATCACTAGCAGCCAAGATTTTTATATGCTTTTCACTCTTAAACTTGTTAGCTTTTAGCTTGCTTGTTTATCTCTGTTAAAAGGATCCTCTACCCACCCCCAAAGATCTAGTGTGACAGCAGCTGGGGAGTGTGAGGGGTCGGTGTGATAGCAGTTATTTTAAAAAGCCCATTTGTTACGTGCTTGATTTTGTTTTGCCTCCGTTTTTTTCTTGAGCTCACAGCGTGCTCACCGAGCTTTCCCGGCAAGAGTGCATTTGAGCCTGGCTGTTCATTCTCAGGTGACTCAAGGCTGGTGGACTTCGACTTAAAAACAGTAGGAATTTGGTTCTGTGGGAGAGGACCTGCGCTGTTTGGGTACATCCTTTTGGAGCTCTAGCCAGTGAGTTAGTTTCCTTCTCTGGACTGCTGTTACAGCTCCCTTCTGTCCTTAGCGCACAGGTTCTGCAGGCAGAAAGGCTGTGATTAGCTGCTGTGTGTGTTGCCGTGTCTCTGGCACATGCAGCCGGCATTCTCTTTGCCCTTTGGACATTGTTCTGCTCTGATCCTGGGGGTCTGGAACTCACAGGCTGGACCCACTTTAGTCCAGAGCCTGAAAGAAACTCTTCATCGTCCAGTTTAGATGACCTATGCTTTTGGTTTTTAGCTTTTACCTGTTTAGGAATCTAAGCTGCAGAAGAAAACTACATCTTAATGGACTTTGGGGAACAATTTGTCCAAAACATTGTTTAGAGCCAGGCATCCTTACTGAGGTCTTGATTTTGAAGTAGTAGTGTGCTGAAAGTGAATTTTCACAACAGCTCCCATGCACTGTGGGCCCAGTTTGCGCTGAGTAAACATCATGTTAGATTCTTACGGACTTCCTCATTTATTCAAAATCCTGGAAGAGGAGGATTCTGTTCGTTCTTTTGGCTTCTAGTCATGGAAATAAAGTAATGTAAGACATCCTTTAGGGTAGTTGTTGGTTAAGATTAAGTTGGGAGTGAAGTAAGGTTTGTCAGCACTGTGGTTTTATTATTTATTTAAGGCTCTCTTGATGCCAGGCAAGTGTTCTTGTCACTGAGTCATCCCCTGCTAAAATACTAACTTTTCTTCCCCAGAATAAATCATTTAAGAACTAGGAATACTTAGGACATTTCTATAATTGCCCAGAACTACTTCCGGTGTTACTTTTGTGTGTGTGTGTGTGTGTGTGTACACGTATGTAAACACACGTACCTGCAGAGGTCAAAAGAGGGAATACAAAGGAGTAAAAAATACTTTGAAGGTTATAAGTACTAAAGATAAATGAAAAGTACTATTAGGTGATGGAAATTCTTTCAAAAGCGTGTTTTTACACACTGTGTACAGCGTGTGCGTGCAGATGTGTGACATTGCACATGTTGGCCCTGGTTCCCTTTGTTCCACGTGCCTCCAGGGGTCGAACTGGCTGTCAGGCCTATATGGGTAACACTTCACTCACTGAACAATCTTGCTGGCAGCCTTTTTTCTTCTTTTGAGGCAGGATCTTGTCATGTTAGCCCAGGATGCCCTTGAATTCACACATGTTCTAATGTCACCATATCTGCCTGAAGACCTCAGTTTTAGTCTGATTTGAGAGACTGCCTGGGTGGCCTTGTTTGGACAGTGAAACCCTGAACCCAGAATGCAGCGGTGTGCTGTGCTTTAGACTGCCCTGATGGACACTCAAAATTGAGATGTACTGAATTGTGCATTTATGCTCAACTGGGCTGCAGGGCATATCTAAACTGCCTGAGGTGCTTCTAATTACACTGTGTGATGAAAAAGTGTTAGTGGATAGAGAAAAGGCAATAAAAACGCTGCAGTTGTTAATAACAAAGCCTTGTTCTGGGGAGTGGGAGTGTAAGGTCAGGATGTCAGCAGACTAGATTCTAGGTGACTTCTCTTGCTATGGCCTCAGCATCTTCTCACTAGGACTCTCGTGCCATTACAGAGTGCTGATCCTGCTGTCCTGCCGCCGAGACCCAGGCTAGACCCAGTACTGCCCAGGACCCTTCTTTGCAGTGGCGATTAACTCGGGGCGGTTCCCACACTGCTATTTAAGACTGGCCTTGTTGATTTTCCTTCTAGTTCTGCAGTGAGATGACATAGCAATAACAGCCTGTCCCTTGGTCCTGGAAGTTGGAGATGTCTGAGTCTTCCAAATACAACCACTTTAGTGCACACCTACCTAATCCTAGCACTTGGAAGATGGAGGCAAGAAGATTAGTAGTTCAAATCTAGCCTCAGCTACATGAGATTCTGTCTCAGGGAGGAAAAAAGATACCAGTCTTGGAACACTAATTAAATGCCATGTTCCTTGTGCCTGTGGTGGCCATCTGATCTGAGAAGGAATGAGATGGTCTCTCTCCCCCTTATGGCCAAAGCTTAAGTAACCAGCCTGAGTTTTCCCCCTCATGTCCCTTTTGAAGTTGTTGTAGAGCCCTAGCAAGTGCTCTCATCACTGATGTGGATGAGCCCTGTCTGAGACACTTGCATTTGAGCTGAGACTGTCTCCAGTTGTGTGAGTTAATGTTAGTCAAGAGACTTGTCCCCATTTATGTGAGTTCTTGTTATTCAAGATTGTCCTTGGAAATGTAATGGAATTGGAGAAATGGTCAGCTATACCCAATGGAGAACCTGTGCTTCCTGAAAAATCTCATGTAGTCTTTCCCCTGGAAACAAGTATACTACCAGGCCTCCTTTTTCTTGCTGCCTGATAAATGTATCATTAAAACCCAACCAGGACAGGTCAGTGGTCTCCAGGAGGCAACAGTTTGACCTGTGCATTGGCGTTTGTATATTCAGAGGATAGGGAGTTCTGTGTTGTACATGAGTGTTTCAAACTCATTTGATTGTCCTTCTGCCTTTGGCTGCATTTCTTTACACCTCTCCACATCCTTTCATTCCCTCATTTGGTATCTAACTTACTAGACTGTAAAGCGCACGGGCATTCCGGTAAATTCACGGCGCTAGAGGTGGTACTAGTGCACCTTCTCAGCGAAGACCCCTGCTGCCTTACCTCTTACCTTTCTCACCACTGGCTTCCGCTCTGAAGGCTGACTAGCGAGCGGCAGGAGGTGTCTTATCCACAGAAGTCCCTAAATGGTCTAGGGGTCACACCTCAGCCTCTTTTGCTCTTTGGGGTTCAGTTGCTGTGGGACAGCTTTGTGACATTCCTTTCTTTCCAGTTTGTGACTCCAGTCCTTGCTCTGTAGTGCAGCTTGGGACTGACTTCTTTAAAACTCCCTGCAGAGAACCTCAAGTGACCGATAGTGTTTTCATGATGGCATTTGGGTTTAAAATAAAACAGGACTGAAGTAGTTGAGCTCACCTACCTAGATACACACACCAAAGGGACGGTCTTTGCTCTTTGAAAGAAGATAATCTTTGAACAGTATGAGCCAGGGGGGAGGGGGTGGGGGAGGGGGTAGACGGTGTCTAGACTTTCATGGCTGTTTACTATGCCAAGTATCCATTCCAGTGTGATCCACTGGCCAGAGCGCAAAGAAGACGGGCACTACATCTCTAAAAGAACAGCTGCTAACTTTAGCTCCATGCATTTCCTGTGAAAAATATTTTTGTTTGTTGTTTTGTTTTGTTTTGTTTTTCTAGACAGGAATTTCTGTGTACCTCAGGCTGTTCTGGAGACCAGACATCAGGCTGGCCTCGAACTCACAGAGACCTGCCTCGCCCCCTAGGTGTTGGGATTAATTTTTTTTTGCAGTGGGTAGGGGGGTAGGGAGGATGCTTGAGACAGGGTTTCTCTGTGTAGCCCTGACTGTCCTAGACTCACTTTGTAGACCAGGCTGGCCTCGAACTCGCAGGCCTGCCTCTGCCTCCCGAGTGCTGGGATCACAGGCGTGCGCCACCACGCCCGGCTAAGACTCCTTTTAAAGTCCTCATTTAATTTTCTGTTATCCTTGCTGAATTATCGCTTAAGTTAAGCATAAAATAATTGGGCTTTTGCCAGCTTAGTAACTCACAAGGGCCTACCGTGTGCTAGTCAGCTTTCCTCAGTCAGCAGGTACTGACCGAGCTGTAGCCCTGTCAGACAGTGAGCTGGGTACACGGACCCCATATTCCGGTCTCTGAGGACACTTTTGAAGAAGCAGTTGTAAGTGAGAATAACAGATAGTAGTACGGCTGTACTTAGAACACATGACTAGAGGTAAAAATGATTTTGGGCGTGGTGGCGCACGCCTTTAATCCCAGCACTCGGGAGGCAGAGGCAGGCGGACTGCTGTGAGTTCGAGGCCAGCCTGGACTACAAAGGGAGTCCAGGATCACTGAAGGCTACACAGAGAAACCCTGTATCAAAAACCAAAAAAAAAAAAAAAAAGAGAAGAGATTGGCCTGGTCCGAAGGTAGTGAGTTATCACAATTGATTGTTCACAGTCAGTTACAGATTGAACTCATGTTCTACACTTTCCCCCTTCTCACTACTACACTTGACTAGTCTTTAAAAAAAAAAGAGAGAGAGAGAGATTAGATCTTACACTTATAAACCAGGATAGCATGTAGCTCAATCAGTAGTCTAGGCTGACCGCACTCTCACAGAAGTCAGCTTGCCTTACACGAGAGCCGCTAGGTTTTAGGCCTGACTCCCAACTATTACTTAAGATAAAATGCTATGTTCTTCCTTTATATCTTTGTTTAGCTGTTAGGGTTAGTTCTGACTTCCTTCTTGGTTGCTCCAAGGATTAGGTTTGGTTAAATTGACGTTGTAAATTATTCAGCTGTGGTAGGTGAGGCCGTCTTCTCTGTGGGGAGCTGCACTGCAGGACGTTGGGCACTTTGCAGAGAACATCAATAGCATTAGAAAGATTCTGTGACCTGAATGAGTGAATGAATGAATGAATGAGTGAATGAAGTATGTCATACATTTAAGTACAGGCACTTAGAGTGGTAGTCCCCCTGGCGTGTCCCTTCCTGTCCTGTCCAGTCCTGTTCCCCCCAAAGTGTTGACTGTGTTGTCAGTTCTTCCTTGGAAGGAGTTATTGAGCAAATTCCTCTGGGGGAAAAAAAAACAAGCTGAAAAATACGTGGTGCTTTGGACTTGCCTTCTAATTTTGTGTTGATGTTTTTGTTTTTTGAGGCAAGGTTTCTCTGTGTGGCCTTGGCTGTCCTAGACTCTCTTTGTAGACCAGGCTGGCCTGTCTGCCTGTCTCTGCCTCCCAAGTGCTGGGATTAAAGGCGTATGCACCATCATGCCCGGCTTGTTTTTTTATGTCAAAAATTTATTTTAAGCCTCATTTTGCTGTTTTTGTTTTTGAGGCTGTAAGGGGAAGAAATAATTGTTGTGGTGCTGTACATGTTCGTACTCTCAACGAGCATTTCGTCTAGTGTATTTAACATTTGAACTATCAAATATCTTTGTTAAACATGAAATTTACAAAGTTTTGCTTATTCATTTGTTGGGGGAGGAGTTGTTCACGGCATGTGTGAGGGTCAGGGAACAACAGAAATGGGGCTCCTCTTACTATGTGGGTCCTAGGAATGGTGCTAAGTGTTTTGTCCTGCAGCCATTTTGCCTGCTCAAGGTTTTTTGTTGGAGGTAGTGTCTTGCTGTGTTGCTCAGACTGGGCTTGAGCTTTCCAGTCTTCTGCCTCAGTCTTCTGGGTAGCTAGAATCACAGGGGTGGGCCATTATGTACAGCTAAACATAGTCTCATCCTAGTTGTACAGCTGGTTGATTTAATGGCACTTGCTAACGTGGTTCCAAACCCTATCATTTTGTTTTTTGTTTTTTCTTTTTTTGGAGTTTTTCAAGACAGAGTCTCTCTGTGTAGCATTGGCTGTCCCAGACTCACTCTGTAGACCAGGCTGGCCTCCAACTCACAGTGGTCCCCCTGCCTCTGCCTCTGGTTGATCATGTGAAGCTTTTTTGGGTTAAGTGTTACTTGTTCTGGCTTCTAAGCTTTGCTGCTGGAAATGTGGGACTCGTGCAGGGTGAAGCTGGGTAAGGATGTTACCTAGCAGATGAGCGCTGGCGCACACACAGACCCATAGCTTCCTCCTGGGGCTTACATGCTGTCTCTAGGGACATGTAGTGAGAGAGGGTCAGCTCCTGCTATCTTGTGTGGTAATGGCATGGTGGGAGAAAGAATTAGAGAAAGGTTCAGGATTTACATTTTAAATGGTTTACAGGAAATGCAGTACTGAAGTCTGTCTACTTAGGAGGTGCATTTGTGAGGGGTGTGTGTGTGTGTGTGTGTGTGTGTGTGTGTGTGTGTGTGTGTGTGTGTGTGTGTGT
>OU015754.1:66755967-66815247 GCA_907169655.1 Acomys percivali | reverse complement strand
TGTGTGTGTGTGTGTGTGTGTGTGTGTGTGTGTGTGTGTGTGTGTGTTAAGACAGGCTCTTATGTGGCCAGGCTGGCTGGCCTCAACTCTGTAGCTGAGGATAACTTGAGCTTAAGATCCTCCCTGCTCCTGCTTTCACCTGAGTGGGAGAAGTGAGTGATCACTTCTCCCTCAACTACAATGGAAGAGTAACTTGTTCATTCGTCCGTCCTTCCTTCCTTCCTTCCTTCCTTCCTTCCTTCCTTCCTTTGTGTTTTTTCAAGACAGTTTCTCTGTGTAGCCTTGGCTGTTCTGGACCAGGCTGGCCTTGAACTCACAGAGATCCACCTACCTCTGAGTACTGGAATTCAAAGTGTGGCCCTTTGTTATCTGTGGCTTTCTGAGGTTTTGTTTTGTTTTTGAGACAGAGTTTCTCTGTGTAGCCTGGGCTGTCCTGGACTCACATTGTAGACTGTCTGTGGTTTTAGGTACCAACAATCAAATTTCTATCTGAAACTACTCAGTGGAAAACTCCATGTTTTGAGAGACAGATATTTATTTAACTTACAATTTGTTGCAAATGATTTATCTTTAACCTCTTGCTTTGTGTAATATATAAAATAAATTTCTTTATAGCCATGTATATATTGGAAAAAACCATATATGTATGTTACAATGTACAGTTTCAGGTAGGGAGAAACTGTTGTACAATTATTGTTATTTTCTTTCTCAGTTATTCCAGGCTGCTTCATATGGCTAAGAAATACTTGGGTTTTTGTTTGCTTTTCCAGTGCTGGGAATCAAATCCATGTCCTTCTGTTAAAAAACACCCAGCTGCACACGCCTAGCTCACTCTTTGTGTGCATGTGTGTATGTTCAAGACAAGGTTTCTCTGTGTAGCCTTGGCTGTCCTGGACTTGCTTTGTAGACCAGGCTGGCCTCGAACTCACAGTGATCTACCTGCCTCTGCCTCCTGAGTGCTGGGATTAAAGGTATGCACCACCACCGCCCAGCCTGGACCTTTATTCTTTTTTTTTGTTTTGTTTGTTTTTTTTTTGAGACAGGGTTTCTCTGTGTAGCCTTGGCTGGACCTTTATTCTTATAGTCCCATATTTTAAATATTATCTGAAGACCTTTTCCTTAAAGTAGGAAATCTTGCATACAGGTCTAGCTTCCTAGAGTTTATGCTAGTTGAGGCGAATAAGAGAAGCAGGGTCCTCTGAGGTTAGGATCCCTGACCCTGTTCTTTTGGTAGGGTTGGGGCGAGAACCATAAGTGGATTAAAATGGATTCACTCTTACCTGCTCTCTGAGTAGCTGCTATGAGAACTGGGATTGGAGCCCACCTGTTCTGCCTCTCCCAGGAACTTGTCTTATCTGTCAGTTGTAAACAAGGGAGCTCCAGACTTATCAGATGACCTTTCAGTTTCTGCCTGTCCTCTTGGAGCCGTACCCTGTTTTTATGGCCCTGTGTTTAAGCAACATTTGAAGAGGAATATTTTATTTTTTAGATTTTTGTTTGGGTCAGGGGGAGATAGGGTTTCTCTGTTACGTAGCTCTGGCTATCCTGGGATTTACTATGTACACCAGGCTGTCCCTAAACTCTCAGATCTTCCTGCCTCTGCTGGGATTAAAGACATTCACTGCTGTACCCAGCAAGAGGAGTATTTTCTGAAGAAGTTGATTGTTTTATCTTAGCGATACTAGAGTTATAAGTAGGAAAATTGGGCATGTAAGCTCAGTCTTCCTCCTTGTAGGTTGAGCGTTCTCTCTGTAAAGGTAGCTGATGAAAGTGCTGTGGATGAAAGAGATCCTCTCATTTGTTGGGAAATACTAGTTTGGTGCTCTAGCTGCTCTATTGGAAGGGCTCTAATGGTGCCAGTGAACAAGTAAAGAAACCCAGCCACCTGCTTGTGGGGTTTCTGGCTTGCTTCCTTTGGGTGGGCAGCTGTGAAGTGGTTATTACAATTGGCGCTCATAATCGGTACATTTTATTAGATGCTTGCTCTCCTTTTCTAAACCTTGCTAGTTTTTCTATGCTCTCTTGGTCGGGATAGGGATCCATAGTCCAAATCCTTTCTTATTTTGAGTCAGAATCTAGTTTGTTTGTTTGTTTTGGTCAGCCTGGCTGTATAACCCAGGGCATCCTAGGATATGCTGTGTCTTGGGTGCTGGGATTATGGGCCAACCATACCGAGCTTATCTGTATCATTATGAGGCAGTATGGATTTGGAAGGACCATGGGTCTGGTTGCAGCCCTCACCTGGTATGTGGGAAAGGTACTCTTACTCAGCTTTTAAACACAGGGAAGTTTGAAAGAACTGACAAAATGGTCTGGAGTGGTGGTGGTTGCAAACAGGCAACTACACAGGCAGATGACCAGTTTGTTCAAAAGTTGAATGAACTGGCATGTGGTCTTCGGATAATAAATAATGAGACTCCCAGGCCAGCTGGTTTGACTCTGATCAAATGTTAGTATGTGTGATGAGATTGCTATTTCCCACCTCCCTGATTTCCATTTCTCCATAGTGAGGTTATTCTACTAAGGCTAAAGATTAGGCATGGAGTCGCGTTTCCCGGTTTAAAAGTAAAACGCATGGCTGTGTATGGTATAGCTGCCTATAGTCTCAGCATTACTGATGATCGTTTGAGCCCAAGAGTTAGAAACCAGCCTGGACAAGACAGCAAGAGACACTATCTCAACAAAAGAGCATCCTGTCCCCCATCCCTTGTATAGTCTCCTTTTAGAAGGCAGGGTCTCAGGACAGTTGATTTCATAGTACTTCCTCTTAGATCTGGGTAGGAATCTGACCAGTGGTCAACGCCATGGTGTACTGGAGGGGGTGGCGGGAGGCAAGGGTAGGGAGCTGAAGAGAGCAAGGACAATGGAATGATTTGTGCTGGTCAACTGTGGGGAACAAGGCTGTTCTTGCAGGGGGGTTCTCCTTAGTCCTAAGATCTAAGTGATTTCCTGGAGCTGGCATGGAAAGTGAAAGCATGTTGGGTGGGAGAGGCCTTAACTTTTCGACTTACCTCTGCCTGCCTGGAGTGCCCCTTCACAGAGGAGGATCTCCTCCAGGAACTCATCAACAGCTGCTGCCAGTCCCTAGAATCACAGGAAGCTGAGGCTTGGTGCCTTTGTATAGGGGCTCTGCAGCTAGACAATAGTGTGTGCCGGCGGGGCCATGTGGCGAGTCACGTGACCCGGGGCTGTAGTCTGCTGGGGTCCTTGCCCATCTGTTCTCCCGGCTCTTTCTGGGTTATCAGGCGCCAGTCCAAGTCTTCCCAGGCAGCCAGCTCCATGGCCAGAGATTACGAGCACTAACCTTCCTGGCAGGGGCGGTGTGGCTTCGAGTTTATGCAGATTAGCCATGTGTTTCTCACTTCAAGGCGGGCCACAGGAAAAGCCTTTTCCTGTGTTTGGCTCTCAGTGGGCGGTTCCCAGCTTACTGTACTGGGACTCAAGCAGCAGGCATGCACGAGAGGGATCACAGTACACTGCCCCCCTCCACCTCCAGTGCTACGTCACCACAACACAACCACTAGAGCTCTCATACTGTTGGTGTCATTCATTCGGTGCCAAGATTGCTTTAAAAAATTCCCTTGGCCCCAGTTCAAACAGGAGTACAGCTGGGATGTGTTAGATTTTAGGCAGTCTGCCCTCAATTTGAGATGAGTTATAAATAGCAGTGCCGACTTCCTTAACTACCGCTCTCTGAGGTAAAATGCAGGTTAATTACTGTGGGAATCAATTAGGGGGTTCTTTCGGTTAAAGAGCCAGGGATGCATTTTTTATTGTTATTATTAAAACTCATAAACAAATCTGGCCAGGAATAAATTGAAAGCACAAGAAGTAAGAAATACTATTTGGAGGTCCAAAATCCAAGGGTATGGCTCTAGGTTTATCCTGGCACGGACAAGTTGGCGTCTAGAGTGAAGGCACAGTGCGTGACTGATCAGGACCTCTCCTTTCCAACGATGGGTACTCTTGGCAGTCCCTGACCCAACCCTTCACTTTATATTTTCTAGTCTTTGGCACTGCTGGGCATTAAAGTTGGCCCTTACCTCCACTTCTGGTCACTTCCTCTCTGCGTCTTTGGCTTGGGATGGCGATTCCCTCTCAGACGTTTATTTAAGGGTCAGAGTTTGTTTCCCCACATGATGTGGGGAGTGAGTTCTGGTTGGTGCTTCAAGTGTTAGTGCTTGCTTGGTCTTGGCTCTTCTCTCAGCGGCTTATGGTCAGATAGAGAATTGCAACTATGTTGAATCTTTCGAGTGCTCTGAAACAGTTTGATTATCTGACACTGAACCCTGATGAACTCCAGTTTGTTACATTCTCAGTTCACAGGGTCACTGTGGCTTTCCTTGTACATAAAGAGCGATTCCAGTAGCCACCTGGTCTGGAGGTGCTTGTAATTCCATTTTCTGGGAGCTGGGGAACCCCCCCCCTCCGCAAGTGGTTAGTCTGCAAGCTGTTTGTACTGAATATATTCCGAAGGACAAGCCTGCTTAAGCATCCTTGCCTTTGATGCCCCTAAGCTGCCTTCATTGCATTTGTCAGGCAGTTTATGACTTAGGCAGTGAGCTAGAAGGAGCTAAGTGGTAGAATGATGCGTTTTCTTAGGGCTCCCCCCACTTTTATTTTTATTTTTTTATGAATGTAGGCGAGTATATAGCAGGGGGCCTGACTTCCCTGATCAAGGGCCAGCATTTTCCTCTCAATTATGTGTCTCTGTGGCAGAGCCTTTGCTTTTGAAGTGTAATCACAGTAATCTACTCCTGTGGTTTCCCATTGAAAGGATTTCCTCTCTGTCTTCCCAGAGTGGAGTCTCTGGCTCCTCCCAGCTAAGATTTGTGTTTCTCCTTGTCTGTGGTGCTGACTACTGATACTGACTTTTTCTATTTTACATGAAGTGGAACATTTTCTGTTTCAATGAAACTGATCAATGAAGATTTAATATTATTCTATATTTTAAGAAATTGGATGGTACCTTCTTTTTCCTCCTATAACTACAACCGCATCTTTCACGATATTTTAAAGTCAGAAGTATGACTATATTCTCTTTTGATATGAGGCCAGAGTGGTCTGGTTGTTATAACTAAATATATTTTCATTTGCCAAATAAGCTGCATGGCTGTTGATCATGATAAGCCTTTGGTGAGGGGGAATGAGCTTGATTCCCCCCCCCAAAAGTCAGTTTATTTTGAGAAACTGTTTTTGGGTCTCACTATGAGGACTTGGGTCTTGCTATGAGGCCAGTGTGGTCTTAGACTTACCCTTCCAAATGCAGGGAACATATTTGCTGCCATGTCACTGTAAGCTTTTGGGGTTTGACATGTGTTTGGGCCTGGCTCTCAGAATGTCCTTCCTTACTCTCATGACTGTTTAACCTCCCCTCTTCTAATTCATAACCTGTCTGCTGCCTTCTGGCTGGATCGTTTGAGCTGGGCTTTCTTTCTGGAGTGCACCTTCCCTTTCTTGCAGTAGGTGCCGCTGCAATTGAACAGTTAGAACTTTGAAAATAAAAGGCCTGAACTCTTATGTCCCAGAACTTAGCCAAAGTGGTCCTGTATGTCTGTAATTCCAGCTATTCTGGAGTCTTGAGCCCAGGAATTCAAGTGCAACTCGATCTACCTAGTAAGATTCCATGCCATTTCAAAACAAAGCAAAACTAACTTGGACTTAAGAAACAGCCAGTTTAATGGAGTAGTTAGTTATTGCTGTTAAGCCTTAGGATGCTTTACTAAAGTTACAGCAGGGCATGTAGAAGTGTGACAGATTTGCAGTGTGCTGAGAATGATGTCATGTTGCATGTTGAAAGGTTGAGTTTTGCCACTAGAAGCCATGTTGGCCTGCGAATGTAACACGAGGAGAGCACACAGGCCTTAAGTTCCGTTGCCAGCACTGGGGTGACAGGAAGCCATTGTGGCAAAGACAGCAGTATCAGTAACTAGTACACACAGCTTGGCATATACATTGGAAAGACATTGAAATACAAGCACTGTGAGAAGCTTTTGGGGGGGGGGGGTTCACTCTGTAGCCAAGGCTGGCCTAGAGATTACTTTGTAGTCTTGGTTTGAGTGGAACTCATGGTGATTCTCCTGCATCAGCTTCCCAAGTGCTGAGATTATAGGCTGAGGGGAGCTGTATATTATGTGCATTTTCAGTTATGAACTAAAGTGGTCAAGTCCAGACAGTGAGTTAGGATTTGAACTCAAGCATATCTAATCACTGCATTCTTTATTTACTCTTTGTATATGCCAATGCTGTGCGCCCGTTTAATAGGAAGTTTGGAGCCATATTTAGCAGGAAGTAATACATTGGAAACATTGCTCTCAAATTACATTGTAGTATGATTGCCACCAGCCGTATGTAACTGTGGATTTAAATTAATTAAAAGTAGACTGGGAATACAGATAGTTTGTAGAGTACTTTAATCCCAAGACGTTGGGAGGCTGGATGGAGGCAGGAAAATGAGCAGTTCAGTCATCATTTGCTGTATAGATATTTGAGACCATCTTAGGCTACTTGATTGAAACCCTGACTTAAATACATAATCAACAAATAATAAATTAATGTAAGAAATGCCAAGCTTAGTAGCACAGGCCTATAATTCTACTTATTCCAAAGCTGAGGCAGGAGCATCAAGATTTCAAGGTGAGATGGCTCAGCTACTAACAGCACTTGTTCTTACAAAGGACTGGAGTTTGATTCACAGCACCCACATGGAGGCTCACAGTTGTCCATAGCTCCAGCTTCAAGGACCCAACACCCTCTTCTGAGTTCCTGAGTATTAGGCATGCACGTGGTACACAGACAGCTATCTGGAACAGAACACTCTTACACATAAAATATATAAGTCTACCTTTTAAAGTTCAAAGTTAGGGTCTCACTAAGTTGTACAAGCTATCAATAAAAAGTAAGATGGAGTATAGGTGGTAGGATAGTTACCTAGCATGCTTAAGGCATTGTGTGCAATCCCCAGGACTGTAAAAGTGAGCAAGTGTACAAATAGTACAAATAGCTGGGCAGGTGTGGCACACCTTTAATCCTAGCACTTGGGAGATCTCTGTGAGTTCCAGGACAGCCTGGTCTACAAAGTGAGTCCAGGACAGCCAGGGCTACACAGAAACCCTGTCTCTAAAAAACCTAAAACCAACCAACCAACAGCAATTAAAAATAAATAAATAAGTAAAGGTTTAAATGTGGCGTGCCACACCTTTAATCTCAACACTTTGGAAGCTAAGGCAGAGAGCTTGTCAATTTGAGGCCTGGCTTACATGCAGCAAAAACCTAAAGGGAGAAACTGTAAATTCCATGTTTTAAGTATGTAATAGTAGCCCACCACAGCCAGTCCATGTCACTGAACGGTGCTTTACTGGATCACCCTGGCTCCCAGCTAATCATTCATGCATCTAAAGAGGGAGGGGCTCAGGCCTTTCCACCCCAACAAAACTGGAACCTGGAGGCTTGGGCATTTGTCAAGTGGCTTCATGGAAAATTGTGATGTTCAGCTCCTGTTAGCAGCTGCAGCTGTAGAAACTCCACAGTGACTGCTGCTGGGTTCTGGGCAGGTCTAGACTACAGATAGCCTGAGCATGCTGGTCTCTGTTTAGAAAATGCTGCTGTCTTCAGTTGAGAGCCTCAAACTGCCCCTGTCACCTGGGATGAAGTGAAGTGTGATGTGTGGCATTTGAAGGCACCCCCTACCCCCGGTCTTTGCTTCATTGCTAGCACTGTTAGGGGAAATTGTGGTATTTCTCACTAGCCCAACTTTGCTAAACTTTAATGTCTTAAGCAGCCCCAGAGAAACCCACAGGATTCTGATTGGGAGCATTAATGGGTCGTGTGAAGTTAAGGTTGTTGGGAATAACTCTGGAGCAGCTCTGAAGGGTAGTGATTTGGGACACAGGTTTCCTGTGATTCTCTACAGTTTGGGGAGGAAGTACTCTCACCTTTTTAGTTGAAATTTACCTATAGCTGAGAGAACTCTGCTTCTGCTTCATTTTGTTTCTTTCAGAAAGAAACACAGCCAAGTCCACCTAGCCCTGGCTAGCCTAGGACTGGCTTGTGTGGAGACCAATTTGGCCTCTGATGTAGCTGGAGTTACAGGTGTGCAGCATCATACTCCCTCCACTTCTGTCTTCTTGTTCTTGGTAGTTGGAAATTCTTTCACAATAGCTTTACTTCCTCCAGTATTACAAAAACGTACTTAAGCGGGAAGAGGGATGGAAGAAAAAAAGCAGTTGCATGTATGCACCCTTACCTGAGAACATGTCTTAAATTATTAAGCATTTCAATAAATTATTATTTATTGAATAACAGAACTAGAAAGAACTCTAGGGATAATTTAGGCTTCTAGGCCAACTCCAACAACCCACATTTTAAGCTTCTGTCCCCGCCCCAAAACTGTGACTTGAGCCTAGGACCTCATACTTGGTAGGCAAGGTAAGTCCTCTACTGGACGATGTCTTCAGTAGGTTCTTAAGTATGGACCCTGAACCCGTGACATCATGATCACCAGGGGACTTGTCACTAAATGAATACCCTGGGCCCAATTTTGAACCACTCTCCCTTCCCCTTCTGCCCTACTCCCTTCCCCTATTTTGAACCTTTTGAGAGTTAATATTTATACCTAGAAAGCCTGTATCTATCCTCTACTCTGCGTGTAAGAGCCTGTCCTCCACGTGAGTGTATTTGAGAGTTATTTAGACTTGCCCCTCTTGTCACTAGTATATAAGATAGACATCTCTGGCAGTGGAAAGTGTGCTGGTGCTGTCTTGTAGCTCTAGCAGGATGACGCTGTCAGAAAGTAAATGAGCTGGATTGAACCTGTCGTACCACAAAGGACTGGAAAGTCATGTAGATTGTTTTGGTTTTTGAGACAGTTTCTCTGTGTAATAGCTCTGGCTGTCCCAGATTCCCTTTATAGACCAGGCTGGCCTTAAATTAACAGAGATCCACCTGCCTCTGCTTCCAGAGCCCTGGGATTAAAGGTGTGCACCACCACGCCCGTCTAGTCATGTGGATTTTTAAGTGTTTGTTTGTTTACAGACAGGGTATCATTCTAGCTCATATTGGCCTGAAACTTCTTTTGTAGCTGGGGGTCACTAACTGCACAGCAGTCGGCTGGCTTCAGCCTCCTGAGTTTGAGCCACACCCAGCTAGAAAACTCTGTAGACTGGTGCCTGTGCTTTGAACTCTTGAACTTAAGTTGGCGATGTGCTTTGTTCCTTTTTGGCATCTAGAGCTACGGTCTCATTTAACCCAGACTGGTTTCAAACTCACTTTACAGTTTAGCCTGAGCTTGAACTCGGATCATCCTGCTGTTACCACCGACGTGCTGCAATTACAGGCATGTGTGCCACCACAGCAGCCTGTGTCTGTTACTTGTTTATCTAAAGAGTTTTTCTATTTGTGATTCTGTGTTTGTGTGAGTACATGGCACTCCCCCGCCTATCTTCCTGTGTGCTGGTATGTGTTGGCATGTGTGCCTGCTGAGACCAGAAGAAGAGGTCACTGGGACCCCATGGAGCTGGAGTACAGGTGGCTATGAGCCACCCAGTGTTGGGGACCAGACTTTTTTTTTTTTTAATTTATTTATATTACATCTAAATGCTTATCCCATCCCTTGTATCCTCCCATCCTCCCTCCCTCCCACCCATTTTCCCCATACTCCCCTCCCCTATGACTGTGACTGAGGGGGACTTCCTCCCCCTGAATATGCTCATAGGGTATCAAGTCTCTTCTTGCTTGGGACCAGACTCTTAAAGAGCAGTAAATGCCATTAACTGGTGATGGTGAACATTTCTCCAGCCCTATATCTTGTTCTTTGAAGAGAAAAAGGCCTTTCCTTTTTTTAATTTTTAATTCATTAGTTTTGTTTTGTTTTTAGAGACAGGTTTCTCAGTGTAGTCCTAGCTGGCCTGGAACTCAGCTCTGCCTGCTTTTGCCTCCTGAGCAGAATTAGTTATCTGGCATTAAAGATGTGCACCACCACTGCCTGACTACCTTCCTTAATTTTAAATGAAATGGACCCTTCGCTTGAAATATACAAGGCTCCAAGTTGATTACTCTTCTCTCAGCAACTGTTACTTAGCCTGTTGCTCATTTGAAGAAAGCATAAATTGAACCACTTTGTACCACAGTGCTACAAACATGCAAAGAAAAAGTTCCCATTAATGGACTATGGGATTAGGGGCCACCTCCCCCTTAGTTCTCTAAGATACTTGTGCATCTCAGTTTTTGGAGCATTGAAATAATGGGTTTTAGTGCTGAACAAGGTCATAGTAATGTATGGTGGTTGACACTGTCCTGTCTAACCAAGGAGAAGGTTCTTTGCCCTGACTTCTATCCCTGCCATGCGTATGCTGACTACTCTTCACCTGGCCTTTCCCTTTGATCTCCAGTAGCACCATGCTTAGAAAGTAATCCTTGGGCTGGAGAGATGGCTCAGAGGTTAAAACCACTTCCTGCTCTTCAAAAGGTCCTGAGTTCAATTCCCAGCATCCACATGATGGTTCCCAACCATCTACAATGAGATCTTGCGGCCCTTTCTGGCCTGCAGGCATGACATGCAGGCAGAATGCTATATAGATAATAAATAAATAAATCTTTAAAAAAAAAAAAAAAGTACTTCTTAGCTTCCAAATGCATTCACATGGCATTTTATTTATGACAATCTAAGTTCTGAAAAGGGTTAAACAACCACTGTAGGGTTACTGGACCTGTCCCATTAGTTTTCCATAATAGCTGGTTTCTTATGTGGCATGTGGACTTTAAAAGAACTGTGTATGTTCATTTTGGCCAGAGGCCCTCAAAGCTTGAGGTTAATGAAAATGTTCTTTATTTTTTAGTCATCCAGTCCAATGGATCAGATGGGAAAGATGAGACCTCAGCCGTATGGTGGGACTAACCCATACTCGCAGCAGCAGGGACCTCCTTCAGGACCGCAACAAGGACATGGGTACCCAGGGCAGCCATATGGGTCCCAGACTCCACAGCGGTACCCAATGGCCATGCAGGGCCGGGCTCAGAGTGCCATGGGCGGCCTCTCTTATGCACAGCAGGTATTTGACTGACTACCTTGTGACCCTCTTTGCTGTCCACAATTGGTGTGTGTCATATGGGATTAGAATGGCTTCCAGACCTTTGAATATGTGCATAGGCTACCTGGCTCAACTGCTAAAAGGGCAAGATGGTCCGCACCATTCTATGTGTGTTCCATGTCTGTCTGTATGTCTTAACAGATCTTCGCATTTGAACCCAGTCTATGGCTCAGCCTCTGGCTGCTCTGCCCTGGGAGGTGACATGTGGCAGAAGGGCCATGGCTGGGCACTTGTTCAGTGCTACTGCAGTAGAAACACTGTGGGCCGCTTGCCTCCTGGGTGCAGAGGCCCTCACCATTCTCCAGCCTTTAAGACCGCTGCCTGGGTCAGAGAGGGTGGAAGACGACAAGGGGAACTGTAGTAAGCAGCAAAGATGCTAACAGACGAACTGATTATCCATCCTGTTGCTCTTTTCAGGAGAGTTTGGCCTTGTTTTTTTCAGTGCTGAGAATCAAACCCAAGGCCTCAAGCATACTAGATTAGACTCTGCTACTGAGCTCTACCCCCAGCTGCTGTACTGTCACCTTTTAAAAAATTATATCACTATGATTTACTTGGCGGTTAGAGCAAGATGCCAGGTCTCACAGCAAAGCACATTGTCGCTTTTGTATTGGCAACTTTTCTGCCATTTATGTCTGAGTAACATACCAAAAAGGGTAAAGAGTAGTGTGTAAAAACTAAAATGATTGCTAAAACTTTAGAGCAAAGAATGGCTTTAAAATGTAGAAAATGAAGCTGGGGCGTGGTGGCACACGCCTTTAATCCCAGCACTTCAGGAGGCAGAGGCAGGTGGATCTCTGTGAGTTCAAGGCCAGCCTGGTCTACAAAGTGAGTCCAGGACAGCCAGGGCTACACAGAGAAACCCTGTCTTGAAAGAAAAAAAAAAAAAGGTAATTTCTTTTTTTCCCCTTTCTTTCTTTCTTTTTTTTTTTTTTAAGACAAGTTTCTCTCTGTAGCCCTGGCTGTTGTAGAGCATCCTGTCCTCAAACTCAGAGATCTTCTGCCTCCACCTCCTAAATGCTGGGGTTAAAGGTGTGTACCACCACTGCCCTGCTGCTGTCTTTCTTCTTTGAGAAAACTAAGAGATGACATGGAAATTTTTTTCCTTGTCTATTTTCTTTAATTTTTTGAGGTAGAATCTCACCCTACAGGCTGGCCTCTAACTCTAATATATCCCAGAATGACTGAACTTCTGATCTTCCTGCCTGGTGTATGAATGTGCCTATTAGACCAACACACAAAGTGAGCTATATGGCCCCAGAATATTTGAAAAATGAAGACTAAATGAAAGAGAATCAGGGTAATTAGCGATTAGACCGCTGTCCAGATCGCTAAACACTAGGCCTTCAGTCGTTTGAGCCAGGCTCCTAGTGCCTCCTCATTGTGGTTAGGACGAAATCCCGAGTAAAGCCAATCTAGGCCATGGTGAGAAGAGTAGGCTCACTGGGGAAGAGAACTGTTCTTGAGCCCAAATAAGTAACAGCAGTTCTCAGTGTGAGCGCCATTCTGTATGGCTCAGCCCCTAGAGGGGTGGTAGAAGAACGCCAAAGCATTGCGCGTCGTGTGGCCTGGCTACCTTCCATACCCGTCGCTCCTGAGTCAGTCCTAAAAGTGTCTTGTCTTTCCTTACAGATTCCACCATATGGACAGCAAGGCCCCAGTGGGTATGGTCAGCAGGGCCAGACTCCATACTACAACCAGCAAAGTCCTCATCCCCAGCAGCAGCAGCCACCTTATTCCCAGCAGCCTCCATCCCAGACCCCTCATGCCCAGCCTTCGTATCAGCAGCAGCCGCAGACCCAGCAGCCACAGCTTCAGTCCGCTCAGCCTCCTTACTCTCAGCAGCCGTCCCAGCCTCCACATCAGCAGTCCCCAACTCCATATCCCTCCCAGCAGTCCACTACACAACAGCACCCCCAGAGCCAGCCCCCCTACTCACAACCACAGGCACAGTCTCCCTACCAGCAGCAGCAACCTCAGCAGCCAGCATCCTCGACGCTCTCCCAGCAGGCTGCGTATCCCCAGCCCCAGCCTCAGCAGTCCCAGCAAACTGCCTATTCCCAGCAGCGCTTCCCTCCACCACAGGTAAGATGCCCTGCCTCCTGCCCTACCTGTGCTCAGCAGGTAGGGCAGGTGGTGCACTCCGGCAATCCCAGCACTCAGGGAAGCAGAAACAGGTGGACCTCTGTGAGTTCGAGGCCAGCCTGGTTTACAGAGTCCAGGACAACTAAGGCTACACAGAGAGACTCTGTCTCAAAAAATGGAGCAGGGGAGGAGGGAGGGAGGGGAGACACAATGCCTCGCTATGTTGCCCCAGACTGGCCTTGAACCTGCTGTCCTCCTGTCTCAGCCTGTTTAGTGCTGGGACAGGCTCACTCTTGACATTATGAAGAGCCATTGTTTTAAGTTTTCATCTTGTCAAATAATATATGCAGTTGTGCTTCTTGCACATGACCCCCCTGTGTAAGAAAACATTGCATCACAGTTCTTTCGCCCTCAAGTGAGCATGGCTGGTCTCTAATTCTTCTGTGTATGGGTGTTTTGCCTGTATGTATGCCTGTGTGCTTTGTGTGCACCTGGTGCCTATAGAGGCCAGGAGAGGGTGGTAGAGGCTCTGTAACAAGACACAGACATTTGTGAGCTGTGAGCCTTCATGTGGATGCTGGGAACTGAACCTGGGTCCTCTACAACGACAGAGGCTCATCCACCTCTCCAGTAGTAGCCTGGTCGGTGGTTGGTCTTGTTTTGAGGCAGGGTTTCTGTGTAACCCTGGCTATTGGGGAACTCACAGCATCTGCCTCTGCCTCCGCCTCCCAAGTGCTGAGATGAAAGGTGTGCGCCACTGTTTGGAGCAAGCCCTCATAGCTTTTTGGGTTTTCCTTATAGGAGCTTTCTCAAGATTCATTTGGGTCTCAGGCATCCTCAGCCCCCTCAATGACCTCCAGTAAAGGAGGGCAAGAAGACATGAACTTGAGTCTTCAGGCAAGACCGTCCAGCTTGCCTGTGAGTATTTCTGACATCTAGAAAAGCGTGATGGGACAGAGAGGAATAAACTAAGTCCAGGTTTTGGGTGTTTTGGTGGCATTGATCTAAGCTGTTCAAAGTTCTGTCTGTCTCTTTAAGGATAGGCTTATAATCTGAGTGTAGAGTTGATTGGTTGTTTTTTGAGACAGAGTCTCCAGTTTCCCAGGTTAGCTTTGCTGTCCCTATGACCAGAAGCTTCCCCTGAATTCCTAGTTCCCTGCTTCTTCAGAGCAGCTAGGTACACATGTGCGCCCCATGCCCAGTGCTTGTTCTTTTGGGTTTTTTTGTTTGTGATAGGATATCACTGTGTAGTAACCTGCTTGGCCTCAAGCCCACCTGCCTGTGCCATCACTTTCAACCTTTGTTTTCTGAAAATCTTGGGCCTCTTATGTGTGAATTAATTAATATAAGGAACAGAGAGAATATAGATGTGAGAAGCCCTGTTTTCCGTCATATGTAAAATGCAGGTGGATCTCTGTGAGTTTGAGACCAGCCTGGTCTACAATGTGTGTCCAGGACAGTCAAGGCTACACGGAGAAACCTTGTCTCGAAAAACCAACCAACAACCAACCAAAGAAACAAACAAAAAAACTCTATCTCAAAGGGGGGTTTTAATCCCACAGTCCATTACTCTTCTCCATCACGAAGCTTTACATGGCTTACCCGAGCCTTAGTAGGGGAGGGCTGCAGAGACTGAAGCCACAAGGGAGCTGCTATTAGGGTGAGATTTCTGAGACTGACTTTCTCAACTGAGGAAGTTGAGTAAAGCAGTCACTTTTTCTAGTGGTTCTAGGCCAGCCTGGTCTACAAAAGGACTAGTCCAGTTTGGGCTGCACAGTGAAACTGTCTCATCAAAATAAAACAACAACAAAACCCACCAACAACAAAACCACTAGAATATCAACAAAAGTTATTACTTTTAATCCTTCTCATTATTGTCTATGAATCCTTTTCTAATCGCAATGAACTTCATTCCCTTAAAAGTTTTTATTTAAATTTTAATTTATCAACATGTCTGTGCATCCATGTGCCACAGTGCACATGTACAGGTCAGAGGACAACCTGTAGAATTGATTTTTAATTTTCCTCCTTCCACCTTTATGTGGGTTCAAGGGATCATTCCTCACCAAATGCTTTTTACCTATGGAGCTTCCTCATTCCCCTCAGTGTGAATACTCTCTCATCTACTGTATGTGGCTAAATGTGGGGTGGTGTGCTGTTAGGACAAGATACCAGAATGATGGATTTCTGTCAGTGTTGTAAGCTGCTGACCATCAAAAGGTTTCTTGATTCTGGTGATTGGTTACTTAGAAGGTTTCTCTGTGTAGTTCAGGTTAGCATCATCTGATGCCCTTTTGTTTGAAAATTATTTGGTACTTCCCTGAGAGGGGTTATAAGGAAGCGCTAATGTGTCTTCTAAAGACTGGGAACCTAAAACCCAGTCAATGAATGGAGGTTAGCCTTCCAGGAATACAGAGGGTAGCAAGCACTGTTAGCAGATTTAGGTTTCTGCTGTGGAACCTGCCAAAGAGCTCATTTGCTCTGTAGTAGAAGCTCCACCCATAGGCGAGCTGGTCCAAACCTTGTGGGGTATTCTCATGGCAGTTCTGCCTCAGGGCTCCCCACCCCCACCCCCATCTCTCCAGTTGCTGAGATTGTGTGTCACCATACCTAGCTGTTAATCTTGTGGGGTTTTTGGTTATTTGTTTTTGGGTTTTTTGTTTTTGTTTTTGTTTTTCAAGACAGTTTCTCTCTGTAGCTTTGGCTGTCTTGGATTCCGTTTATAGACCAGGCTGGCCTTGAACTCAAAAACGATCTACCTGCCTCTGCTTCCTGAGTGCTGGGATTAAAGGCATATACCAGCACACCCAACTTTATTTTTATTTTTATTCTGCTTCTTGGATCAAGACTTGCCAAAGCTATTCTTGGTGAGGCTGTTGAGGCTAGGAAACACTCACATCTGAAGAAGTCAGAAGCCAGAGTTTCTCCAAGACTTTTTTTATTCATTAGCCAGTTATTAAAGGAAGTGTAAGTCTGCCAGTTGCCTTAGTTCAGCTTCTGTGATAAACACCACAGACAGAAGCAACTTGAAGAGGAAAGGGTTCCTGTCGGACTGTAGTCTGTAGTCCTTCTTGAAGAGAAGACCAGGGCAGGAGCTCAAGGCAGGAGGCGAAGCAGAGGCCATGGGGAACACTGCTTTTTACACAACTCAGGACACCTGGCCAGGGGCGGCACCCGTGGTGACCTGGACCCTCGTCATTTAAGGTCCTCAACTTTCCTACAAGCGGCCCGAGGGATGCATTTTCTCAGAGACTCCCCTTCCCGGGTCAAGTTGGCACAATTCTAACCTGTTGTGTCCTTCAGTAAACAAGGGTGTGGAGAGCGCGCGGAGTGTGGCACAGCCGCAGGTCTGGGGTGGCTGCTGCCTGGACAGTCCCTTCACTTTGTGGTGTCCTCTTCGCTCATTACTTCCCTGTGTGGCTCTGCGTTTGTGATGTTTCTTTGTTTTTGGTTTTTCGAGACAGGGTTTCTCTGTGTAGCCTTGGCTATCCTGGACTCACTTTGAAGACCAGGCTGGCCTTGAACTCACAGCGATCCACCTGCCTCTGCCTCCCAACTCGCTTCTTTTTCTTTTAAAGAAGTTTTGCTCAGATAATATCAAATTATCTAGGTGCTGTTAATGTTGAATATTTTAACCCAGCATTTTAATGAGCTAATTTTTCTTTTTTTATACTTTATTTTATGTATGTAGGTGTTTTGCCTGTATGTATGTCTTGCATCATGTGCAGGAAGTTCCTGTAGAGGTTTTAATAAGGCATTGGATCCCCTGCAACTTATGTTACAGGCAATTTTGAGCCATTATGTAGGTGCTGGGAATTGAACCTGGGTCTGAGCAATTAGTACTGAGCTATCTCTGTAGTCCATGGGTTAATTTTTTATTAATTTTAATAGAAAATCTAAAACTGTTAGTATAAAATAACTCAGGCAACCAAAGCACGGATTGTTGTGACCCTCAGCAACAAAACCTTTATAATTGTAGGTCTGAAGGAGGGCTTGCTGTCCTCTCTCCCTCTCTCTCCCTCCCTTTCTTTCTTTTCCCTCCCTCTTTCTCTCTCTCTTTCTTTCTTTCTTTCTTTCTTTCTTTCTTTCTTTCTTTCTTTCTTTCTTTCTTTCATCAAGCTCCTTGCACGACATTCACCTCTCTAGATAGACCATGGCCAGGACTTCGAGACCCTCTGCTTTGTTTCCTGTGTCTTTCATCTGTCTCTGAGGCCACACGAGAACTTAGGGCTGTTTTGTTTTGATACATGGAGTTTATTAAATGAGCGTGGGAGGAGGAGGAGGAGGAGGAGGCGGCTACCCCAGAGAGGACGTAAAGAAAGAGGATAAAGAGTGAGAACTAGGTTTTCAGACCTTTGCACACACTCTGTTTCTCAGTCTTCTCAGCTCCTCTTGTTTGACCCTAGTCCATAGCGTTTTGTTTTGTTTTGTTTTGTTTTTTTGAGACAAAGTTTCTCTGTGTATGTTCCAGGACAGTAAATCCCACTTACTTAATAGTCTCCTAGAGCGTTTTTGGCCACTGTGCCTCCTGCACCTATGACATGAATCTAAGACCAGTAATTATTTATTATGAATACGTATTAGAGTAAAGTCATGGAAACAAGCAGGCTATTTTCACCTTTCTTTCTCTCTCTCTATTTTTCTCTTTTTAAATTTATTTTTAATTTTATGTACATTGGTATTTTGCTTGCACGTATGTCTGTGTGAGGGTGTTGGAATTCCTGGAACACGAGTTACAGACAGTTGTTAGGTGCCACATGGGTGCTGGGAAATGAACCCAGGTCCCCTGGAAGAGCAGCCAGTTAGTTCTCTTAACATCCACACAGGGGTTCTTTGTGTAGTCCTGGCTGTCTTGGAACTTTCTCTGTAGGCCAGGCTGAATTCAAACTCCAATTCACCTGCCTCGCTTTCTAAGTGCTAGGATTAAAGGCTGGCCTGGCTCAAGGTTATTTTTATACTTGTCTTTGGTTTTAGACCTGCCTGGAACTCACTAGGTAGCCCAGGTTCCCAAATATTTGGATTAGAGCCAGGAGCCATCATACCTGGCTTATGATAATTTATTTAACATGTGCTTACTTTAGGCTGGCTTGATGACTCTTGCATATTACCATCATAGTGCCTGGCATATGATATAGGTTCCCAATTATTGAAAAAATGAACATAAAAATGTCCATAATAAACAATTAGTGAAAAAAGAGGCCATGAGCCAGGCAGTGGTAGCGCACACCTTTAATCCCAGCACTCAGGAGGCAGAGGCAGGCGGATCCTTGTGAGTTTGAGGCCAGCCTGGTCAACAGAGTCCAGGATAGCCAAGGCTACAAAGAGAAACCCTGTCTCAAAACAAAACAAAACAAAAACAAAAAGAGGCCATGAATTTGAAGGAGAGTAGGATAGTGTGTGTGTGTGTGTGTGTGTGTGTGTGTAGGGAGGAAAAAGGAAGGAGAAATGTTGTGATTAAATTATAATCCCTTAAATAAGCAAATGTCCATATCATTGCTGTATTCTGGTGGGGATGGCTTGGTCATATTACTAGATTGCTGTTCTTAAATGCTAGGTCAAGGCAGTCATGACAGGTCTATACCTCATTTGAGAGTTTAACTTGTCCTTATTGACATTGCCTTAGGAAGTGAGGTTAGAACTTGTTACCCATCTTGTGAGTTAGTGGCCATTTTATGTCAAGATCCTTGTAAAGAACAGGTGAGGTCTTTAGTGGGAATGATCTTAGGAGCCTGGCATGCAAACTGAAGGCTGGCCTCTGATTAACTTGGAGCCATGCCGCGGTGTGTGTTTTGGAGGAAGAGAAGTGGCCCTTAGACAGAGTCTTAGCTATGTGGCCTTGGCTGGCCTGGAACTCTCTGCCTTGTATGTGCTGACATTAAAGTCATATAACACCACATGCTGGAATTGTTTCTTTAAAAAGATTCTGTTTGAACAAAACTGCATCCATATCAATCAGGTCACAAGTGCCTGTAACTGCAGCTCTAAGGAGTCCAGTCCTTCCTCCTAACCTCCCTGCACATACACGCACATAATGCATGTATATACACTCAGGCAGAAACATGGTGATTGCTATATAATTGTAGTCTCAGCATTGGGAAGGTTGAGGTGGGATTGTACATGTTTAGAAGCTACCTAGGGAGGCCTTATCTTTTTTTGAAAAAAAAAGAAGGTGGTAGTTATTTAATCAAGTGTGTCTGGTTTCCCAGAATAATGCACACTTTTGTTTAGACAGAGACATTTATATTTGGTCTTGAAAATGTGCTAGTGGGGCCTGGCGTGGTGGCACACGCCTTTAATCTCAGCACTCGGGAGGCAGAGGCAGGTGGATCTCTGTGAATTGAGGCCAGCCTGGTCTACAACGCGAGTCTAGAACAGCTAAGGCTACACAGTGAAGCCCTGTTTTGAACAACAGAGGGGCGGGGGTGAAGAAGAGACTTGGGCTGGGGAAGTTGAGCTGTAAGCGGCTTCCCTACAAGCATGATGCCCGTGCTGGGGAGATAGAGACAGGAGGAGCCAGTGAGCTCTCCTAACAACAGGCCTTAGCTTTAACAGCAAGGTGGGTGGCTCCTTGTGAAACACTCTCAAGCTGCTCTCTAGCCTCTCTTGCCTCCCTCTTCCCCTTCCTGATTCCACCCCTTGCCCCATCCGTACATGAGAAGAGAAGAGAAGAGACAGGCTGTCTGAAGCTGGGGCTTCTTCCTGGGCTAGGGTAGGCCTTGCACTGCATAGCCCCCTGGAGAGCTCTGCTCTGCTCTGGGGCTCTCATTACTGGCCCTTACGGCTGGTCCTTTCCTTTGTAGGGCCACACTGAATGGGTCACTAAACTCTCCTCTACCTAAGAACAAGATTTTAAGGGGCTGAGAGTTGGCTCAGCTGACGACTGCACAGGTGTGACCTGAACTCAGTGCCAGAACATGAGGAAAGTAGGAGAGAACCAGTTCTGCATTAAACCTCTTCTCTTCACACCTGTGCAGTGCCGTTTGCATGCCCACACTTGGATGTTGTACACACAGTGAAAACACTTAGATATGTAGAAAGAAAAACAAAAGCCTTCTGAATCTGTTATATTTTACCCGTTGCCGTGGTTTTCCTCTTCTAGGTCCCTGTTACCTATCACTTAATGTCTTAACCTAGTTTTCCTTTCTTCCCCTTTCCCTTCCAAGTTTGTCCTTAGTAGTCTACCAGAGGACAGGGAGGGAGACCTGGACATCACCGCCTGCTTCTCTAAAACTTCGTGACTACCTGTTGTCTATAGGCTTAGTGTTAAAACATAGAACTTTGTGTTCTGAAGGAGAAGAATGGATATGTGTACATGTGTGTGGGGAGTGTGTTAGAAACAAAGACTCACTACACAGCATAGGCGGCTCTAGATGTCATCATCGCCTCAGCCTGTCCAAGGCTGGACCTGCAGACTTACGCAGCCATGCCCAGGATTGAAAAGGGGTTGCTTACATAACAACAACAGCAACAATAATGTGTATGAGTGTTTGTCTACATACATGTATACATGTGCACCACATATGTCTCTGGTACCGGTAGTGACCAAAGGAGGTGTTGAGTCCCCTGGAGCTCAGGTTAGAGGTCTTTTTGAAGAGCCGTGTGGGCGCAGGCAAGTGACTCTGATCTCTTCCAAGAACAGCAAGTGCTCTTCTAGGCCAGCTCTCTAGCTCTCGACTTTCTGATTTTTTTTTTTTTGTAGGTAAATTTCCTGTTTCTGGATTAAAACCTGGTAAAATATAAATAGTTACGAAAGATTGGATGAGGGTGACTTGTCTTGGAATCTTTGGCTTATTAGTCTAATCTGGTTCCCTTCAAGGAAATTTTCTGTGAAGAAGAGTTGCCTGGACTGCCTTATGGTGAGGGCTGTCAGTGGCTGGTATGATAGGCTGCATGAAAAGTAATCTCAGCTTCTGAGAGGCTGAGGCAAGGGTTTTTAAGTTCAAGGCCTGTCTAAACTTTTTTTTTTTCTTTTTTCTTTTTGTTTTGTTTTTGGTTTTTTTATTGTTGTTGTTGTTGAGACAGGGTTTCTCTGTGTAGCCTTGACTGTCCTAGACTTTGTAGACCAGGCTGGCCTCGAACTCAGAGATCCACCTGAGTGCTAGGATTAGAGGCATGCGCCACCATGCCCGGCTTCTGCCTAAATAACTTCTGAAGTCCATCTCAAAAAATAAAAGCAGGGGGCTGGAGAGATGGCTTAGAGGTTAAGAGCACCGTCTGCTCTTCCGAAGGTCCTGAGTTCAATTCCCAGCAACCACATGGTGGCTTACAACCACCTGTAATGAGATCTGGTGCCTTCTTGTGGTGAGCAGGCACACATGTGGGCAGAATACTGTGTAAATAATAAATAAATCTTTTTAAAAAAATGAAAAAAAAAATAAAAGCAAGCTAGGTGTGTGGCTCATATCTGTAATCCTAGCACCTGGGAGTCAGAGGTAGACAGATTCTGAACTGTTAGTTCAGGGCTGTTACACAGAGAAACCTTGTCTTGAAAAACAGGAAAGATGGATGGATAGATGACAAATAAATAAAAAAGTCTTTGATCCCAGTGCTCAGGCAGGAGATCTCCATAGTGAGTTCCAGATGCTGAGTATGTAGTATATATATGTATTGGAGAGTTTGGAAAGGGAAAATCTAGCTGTACCAGAGGCTAATAAGGATATGGTCAGGGGCACGGAAGATATTTAGGGCTTTGACAGGCCATCCAGAGCGAGTCATAATAGAGAGGAGGAACATAGGCTGCAGGGCTTGAACCCTTTGGGTCTGATGCTAAGCCTGCAGAAGATGTTCATTTTAAGTTGTTACTGTTGCTTGACTATTAAAAAAAAGATCACCATTAGTGTGCACTGTGGCTTGAAAAGACTCCTGTCTGAGAACAAGGGAGTAAGGTTAAACTGTTAAACTTAGTTCTGGTGAGAGATGTCAGGGTCTATCATTTGCATAGTCACATGCAGCAAAGTTTATAGGCTTGAATCTGAATGTGCTGTATGTGGCACACATTGGTGTGCTCGTTAGATCTTTCGGGGAAAGGAGGGAAAAGAATCTCATCAATAGAAGAGTTTAATAGTAAACTTATTTTCCAGTCCAAGTTAAGTGTCATTTTTATGTTGTGTCATAATTAGCTTTAGTAAGATATCCAGAAACATGCCTGGTTACTAGTCAGAGACCAAAGACTAAAGCTCAGGTAAGAGTGATTCTGGGTAGTGCCGAGAGTAGTCTTGGATGGTAGTTAATAGTTAAACCCTGACTGAAGTGAAGTAGACCTCAGAGCCTATGATTAGAGTATAGAGAAAGGAGCCAGATGGAGCCCTGAACAATGCCTGCAGTCACAGGTGGAGGCAGCCAACGGGGATGGGGAGATGGCTCAGGACCAGAATTATATATTTCTGGATCCAAAGGGGAAGGGAAAATAATCTGTATCAAGCTTATATCAAGGAAAACAGACAGGTGGATTTGTCATGAAGCAGTTTTATTGGGATCTTTTATACACAGGGAAAGGAAATGAACAAAGGAACGGTAAGAACCGTCTCCTCTCCCTGTTTTCCATCTCATGTGGTGGCCCTGGCCAGCCTGAACCTTCCTGATCATCCCGCTTCTGCTTCCTGGGCACTGGCCTGAGAGGTGTGTGCCTCCGCATGCAGGTGCTGACCAGGAGAGGTGTCCGCCTCAGCCCAAATTCCCCTGCTTTATACATAGAAGACAGAAGAGGAAAGATGCTGGAATTGGAGAGAAAAAGAAAGCTGGCTTAGTTTATGGAGGCCACTCTGCCCGGCCTGAGAAATTGATTTCAGAGGCTGCTGGTGAAGATCTGAATCCTTCAATGGGGATTACTAGTGCCAGGATGAGGTGCAGAGAGGAGCAGGATTTTTATTATTTATTAAGTTAGCTATAGGTATTTTATCTTCTTTTTATCTGTTTGGTTTTTGGTTTTTTTAAGACAGGGTTACAGCGATCCTCCTTCCTCTGCCTCTCTGAGTGCTGGGATCACAGGCATGTACCATGACACCCAACTTATCTCTTGGATTTTTAACTGTCTTTAGATTTCACTTAATGGGGCTAGAGAGGTGGCTCAGTGATTAAGAACACTGGTACTCTTGCTGAGGACCCAGCTGAAGTTCCCAGGACCCACACAGTGTAACTCTAGTGCTAGGGGATCCAACACCCTCCTCTGAGACACAAGGCCGGTGTGTGATGCACATACATTCAGCTAAAATATTCACATATATAAAGTCAATCTTAAATATAAAAGCAAAGATTTTACTGCGGAACATAGTAACTATTAGCCCTTTTGGAATTTGTTCAGATTTTTTTTTGGGGGGGGGGGCATGGATATTTTGTCTGCATGCAGAAATACATGCATCACATGCATACCTGGTGCCATGGACCCCCTGGAACTGGGGTTATATCAGGTGGTAGCTGCAATGTGCGTGCCAGGAATTGAACCCAGGTCCTCTGGAAGAACAGCCAGTGTTCTTAACCACTGAGCCATCTCTCCAATCCCATGTTTTTTAATTGTTTACTTTTGTTTGAGTTGGTGTTTGTGCATCTTGTACCACATGTATGCTGGCTACCTGTAGAAATCAGAAGAGTATGCTTGGATAGGTGTGAACTGCCGTGTAGGGGCTGGAAGTCAAACCCAGGTCCTCCAAAAGAACAGCTAATGGTTTTGTTTTGTTTTTCGATACAGGGTCTCTCTCTGTGTAGCCTTGGCTGTCCTGACCTCTGCTTTGTATACCAGGGAGACCTCGAACTAACAGCGATCCTCCTGCCTCTGCCTCCTGATTGCTGGGATTAAAGGCGTGCGCCACCACGCCCGGCCGACCATCCTAGTCTTATCTCAGACCCTCCTGCCTCTGCCTCAGAGTGTTGGTATTACAGGCATGTGCCACCACACGTCATGAAACATTTATTAGGCTTGTCCTAAAGGAAGGACAATGAAGTGATTTCCGGTTCACTTTTTAGAACATTACATTTGTTTGTTTATTCTATATGTGCCTGTGTACATTCTCAAATACCACGCTTCTTTGGAGGTCAGAACAACTTTCTGGAGCGTCTACTAAGTGGGCCCCAGGGGTCTAATTCACACCCCTCAGGCTTCCTCCTGCTAAGCTCTTTCTGCTCTGTATTTCACTTTTGTTTTCCCAGGCCTTGTAAGTCACAGATGATGAGATATAAAAGGTGAACTGAAAGGAGCTGTCCCCCAGGGTAACCTGTGGGAGTTGCTTGGCTAAGGAGCTATCTAGAGAGCTGCAGAGAATAGGCCAGGGTTTGGTTCCTCGGCTCCTGATGTTGGATGGGAGCAAGCCTGAAGTGTATTACACATCTGTCTGGAACAAAGCATTCTGGTTAATGTTAAGTTAAATCAGAGCCCTACTACTCAGGTATTGTACTGTGGTATGGGAAGAGCCTGGGAACGCAGGCAGCTCCTCAGGCCACATCCCTGGTCTAATGGTCCTTCTTGTTCTTTCTTTTTTGAGACAATATAATTACATCTTTCCCTTCTTTCCCTTCTTCCCTCCACACCTTCCCATTTGCCACCCTCCTTATCTATTTCAGTAGCATCGCTTCTTTTTCTTTGTTGTTACATGTATATGTATTTATATTGAATGAAAAAAATAGAAAGGAAAAAACATGACTAGTACCAGGTATATTGGAGAAGATTTATTACAGAGATGTGGAGAGCATAGCATGGGCATCTGGGAATGAACATGACCAGTTTATGAACTGGGCCTTGTGGGGAGAGGAGAGCGCACGGGAACCAGGTGCAGCAGCCAAGAGGATAAAGGTACAAGGAGCTGATAACCAGAATGGTTGGATTGTATAGGGAAGAGCATCCCAGCACCCTGGACTGGAGAGTTCTGGGTAAGGCGGCATGAGGTTGCAGAAAACCAAACAGGTTTCTACTGTGGCTTCAAGTTCAAACCAAAATGTCTTCTGTGGGACTCGGGCCTCATTTTTGGTGTGAGCACACACTGTGTCTGCCGCGTTTAGACATGTCTTCAGTAAGCCTTGGTGGAATGAGCGCCATGTGTTGCTACCTAGCTGAGTGCAGCGGCCAGCCTTTTGCTGTCTTTTGGAAAGGATGTGAATGCTTAAATTTTTGAGATATTTAAAGGATTCTAATGATACCTTTTATTGTTTTCATAGTAAAGAGAGCCAACAGCACTTGCCGTGGACTTGCTGGTTGTTTCCCTGGGGAGACAAATACTGGTAGCAGTTTTGATAAGCAGAGGGATGATCTGTTACCTCTAATGCAGCCACAGCTAGAACTGAGCCAGAGTGCTCTCCACAGCCTTGAAAGGGAATCCCACCTCCACCTTCACTCTGCCGTGGCTGCTGATCCTGCTCCTAGCAGGGTAGACCATGTATACGAAGCCGTCCTTGTCTAGAGCGCCTGCTGGCTGGCAGAGCCACTCTACCTGTTGGTTTCAGTCACACTGTTCTAGCCTTGATACTGCCTGGTGCCTTCCGGAGCCTGTGCTGCACATAGCTGCATGCTTGTCCCTGGGCCCATTTCCTGTTTCTATTCTAGTCTCTGGTGGCTCAGCTATGCTTCCTGCCTGTGTCTTACACAGATTCTTCTTGCTGGAACCTTTTGTATTCTTTAGAATACCCTCAACCTGAGAAGCAGCTGAGCTTTAATGTGAGGGCTCCCAGTTGCTCAGACCTAAGAGGAGCGATGGGATGTAGCCCTTTCCCCTCACCAACTGACTTTGACTTGTTTTTCTGTGCATCCTCTACTAGAGGATGCTATAGACCAGACACTTGTATGAAAATGTATGGGGCCACCTCCCCCCATCCATTAGCTACACTAGGCTGTTAGGCCCACTCTTTCTTGATCTTTTGCAGTCAGTGCTTACAAACACATTTCCTACCTCTGAGGGAGAGGAATGGAATCTTCCTAGTGCAAGCCTAGGTACATACTGATTCTTGAGAACATAGGGACAGAAAGTTTTCCTGCTTCTGTGAGCAGGTCATTTCTTTTTGTTTGGGTTTTTTGTTTGTTTGTTTGTTTGTTTGTTTTTGGAGACAGGGTCTCTCAGTGTAGCCTTGGCGGACCTAGAACTCCCTGTATAGACATGCTGGCCTCCACTTCAAATAGATGCCTGTGCCTGGTACTACTAAAAGTGCTGGGACTAAGGCCGCGCACACCAGCTCACGTTTTATGCATTCCCATCTGTACACATACACACAGCTTCCCACGTACACAAAAACACATTCTGCCTTAGAATGGGAGAGTTGTAAAAAGGGAAGAAATGAAGGTGACCATCCTGAACAGATAAATTTATCTTCCCCCAATAAAAGCGCTTGCTTACCAGAGTCTGCTTTGTGGTTGACTCTGTTCTGTTTCGTGCTTAGTGACTCTGGTGGGGTCACCTGACTATACCAAAGCACAGTAGCTGGAGCTGAACCGGGTGCCTGGGTACAGCTGTAGAGAAACAGTAACGAGGATTTACAAGGAAAGGATCAAGGGACATGATCCAGGTGTAGACTTTAGAAACAGACCGCTTGATGTAAAGTCAATATCAAAATGATTACACTGATGTTTCCTCTTCCACCAGATTTGCAATCCCAGAATCCTTAGGGTAGAGTCAAAAGGCAGCTGGGCATAGTGGCACACACTTTTAATCCCAGCACTTGGGAGGCAGAGGCAGGCAGGTCTCCAAGATCGAGGCCAGCCTGGTCTTCAGAGTGAGCTTAGGATAGCCAGGGCGACACAGAAAAACCCTGTCTCGAAAACCAAACCAAAAGAATATTTTTAAAAAGCAGCAAGTGGCTACCGTCATAGCCAGGACCTAGTTTAAGTAGAGGACGGAGCCAAAATACTCCTGCAGAAATGAGTGGAGGAGACAGAAATGTGATCTCAGGCACACCTTTGAGCTTATCTCAGGAGTGTGCTTTTATTCAACAGAACCTGAACTGTATAGAGAGCTTATCTGTAATGATTTCTTAAAGATGTATTTTTTTAGCTTTTTAAATTATACATGTTTGGGGAGGGGGATAAATGGAGACAGAATGAGTATTAACCACACTAACACACGCACGCATGCACACACGCACACACACACAAACACCTGTGATCCAGAACGAATGAAGGACTAGAAGATAAGAACTCATGGAGTAAATGTGAACTTGGGGTCTTCCGAATTCCAATACATTGTTCTTACTCTTGGGACCAGTTTCTGTAAAGAAACAGCAAAAAGATCCTTTAAAAGATGGACCTCAGAGACGGGACGGGAGCAAGAGAAAAGACTATGTAATCAGAAACGACTTTGCCTTTCATGTGAGTTAGTTTGTTTTTTGCTTTGAGGAAGGGAAGAAGGTATGGAAGAGACTGAGGTTGATGTTTGTAGGCAAAGTAAGAAGTGCTGCTGTAGTTTGTAGATTTGGGTCTGCTTCCTAGGAAGATGTGAGCAGCACGTCGTGAAGTCCTCAGTCAGCTTACAGGTGATTTGTTGCTTTTGTGTCTTGGCTTACCTTCACTCATTTCTTCTTTCTCCCTCTCATTTGATGCTTTTATAACATTCTTCAGAAAATACCAACCAAACACAGAAAACCAAACTTGAAATATATAGTTACCAAGTTATTTTTGTTTGTCTGGGGTAGTAGGATGGGGTGGTTGTGGCTCTGGAAATCAGCCAAGTCTACCTAGAAATACTTTGTTTGTAGAGAAACCACTAGTACTCCCTTTAGCTAAGTTGAGATTCTGTGGAACAGTCCAGAGGGAAAGGCCTCTGGGTAGAGTTGTCTTCCCATACCTGGAGACACTTGACATTCCACCTGGAGGGTGTATTGAACCCCAGCATGTGTTCTGGTGCTGTTTGGGGGACCCAGTACTTGGGTCCATCAACGCCAGTAGCCTAAGCCCGTTCCATCTTCCCCACATGGTACTAGCACGGAATTGACAAGTATTGTGACATAATCTGTGATTACCATGATTATTCTCTAAGTTGGTAGCTCCCTTCCCTGTTTAACTCTTTTGAAAGGAGGCTGGGAAGCCATGGCTTTTCAAAGGTGGGAACCTAGGCGTTGAAAAGCTTGAGCTTGAGAATCAGCAATGTTGTCACTTAAGGTCAGCCTTGATGTAGAAGGAATTCTGAATATTGTCTACTGAGATAAGTTAAGGTAATTTGCCAATATTTTGGGGACAGGAGAGGAACTAGGTCTCAAATAAAAGAAACCTCATTGGGAGGAAGTAATAAGAATGTTTGGAAAACTTCCCCTCCCCCGTGTTGTCTTCTAGAACTTGACAAAGGCTCCCTGCATTGTTCTGATTTAAAGGACACTGAGGTTGGTGCTGCCTTTTCCTCCCTCCCTCCTTCCTTCCGTCCGTCCTTCCTTCCTTCCTTCAGAATTTTGTCTGTTCTCCATGACCACATCTACTTGTTCTACCCAGATATTTAGACATTTGTCGAGACTGTGGTAGTGAAGCTCTCTGGCTAATAGAAATGTAGGACTTTACGCAGCTGGAGACCATCGGCCCCTGACTCCAACTCACGTTCAGCACATTGACCGTAGTTGCTTTCTGGCCACTCTGCTTCTGAGGGGGGAGTCGGGATCTGGAAGCTCAAGTTGGTATCCTCATGTCCGCTTTCCTGCTGCACTTCTTATACCCAGAACTTTCCTTGCTTCTCTGCTTTTTCTTGCTGTCTTGCTTAAGTTCTGGGTTCACAACTGATGGGACAGGCTTTGTATGGTTGGCTTTCCTTGTTTCCTGGTGGGATTAGACCAGCCCTAGTCCACAAACATAGCCTGCTCCAACACAGGCCCAGGCCTGATCCAGCCCCCAGCCCCACCCCGAGTCAGATTTAACTAATTAATCAAGAAACACTGTAGATTTCTTTGGTCAAGAGGTAGTTACTAAATAGAACATTTCTTTCTGGTCCACATGAGAAGCCTTTGAGGGAGACAAGATCCATGTGCGAGGGGAGATCGAGGTGGCCAAGTTACGTCAGGACCACAACAGACTGGAGAATAAAATTTCAGCTGATTATTGCCCTGTTGGAGTTCTTTTAAATCTCCGGACTTTTACACTGATCCATAGCGGAATACTGGACACTAGCTTCTCTGAGACTGTGGGTGTTTCCTTGACTTTATGAGGGCCATCCCCATGACTTTGGCTCCTTCCCTTTTACATTTGCCACCTTTGAGATGGTGTGTAGACTCTTTCTGGGATAAGGGCACCTATGGAGACCATGCTCTCATCTCTCCTTCATGTTTAATGGTTTATTGGGCGGGGGGCAACATTGTTGAGCACAAACATTCAATATGATTAAACTTCCAACTGAGAAGATCTGTGGGAGCAATTTACCGACCCCGTGAAATCATTGGCTGCTGCAGTGCCAAGCCGCTATTTGCAGGAGTTCCTACCACAGGAGTGTAAGCCGCCCAACAGCTTTCCTGTCCTCCCTTTTCCCCTTAGCAATGTCCTCAGCCTCCACCCTGAGTCGGACCCACCTCCAGATTTTGCTTAGGTGAGTTAGAACAGCAGGTTTTTGTTTTGTTTTATTTTTTATGATTACAGTGGTCCCTGCCTGCAGCAGCCTCCTCTCCATCCCTTCTTGCTCTGCTGCACTCCAGGCGTCAGTGCCATGTGCCTCACACTGTTTGTAGATGTGAGAGTGAGTGCTCTAGGTGGCAGTCCCCGTCTGAAGTTCCAGGTATAGAAAGTGGAACAGGGACAGAGAGAAGGTGACCATTAGAGATTGTGTCCACAGGGGATATTTTTGAGACTATTCATCAGACAACATTTGTCAATCATTTGTCTTTTATGTGACTGGGATTTTTATGGCCACTGTGAGTCTAATCCTGCTTAGTCCCTCAGGCTCATGGAATAAAGAGACAGATTCAATACAGTGCAATCAAGAATTAAGAGCTTCCCTATATAGTGAAGACAATGAACCAGGAAGATGTCTGTGGTCTTGACTTACATTAGATGCTATTGTAAAGCCAAGTCCGGCAGTAGACATCTCCTGTAAGCCCACCGTGTGAGCCTAAGGCAGGAGGACTCCTGGTTTGAGGCCAGCCTGAGCCAGATCAGACAGAGTTCCAGGCCAGCCTGCATAGTGGGTGGGTGTCAGGGTAAAGAGAAGAAAACAGTAAGATAGATACTCTAACTGAACAGCCAGCAGACCTTATGAGCATAGAAGTGAGCTCTGTTTTTATTTCTGAAATAGAGGTTTCTTTATATTGCTAAGAACAACGTTGGCCTTGAACATCCATTCCTCCTTTAGACTTTCAAGTACATGGGGCTGCAGGTACATACTATTGCATCTAGTTCTGAAGTTTCCAAGGTAAAAATCTAAACTAGAATTGTTTCATCTATAACCCATTTAAAACAACTAGTCTCCATCCTTGTTCTATAGTTTGGTGACTAAGAACCACACAAAGCCTTGGCTGTCCTGGACTTGCTTTGTAGGCCAGGCTGGCCTTGAACTCACAGAGATCTGCCTGCCTCTCACTTTGTGTGTGTTTAAAGGAGTACTCTGTGGCCCTGTTGCTGAGCCTCGCTGTGTCCTGGCTGGGCATCTGGGGTTGAAGCCTATTTGGTGGCTTCCCTGCAGTAAGGACCGAGTTTCTCTCCCCCCCCCCCCACTCAAATTTATTATTTATGGGGCCTGGAGAGACGGCTCAGGGGTTAAGAGCACCCTCTACTCTTCCAAGAGGTCCTGAGTTCAATTCCCAGCAACCACATGGTGGCTCACAACCATCTATACTGTAATCTGATGCCCTCTTATGGCTTGAAGGCGTACATGCAGATAGATCACTCACAGATAAAATAAATAAATATATATATTTTAAAAGACTTATTATTTATTATTATATATACAGTGCTCTATCTGCATGTACAGCTGCAGGCCAGAAGAGGGCACCAGATCACAATACAGATGGTTGTGAGTAACCATGTGGTTGCTGGGAATTGAACTCAGGACCTCTGGAAGAGCAGTCAGCGCTCTTAACCTCTGAGCCATCTCTCCAGTACCCTAGGGGTGGAGTTTCTAAATATAGGTCTTTAGAGAGCTGAGAACAGAGGAACATGTGAAGGTTTACAGTCACCTGAGATGGAGCCCACATCTAGAAGACAGAAGGGCCTTGACTCCCCTATCTAAGCCATTTCCTTCTAGGTGATAATAGCATTAGAACAGAGTTGGTGTGAATCAGCAGCAGAGACAAGACTAAAAGGTGCCCTCTGTATTTTGAGTCATTCCCGGCTGCACCTGTTCTTTTAGACGTGTTTGGTATTCGTCTTTCCCCCTGACACCCTGATAAAGAAGTACGCGCTCACGAAAGACATCGTGCCAACAAAACAAACCTTTTTTTTTTTTAATTAAAGATTGGCCTTTTTAGCTTAGATTGGCCTTAAATTCTCAATCCTCCTTCCTCTACATCCCCCCAATAATGGGATTATAGGTGTGTTTCACCACTCCTAAGCCTCCCAGATTTACTCGTTTTAAGTAATGAATTGTCTTGTCCTTTTTCCTGGGTTTGTTGAGTCTGCCCTGTAAGGGTCTCCTACATTTCTCCTGCACTCTCGAGGATTTCTTCCCATTCTCCAACATGGGAACAGCTTCCTTATGTGTCTGGATCTGTGGGACTAGGCTGGGGGTATGGGAACTGACAATTTGCCAGTGTAGGTTTGTTTGTTTTTTTCCCCCCACATTAAGCGTTTAGAGTTTTCTAATCTAAGACTCGTTCAGAGTATGCAGCTGTAGATATAACTTGTACCGTCTCACCACCCCCCCAATGTAGGATTTACCTGGTTCCCTCTCCCATCTTCAAACCCAAAGCCTCCAAGTGAACAATGTCCTTGGCCGTCAGCTGATTATAATGGGTGTTCTTTACCTCCCAGTAACAACACAAGCCAGGCTAAGTAGATAGATGCAGGAACTCCAATTATATGCCTGCCAGGGTATCTTTCTTGCATAGTTCCGTGTGTCTGTCATCTATCTCACTACTCTCTTTAACCCTGAACTGGTATCTAACGGCTTCACCAGGCAGCTGGCTCATGGTGGATCTTGTGGGATTTTGTTGTTGTTGTTTTCCCCTTGGAGAGCACAGCCCCCAACCTCCGCCATGAGGTATGGACTGTGATTTCAGGCACGGTTTTGTTGCGGTGTGAAGAGAAGGTGTCAGCTGCTGAATTCTGTTTGTCAGCAGAGCCTGACAAACACATGCTGGCACACTCTAGGCTGGGCAACCAATCACAGCTGGAACAGCTATCGTCATGGAGTCCCGATGGGCTTCCTCTATCAGGTCACATCCCAAAATAACATTGGGCAGTATTTCAAGTGAAGAAATGAAGGCTTTCGGGGCTGTAGCCAGCCTGGAGTGTGAGATTCTGTGTGAAATATTTGGACCCGCTCCAGTGCTTTTGATCTGCATGGTAGATGAGCAATAAAATCCATGAAACACGTTGGAAACACGTGAGGAAATTCTTCTGGCCCTGCTGCTTCCTTGGAACTGGCAAGGGCACTGAGCGAGCTGATCCTCGCTTCCCATCTCTCAGCAGGATTATGCTTGGAAAAGAGCAGACCCAGGGAGAAGCTTCCCACTAAAAAGGCGTTGCTGCAGCTCCCCTGGCAACTAGATGGGTCCTTTTGGGAGAGTTTTGAGAACATGGGGTCTAAAATGCTAAAGGCAGCCCCTGCTGGGGAAAACAGAGGCTTAGACTGAAGAAGACTTTAAGTGTGTTGTAGGCTTATTAGCTATACTGAAGGTCTGACTCAACAGCCAGACGTCAGCTTTGTGTGAAACAGAAGACCTGAAAAACTGGATTTTTGTGGAGTAGAAAGCAGAGGTGTGTCCCAAGCAATTAAGGGTCATGAAGGTCGGGACCAAGCTTGTCCTGGACAACAGGGATGTCTTGGGAGGCAGCTTTTAGAGACTTAAACCTTTATGTCCAAATAAAAACAAAAACACTCTCAAACTAAGGCACTAGCCAAGGACAATACAGGTGGTAAAATTTAAACCCCTACCCAGATCTAGCCAATGGACAGAACAGTCTCCACACTTGAGTGGAGAGAGGGATTTGACTTTCTCATGTACTCTGGTGCCTCACATTTGACTATGTCCCCTGGAAGGGGAGACTTAGTGGCACTCAGAGGAAGGACAGCAGGTCACCTAGAAGAGACTTGATACCCTATGAGCATATACAGGGGGAGGTAATCCCTCTGAGGAACAGTCCTAGGGGAGGGGAATAAGGGGAAAATGGGAGGGAGGGGATAACAAGGGATGGGATGACCATAGAGACGTAACAAGAATAAATTAATACAAAAAAACACTTACCATGTGATTAAATCCTGGGACTGGTAAATATGTCTCGCATTTCCTGCTGCTTGGATGCTGTATGTTTCTCTTTGTTATGTTTGTTTGTTTTTCCATTGAAAAGGGGTTTAATTTGTGTGTATGTGGCGGATGCATGTGAGTGGGGTGTGTATGTGTTCGCGTACGGAGACACGGAAGCCAGAGGAGGACACTGAATGTCCTGCTGTGCTGAGTCTCTGGCTGAACCTGGAGCCTGACTGGTTTCAGTTAGGCCGGCCAGCTAACACGCGCCGGCGGTCCTCTTTGTCCCCAGCCCTGGGGACCCAGGTGCCTGTGGTCAGGTCATTCCTAGCTTTGATATGGGCGCGAGGGATCCAGGCTCAAGTCTTAACTTACCCATTGGACCATCGCCCCAGCTGTCACTTTAATTTGTTTGTTTGTTTTTTAATTTATTATTTTCTCAAGACAAGAGTTTTCTTGTGTGGCCCTGGCTGTCCTGGAACTCTGTAGACCAGACTGGCCTCAAACTGACAGATCCGCTTGTCTCTGCCTCCCAAATGCTGAAACTAAAGGTGTATGCCACCTCTATCCAGCATATATTTTTTATTCTAGGATATATTGTAGCTGGTCTTTTGGCCTTAATGGTATTATACTAGTGGATTTTGTGAGCATGCCCCACCAGTGTCTTGTCTGGTCCTCTTGTTGTACAAGCAAGAAAACGGAAGCATAGCTTGTTTGCCAGATTTCCCAAAAGCACAAATAATAATCACCTAAAGCTGATGTTTCTTTGGGTTTTTTGGTTTTGTTTTTCCTTTCTCTTTTCTTTCTTTCTGTTTGTTTGTTTGTAGGCCAGGTTGGCCTTGAACTCACAGAAATTCACTTGCCTCTGTTTCCCCAAGTATGGGGATCACAGGTGTGCACCACTGCCACCTGGCAAGTTTCTTAACTTAAAATCTGTCATGGTTTTTCCTTAGTTCGTACAGTGCTAGAGCATAATGAAAAGTGAGACTTGGTGTGAGGTCTTCTGCCTCACTTAGTGCCACGTGACTTGGCTGTGTAACTTAGTCGTAATAGTGTGTACAACCAAGACTTCCAAAAAAGTCAAAATAGAAAATTCCAGCCTGGGATACAGAGTGAGTTCCAGGGCAGCCAAGGCTACACAAAGAACCCTTTCTCAAAAAGAAAGAAAGAAAGAAAGAAAGAAAGAAAGAAAGAAAGAAAGAAAGAAAGAAAGAAAGAAAGAAAGAAAGGAAGGAAGAAAGGAAGAAAGAAAGGAAGGAGAAAAGAAAATCCCAGGCTGAGCCAGGTGTGGTGGCTTTTGTCTGTACCCTAGCATTTGGAAGATAGAGGCAGGAGGATCAGAAATTCAAAGTCACCGTCAGTCCGAGTCTAACCTGAAATACATGAAACACTATCTCCAGAGTGAGACCCAGGTGCGGTGGTATACCTCTGTACACCTAGCACTTGAGAAATAAGAGGCAGGAGGGTGAAAAAGTTCAGGGTCTGCCTGTCATACATAAGCAGTTTGAGGCTAACCTGGGCTATAAAAGACCATCTTAAATAGTGAGGAAGAAGAAACAGGTAGTGGTGATCTTGTTGGATGGAGAGTGACAGAATGAAACACAAAGTACCTTGCACATAACAGATGGCTCAAATGGTAGCTATTGTTAATATTGGATAATAAGAGCAAATAAAATTTTTGGCCTTTCTCATTCTTTTTTGGTTTTCCAACACACTGTTTCTCTGTGTAAATCCCTGCCTGTCCTGGACTCCCTTTGTAGACTAGCCTGGCCTCAAACTCACAGAGATCTGCCTGCCTCTATCTCCCAGTGCTGGGATTAAAAGCATGTGCTACCACGCCTGGCTTGGCAACGGCAGCTTTAATAGGAGCAAAGACAGCTGTGTGTGGTGGCGCATGCCTCTGATCCCAGCACTCGGGAAGCAGAGGCAGACGGATCACTGTGAGTTCAAGGCCAGCCTGGTCTACAAAGAGAGTCCAGGACAGCCAAGGCTACACAGAGAGACCCTGTCTCAGGAATAAAAAAAAAGTACTATAGTTCATAAGGGAACAAAACATTGACTTTGTTCAGTTGTCAAATTTCTGTCCATACCTGTCTGTTAGAGTTCAGGACTAGGAAATTTAGTGCCAGACCTTCTTGGCATTTAAGAGATTCTCTTTCCCATGTCCCATGTCCCTTTCTTGCCATCCCCACCTGACACTCACCCCAATATAATGAAAAGGTTTGGATAGAAAGAGTCCTTAATAAATGGAGGTTGCAGCCGGGCAGTGGTGGCGTATGCCTTTAATCCCAGCACTCGGGAGGCAGAGGCAGGTGGATGAGTTCGAGGCCAGCCTGGTGGTCTCCAAAGTGAGTCCAGGACAGCCAAGGCTACACAGAGAAACCCTGTCTCAAAAAACTAAAAAAATAAAAATAAAAATAAAATAAACAAATAAATGGAGGTTGCAATAATGTAAGGAATGGACTGGAAAGATGGCTCAGCTGTTAAGAACACTGGCTGCTCTTCCAGAGGACCCTGGTTCAATTCCCAGCACTTATGGCAGTTAACAACTGTCTGTAACTCCATTTCCAGGAGATCCGACACTCACACACAGACATACATGCAGGCAAACCACAAATGCGGACAAAGAATAAAAAGGAAACATTAAGCACACAGACATGTGTGTACACAATAATATGAGGGAGGGGGCTTCCTGGCAGGACTTTGTAGTTTTCCCATGGGAGTAGGACTTACGTGTCCCTGAAACAGGCATTTTCTCCTTGTGGGAGAGAAGATCAAGTGCCAGATCTTATCGGGATAGAATACACCATAGACCCAGAAACTAATAGCTAGCCTGTCACCTGTTTTTATAAATAAAGCTTTATTAATACATGCATATTTTTAACATTTGTTGCTGCTTTTGAGATAGGCTTCAGTCGGTGTCAAGGTAGCAGAGAGCTGACTGGTTTATTGTGTTTTGTTTTGTTGAGATAGGGTCTTAGAACTCACTAAATAGATGAGACTGGCACCAAAATCGTCTGAAGTCTAAAAGGCCTACCAAATCATAAGTTTATCCTTAATGAAGTTTGCTATATGCAAGCTAGTTTTATGACCAAACATACATACTTTATTTGCCCTCCTTTTACTAATTTATGTCCTTGTGTGTGTCTGTGTGTGTGTGTGTGTGTGTGTGTGTTTCAGGATCTCTCTGGTTCAATAGATGATCTCCCCATGGGGACAGAAGGAGCTCTGAGTCCTGGCGTGAGCACATCAGGGATTTCCAGCAGCCAAGGAGAGCAGAGTAATCCAGCTCAGTCTCCTTTTTCTCCTCATACCTCCCCTCACCTGCCTGGCATCCGAGGCCCGTCCCCATCCCCTGTTGGCTCGCCTGCCAGTGTCGCTCAGTCTCGCTCAGGACCACTCTCGCCTGCTGCAGTGCCAGGTACCCTCAAGGACTGGGTTTTGGGAAGAGGGAATGCTGCTGGTCTTGGTGGTAGAGGGGAGCTTTGATTCATGTCTGCATTCTTCTCCCTTCGCACTTCAAGAAGGGAGGGGAGCTCTTGGGTATGGATACCTCTTTATATATGACATGGGAAACGGTTGGCCATTTACAGCTCCAAATTCACCCCTTAGCTAGATGTGCAGGCTGAGCCAAGGTTTGCTTACTTTTTTTTGTCTGGAACAGGCAACCAGATGCCACCTCGGCCACCCAGTGGCCAGTCAGACAGCATCATGCATCCTTCCATGAACCAATCAAGCATTGCCCAAGATCGAGGTGAGAGCACCATTGACATTGTGACATGATGTTGTCAACTACAAATATGCTTGGCCAAATTAATAACTATCCCATGGGCTGCAGTACATGGTAGTAAAGCGTTGATGTTTATGCCCTGTGCAATAACTTTTGAAGAACCACGTGGCAGAAAGCTTAGAAGAAAACCAGCAGCAGACGGTGACAGTCTAGTGAGCATGGCAATGTTTGCTCCCCCAGCAGCCATTCTCCATATCTCAGTGCCTACCAGCGTTTTGGTAGCTCGCATCTTCCATTGTGCCTAATTTAGTAAGCATTTTCTGAAGACAAAGCATTAGCTTCTTTACTCATTAGATCATTCATACTGGGTTTTATTGTTATTTTTCGGGGGAGTTGTTATTGTGGTGGGTTTTTTTTTTTGTTTTTAAAGATTTATTTATTATGTATACAGTGTGTATTAGATCACATTATAGATGGTTGGGAGCCACCATGTGCATGCCGGGAATTGAACTTAGGACCTCTGGAGGAGCAGTCAGTGCTCGTAACTGATGAGCCATCTCTCCAGCCCTTGTTTTATTTTTGGTTTTTTGTCATTGCCTTTTATCTTTTCAGTTTTCTATTTAGTATTAAAGTTAATCGGGGCATTGGTGGCACATGCACTGGGGAGGCAGAGGCAGGTAGATCTCTCTTGAGTTCTAGGCCAGTCTGGTCTACTGGATGAGTTCCAGGACAGTCAGAGCTACACAGAGAAACCTTGTCTCCAGAAAACGAAGCAACAACAGTTTAATATGTATATGCCCTGTGTAAGTGGCACATCACTTTTAAGATAATTGAAGGGGCAAATGAGAGCGGATTCCATGCAACTGTCCCAGCAGAGTAGGACAACCAGGCATTACCATTGCACTGAGCAGTAAGTATATGGATACTTTCCACAAATAGGTTATATGCAGAGGAACCCCCAGATGCCCCAGTACACTTCCCCTCAGCCCGGCTCGGCCTTATCTCCACGTCAGCCTTCTGGAGGACAGATGCACACAAGCATGGGCTCCTACCAGCAGAACTCCATGGGGGGCTACGGCCCCCAGGGGAGCCAGTATGGCCCACAAGGTAAGGATGCTACCGTATTAGTAGATAGAGATGAGAGGGGAAAATAACTAATATGTTTAACAGCAGGGTTAAGAGAGCAGAACTGTTGTCAACTCACATTTACCCAGCCTAGACCCTGCAGTAGAATGGGTCAGGTAAAGACACTGCACCATGAATAATAACAGAGCCAGCCACTTTTTGTGCTGGGCAGTCATGCTGTACTGTGGCTCAGTGATATAACACATACCTACTATGCACAAAGCCTGGATTCAATCCCCACCAGACCTCATCCCCAAACAGGGCGGGGCGGGGCGAGGAGGAGGGCACAGGGCAATAGAGACCCACCTTCGCATGTTTCTAACCTCCCCTACTGCTTTTTAAAAAGCCATGGAGTTGTTGAATTTCCCGATCAAAATATTGATAGGTTCACATTGTTTGGAGTTTTAAAGTTGAGAAATACTAGGGCTGGCTAACCAAGACTGTGTCCTCTTTCCCTCCTCTCAGGAGGCTACCCGAGGCAGCCTAACTACAATGCCTTGCCCAACGCCAACTACCCCAGTGCAGGCATGGCTGGAAGCATGAATCCTATGGGTGCTGGAGGTCAGATGCATGGGCAGCCTGGAATCCCGCCGTACGGCACACTCCCTCCAGGGAGAATGGCTCATGCATCTATGGGCAACAGGCCTTATGGCCCTAATATGGCCAATATGCCACCTCAGGTTGGGTCAGGGATGTGTCCTCCACCAGGGGGGATGAACCGGAAAACTCAAGAATCTGCTGTTGCCATGCATGTTCCTGCCAACTCTATCCAAAACAGGTAAGGCCCGGGGAAGTGAAGGACGGCCATGTGCCATTCTCATCCTAAAGCAGAACGTATGTGTGCATGCATAGATGAGGTTGGTTGGTTGGTTGGTTTTTTGAGAGCTCTTCTGAGCACTATGCTTTCTTTTTGGGGGTGGGTGGAGGTTCAAGACAGGGTTTCTCTGTGCAGCCTTGGCTGTCCTGGACTCACTTTGTAGACCAGGCTGGCCTTGAATTCAGAGTCACCTGCCTCTGCTTCCCTTAGTGCTGATAGCACAGGTATGCGCCACCACACCCGGATGCACTATGTTTTCTTATAATTTATACATACACGTATACAAATGTGCTAATTCCTAAGATGTTTGAGTAAAAATATGTATGACAAAGTATCATGATTGTTACTATTTATAGTCTTGCTACTTGGGATTCTGGGGAAGAAAGGATGGGAGCAGAGAGAGCAGGCAAGTCTGGTGGGCCATTTAGTGTTTAGCATGACAAATAAGTGTTAAAATTAAACATGTCTTACAGGCCTTATGCCACAGAGAGGGCTTTTTAAATAGAAATATAGCAACTTTAGAGGTTGTTTACCGGAAAGTGGTATTTATATAACACCATAATACCCCTTCAAACTAAGCTAGTGTTGTGATTGTTAAACAAAACTCAGATCTTTCTTGAACTTTTTGTGAATAATAATAATAACTAGCCGGGCAGGGGTGGATCACGCTTTTAATCCCAGCACGTGGGAGGCAAAGGCAGATGCATCGCTGTGAGTTCAAAGCCAGCCTGGTCTACAAAGTGAGTCCAGGACAGCCAGGGCTACACAGAGAAACCCTGTCTCTGGGGGCTTTTTAAAACAAAACAAAACAAAACAAAAAACAAAAGGAAGAATAACTAGATGTAGCCTGGGTCAATTTTGAGAGAGTTAGACTTTTTCTACTATTAGTTATAGAATCAAACAACTGTATTTAACTCATCTCCACATGGAAAAGTTAAATGTGTCTCTAATTTTTCTTCTCTTTAATTTCCATCTTCTTCCTTAGGCCACCAGGCTACCCTAATATGAATCAAGGGGGCATGATGGGAACTGGACCTCCCTATGGACAGGGGATTAACAGTATGGCTGGCATGATCAACCCTCAGGGACCCCCATATCCTATGGGTGGAGCCATGGCCAACAATTCAGCAGGTAACTATAATCCATTGAAGAGTTCTTCAGCAATGATGTTCAAGCAGGCGTAGTGGTGCACGTCTTTAATCCCAGCACTCGGGAGGCCATGTTCCATTCTCATCCTAAAGCAGTCCAGGCCAGCCTGGTCTACAAAGTGAGTTCAGGATAGTTAAGGCTACGCTGAGAAACCCTGTCTGTGGGGGGTGGGGGGTGGAGAGGAATGATCTTAAAGTTTTTAGCAAAATCATTGCATTTGATATTTTCTTCTTTTCTTTTTACAGGGATGGCAGCCAGCCCAGAGATGATGGGCCTAGGGGATGTTAAGTTAACTCCAGCCACGAAAATGAACAACAAGGCAGATGGGACGCCCAAGACAGAGTCAAAATCTAAGGTGATGATTTCTGTCTTGAATCCTTTCAACTTTGTGTCTTCATTGAAAGATAAGAGAAAGATAAGAAGGAAAAATGAGAGCTAGGCGTGGTGGCGCGTGCCTTTAATCCTAGCACTTGGGAGGCAAAGACAGGCAGGTCTCTATGAGTTCCAGGCCAACCTGGACTACAAAGAGAGTTCCAGGACAGCCAAGGCTATTACACAGGGAAACCCTGTCTCGAAAAACAACAAAGCAAAATGTCATTCTGAGCATAGCATGAAGGTACATGTCTTTAATCCCAGCAGAGGCAGGTGCATCTCTGAGCTCAAGACAGCCATGATTACATAGAGTAAGAGGAAGTATTATTATTATTTTTTTTGTTTTGTTTTGTTTTTTGAGGCAGGGTTTCTCTGTATAGCCTTTGGCTGTCCTGGGCTTGCTTTTTAGACCAGGCTGTTCACAGAGATCCATCTGCCTCTATCTTTTGAGTGCTGAGAATATAGGCGTTCATCACCACAGCTGGCTAATCAGTTTTGTTTTTGTTGTTGTCTTGTTTGTTTTTTAATGTACATTTATTATAACAATGATAATAAAATAAACTGATTATTTACGAAAAGGAATAAAGGAGCTAGGGTAAGCATGGAAGGTGGTGCGTACCTGTAGTCCCATCACTCAGAAGGCAGAGCAGGAAGATCTCTGAGTTAAGCACAGCCAGGGCTACCCCAGAGAAACCCAGGCTGAAAAAGACAAAAGCAAAAACTTAATTAAGGGGTTGGAAAATGCCTCAGTGATTAGGAGCACTGGCTGCTCGTCGAGAGGACCTATGTCCAGTTCCAACACCCGCAAGGCAACTCAAACTGTTAACTCCAACTCCAGGAGATCAACCCACTGTCTTCAGGTCTTAGAAGTACCAGACACTTGTAGTGCACAGGCATATCCACAGAAAAACCAGCCATTTCCATGAAACAATTTTTAAATTTTAATATTAAAAAACAGTGCCCAGTGTTGGTGGGGCATGCCTTTAATGCCAGTATTAGAGAGGCAAAGGCAGGCAGATCTCTGAGTTCAAGGCCCACCTGCTCTACAAAGTAAGTCCAAGCAGCCAAGACTGTTACACAGAGAAACTGTATCTCAGGTAGAAAAAACAAGCAAACAAACAACAACTAACTTTTATTTTTTATTTATTTTTATCAGTTCCTTCTTTTTATTAACTCATACACAACTACTTGTCTTCCGGTTTGTTGAAGCTGTAAGTCAGACAGCGCTTGCCACAGTAATGTCTGTCAAAGTGGCTAGCCATGAACACTCCAGCACCACACTCATCTGAAGGACACTCTCGACGAAGTTGGCTAATTTTGCCATTTTCATCCACCTTATAGTATTTCAGCACAGCCAACTTCACCTTCTTCCTCTTATGCTTGTTCTTCTTGGGAGTGGTGTAAGACGTCTTCTTCCTTTTCTTAGCACCACCACGAAGTCTCAACACAAGATGAAGGGTGGACTCCTTTTGAATGTTGTAGTCTGACAAAGTGCGGCCATCTTCCAGCTCCTTACCAGCAAAGATCAACCTCTGCTGATCAGAAGGAATTCCTTCCTTATCCTGGATCTTGGCCTTTACATTTTCTATAGTATCCGAGGGTTCAACCTCGAGCGTGATGGTCTTCCCCGTAATGGTCTTCACAAAAATCTGCATCTTGGCGGTGGCTCCAGCGCAGATGGCAGATCGGAAAGCAACAACAAACTTTTAAATAAAAACAATCACTAGAGCTGGGTGTGGTGGCGCACAGTGCAGATAGAGAGCACTGTATACATAAAAGAAATAAATACTAGTGGTGGCGCAGGCCTTTAACCCCAGCACTCAGGAGGCAGAGGCAGGTGGATTGCTGTGAGTTTAAGGCCAGCCTGATCTACAAAGTGAATCCAGGACAGCCAAGGCTACACAGAGAAACCCGGTCTCGAAAAACAAAAACAAAACACCTGACCTATATGTCTCAGTGAACTTACGTCCAGTTAGAGCAACCGTTCTGAAGCTATGGAGCTTCCCAATGGGCTTTACACCTTTACTGTCAAATACACATTAAAAAATCAGTAGTGTCTAAGATATCATCTCTGAGAGACCAAAGCAGGAAAGTTTTATGAGCAGTGCAGGCTCTAGGACGCTGCTTCTTGCAAATGGAGGCAGTAGGCGGAGAGGAAGGGAGCTTTGGCACCCCGCTAGCCGTAGGTTAGGGAGCTTTGGCACCCAGTAGCCGTAGGTTTTGGCTTCACTGATCTCTGATTTTGATGCACCCTCCAGAAATCCAGCTCTTCTACTACAACCAACGAGAAGATTACCAAGCTGTATGAGCTGGGTGGGGAGCCCGAAAGGAAGATGTGGGTGGACCGGTACCTGGCCTTCACAGAGGAGAAGGCCATGGGCATGACAAATCTGCCTGCCGTGGGTAGGAAGCCTCTGGACCTCTACCGCCTCTATGTATCTGTGAAGGAGATAGGTGGACTGACTCAGGTAAGTGCCAGACAGCTGACTTCTCATGGTGTCATGCATCTCACAGGAGCTGGACTCTGAGACACTTAAAACATGTGACCTTAACCAAGGTCTATAAAGCATATGGGCTTTATTTTTCTTGATGCCAAAACAGGGACCATGTGTAACCTTCTGTGCTGTCAGATATTGGAAATCATGAGTGTAGAGCTTCACCAAGAGTCAGTCCCACTGAGTCCCTTGATCTCTGAGATGATGTTGCAGCCAGATCATCCACTCTTTTAGTTCAGAAACTTTTTTTTTTGTTTGTTTTTTGAGACAGGGTTTCTCTGTGTAGCCTTGGCTGCCCTGGACTAACTTTGTAGACCAGGCTGGTCTTGAACTAACAGTGACCACCCCACCTTCCTCTGCCTCCCAAGTGCTGGGATTAAAGGTGTGCGTGCGCCGCCGCCGCCGCCGCCGCCGCCAGGATTTATTTCTTTTATGTATACAGTGCTCTCTATCTGCATATATACCTGCAGGCCAGAAGAGGGTATCAGATCATATTATAGATGGTTGTGAGCCACCATGTGGGTGCTGGGAATTGAACTCAGGACCTCTGGAAGAACAGTGAGTGCTCTTAACCACTGAGCTATCTCTCCAGCCCCAGAAACTTCTTAATAAGAGTAGCTATGGAGCCAGGTGTGGTGGGGCACACCTTTAATCCAAGGCTACACGGAGAAACCTTGTCTCCAGAAACAAAAAAAACAAAACAAACAAAAGAGTAGCTATGGAGGAAGAAGTAGAATGGTAAAAAACTAATTATTTTATACTGGGACTTAAGAGAATGGACTAATTGTTACTGAAATGCCCTTGTCAAACACTTTACAGTTTTGTTTGCATTCAGCCAGAGGCTAATTAGTGATAGCTCACTTTACCTTATAGACTTCCTTCTAGGGTGGTTTTTTTTTTTTTTTTTTTATTGTCCTGTCCTGAAACTCTTGGGTGTGGCTGGGTATGGTCTCATGCATCTTTAATCCTGGGATGCAGAGGCAGGTTTGAAGCCAGCCTGATCTACAAAGGTAGTCTAGGATAGCCAGAGCTACACAGAGAAACTCTGTCTTGAAAAACCAAAGGAGCCGCCGGGCGGTGGTGGCGCACGCCTTTAATCCCAGCACTCGGGAGGCAGAGGCAGGCGGATCGCTGTGAGTTCGAAGCCAGCCTGGTCTACAAAGGGAGTCCAGGACAGCCAAGGCTACACAGAGAAACCCTGTCTCAAAAAGAAGAAAAAAAGAAAAAGAAAAAAGAAAAACCAAAGGAAAAGAAAATAAGAAAAGAAACTCTTGGGTGGGGGGGGTAGGAGAGCCTGACAGGGTGAGACTTACTCCGAACCTAAATCAGAAAAGGAAAACAGCTGTCACCAGCAGAAAAGAAAGTGGTTGGAATGCAGCCAGCTTCCAGGCAGTTATGAATTCCTTCTCCCTCAAGCTTCATTTCCCTCCCCCACAAAGGGAAACAAACAGCAGGGCACGTGCAAACTGCCATATAACTGGCGTGGGAAGCAAAGCCAAGTGCGGCCACTGAGGTGACCGGCACGTTTCTACTTCTCGTTCTCATTGAGCCCTTTACTACGTGTGAGAAAGGGCAGTTGGTTGCTTAGTGACTTTGCCACCTCTGAACTCACTGAACGTATGATGAGGTATAAAAGGAAGCTCCAAGCCTAACCTGGTTCCCAGTTTGAAAAAGAAATCTTTTTGGTTTTGTTTTAGATTTTCAAGACAGGGTCTCTCTGTGTAGCCTTGGCTGTCCTGGACACAATTTGTAGATCAGGCTGGCCTCGAACTCACAGAAATCCACCTGCCTCTGCCACCCAAGGCTGGGATTAAAGGCGTGTGCCACCACCACTCAGCAAAAAGGAAATCTTTTAGTTGCTGTTAAGTAATTGTATTCTAAAAACAATGAGAATTCATTTATAAGTGAACACTTTGAGAAAGGCAAGAGTGAGCTCTGAGCTTCTCTGGCAGCTTAGTGAACAAGCCATCCCTGTAATTGGGCCAGATGGCGTGGGCATGGGAGAGAAAGTACAGAGTTACACAAGACCCTCCTAACTTTAAAGACAACGGGTGTTCCTCTGGCCATCGCCACCAAGGACGTCTTCCTGGTCACCTCCCTTCAGTTTTTTCTCTGCTCCTGAAGCCCATGGATTTGCAGCTTCCAGATCACAGGTGTCAGCCCAGAGATCTTCCCTGTGGATGAGGACCTGAGTGCCGGTGTTCTCAGTACTAGAGGGAGATGCTGGCCGTCGTGTTTAAAAATATACCGTGGAAGCCTGTCCAGCTAGCACAGTGCTGATTAGAAGGAACATTTGGGGAGTGGTCTAAAGAAAGGGGGCGGAACTGTGGACTGGCTGCTCTTAAGTTGTCCGCCTCACCCTGCAATAGGAGAGTCCTATAAAAATGCTTGGCCTGACAAAGAAGAGGGTAAGGGCTGGAGCAGAAAGACCAGATGCTGAGTTCTGTTTCAGTATTGTGCCATGTGCCAGTGGCCCTGTTGTAATTAGGCGCTGGTACCTGGAGGTACTTCGAACTGTACCTTTCTTGCAGCACTTGTGAGCTCGTCTTTTGGTGGTCTTACAGGTCAACAAGAACAAAAAATGGCGGGAACTTGCCACCAACCTTAATGTGGGAACATCGAGCAGTGCGGCCAGCTCCTTGAAGAAGCAGTACATCCAGTGTCTCTATGCCTTCGAGTGCAAGACTGAGCGGGGCGAGGACCCTCCCCCAGATATCTTTGCAGCCGCTGACGCTAAGAAGTCCCAGCCCAAGGTCCAGCCTCCCTCTCCTGGTAAGAGTGGGTGAGCGCCCCATTGAGGCTTAAGGCACCGCTCTTTAGGTAGCGGGGCCTCTCCCCCTCCAGGGAGCAGAGCAGGTGGGGGGGGGGGGGGGTGTGTGTGTGTGGTGTGTTTTTCCCTGTCCGCGTGGCTTGGCAGGTTGGCAGACTAAAGAGCGGCAGTCGCGACTCCCTTGGGAGGTGCTGCGCAGCAGCCTTAAGTTTTAACTTTCTAATTTTCCTGTTGTACACCTGGCCTCTTGCCAAATGTTTGTAAACTAGTGAGTGGGAGGAACACCAGAGGAGTGAGAGAAAACTGACAAATAGCAGCGAGGCTGGGCCATCTGGGAGCTTTGGCCTGCTGATGTCAGCGCCTTAGAATGCAGCTCAGACTAGAGCCTTAAATTCCCTAGAGAGCTAAGATGCTAATGAATGGGAAGAGAGGTTAGGGAGGGAATGTGAATGGAACTTTCTGATGACAGGAGCTCTGCTTACCCTTCTTTCTCAGAGGAGCTGGGCGGGGAGGGGCATCGGGAGAGGCCAGGGCCCTAGGAGGTAGATATAAACAGCTGTGCCCTGTCGTGACCTCTGAGGGTGTAAGAAGTGACACATCAACTGGGGAGGCCTCGGTGGTGGGATATGTAGTGCTAGGAACCAATGGAAACATTGGTTACTGGGAGTTCTCTGCTCCTCTCTTCAGAGGAGCATTGGAAACCTAGGATGACATGTGCTGGGTGATTAATAGAAACATCTTACATCTAACCCTTCCTGTACCCTGTATTTTAGGGCCTCTAATTAGGAGTTTTTGCTCTACCACCATTATGACAAGTTATATACATGGCAAGTTCTTTGTAGAAGTAAAGCAAGGCAGTCAGGAAGCTGCCCATGACTTAAATGACCTGGCATGGTGAAATAATGGCCACCTCATCTCTTCAAAAGCATGTATGCAGCCACCGTAAAGCATTAAAGTCGGGGGCTGTGTGTTTTGTTTGTATTTATTTATTGTAACACAATTGTGCCTGTCTCGCCTTTCATGGCCGTTGTTGTATCAAGACATGCCCACATTAATGACAAAACCCATTCCTCTCTTTATGGCATGGCCTTTTAGATCACCAACTATGAGAAGTCTGCTGAAGTCCACTCAGTGTCCTTAAGAAAATCCCTTACAGAGATATCCTGGGAAGGCAGACACAGTGTTAACCCCAGCACTCTGGAGGCTGAGCATAAAGATCACCTTTTTCCAGCCAGCCTGGGCTACACAATATGAGACCTGTCTGAAAAGAAACAGACAGACTCGTACACATTCATACCCCCAGATTCTAGAACATTCATGGTTTTGTGAGCAGCAGATATTTTGACTGTGAAGTGAGCTGCTCACTCTGCTCTGTCCACAGCGGGATCAGGATCCATGCAGGGGCCACAGACTCCGCAGTCAACCAGCAGCTCTATGGCAGAAGGAGGGGACCTGAAGCCACCAACGCCAGCATCCACACCACATAGTCAGATTCCCCCCTTAGCAGGCATGAGGTAAGGCCATGGTCAGGAACAGAACTCTGAGGGTCTCTAGGGGTAAGACTTGTGTCACCCAGGGGCAGTTCCTGCCACTACTCACCCACTCATCCACTCAGAAATTCCTCTGTCTCAAGGCTTAGGTGAAAAATTGATCTATTGAAGGTTTCATTAGTTTTCCTCACTTTGGAGCAGGAGCAACTCAGTCGGAATCCAGGATGCCTTTCCTGATGGAAGTGACCCCACATTCCAGAAGCGGAATTCCATGACTCCAAACCCTGGGTACCAGCCCAGTATGAATACCTCTGACATGATGGGGCGCATGTCCTATGAGCCAAATAAGGATCCTTACGGCAGCATGAGGAAAGGCAAGTGCTGGGTGGTGTTGGCTTGTGCTTGTGGAGACAGGAGTGTGAGTGACTAGGCAGTGTTACTGGGATGCTTCTTTCTGGCTCCACCTACCTTCCTCTCTTAACTTCCTGGTGTGATGCTAGGGGTTAAAACTAGGGACTCTTACATGTGAGCAGATGTCATCCCACAGAGCTACCTCGTTAGCCACCTAGCCACTCTTGGGTCTTTGTGTTTCTCTGTGAAGCCTGTCAGGAAAGCAACAGAAACAAGCCCTGCTCTGGAAAGAGCCGGAAACTATGGGGCAGGCAGTACTTAGCTTACCTAGCCTGCCAACCTGCCAGTTTTCTCATTGCTTTCCTCTCTGCACTCAGCTCCAGGAAGTGATCCCTTCATGTCCTCAGGGCAGGGCCCCAACGGCGGGATGGGTGACCCCTACAGCCGTGCTGCTGGCCCTGGGCTGGGAAATGTGGCTATGGGACCACGACAGCACTATGCCTATGGAAGTCCTTATGACAGAGTGAGGACGGAGCCTGGAATTGGGCCTGAAGGAAATATGGGCACTGGAGCCCCACAGCCAAATCTCATGCCTTCCACCCCAGACTCGGGGATGTATTCTCCTAGCCGCTACCCCCCACAGCAGCAGCAGCAGCAGCAACAGCAGCAACAGCAGCAGCAGCAACAGCAGCAGCAACGGTAAGTAATTCCTGGTCTCTTTGCATTGTTGCTCAGGTTTTGTGGCTCTCCACCCTGACCCACTTTGTCTTTTGCAGACACGATTCCTATGGCAATCAGTTCTCCAGCCAAGGCACCCCTTCCAGCAGCCCCTTCCCCAGCCAGCAGGCCACAGTGTATCAGCAGCAGCAGCAACAGCAGCAGCAGCAGCAGCAGGTAAGGGAGGTAACCGCCTGGGAGCACACTGTCAGCAGGAGGCAGCCAGATCTATGTCATTCACTTCGGCTACTGTGTTGGTATTCCTCTTTCCCAGCTAGGCAGTTGTGCCTAGACAGTCAGTTCTCACTGTCTTCCTTGTAAAGACTCTCTTTTCTCTGAAAGGGCTAGAAACATTTTATTTTGACTTTTGGTGTTTTATATATTTGTCTACTTGAAGAAGAAGAAATAGTGGTTGCTCTCAGAAACAGCTTCAAAAGATAATTTGCAAAGGCGCTTCCTTTGTTTTCTTGGCATCTGTGTCCCATCTTTCAGAGAGGCAAAAGAAAAAGGAGCTAGTGTCTAGTGAGTGGGAGCCATCTGCGGCACTAGTGACTTTTGTGTGAATCAGTGTACAGTATTAATTTACCCTCTGCTTTCTCTGCCTTAGAATTATAAGAGGCCGATGGATGGCACATATGGCCCTCCTGCCAAACGGCATGAAGGGGAGATGTACAGTGTGCCATATAGCACTGGGCAAGGGCAGCCTCAACAGCAACAGTTGCCTGCAGCTCAGTCCCAGTCTGCCAGCCAGCAACAAGCTGCTCAGCCTTCCCCTCAGCAAGATGTGTACAACCAGTACAGCAATGCCTATCCTGCTACTGCCACTGCTGCTAATGAGCGCCGAACAGCAGGCGGCCCCCAGAACCAATTTCCATTCCAGTTTGGACGAGATCGAGTCTCTGCACCTCCTGGTTCCAATGCCCAGCAGAACATGCCACCACAAATGATGGGCGGCCCCATACAGGCATCAGCTGAGGTTGCTCAGCAAGGCACCATGTGGCAGGGGCGAAATGACATGACCTACAATTATGCCAACAGGCAGAGCTCAGGCTCTGCCCCCCAGGGTCCTGCCTTTCATGGTGTGAACCGAACAGAGGAGATGCTCCACACAGATCAGAGGGCCAACCATGAAGGCCCATGGCCTTCCCACGGCACACGCCAGCCTCCTTATGGCCCTTCAGCGCCTGTTCCTCCCATGACGAGACCCCCTCCGTCTAACTATCAGCCCCCACCAAGCATGCAGAATCACATTCCTCAGGTATCCAGCCCCGCTCCCCTCCCTCGGCCCATGGAGAACCGTACTTCTCCTAGCAAATCTCCATTCCTGCACTCTGGGATGAAAATGCAGAAGGCGGGACCACCGGTACCTGCTTCGCACATAGCACCTACTCCTGTGCAGCCCCCTATGATTCGGCGGGACATTACCTTCCCACCTGGCTCTGTTGAAGCCACACAGCCTGTGTTGAAGCAGAGGCGGCGGCTCACAATGAAAGACATTGGTAAGGAGGCCTCCCTGGTTTGCTGGCTCTATCTGCCCCTTTCCATTCTTCAGATAGTTCTCTCCAGCCTAGGGTCTTGGATGTTGTTAAATCTGGTACAGTGTTTATTAAAATAAAGCCAAAGAATATGGAGGATGGAAAAAAGAGTCTGATTTCAGGTTTTTCTTTAAGGCTTTGCCATATACTGGTGTCCTAGACAGCTTAGAAGCACTGAATGCAGAGTAGCCTGACTAAGGGAACAGCCCTGGGGTTTCTCCAGCCAGCTGGGGTTTGGTGGATGGACAACACAGAGATCTATTTCAGGAACCCCGGAGGCATGGCGGGTAATGATGTCCCTCAAGTCTGGGCTCCTGGCAGAGAGCACGTGGGCGCTAGACACCATTAACATCCTGCTATATGATGACAACAGCATTATGACCTTCAGCCTCAGTCAGGTGAGTACAGGTTTCTGGGCAACTGGGGAAGGCCTGGGATATTCCTGATAGTAGATAACACCAAGTCCTCCCAAGCTAACACGCCTGTCACTTTGCTGGAAAACTTCTATGCTTATACTTTGCAGCACTTGACCCTGGGCACAGGTCCAGGGCATTAGGGGCAGTGACAATTCACATGAGTTGTAGTAGAACTGAGCTCAAAAGGAATTTGGTTTGGGGGGTGGGTTTGTTTGTTTTTGGGGTTTTTAAGATAAGGTTTCTCTGTGTATATCTCTGATTGTCCTGAACTCACTTTGTAGACCAGTCTGGCCTCAAACTAACAGAGATCTGCCTGCCTCTTCCTCCCAACTGCTGGGATTAAAGGTGTGCTACCACGCCTGTCTAGTTTGTTTGGTTTTTGAGACAGGGTCTTACTCAATTACCTGTACAGGATAGCCTTAAAACTTACAGTGCTCTGTCCTAGCTTCCATGCTCAGGTGGGAGTTTTCATTTTTGTTTTTTGGTTTTTTTGGGGGTTTTTTGCAGGGGCTCTCGGGGACTTATTTTTATTTTTGAGACAGGGTTTCTTTGTGTAGCCCTGGCCATCCTGGAACTTGCTGTACAGATCAGGTTTTCCTCTAACTCAGAGATCCACTTGCTTCTGGCTCCCAAGTTCTGGGATTAAAGGTACTACAGCCAACTGGGAGAAACTTTTTGTTATTGCTAAGCATCCATCCTGTAAGATGATGGCTCGGTGTATAAAGGTACTTGCCAAAGGAGCCATGGAAAAGGTGTAAGGAGAGGGAGCCAGCTCCACAGATCTTCCTCCCCTGCCGCCTCCTGTTACCTGTAAAACTGCTGCTGCTGCTGCTGCTGCTGCTACTTCTTCTCTCCTCCTCCTCCTTCTCCTCCTCCTCCTTTCTTTTTCTTCTTTTCCTCTTCCTCCCCCTCCCCCTCCCACTTCTCTCTCTCTCTCTCCTTTCTCCTCTCCCTCCCATTCATTCATTTATTTTGAGACAAGGTTTCTGTGTGTAGCCCTAGCTATTCTAGAATTCTCTGTAGACCAGGCTGGCCTCGAACTCAGAGATCCTCCTGCCTCTGCCTCCCAAATGCTGGGACTAAAGGCGTGCGCCACCCTCGCTGTTTCTTTCTTTTCCTTTTCTGTTTCTTTCTTCTCTCCACCCTTTAATTAAAAAGAGGTTCAGTACTAGAGACTGGGATTGTAATTTAGATGCTGAAGTGCTTCCCTAGCATGGCCATGGCCCAGAGATGGATTTCCAGTACCACATAAATCAGCTGTAGTGGCACACACATAATCTCAGCACTTGGGAAGTTCAAAGAAGATCCTATGCTCAAAGTCATCTTTGGTTATCTAGGTAGTCTTGGAACAACCTGTGTGTGACATGTGAGACCCTCTATGTAAAATAAACAATGTGTCTCCATCAGTAAGCAGAGCAATGTACCTTCTCTCTCTCGGCTTGTTTGGGGGGGGCTTGCCTCCATGTATCTATGTACCTCATGTATGCCTGGTGCTTACAGAGGCCAGAGTGGGTGTTGAACTCTAGAGCTAGAGTTACAGATGGTTGTTAGCTGGGAATTAACCCTGGTTCTCTGAGAGAACAGCCAGTGCTCTTCACTGCTGAGCCATCCCTCCAGCTCCTACCAATATTTAGGTAGGGAGCTATAGAAGCCATGAGTAGCCTTGAACTTGTGATCTTCTGTTGTTTTTAAATTACATGTATTATCTGTAGGCCTGGCTAGTAATCAATTAAGACACAGACACTTGTTATATTTTAAAATAGTCTTAGTTAACCTGGGGCAGGGCAGATATGAATCCTCCAAACTACTTCCCATAGTGTGGCAAGCATGGGATCCCTGCCTCAATCCCATGCCATCTGTTTCCAGTAACTTCTATCAAGCTACCTCCCATTTATAATCTTAAATATTTTTTATCTGGGCTGGATTCTCCGGCCATGTGCTTCTCCTCCAGCTAACCCATAGCAGCCTTCCTCTCTCCACTTCAGGTCTCTCTCCTCCTTGTGGCCATCCTTTCTTTTTCCCAGAATTCCTCTCCCTCTCTCTCTCCCCCCCACCCCACCCCACCTATCTCCTGTCCTGTCCATGTGAGATGGCCTTTTATTAAGCAAAAGGTGGGTCAGAAAGCAAGCAGTAATTAGCATAAAAATCATCAGACCATCCCCTAGCAATCTTCCTTCTTCAGCCTCCTGGGTAGTGCAGGCTCTTACCATCCTGCTAAGTTCATACTTACTTACATCTTTAAATCTTTCTTTGAATATGCCAACTTGTTGGTGTGACTGGAGGGTGCATAGTTGGATTAATAGGTCTTGCTTTGTTTAATTATTTTGTTGTTGTTTTTGTTGCATGTCAACCTTACCACAAGGCATGAGGCCATTCAGAGCTGAGCAAATGGGCTCATACTCATTGTGATTTCTGAAACAGGGTTTAACTGTAGCCCTGGCCAGCCTGGAACATACTTTGTATAGGCCCTGAACTCACAGAGATCCACCTGCCTCTACCTCCCAAGTGCTGGATCAAAGACATATGCTAGCACACACAGGCTCGTAGTCCTGGTTCTTCAAGACAGGGTCTCTCTGTGTAGCCCTGGCTGGCCTGGACTCGCTTTGTAGACCAGGCTGGCCTCTAACTCACAACAATCCACCTGCCTCTGCCTTCTGAGTGCTGGGATTAAAGGCATGCACCACCACGTCAGGCTCAAAATTTAGGGTTTTTCATCATTTCTTACAGCTAATTTCTGGGAAAGGCAGTATGATTAAAACCAAGGTTTTTCCAATTCTAAGAGTCAGGTGGATGTACCTAAAAGCACATAGTGTATGTTGGAAAACTCATATCATTGCTGCTAAGACACGTATTTGTATATTGTAAAGAAAAAAATCAAGAGGATGGGCTGGGCATGGTGGCGCACACCTTTAATCCCGAGCACCTGGAGGCAGAGGCAGGTGGATCGATGATGTGAGTTCAAGCCCAGCCTAGTCTACAAAGAAGGGAGTCCAGAACAGCCAAGCTACACAGAGAGAAGCCCTGGGGGGGGGGGATGTCGAGAGGATGGACTGAGTGACAGAATTCAGAAAAAAGTCAGTCTAACTGGAAGCTAGAGGAGAGTAGGTGACGCCTGCAGCAGTGCACGGCTTTTTCTAGCTGTGTGGGGCAGGCCGGCCCAGCATGCTTAGACTTGGGCCATGGAGGAGGAGGGACAGTGAAAGTGACGAAATGCCTACTGAAAAACAACATGTATTCAAAAGGAAGAGGCTGAACGGCAGTGGGTGGTGCTGGCGGGCGGGAGCTGTGCCTCAAGACTTTAACCTGCTGAGGGCAGGCCTATGTGACCATTGTCTGGGCAAAAGAAAGCTTTGTGCTCTTTTTTTTTTTTTTTTTGGGAAGGAAATGATGTGAGAGAAGTGAAGAACAGGCTGTTGGAGAAGCCTTTAGAAAGGAAACAGCTTTGCCTCCTGAGGGGTGGGGGAGAAAGGGAGAGAGAGGGAGAGATGGCTTAACTTGAAGGAAGGAAAATGGGATAGAGCTTGAACACTCTCTTGTCCAGAATTCATTCTTTCATTCATTTCCTTTTCTCTGTCTTTCAGCTCCCAGGGTTGCTAGAGCTCCTTGTGGAATATTTCCGTCGATGCCTGATTGAGATCTTTGGCATTTTAAAGGAGTATGAGGTGGGGGACCCAGGACAAAGAACACTACTAGACCCTGGGAGATTCCGCAAGGTGTCTAGTCCAGCCCCCACAGACGAGGAAGAGGAAGAAGAACTCTTAGATCCTAAACTGGAGGCAGAAGAGGAGGAAGTGGTTGAAAATGATGAGGAGATGGCCTTCTTGGGCAAGGACAAGCCAGCTTCAGAGCACAGTGAGGAGAAGCTAGTCAGTAAGTTTGACAAGCTTCCAGTAAGGGTTGTGCAGAAGAGCGACCCCTTTGTGGTGGACTGCTCAGATAAGCTGGGGCGAGTGCAGGAGTTTGACAGCGGCCTCCTGCACTGGCGGGTTGGCGGTGGGGATACCACTGAGCATATCCAGACCCACTTTGAGAGCAAGATAGAGCTGCTGCCTTCCCGGCCTTATGTACCCTGCCCAACGCCTCCTCGGAAACACCTCACAACAGTAGAGGGTACGCCAGGGACAACGGAGCAGGAGGGCCCCCCGCCTGATGGCCTTCCAGAAAAAAGGATCACAGCCACTATGGATGACATGTTGTCCACCCGGTCTAGCACATTGACTGATGAGGGAACAAAGAGTGCAGAGGCCACCAAGGAAAGCAGCAAGTTTCCATTTGGCATTAGCCCAGCACAGAGCCACCGGAACATCAAGATTTTAGAGGATGAACCCCACAGTAAAGATGAGACTCCACTGTGTACCCTTCTGGACTGGCAGGATTCCCTCGCTAAGCGCTGTGTCTGTGTCTCCAATACCATCCGGAGCCTGTCATTTGTGCCAGGCAACGACTTTGAGATGTCCAAACACCCGGGGCTGCTGCTTATCCTAGGCAAGCTGATCCTACTGCATCATAAGCACCCAGAACGGAAGCAGGCGCCACTAACTTATGAGAAGGAGGAGGAACAGGACCAAGGGGTGAGCTGTGACAAAGTGGAGTGGTGGTGGGACTGCTTGGAGATGCTCCGGGAAAACACGCTGGTCACTCTTGCCAACATCTCGGGGCAGTTGGACCTATCCCCATACCCTGAGAGCATCTGCCTGCCTGTCCTGGACGGACTCCTACACTGGGCGGTTTGCCCGTCAGCTGAAGCCCAGGACCCCTTCTCTACCCTAGGCCCTAATGCCGTCCTTTCTCCCCAGAGATTGGTCTTGGAAACCCTCAGCAAACTCAGCATCCAGGACAACAATGTGGACCTGATCCTGGCCACACCCCCCTTTAGCCGCCTGGAGAAGTTGTATAGTACCATGGTGCGCTTCCTCAGTGACCGAAAGAACCCAGTGTGCCGGGAGATGGCCGTGGTACTGCTGGCCAATCTGGCACAGGGGGACAGCCTGGCAGCCCGGGCCATTGCAGTGCAGAAGGGCAGCATCGGCAACCTCCTGGGCTTCCTTGAGGACAGCCTCGCTGCCACACAGTTCCAGCAGAGCCAGGCCAGCCTCCTCCACATGCAGAACCCACCCTTTGAACCAACTAGTGTGGACATGATGCGGCGTGCTGCCCGAGCACTGCTTGCCCTGGCCAAGGTGGACGAGAACCACTCAGAGTTCACTCTGTATGAGTCACGGCTGTTGGACATCTCCGTATCCCCGTTGATGAACTCATTGGTTTCACAAGTCATTTGTGATGTACTGTTTTTGATTGGCCAGTCATGACAGCCGTGGGACACCTCCCCTCCCCGTGTGTGTGTGAGTGTGTGGAGAACTTAGAAACTGACTGTTGCCCTTTATTTATGCAAAACCACCTCAGAATCCAGTTTACCCTGTGCTGTCCAGCTTCTCCCTCGGGAAAGTCTCTCCTGTTTCTCTTTCCTCCCCACCCCCACTCCCTCGCACCTTTCTGTTCCTCATCCTCACCTGCTTCCCTCAGGACCCACCCTATTTGAAAAGACAAAGCTCTGCCTACATAGAAGACTTTTTTATTTTAACCAAAGTTACTGTTGTTTACAGTGAGTTTGGGGAAAAAAAATGGCTTTCCCGGTCCTTGCATCAACGGGATGCCACATTTCATAACTGTTTTTAATGGTTAAAAAAAAAAAAGGAAAAAAATACAAAAAAACCCTGAAGGACAAAAGATGACTGCTGAACTGTGTGGTTTATTGCTGTCCATTCACAATCTCGCAGGAGCCGAGAAGTTCGCAGTTGTGAGCAGACCCTGTTCACTGGAGAGGCCTGTGCAGTAGAGTGTAGACCCTTTCATGTACTGTACTGTACACCTGATACTGTAAACATACTGTAATAATAATGTCTCACATGGGAACGAGAGAAGACGCTGGGTCAGCAGCAAGCTGTAGTTTTTAAAAATGTTTTTAGTTAAATGTTGAGGAGAAAAAAAAAAAGGCTTTTCCCCCAAAGTATCATGTGTGAACCTACAACACCCTGACCTCTTTCTCTCCTCCTTGATTGTATGAATAACCCTGAGATCACCTCTTAGAACTGGTTTTAACCTTTAGCTGCAGCGGCTGCGCTGCCACGTGTGTATATATATGACGTTGTACATTGCACATACCCTTGAATCTCCACAGTTTGGTCCCCTTCCCAGCTACCCCTTTATAGTATGACGAGTTAACAAGTTGGTGACCTGCACAAAGCGAGACACAGCTATTTAATCTCTTGCCAGACATCGGCCTCCTGGGGCGATGCTGTACAGGTCTCTGTAAAAAGTCCTTGCTGTCTCAGCAGCCAATCAACTTATAGTTTATTTTTTTTCTGGGTTTTTGTTTTGTTTCCTTTCTAATCGAGGTGTGAAAAAGTCCTAGGTTCAGTTGAAGTTCCTGATGAAGAAACACAATTGAGATTTTTTCAGTGATAAAATCCGCATATTTGTATTTCAACAATGTAGCTAAAAACTTGATGTAAATTCCTCCTTTTTTTTCCTTTTTTGGCTTAATGAATATCATTTATTCAGTATGAAATCTTTATACTATATGTTCCACGTGTTAAGAATAAATGTACATTAAATCTTGGTAAGACTTTGTGAGGCTTTTTTTATTTTCAAATTATTTAAAAGCTTTACCTGTAGCTGGAAATACAGCTCAGCAGTTAGGACGACCCATGTTTGGTGGCTCATAACCTCCAGCCCAACTCTGTGGGATCTGAACCCTCTGACTTGGGCACCTACACTCATAGTCACATGGACTAATACACTAGGGCTGGGAGGTTGGCTCTGTAAGTAAGAGCACCTTTACATAGGACCCAGGTTAAGTTTTCAGCACCCATGTTGTGGCTGACAGTCAACTGTAACTCCAGCTCCAAGGACAGTCCAACACCCTGTTTTGACCTCCATGGGCCCCCAAGCACACAAGGCAGTGCACATACATACATACATACATACATACATACATACATACATACAACATACATACATACATACATACATTCAGGTATAACACATAACAACAAAATCTTAAGCCAGGATCTTTTAAAAGTAATAAAAAGTTGGGCATAGTAGCACACTCTTAATTCCAGCATTTGGGAAGCAGAGATGGATGGATTTCTATTCTAGGCCAGTCTGGCCTACCTGTTCAGTTCCAGGACAGGTACATAGTGAGACTCTGTCTCAGAGGTTAATACATAAAACCTTGACCTGCAGGGTGAGAAGAGTTCCTGTTCTCTTCCTCTTGTGCCCTTCTAAATGGTGACCTGCAGCCTCTATCACCAGCATCTGTAGTCTGGCTTTCTCTTGGCTCCAGACTTGAGTGTCGTCACTGCTGAAAACTTGAGTTACATATATATATGAAAGTGCTCTGACTTCCCCTGGAAGCCTATTTTTCTCATAGTTTTTGCAGTAAATGACAAAGCCAACCTTCCATGTTGGGCCAGAAAAATTACTTGACTCGTTTCTTTTTTGTTTGTTGTCTTTGTGATTATTGAGATGAGGTCTCGCTGTGTAGTTCTGTTGGTCCTGAAACTCACTTTGTAGAATAGGATGGCCTGGTGGGCCTCAGAGAGATCTGCCTTTCTCTGCCTCCTGAGATTAAAGGCGTGTGTTAGCACATCCAACCCTTGACTTGTATCTAGTTACCACTCTTAAGGAAATCTTCCTCAGGCCAGCCATCATCACCAGATGCTCATGACACTGTCGCATCTTTCTCAAAATCTTAAAATAAGACTCTGAGGCTTTGCTTGGGTACAAACCTACAATACAACAACCACAGCCACACCTTTAAAATCAGCAAATACGGTGGCTGGAGAGATGGCTCAGCAGTTAAGAGCACTGACTGCTCTTCCAAAGGACCCGGGTTCAATTCCCAGCACCCACATGACAGCTCACAACTGTCTGTAACTCCAAGATCTGATACTCTCACACAGACGTACATGCAGGCAAAACTCTAATGCACATACAATAAAAGTAAATTATGTTTTAAAAAATCAACCAATACCTTAAGTCCCAGAACTCAGGCAGAAGCAGGTGAATAGGAGTTTGAGGCCAGCCTCAACTAGGTCTACATAGTAAGACTGGCTCAAAAATCAATAAATAAATAAAACCCAAAGCCTTTATGTCATGAGATTTGTTATTTATCTGTCTGGATCCCAGCTCTCCTCTGCTCCACTGTCCAAGGAAATTCCACCTAAGAGTCGAACTTTCTGTCTCCTATCCAGAGTACTCTGAGCAGATAACTGCACAGCTCACAGTATCATCTGATCTTTGTTAGTATATCAGGGCTCTGGTAGTGCTCAGTATGGGAGAACATGTGCCTAGTATGCCCAAGGCTTTGAGTTAGGACTCTGCCTCTCAAAGGAGTGGGGGCCTAGCAAGATGCTCAACTTGGTAATGGTAAGGGTACTTGCTGCCAAGTCTAATGACTTGAGTTCACTCCCCAGTTCCCCAAGAGCCACATGCTAGGAGAGAGCCCTGTCCCCTACTTGTGATCTTTCCTCCCTCTGACCTCACATGCACATGAGTATGTTCCTGGCCACCTTGTTTATCTTGGAGACAAGGTCTTATGTAGCTCAGGCTTCGAACTTGCTACTTACCCCTGGGATGAGCCAGCTTATGTAAGATTACAGTGAGATGGTTCAATGGTTAATCCAGAGGTGAATATTGGATTCCCTAGGGTTACAGGCAGTTGTGAGCTGTCCAGCATAGATACTGGGTTCAATTCCTAGCACCCACAAAGCAGCTCACTACTGTTTGTAACTGCAGTCCCCGGGGGGATCTTTCTTTCTTTCTTTCTTTCTTTCTTTCTTTCTTTCTTTCTTTCT
>OU015754.1:66729938-66755957 GCA_907169655.1 Acomys percivali | reverse complement strand
TCTTTCTTTCTTTCTTTCTTTCTTTCTTTCTTTCTTTCTTTCTTTCTTTCTTTCTTTCTTTCTTTCTTTCTGTTTTTCCAAACAGGGTTTCTCTGTGCTATCTTGGCTGTCCTGGACTCGCTTTGTAGACCAGGCTGGCCTCAAACTCACTGCCTCTGCCTCCCGAGTGCTGGGATTACAGGCATGCACCATCACACCCAGCTACTCCCAGGGGAACTTATGCCCTCTTCTGGTCTTTACTGGCACCAGGCGTGCAAATGCAGGCAAAACAGTGATACTTTTTCTCCCCCACCCCCACCCCCCAAGACAGCTTCTCTGTGTAGCCTTGGCTGTCCTGGATGCTTTGTAGACCAGACTGGCCTCAAACTCACAGAAATCCAACTGCCTCTGCCTCCCTGGATGCTGGGATTAAAGGCGTGCGCCACCATGCCATGCCCAGCTATGCATAATTATTTTGAAACTTTAAATGTCACTTCAAAAAAAAAATCTCTGCTCCCTAACTTAAGTCCCTTCTGTCTTGCTTTCTTCCTTTCAGCACTTGTTAACATCTGCTCAGTGTCTCTTATATTCACCTGCCACCTTCCCTACAATATAAACAGTGTGAGGGGCACGGCTCCATTCCTCCCTAGCATACATCGGGCACACCGCATCCACTGAATAACTAGCCAAGTGGCATCATAGTGGCAGATGCCATTGCTTTAGTTCAGTCTCACAATGTCCCCTTTCTGTTCATTTCTCTCTATTTGTCATTCTCTCCCTTATGAAAGTGGAGAAAATTAAAGTTCAGGGTTTTCTTCTAGAAAAATCAGAGATACTAATACGATTGTACACTGGGAGTGAAACCTGAGGCCATTTCTTTGTTGTGCACTTGTAGGCTGAGCAAAATATATTGCAAATAATCCTACAACAGCCCTGTGTCTCTTAGGTAAGTGTCCCCACCAACCAAGGCCCGAGTTCTTCCCAACTTCACACCACACTCCATCCACAGCCTGCTGCAGGGAGGTTGGGTTCTATTGTCTTTGGCAAGAGGCAGAAGCATCTCAAGAATTTCAGTCAAGCTGTCTTCTCATCTAACTTGGTGTGGCTGTTAATATCTGAGTCAGGGGCCAGGATGACGGATTAGTACTGTGGAAAAAAAAAACCTTTGTCAACCAAGATGGATTCTGATTGTTAAACGGGGGAAGGGGGGGGAAGATGCTTTTCTTTTTTCTGAGTTATACTGATAATAGCTATTTCTGCTACGGGTCTCTTGAGCCCCACCCCCACCCCCACCCCTTCCAATCTAGAAAGTGCATTTCTGGGCTGTGTGTAGAGCATTACCTAGGAGTTCTGTCTCCTGGGTTCCTTTCATCTGCTCTCCTGCAATTTGGGGGCAGCCTAGCCCAGTCTCTAGGTTCTGACTGGAGTTACCACGGGCAAAGAGAACTGCTGACCATTGAGTAATTGGCTTTTGAGAAGAAAATAGAACCTGGCCAGTAGAGAACGCCGGGGTGCGGCCAGTAGTTCTATTCCCAGGCTCCTCCTTCCTCCCCACCCCCACCCCCAAATGACCTTAACCTTCTTACATAGCTGGACAGCAGCCAAGCCCAGCCAAAACAATACGCTGAAGCTCATTGGCTCTTTTGCTTGGCAGCCACTGCCACCCCCAAGGGGCTAAGGCCTTCCCACCAGGCCTCTCGGTGGAGTCAACTATTGAAAGGCAACTGCTGAAGGCGCTGGTGTTTTAGCAGCATGTCCATAGTTTTGAAGCACCAGTGTTTGGCGTTGGCAACAAGAGACAGGGAAGAAAGAGTCTTAGCAGCCTGGGGTGGGTGAGCATCTTCGAGTGACATGGCAGAAGTCAAACAAACAGGATACTTTGGGTGTCATCTGCAGTGTTGAGATGGCTGTAGATATACCCAGCATCCTTGGAAACTAACGATATTTTCTTACTGTGTACAGTGGAAAGGAATAGCTTCATCACAAGCATTAGCCTAGCCCCACTGACCATTATGCTGGGTGATGGTGGCACAAACCTGTAATCCCAGCACTCTGGGAGGCAGAGGCAGACAGATCCCTGAGTTCAAAGCTAACCTGATCTCTCTCCCTCTTTTTTTTTTTTTTTGGCCAACCTGTTCTCGTACAGATTATTCCAGGACAGCCAGATCTACACAGAGAAGCACTCTCTTGAACAACAACAACAACAAAAAAGGACCAGGGAACTATGGTTACTTTCATCTCAGTGTCCCATCCCAGATCAGGGTCCGCTAGTGCAATCCCATAGTTAAGGTGGCTTTAGAAAGTTTGTTACCTGTGGGAGGCAGAGGCAGGCAGATTGCTGTGAGTTCTAGGCCAGCCTGGTCTATAAAGCAAGTCTAGGACAGTCAAGGATACACAGAGACACCCTGTCTTGAAAACAAAACAGAACAAAAAAAAAGTTTACTGCCTGGAAACACAACGATAGGAAACAGATAGATGCGCTGGGGGCTGTTTCTGCCCAATCAGGGGCCCAGCTGATCTCAAGTGTGGGGGCAGGAAACAAGACAAGGAGGAATAAAGTTATCAGATTGTTTCAGGGAGGTGAACCTGACTTCTCTTCAGTGGGAAATTGTTCTCTAGACATGGGGTTAGGATAGCTTGTCTTTAAAGAGTACTTTATGCTAATCACCCACAAATCCTGTGAGGGCAAAGACTAAACACGTCTTCCTCAGCACCTGTGGCATGGCATGCTTCCACTAGAAGAAAGAGAAAGTGTATTAGGACTTGGTGTATCTTATATAGGATACTAAATACAGTTCCTAAGGACTCTTATCCAGGAAGAGATTTTTTTTTTTTTTTTTAATGTATAAACTTGGGAACAATTTCAGTAACATGAAGTAGCTGGCTCAGGTACATAACCCAGTCCTAGTTGTGCTGGGGAGGGTCATGAGTTCAAGGACACCCTAGGCTACATAGCAAGACTGGGTCTCACTAATATTTACTAGAGCTGACTTGGAAGGCTGAAACATGAATTTGAGACGAGTGTGCCCTTGGGCACTTGCCTTAGGGACCTTTTTTGGTGTTGTTTCTGTGGCACTAGGGATTAAGCCCAGGACATGTGCTCAGTCACTGAGTTACACCCCCTGCCCAAGATGCCTTCTCAAGGGTGAAAAGATTGCCCTGACCTTCCATTATATCTTATATCCAGAAGCTAATATTCCAAACGAGGAAAATAGGTACTGAAATGACATGGACAGGATAAAGTAGAAGGTGTTAAAACAGGAAAGGGAGGGCCAGGCATAGTGGGACACGCCTTTATTTTTGTTTTGTTTTGTTTTTTGTTTTTCGAGACAGGGTTTCTCTGTGTAGCCTTGACTGTCCTGGACTCACTTTGTAGTCCAGGCTGGCCTCGAACTCAGCGATCCGCCTGCCTCTGCCTCCCAAGTGCTGGGATTAAAGGCGTGCGCCACCACGCCCGGCCGGGACACGCCTTTAATCCCAGCACTTTGGGAGGCCATGAGTTCGAGGCCAGCCTGGTCTATACCGCGAGTCCAGGACAGCCAGGGCTACACAGAGAAACTCTGCCACGAAAAACAAAAACAAAAACAAAAACCAGGACCTGGTGGCGGATGTGGATGTGGATGTGGAGTTTGTCCCTGAAGCCAAAGAGCGGTCTGGTGTGATAATGTTTCAAGCAAGAAGATCAGCAGACACAGAGGCAGGCAAGTTCAAACAACAAAAACGATGCCATCCTCTTGAATCTTAGGGTTCTAGAAGTAGCAGTGCATTGCTTTGCATGGACCAGCTTAGGAACCTGTGTGGTGAGGCTGTTCCCTGATGGTGTTGCGGGGGAGGGGGAGAGGGGGGGTTCCTTAACTGAAGGCGGGAAATGTGCTCTTTCTGGCGTCCTGGGAGTTAGCTGGCTGTTTCCCTTGCTGTCTCTACTTTAGTGGCTCAGGGGCTGCGTGGATGCAGGCTCCATTTTAACTGCACACTCAGACGGCAAACTGCGTGGTGCTGCCTCTCTCACCGCTCACAAGCCTTGGAGCTCTACGAGCCCCTGCCACCTTCCAGTCCAAAGAGCCGGAGTGTCAGGGTTTCCAGAGCACACGAGAGATTCAGCTTCCTTGTTTTCCTGTAGGAGCCGAAGCCAGAAACAGCAGAAGAGGAGGGGGTTGGGCAGCTGGGAAGGGACGGGAAGGAGAAATTGGAGCCAAGTGCCACGGAAGACCCAGACAAAGTTCTACCTTTTAAGGGTGTTTCAGCAAACACTCTTGCTTCTCCTCGCAAGAGGACCCCTGCCATTTTTACAGGCAGATTCTGAGGGAATCTGATGCCATTTTCCCCCTTGTGAAGTCACAGAGTAAGGACAGTTCACTTCTCCGTTTTGTCTTTAAAGGCTGAGTGCTGCGGAGGCTCCAGAGAGTCAAGGCACAACCTTGGGCCCTAGTCACAAGTGTGCCCAGAGACGCACTGCCATTTCTCTCACAAGACTGGCAACGACCGCCGTTTGTTTCCGCGCAGAAAAACCTGGAAGAATGACTTTGTAAACTCCCCCCTTTCTCTTTACCAACCACTAAAACGTCCCTTATACTCTATCCACCTTACACATAAATATCCAGGGCGTAGTTTTAAGTCCCAGGGCCTGAAATGATAGCTACAGCGCCCGGCCCCCACCGAGCTGAGGTGGGCTAGCTCCCTTTGCTGGGAGAGATAGCAACCATCTCTTTGTTCCCACCCACATTTGTGGCTGTTGAAGAAGATAAACCCCTCCCTCAGCTAAGGGCTGTGGCCAGAGGTTAACCCAGACCCAAGCTACTACGTTGAGAAGACAGATAACTGAAACCACAGGCGGCTTTGGAATCCTGAGAAACAAGAAGTCCACCAACGGAGAAGGATTTATTATCTGTTTCCTCTACGGAGGGTGCAAAGTTGTTCTAACAGTTTCCGTTACAGGGGTACCAACTGGCTGCTCCTCCCCAACAGACGGTTTTGTTGAATTAGCTTCCTTTTTTTTTTTTTTTTGGCGCCAGTTCCTACGACAGAAACTGCTTGAGGGAGGAGTCCTCGGGGGGGATGTTCTCTGAGGTTTCCTTCCACGTCCTAGACAAATCACCTGTAGTGCGACTGAGAACTGAAACAGGGTAGAGTCCTCCATAGCCAGAGGAGGGCAAAGTCGGGGGTTTCCCTCCTCCACTTTCTTCGCACGCGCTGCTTGCCACAAAACAACCCCAAGGAGACTTTCTTTTGCCTATTCATAGTGACTACTTTGTGCCAAGCCCTGTGCGGAGCTGATGTGGCGGGATAGGTCTGGGGCAGTGCCCTGGTCCAGCCTCGGCCCACGCCCGCAAGTCAGAGGGGCCGGTTGCGTGATGGGACAGGGGCGAGAGCCGCGACTGAGCGCGCAAGCAAACTGACGGCGAGCGAGAGACAAACTCCTCAGGTGTCACCACGCCTGGAAGGTGCGACGCACAGACTCGGCCCCCGCCCTAGCTGGGGTCAACATGGCCGCCGTGGAGGGAGGCGGGGCGCTCCGAGTCCGGGCAGGAGGGGGGCGGGGCCGCCGTCGGCGGAGCCAGCGCGCAGGCGCGGGACGCTCACTCGGGACCCGGATGGAGGTGCTGAGGTTGGAAGCTCCGCGGGGGTGGTCTGGACGCGCGGGCGCGGAGGAGACCCGGCGCCAGCTCTGGAGCTCTGGAGTTCTCCGGGGAGGGAAGCTGTCAAACTGAGGCCGAGAGAAATTAGGCGGAGGCTGTAGAGAAGCGAGGAGCCCCGCCCCTCCGCCATTGCGGCCTCCGGCGCCGCCTCTTCCTCTGCGGCCTCCGGTCCTCGTCTTCTTCCGGCCCTGTTGCCTAGCCCGGCCCCGCGCGGTTCCCTCGGGACGAAGCCCTGGGCTGTGGCTCCCTTGGGGTGAGGGTCGATATCCCATCCCGGGGACGAACTGTGTCCGCAAAGTGCAGGCTGGAACGGGTTCCCAGCACCGAAGGGCTTAGCAGAAGGAGGTCGCGAGGCCTCTGGGGCAGAGTGCATCACCCCTTTGAGGATGCTTAGCCTTATCCAGAGAGTCCAGGACCCCAGTTGAGCAGGCTTTCCCAGATAGCCCCCATCACCGTACGCTTCCAGCAACAACGTGCGCTGTCGTTGGAAGAAGTACGGGCTAGGCCTTGGAGACGTGGGTTGTCCTGTCCGGAAAGGAATACATACCCTTTGTGCTTTCTGGCAAAATGCGCTCGTGACATTGGCGATAAGGTTTAGAACTCCGAGCATGAGGCGCTTGAAGTGGTGGGCGTGTCGCTCCTCAGTTTTCACATCCATAAAATGGCGATGGTAATTATGCTCTTAACTGGTGTCTAATGAGATCTCACGGGAAAATTACAGAAGGAAACTAGTTGGTTCTAAGCATCCTGCCAGTTAGGAGTGTGATTTGACAAGGGGGAGAATGAAAGTCTAGTCAGAATGCAAAGGTGGGTTCAGTACTTTTCCCTGCGTCCCTTATGCATGCGGGTGGGAGGCCAGTGAAGAAAAGAATGGATTCATCCTAGGGCAGAGGAGGAGTTGGGTGTGCGTTTTTCCTGTGACCTGTTTGGGTTTCGCGAATCCGGTGTTGGAGACGGCGCCTCTAGTCAGAAAATAAAGCTCCCTGGGATGGATGTTCAGAAGCTTTACTTTAGACTGAATTTTCATGAGGAAACCTATGTGGAGTTGGGAGGTGAGCGGTGGCCCTGTTTTTCTCTAGGCCTCCTGGTGATGAAGCAAGCAGCAGGTGCCCCCTTGTGCTATGAAGGGAGTACTGTCGCTGTTAGCCAATCTTGTCCCCTTGATGGAGGATTTTATTTTCTCCCATGGTTTCTGTGACTTTGTCATTTGCTTGTGTGTGTGTGTGTGCGCGCGCATATGTGCATCTGTTTGTGTATATGTGTGTATATGTGTGTGGCTACAGGTGCCCCATGGCACACCTGAGTGAAGAGGACAGAGGACAACTTGTGGGGGTATCTTCTCTCCTTCAGTTCTGTGGGTCACCAGAGTGGCAAGTGCCTCGACCATCTTTTTTTTTTTTTTTTAATTTAAAAAAAATTTTTTTTTTTCCTGCTGGACCATCTTGCTTTTTAACATGAACTATGAGAGGGGGAGTACTTGGACCAGTGACTTTATATCTAGAGTCAGAACTGGTGATGCCTGCCCTTGCTACGATGACCCTTTACATGCTAGGTCCTGGGACAACTAGGATTCAGAGCCACTGTGCTCATAAGTAAAGGATAGCAATGTAAAAATGGCAGGGTAAGAGGCAGTGACAGCATAGGGCAATCTAGTGGGATCAGAACATTCCGGAAAGCAAGTGAAGCCTAAAAGCTTAAAAGGTGTTAGCCACCTGAGAGAAGAAAGGGGGCTTCCAGCTCTTCTTGCTTAAGCACAGAAGGAGCCATGACTGCTTTTAAATTGGTTTTTTTTTTTAAAGCCTTGAAGTGCATTATGTGCCTCAGAGTGGCTTTGGGTTTTGTATGTTGCTGCCACCCCCTCCGAGATGGGAAATAACCCTAGTGGTAGACTCTGTCTTTGCCCTGAGTTTGTTTTAGCGATGGGAGCTGGCCGAAGTCCTGCTGAGCAGTGGTTTTCTTTTCCTTCGCCACTTAATTTAACAGACCAGCTGAACACACATCAGAGCGCCAGGCTGGCATGTGTAGTTATTACAGGCTTCTAGTGTGGTTCTGTGCCCCACTTCGGGGACTCTGGTTTGGGAATTATTTTATTATTCTGGGCAAGAGGGAAAGTGCACACGCCAAATAATAGCAGCCACAACATTGATTTGTGTCGTGCTTTGTAGTTTAGTCCATTTTACCACAGTGACAAATTGGTGAGGTTGGGGGTGGAGAATAGTGTCACCTGTTTTACATATAAAGGACTCACAGGGACTAAATGTGAGCTTGCAAGTGACAGCCTGGGACTTGAACCCAGGCCTTTGACTCCCACATAAAAGCATTGAAGGGGCTTTTAAAGTTCTGCAAGCTTAGCTTTCCAGTGTTCTGCTTCAGAGTGACACCCAGTGGTCCACCTGCCTTCAAGATGAGTCTTTCCTCTGGGAAGTCAGGTTTGCCATAGTAATGTTGGCTGTGTTTGCCATAGTAATGTTGAAGGGGGTGGCTCCTGTGAAGAAAATGTTACTGATTTCCTTTTGGCCCGTGTATGACATTTTCTTCCTTGGGTGTTGGAGTTTAGAAGCCTGAGGAAGCTCAGTCCTGATGGTGTGAGGATGTGGCCCCTGGACCCTTCCCAGAAAGAGGTGCTGAGGTTTGCAGTGAGCTGCCGTGTCCTGACTCTAGTGCTACAGGTCAGTCTCTGATCCTTTCCCTGATACACTCTCGCTGTATGACTGAGCTAGGAATGAGGACTAAGTGGTCCTCATTCTCCACTTCTGGTGTGCCTCGGTATATGGTTGGACCCTGACACACTAGGCCTGGCAGCTGGAGAGTGGCCAAGAGCCTTAGCAGTGGTGTTGATCATAAAGCAGCAGCAGATGTTTTCCTAAGAGCCTTGTGATGGTCTTACCAGCAGGGTGCTTTTAAAGGTGTGTGTGTGTGACTGCTTAAAGTATTGCCCGGGGTTCCCTTATTTGGAGTCTGAGTTCTGTGTTACTTGAGTGGGAGAAAAGCGGCCTTTCCAAAGTTCTGCGACTGTGTGTGAATATTCATGAGCAGTGACTCCCTTCTTCTCCTTGCTGTATCAGCCGCTCAGCTCTCAGCATGTTTGCCCTTTCGCCCACCCCCTGCCCCTAGGCTGCCTTGATACATATTTTAATCAAAACCACACAGGTATGAATTATTTGGTGCCTAGCATGGTACTCTGTACTTGGTAGGCCCTGAGTTTATGATCATGAATGAACATAGGTCAGCACCCTAGAGCTGTTGAATTAACACAATGTGTGTCTGTGTGTCTGTATCACCCGGATCTGGGGCTCCAAGCTGCTTCCTTTGTAAAACCCTTTTCTTTTCTCCCCTACTTTTAACCCCCTCTGAGCTTCTAGCTCTGAATCCTTCCTCTCCTTTAAATGAAGCACTTCAGGGTTTGCTGGCTTTGGGGATTAAAGTGTCTTCAATTTGGTGGTGAGTGCTGTTACCTGTGCTTGTCACCCCTATCCTCTTTCTTTTCACTGGAGTGACTTGAAGACACTGACCAAGAAGAGAGTGAGCCTTTAAGTGAGCTGTGCTCTTGTTGCTAGGCTGCGGAGCCTGGCTGGTGATGGCTCTGGCCCAGGATCAGCTGAGTTCCTGGCAGAACCACAGGAACAGTGCAGCAAGTCAGCATCTGGGACAGGGAGCCAGGACAGCTGGGGCCTCATTCAGTGTGAGCTTGGAAACAGTGTATTTCCTCAAATCCCTGAAGTTCAGCCACCAAAGTTATAGTGAGTACCTGTTCCCAAAACTGTGCTGAATTGTGCAAGGCCATGTTTTCCCTCAAGTAGCTGACAACCTAGTGAGGCAGAAAGACGTGTAACAATAGATTGGATATCATCCTCTCTTTGCTCACCTCTTCCAGCTCTGAAGCGCATGCTGTCAGAGCTTCCCCTAGCCACTCTGCGTCGTTGCTGGCATCTCTGTCAATGTGTTATTCTTTGAAGGTTTTGACTCCCGGTTCACTAGCACTCTTTCTGGAACTACTTCTGTTGGTGTCTGTGGTTTCAGTACTAAGAAGATGACACATTCTCTGCCCTGGTCCCTCATGGCACTGTCCTACTTCCTTTCAGGGATCTTGTCTTCACTGCTCCCGTAGCATCACTCCATAGCCTGCTCCTGCACCTGTTTTATGCGCCTCATTCTTTGACCATTGTCTCTGCAGCTCACTCCTGTTCCCTCAGATCTGATTTTTTCATTCTCTCTGGCTGTGTAATCCATGGAACCTACCATGTTTCTGTGGCTTTCAGCTTCCTGTCTCACGAAGCTGAGTCTGTTCCACTGTGGCAGTCATTCCCATGCATGCATACGCTCTTTGTCCCAGCACCTGTTTTACCCTGAGACAGAAGTCTGGTCTTGGTAAATATAGTGATCTGCCTCCTCCATGCCTACAGCTACCCATTTAAAAAAAAAAAAAAAAGCAAGCATTGGGCGTGGTGGCACATGCCTTTAATCTTAGCACTTGGGAGGCAGAGGCAGGCGGATCGCTGTGAGTTCAAGGCCAGGCTGGTCTACAAAGTGAGTCCAGGACAACCAAGGCTACACAGAGAAACCCTGTCTCAAAAAACAACAACAAAACCATTACATGCATAAGCTCCCATTTTCTGTTAGCTAGGCAGTACCCCCCTTGGTTTTTTTTGTTTTGTTTTGTTTCTCTTGTTTGTTTATATTTATTTATTTATTTATTTATTTATTTATTTATTTTGGTTTTTCGAGACAGGGTTTCTCTGTGTAGCCTTGGCTGTCCTGGACCCGCTTTGTAGACCACAGAGATCTACCTGCCTCTGCCTCCCAAGTGCTGGGATTAAAGGCGTGCGCCACCATGCCCGGCCAGGCAGCTTCTCTTACCCCATTCTGCTGAAATAGCTCTAATAGGTCACCATTGACCTAAATGCTGGTGAAGTCAGTGCTCAATTTTCACTTCCTTGGGCCAGTCAGCAGCAGTCAGCAGTTTCTCAATCCTAGTTTTCACTTGGTTCTAAGACACTGTCCCTCCTGGGCTGCCCACACCTCACTCATCCCTCACTGTTCCTGCTTCTCTGCCTGGACCTCACTGTAAACCAGGCTGCCTTGCCTGCCTCTGGCTTCTGAGTTCAAGAGTCAAGGCTTGAGCCAACATGCCTGGCTTCCTTCGTTCTATGCTGGATCCTTACTCCTTCCAGGAGGACTCCACCGTATCCTTGATGGGCTCCATCCTCGGATCTCAACTCTACCTCTGCCTTCTCCCCAGGCATCTCGTTCAGTCTCACACCTGGGAGTACCAGCCCTGCTTACGTATCCGATTTGTGTGAGTCCTGATCTGGCTTCTCATTTGTAGACTCAGGCATCTCCTACTTGGTGTTGAACTTAGAGTTTACTAGTCAGCACTGGAGCGCCCTACACATGTGTGTGTGTGCACATGCATACCCTAACACGTCCGTCCTTCCCATTTTATTACGTGGTGATTCTTCCAGTTACTCACCGACATCCTGGTTCTCCTTCACCCCACAGGCACTCTTCAACACCATCATCCCAGACCACCAGGCAGATGCCTTTTCTCCTCCCCGCCTGGCCCCCTCCGGCTCTGTGGATCAGCTTATAGAAGGTCTTCTGGGTGGTCTGTCTCGTTGGGATGCAGAACACTTCCTGTTTATTGCTGAGCATGGCTACCTTTATGAGCACAACTATGCCTTCTTCCCTGGCTTCCCCTTGGCCCTGCTGATGGGAACTGAACTGTTGAGACCCTTGCAGGGCCTCTTGAACCAGCGCAGTTGCCTGCTGGTCTCAGTAGCACTTCTCAACTTCCTGTTCTCTGTGCTGGCTGCAGTCACACTTCACGACTTGGGTTGTCTGGTTTTGCAGTGTCCCCGCCAAGCCTTTATTGCAGCGCTGCTCTTCTGCCTCAGCCCTGCCAATGTTTTCTTGGCAGCTGGTTACTCAGAAGCTTTGTTTGCCTTCCTGACATTTAGCGCCATGGGGCAGCTGGAGAGGGCCCGGGGCTGGGCTAGTGGGCTGCTCTTTGCTCTTGCCACTGGTGTGCGCTCCAATGGGCTGGTCAGTGTTGGCTTCCTCTTGCATTCTCAGTGCAGAGGCTTTTTTTCTTCTCTTGTGGTACTGAACCCCTGGAAACAGCTCATCCAGCTGCTGGCCTCTCTGTGCTTGTCAGTGCTCACAGTTAGCCTCCCCTTTGCCCTCTTTCAGTATTATGCTTACACCCAGTTCTGTTTACGAGGCTCAGCCCACTCCATTCCTGAGCCCTTGGTGCAGTTAGCTGTGGACAAAGGCTACCGGATTGCAGGAGAAAATGAGCCCCCGTGGTGCTCCTGGGACCTTCCTCTGATATACAGCTACATCCAGGATGTCTACTGGAATGTTGGTCTTCTGCGCTACTATGAGCTCAGGCAGCTGCCCAATTTTCTGCTGGCTACACCAGTGGCTGTACTGGTTGTATGGGCAGCCTGGACGTACGTGAGCACCCACCCTTGGCTCTGCCTTACACTTGGGCTGCAAAGGAGCAAGGACAGTGAGAGGCTGGAGAAGCCCCACCCTGGCTTCCTCAGTCCAAAGGTGTTTGTGTACCTGGTCCACGCTGCAGTGCTGCTGCTCTTCGGAGGTCTATGCATGCATGTTCAGGTGAGGCGGGTCTGCCTGGGATGCTGCGTGAGTGCAGCTGAAACCTTAGACAAGAGAGCTACTCATGCCCCCTGTAGTCAACAGACAAGGTCAGGCACAGCTGTAATCCCAGCACTGAGGGGGAGGAGGAAGGAGGGTCTTTAATTGAAGTTCAGCCTGAGCTACAAAGCACTTTTCATATCTGCATAGGCTAAATCGCTAGACAGGCACGAGCCTAGGGCGTTCTTTGTTCTGGAATCTGAATCAGAACTGTGAGGATGGGACACATGTAAGATAAAGTGACTGCCGCAGTGACTCCACGCTATGAACGGGGCAGACACGGGAGGCAGGTAAAGTTAGGGCCTAGCCAGCTCCGTAGACTGCTTTCCTAGAATGCTTGAAGACCTCGGGTCCTTTCTTAACACTGCATAAAACTGCCTGAAATCCCTGCGCTTGGGAGGTGGAGGCAGGGGAATCTCTGTGAGTCCAGGCACTACTCACTACTTAGTGACACCCTGCCTCAAAAAAAAACAAAAAACAAAAACAAGGGCCTGGCGTGGTGCTGCGCGCCTTTAATCTCAGCACTTGGGAGGCAGAGGCAGGTGGATATCGATGAATTAGAGGCGAGCCTGGACTACAGAGCGAGTTCCAGGACAGCCAGACCTGTTACATAGAGAAACCCTGTCTCGAAAAACCAAAAACCAAACAAACAAAAGCCATCCTGAGCTCTATAGAACCCATTTGCTTATTTCAAATTATACTAGTGCTGTAAGAATTAGAGGGCCAGCATGGTGGCACCCGCCTTTAATCCCAGCAAGAGGCAGGTGGATCGCTGTGAGTTCGAGGCCAACCTGGTCTACAAAGTGAGTCCAGGACAGCCAAGGCTACACAGAGAAACCCTGTCTCAAAAAACCAAAAAAAAAAAGAAAAGAAAAGAAATCAAATGAAAGTTCAGATAAAGTACTGCAGGTGTGTTGAGAGAATAACTTAGTGGTAGACTACTTGCCTAGCATGTGAGAAGCCCTGAGTTCAATCCCCAGCTCTGAAGTAAAGATGTAGGGGAGTGAAGTAGTTTAGTGGGTACAGGCACTTGCTGCCAAGCCTGATTGACTCCACAAGATGGAAGAAGAGAGCTGGCCACACACAGTGTATTTATTGTGGATGTGGAAAAGTACTTAATTCACTAAGGGAGGAAGGCATCATATTTTAAATGTGTTCTGAAGACAGAAAAACAAAAGCAACTTCCCATATAAGAGGCATGTAAGGCCTGGCATGGTGGCGCACACCTTTAATGCCAGCACTGGGGAGGCAGAAGCAGGGGGATTGCTGTGAGTTGGAGGTCAGCCTGGTATACAAATCGATTCCAGGACAGCCAAGGCTACACAGAGAAACCTTGTCTCTAAACAAAACAACAACAACAAGCTTGTAGGAGTAGGGCGATGGCTGAGTTCATGAAGAGCCTACAGCCCAAGCTGAAGCTGCATCCTCAACTTCGCACCCACCTAAGGGCAGGCACAGTGGTGCTCATCTGTGCTCCTAGTGCTGGGAGAGAGACAGGAGGACTCAAGGTGTGCTAGGCAGCCAGGTTAGCCAATCAGTGAAGTCCAGGTTCAGGGAGAAACTATCTCAAAAGATCCCTTCAGGACCATCCTCAAATACATAGGCTTTGAGATCAGCCTGTACTTGGCGCCATCATTTGCCACTTTGTGGGTTCCTCTTTCTTCCGCCCTTCTCCACCCCTTTTCTTCACCCTTTTAACCCCCAACTCTAGATAAGAGAAAAGGATAGAGAGGAAAGGAAAGAGATCCCTCAATAAAGTCAGAGGTCTGAAAGGGGGTGACTTTATTGTTAAACAATTCCCTGCTGAATCGGGGCATCGAGCTCCTTGGGGAAAGTTTGATCTTTGTTGTCAGGATATCTAATTCATTCTTCCTGTTTCTTTGCACATGGTTACTTAACAAACCACAACCAGCAACCACCCCACTTCTTGGGGTCCTAGCATTTCTATACCCTCTGAAAGGCCCCAAAATTCCAAATGTCACAATCACACAAATTGTCTGCAACTGGCAAAATCATGCCCCTACCAGAGCAGGAGGCAAATCATAGTCAGCTGCTGCAAAGCAGCCCGTTATCCCCACACCTGGGATTAAAACGAAAACATATTCTTAGAATATTTCTGAGGTGTTTTTTTTCAAGACACAGTTTCTCTGTGTAGCCCTGGCTGTCCTAGACTCGAGCTTTGTAGACCAGGCTGGCCTTGAACTCACAGAGATCCACCTGCCTCTGCTTTATTCGTGCTGGGATTACAGGTGTGTGCCACCATGCATTTCTGTGTGTTTTTTTTTTTTTTTTTTTTTTTGGTTTTTCGAGACTGGGTTTCTCTGTGTAGCCTTGGCTGTCCTGGACCCGCTTTGTAGTCCAGGCTGGCCTCGAACTCACAGTGATCCACCTGCCTCTGCCTCCTGAGTGCTGGGATTATAGGCGTGCGCCACCACGCCCGGCCTCATTTCTGTGTTTTTTAAAGAAATCAAAATTCCAAAACTCTGATTACATGCACTACATAAAATTCTGTCTCCAAAACAAAGGAGCAGCCAAAACCATTCTAGGCAGATGGGGAAGGAATGGGCACAAGCAGGGGTGTGAGTCTTGAGCACAGGTGATAGACATCTTGTCCAGGTTTTGGGATGGTGGTGGCAGAACAGGATCAGGGGTTTGAGTTTCTATCCAGTTATAAAGTTCTTGACTGTTTCCAGGAAAGTCTTGTCCCCACACTGACCAGCCCTCCTCTCAAAGATGTATATTGACAGTTTGTGATGGTCTCTGAGCCATGTGGTTAGAGGAGGTAAAAACAGCAATCTGTGGCTGTGGCTGCAGCACCTGTGAGTGAGTGCCAGGCAGGCTCAGACAAGGTAGCTAAAAGCACCTGGACACTTAGCGCAGAGCTCCCTGGAGATGGGAAAGCCTCAACCAAGATTTGCCACTTCTCTCTGCGCCATGCCCTGTGAGAAAGCCTCCTCGGGTTCCTGGCCTCCAACACAGACAAAAACTTAGAGGCTATGGGCTAAAATCAGACCACATAGCGTGGTTAGCATTGGTCGGCCCATACTTGTGATTATACTGAGACTGATGATTGGTAACTCAGGGTCTGCTGGGCTGGTGGTGCACACATCTTCATCAGGCAGCTTTGCTGAATTTGCTTTCCTAGTGTCAGGCCATGACTCATCCAGGCACGTCACTGATGTTCCAATCAATATGGCTTTTCTAGGTTCTCACCCGGTTTCTGGGCTCTTCCACTCCTATTATGTACTGGTTTTCAGCTCACTTGCTTCAGAGTCATGAACCACTGTTGAGATCTGTGGACACTGCACCTGGGAGGCCTCTTGAGCACTCCCTACCAGGACAGAAGGCCCCCAGAAACCATCTTGTGGAACTCCTATACAACTGGAAGACTTGTTCTCCAGTCACAAAGTGCGTTCTGGCCTACTTCCTGGCGTACTGGCTCCTGGGACTACTCCTCCATTGCAACTTCCTGCCTTGGACTTGACCTGGAGTCTCAAGGGACGAGCTGGGAGCTGATGTAACCCAGGGTCTGAAAGCTACAAGACATCCTGGCTGGGACTGCCCACACATCCTGACAGCACTGTCCATTGTGGTCTTCCCTGTCTCTGGAGGCCAGTTAGGAGAGGAGAACGTGAGCACAGGAGCCCCTTCTTGGGGGCGGAGGGGGCGCATGGTACAGGGTAGAGCAGTAACTGTTTTCACTGCTGAGTGGAGCTGCCTCAAATCTCCCTGGGCAGCAAGCATCAAGCAGTCTTTTGTTTGTTTGGTTGGTTTTTTGGCTTTTTTGAGACAGGTTCTCGGTCCTGGACTCGCTTTGTAGACCAGGCTGGCCTCGAGCTCACAGTGATCCGCCTGTCTCTGCCTCCCAAGTGCTGGGATTAAAGGTGTGCGCCACCACACCTAGCTGCATTAAGCAGTCTTAAGCCTACTGCTGACCTATGTGTAAGTCCTATTTTTTGTTTGTTTTTTCATACTTGTTTTTCTTTTTCTTTGTTTGGTTTTGTTTTTTGGGTTTTCAAGATAGAGTGCATTGCTGTTTTGCCTGCATGTGTGTCTATGTAAGGGTGTTGGAGTTCCAGACAGTTGTGAACTGCCAAATGGATGCTGGGAATTGAACCTGGGTTCTCTGGAAAAACACCCAGTACTCTTAACAAGTAAGACAGCTCTCCAGTCCCTCTGTGTGTAAATTTAAATTAAATGTTTGATCAAAGCTCTAACCAACAGCCTAGTCCACTGACAATGGTGGAGACGCTATAGTGATGGGAGGGAAAAGGGACTGTGTGCTCTAAGTGAGATGTTTCTGAAGTTTTCTTTATGATATGGGCATGCATATATACATACATACATACATGCATACATACATACATACATACCTGTATATATACATATACATGTATGTGTGTGTGTGTATACAGACTATGAAAATCTGCAACAGATTACCTTTTTCTTTTTTTTTTGAGGAGTGGTCAGGGAAGTTGAGACAGGAATTCTCTGGGTAGCTCCCTCTGGCTGTCCTGGAACTTCTGAAACTTGCTATGTAGATCAGGCTGGTCTCCCCCCACCCCCACCCCCAGACAGGGTTTCTCTGTGTAGCCTTGACTGTCCTGGACTCACTTTGTAGACCAGGCTGGCCTCAAACTCACAGAGACCCACCTGCCTCTGCCTCCAGAGTGCTGGGATAGATGGTGTATGCTGCAGCTTCTGCTGAATTACTTTTGTAAGGTATAGTAGTGAGTGAGGCATGTGAGACTCCAGTTTCGGTAAGAAATGGCATTTGGATCCGAGCACTGGATCCGAACCCTGGATCCCAATCCTCATTTTCCAGCTGTGTGATCTTAAGCTACTTTCAGAGCTGCCTTTGCGTACTCTGAAACTAAGGAAGACACTCCTTCCTGGGGTGTGCTTTAGGTCTTTTAGGCCTTAAATCTTTCAGCTACCTTAAACAACAGATCGCAATCTAAACACCTGGAGGCTCAAATGTGGCCTAAGCAGAAAGTCCTCCGTTTGGTTTCCTTTGCCCGATCAGAAGCAGCCTCCCAGCGCCGTGGGAACAGCTCTGAACAGAAGTAATGACACCTGGTGGATGAGGGTGACCAAGGCTGACTGCTTTTCCATCCTCAGAAACTCAGGCCTGACTGGTAGGCATGAGTCAGAGGCATCTCTGACCCTGAGGAGTGTGGTGACTCCCACCTGTCTCAAGGCTCCAGGACGCTGAGGCAGCTGCAGAGTAAGATCCTCTAAATGCCAAAGCGAGAGCCCTGCTGGGCAGGGTTTGTGCATGGCCTGAGCCAGGTAAAAGTCTGGCTCGGTGTCATCCTTCTTACTCCCCATTGGGCCAAAATCCCAATAAGCATATTCTTGAAAGCAGATGGCAATCAGCAGCAGCTTCTGGAAAGCTGAGAGTTGGAATTTGGACACACTCCCTCCAACCGTGACAGAAAGCTCAACTTGCCAGCTGAAGGGAAGCTCCTGGCCGAGGCCCAGCACCCTCCGTGGGAGCCTCCAGCCAGCCTGGCCAACGAGCATTCCCACCCATCACCGCAGCACTAGCGCAGCCAAGCATTTGGTCCGGAGTCAAATGCTACTGAAAATGTACACACAGATTGGGGCAGCCCTCTGCCTTCTGCCAAGACACCGAGTGCCCTTCTTGGCAGAAGACGGTCACCTCTGCCCTAGTGTCCCTCCAGCTGGCAGAGACTGTGCCTCTTCATCAGCAGCTGCAAATCCTAGGGCTTCCCCGTCCCCCAAAAAAAGTAGGTGGGAGGAGCTGAGGGATACCAAGAAGTGATCCTCTCCCCCCTCCCCCAACAGTAATGCTGTTTTGTCTCTAGAGCTCATCACCCAAGAAACCCTACACCTGAGGACCCCTGCTAGGCGAGCACACAGAGGGGCCTGGGGCTCTCTGACCTTGGCGAGCTAGTTGCTAATCTTCTAAGGAGTGGGCTGACTTTATGGCCAGCAGCTGTCCTTTTACCAGCCTATTAACAGTCTTTAATAGTCTGCGAGAGGAACATGAAGGGCCCAAGGCCGGAAGCTTCCTGTTTACCCGAGGTCTAAGAATGCCACAGCTGGGTTGGGCAGCCACAGTTTCAGAGGGAAGTCATTTCCTTCTAAGACCCTGCTAAGAAAATACAGACCAGACATTCCGAGGATCCAGAGGTGCATGCCTTTTTGTTCTTTAATGAAGGTGGGAAAGAGGAAGCTTTGACGAGTGTCTAGCAGTCCCTCTGGGGTGGGGCAAGCGGAAGTCTGCATGGAAAAATGTAAAGTATGGAGGCTTAGGGGATTTTAAATGGACTCTTCACCAGTTGCTCGTTAATGCCAATTTTGGACTAAGGAAGTCGTAGCCACGCCTCCTATCCTCAAGTGTCTATGGCAAGTTGCTGGCCAGCACACAGAAGCATGCATTAGGGAAGTGGTAAATTCTTTAAAAAGCACCACTTTCTAGTGTGTTTGTGTGAACACAACATCCCATAGCACATGCCTGGAAGTCAGAATTGCCCTCTTGTCGCCTGTTGGATCTTTCATTACGAGAGTCCTGGGAATCAAAGTTGGCATGTCAGGCCTGAGGATGAGCACCTTCACCAAGTGAGCCTCCTGCTGCTTCCAAAGTGGCATAAAAGGACACTTTTTGTTCTGTTTATTTGATTTATTTGTTTATTTATTTATTTTTGGTTTTTTTTCAAGGCAGGGTTTCTCTGTGTAGCCTTGACTGTCCTGGACTCGCTTTATAGACCAGGCTGTCCTCGAACTCACAGCAATCCACCTGCCTCTACCTCCCGAGTGTTGGAAGTAAAGGCGTGAGCCACTACCACCCAGCTTGAATTTTTTAAATGAGGATGAATTTAAGGTTTAGTTTGTTTTTTATTTTTTGTTGTTTTGTTTTGTTTCTTTGGCTTTGCGAGACAAGGTTTCTCTGTGTAGACTTGGCTGTCCTGGACTCTCTGTAGACCAGGCTGGCCTCGAACTCACAGCGATCCGCCTGCCTCCCGAGTGCTGGGATTAAAGGCGTGCGCCACCACGCCCGGCCCTTAACGTTTAGTTTGAAGATGATGTGATGGTGCGCACATGCAGTCCCTGACCTTGTAAGGACGGACAGGAAGATTGTGACGTTGAGACCAGTCTAATGTGGCACACGCCTTCAATCCCAGCGCTCGGGAAGCAGAGGCAGGTGAATCTCTGAGTTCAAGGCCGTCCTGGTCCACAAAGTGAATTTCAGGACAACCAAAGCTACATAGTGAGACCTGTGTTATAATAATGATTAAGATGCCATGAAACATCTGGTATAAAGGAGATTTATAGTGGGAAGGATGGGGAGAAATGGGGAGGGCAGCCATGACAGAAACAGAGACAGAGGGAGAGAAACCGAGAGCATAAGAGAGCACAGGATGGCAGGTGGGTCCTTTTTATGGGGCATACAACTGGCAGGCACCTGACCCCTGAAAGGCAGGCTAGTGGGAACATGCTAATAGCCTGTCTCAAAAAGGCATTGGGGGGCTGGAGAGATGGCTCAGAGGTTAAGAGCACTGGCTGTTCTTCTAAAGGTCCTGAGTTCAATTCCCAGCAACCACATGGTGGCTCACAACCATCTATAATGAGATCTGGTGCCCCCTTCTGTTGTGCAGGCAGAACACTATGTACAGAATAAATAAATCTTAAAAAAAAAAAAAAAAAAAAGGAAGAAGAAGAAGCAGCTGGCCAGGTGTGGTGGCTCACACCTTTAATCCCAACATTTGGGAGGCAGAGGCAGGCGGATCCCTGTGAGTTCAAGGCCAGCCTGGTCTACAAAGTGAGGCCAGGACAGCCAAGGCTACACAGAAAAAATAATAAATTTTTAAAAAATTTTTTAAAAAGAAAATGCTAACAAAAGGATAGCTGCACCAGGTGTGATGGCACACGCCTTTAATCCCAGCACTCTGGAGGCAGAGGCAGGCAGATTGCTGTGAGTTCAAGCCAGCCTGGTCTGCAAAGCGAGTCCAGGACAGCTAAGGCTACACAGAGAAAGCTTGTCTCAAAAAAACAACCAAACAAAACCACCACCACAGCAACAACTCCTGCCCCAACCAAAGGATAGCTGCATTTGGCCTTGTTGGGTATATCGTGCCGTCAGTCCATCCATACAGTAGGAAAAGTGGACTCCGACCCAAAAAGAAGAGTTGGGCGCCATCCGCAGAGATAACCTCATTGCAGCTGAGATGGGACGGGACTGTCCAAAGGAGTGGAGAGAGATGAGGGAAGGGATTGTAAGGCTTCGGGCAAGTGGCTGGCCCTGCCTAGGTCTGCCTCCTCATCTGCATGTGGAGCTCTGTCATCCAGGTAGAGCTAGGCTGCTCCTAATGTTCCCTTGTGCAGGGGAAGGAGTGTGAAAGGTCCTCCCCCTCCCAGGGGCTATATAAGCCATTGATGGTTGCTGGGGGCAGAGGGGATGCTGAAGCTCTTGGCTGACCTAATTCAAGTCATTGGTTCATCGAGCTAGACTCTTCGGTTTGTTGCTGGTGCCCTGACTTAGGCAGGCAGACATGTGTTCATATCTCCCCAAGGAAAGCTAATGAACTGGCTGTAAGGACCTGGCAGCATGGACCCCACAGAGTAGCATGGAACAACACAGTGCAGTGGGTAGCACATAGTGACAGCATCACTGTCATTAAGTGATAAGAGGCAAATAGCATTCTGGGGAGGAGGGAGAAGAAAGAAGAAGAGCTGGATAGATAATTCATTCTATAAAAAAAATGCTTGCCGCACACCATTAATCCCAGTGCTCGGGAGGCAGAGGTAGGCGGGTCTCTGTCACTGCGAGGCTAGCCTGGTCTATAAAGTTACTCCAGGACAGCCAGGGCTACACAGAGAAACCCTGTCTCAAAAAACCAAAAAGACAGGAGGGGCCGGGGAGGTGGCTGGAGCCCCAGAGGTGTGTAACTAGCATCTGTTCACTCCCACCTGAAAAAAAGGAAGGTTGTGTGCAGCCTCCACACGAAGGTATGCAATGCACTCACACGTGAACACAAATAATTCAAAGGTTCAAGTGCTACACGGGGAAAAGAAAAGCTGCGGCAAGGCTGGCAGGGCTGGAGCAACTCTAAGGGGAGAGTGTGTATTCAGTGCGCATGCATGAGGAAAGGCTGCCCATGTGTCCTCTAATTCTGGACAAGTGCCAGCAGGCCAGCCCTGGGCTACACGATGAGTGTGTGTGTGAGGTTCTCTATGTAGCCTTGGCTGGCCTGAATTTGCTCCGTAGACCAGGCTGGCCTCAGAGATCTGCCTGTCTCTGCTTCGCAAGTGTTGGGATTAAGGTACGTGTCACCATGCTAGGCCACACAGCGAGCACTTTAAAAATAGATAATTAAATAAATAAAACCTTTGTTACATTTTCGGGGTGTGTGCATGCCATAGCACATGTGCAGAGGCCAGTCCTTCCAGCATGTGTCATCAGCGGGCTGAACTCAGGTTTTTTTGACCAGGTAGTAAGTGCCTTCACTCATTAAGCCATCCCACCGGCCCACAGTAGTGTTTTCTTCTTTTTTTTTTTTTTTAAATATTTATTTATTATGTATACAGTATTCTGCCTGCATGTACTGCATGCCAGAAGAGGGCACCAGATCTCGTTGTCGATGGTTGTAAGCCACCATGTGGTTGCTGGGAACTGAACTCATGACCTCTGGAGCGGCAGTTAGTGCTCTTAACCACTGAGCCATCTCTCCAGCCCCACGGTAGTATTTTCTAAAGGCTCTTGGTTCAGTCCCCAAGAAGAAAGTAAAGGAGAAAGAGGAGGAGGGAAAGAGAAAAAGACACTGAATTTAGAGATTAGGAATGAAGTGGAAGGTAAGCGTGCCGTCATAAAAACCACTTTAAAAAAAAAACATTCAGGAGCCTGGAGGGATGGCTCAGCACTTGAGAGCACTGTCTGCTCTTCCAAAGGACCCAGGTTCAATTCCCATCACCCACATGGCAGCTCACAAGTGTCTGAACCTTGACATCCTCACACCAATGCGCAGAAAATAAAAAATAGTTATTTTAAAAAAATTCAGTGCTTCATAAGTCCTTTTTTTGTTGTTTTGTTTTTTGTTTTTTTATTTTGTTATGTTTTGTTTCATTTTGTTTTTCGAGACAGGGTTTCTCTATGTAGCCTTTGCTGTCCTGGACTCCCGCTGGCATCAAACTCACATAGATTCACCTGCCTCTGCCTCCCTGAATGCTGGGATTACAAGTGTGTGCCATGCCTGGCTTAATACTTGCTTTTTTGAGACAGAATCTCACTGTGTAGCCCTGTCTGGCCCAGAACTCAGATCTGTTTCTTTCTCCCTACTAGGATCAAAGCAATGAGCCACCACCACACACTGACACATTCCCCTCCCCCCTCTCCCCCCTCACACACACACACACACATACACACCATACAGACTTTCTATGCTCACCCCAGCTCTGAATAATGACAATGAAACAATAATAACAGCATTAGCCCTTAACTTACTGTTGTTCACAGCTAGCTTTTATTTATTTGGGGGGGGGTATTTGTTTGTTTTTTTCTTTTTTTTTTTGTTTGTTTGTTTGGTTTTTGGTTTTTTTAAGACAGGGTTCCTCTGTGTCACCATGACTGTCCTAGACTCACTTTGTAGACCAGGCTAGTCTTGAACTCACAGCAATCCACCTGCCTCTGCCTCCTGAGTGCTGGAATTAAAGGCATCCGCCACCACGGCCCCCGGCCTCACAGCTAGCTCTTACAGCCGATGTTTACCCCTTTGTATTAACCCATGTTCTGCCATGTGGTTCTTCACCTCTTCATCTTCTCAGCCCCAGCACCCTGCCTCTTCCTCCCTGTCAGGCTGGCCAATCTTTTTATTCCCCCACCCCCGCCCCCAAGTCCTGCCGCCCTTTCCTGCCTTGGCTATTGGCTGGTCAGCTCCTTATATTCCCAATCAGAAAGTGATGGAGACAGGCCCGGGAGGTGGTGGTGCAAGTCTGTAATCCCTGCACTTGAGAGGCAGAGGCAGGTGGATCTCTGTAAATTTGAGGCAAGCCTGGTCTACAGAGCGAGTTCTAGGACAGCCAAGGCTACACAGAGAAACCCTGTCTCGAAAAACAAAAACAAAACAAAAAACACTGAGGTGATGCTTAACAATAATAAAGTCAGATCTGTACTCAGCTCTTGGCTGGTACAGAAATTATTTAAATATACAAAGTCTTTACACAATGCCCAAAAACACCACTGCAGCATCCTCTCTCCCTGCGTATGCACACACACACACACACACATACTCCACAAAGAGAATTCCTGGGAATTGGTTTTCTTCTAATACCAGTAAGTTCCGGGGGTCAAAAGCAGGCCATCAGGTTGGTGGCAAAAAGCACTTTTGCCCCGCTGAGCCAGCCCTCTGACCCAGAAGTTTCTGTCTTGTTTACATCGTAGGGGCCTATCCTATCCAGACATTGGGAAGCCAGCCTTGGTTTCCTGACTTAGCCCTGCTCTGTCTTCCCAGATTCCTCTACTTCCTGAAGGGCACTGAGGGGTCAGACTGGAGGATGCTAACACTGCTGTCACCAACCTTCTAGGGAACAGAACTGACCTTTATAGCAAGGGAGGAAAAAACAGGTCACCATGTTCCAAATACTGAGAAATTCTTGGTGGTTTATCTGAAATTCAAATCCTGTACTTTAACTTACTAAACCTCGTGGCCCCTATGAGGAAGCCCAGCACTCAGGAAGACTGACACTCAGACATTTATATGGCAATGCCTTTCTGTGCCAAATACCTGTTTTTCCTTACAGAAATCATTTACCCCAACCCCGCACAGTCATTGTACTAAGCACACAGTCCCTCAGTCAGCTTCAGAAGTAATTACTGGTGCACCGACGCATTAAACAAATCCTCTGCACTTCACAAATACACTCAGTGTCCATGGTGGGGCAAGAAAGGGTGAAGTTGGGTCAGACTCCCATTTAAAAAGGGGAAGCAAAGGAAGGTGGGGCCCCTGGCCAAAACCCATCTCAATTCTTACTGGTCAGGCGTAGCAAAACCCCTCTTGGGATTAGGGCAGTTTCCTTGATTAGATCTTGATTTCCCTATTGGGAGGACCCTTGGTCCATTGTCTGTTCTGGCTCCCTCCCTTTCCTGAACACACTGAATTCTGAACGTCTTCTGTGGTGGCGTCCTCAGGAGCACATTAGAGATGGGCCTTAGGAGTATGGCCTCCTTGGGAAATGGTTAGCTTTCACCACTGGCTCCCTATAATCGTAAGGCTTAGTCAGTTGGAGGCTGTCTGGGGATGGGACTTAATATATGCTCAGAGGCCGCGGGTGGTGGCACACACCTTTAATCCTAGCACTCGGGAGGCAGAGTCAGGTGGATTGATGTGAGTTCGAGGCCAGCCTGGTTTACAAAGCAAGTCCAGGACAGCCAAGGGCTACACAGAGAAACCCTGTCTCGAAAAAAAAAATGCTTAGAGGCCTCTGGCATCCAAGCCTGATGACTTGAGTTTGATTCCCAGAGCCACATAATGGAAGAAGAAGACCATCTCTTGTAAATTGTCCTCCAGCTGCTGCATGGGCACAAACGGGAAGGGACACACATGCAGACACACAATAAATAGTTAAATTGCAAATATTTATACTCTTCTAAATTTAATTGTTTAAGTATTTTGTCTGCATGTGCACTATGTGGGTGCAGTTCCCAAGAGACCAGAAGGGGTGTCAATCCCCTGGATCTGGAGTTGCTGACAGCTGTGAGCTGTCCCGTGGGTGCTGGGAATCAAACCTCTGCTCCCTGGAAGAGCAAACGATCCAGCCCTATATACATATAAAGGCCCCTCTGCTGCTATCTACTATGTTTTATAGCTCTGTGCCCCAAATTCTCCCCTCCCCTGACTTCCTTTCTCGGTCCGGCTATGAGGTACTGGAGCTCTGCATAGAAAACCACATAACTAGCTGGGCAGTGGTGGCTCACATTTTTAATCCCAGCACTTAGGAGGCAGAGGCAGGTGGATTGTTGTGAGTTCAAGCCCAGCCTGGTCTAAAAAGCGAGTTCCAGGATGGCTACATAGAGAAACCCTGTGTGGGAAAAAGCAGAAAGGAAGAAAGAACTTCACATGTAACTGCCCCAGGCAGCCACAGGGTTAGGCTCTGCCACTAAAGGCCACAAGAGGGCGACCGTGAGGCCAGAAGAGGAAGCAAGGCGTTTACTCCTTCAGTTGCCTTCTGGTTCCCATGGGGGAGGGCTAGGACCCTCACACTCCTTCTCTCCTGCAGTTGCTGTCAGTGAACTTTGGAGGTGTGCTGCCCCAGCAACAGTCACAGGACCAACTCCTTAGCATCCACTCAGAGACACCAGCAACCAGCCAGTAATTTCCTTAGAGGTCTGGATGGGTTGCCTGCAAGTGCAGAGACAGTAGGCAAGAGTGCCAGACTTTTCCAACATGGGAGGGGCTCTACCCAGTGCCCCCCAGGGGTCCCAGACTCAGTAATTCCAAATTCATGGCTTTGCTTCCTGGTCTAGACAGTAGAGATGCTTCATAACCGCTTGCTTGCTTTATTTATTTATTTATTTATTTATTTATTTATTTATTTATTATACAGTGCTCTGTCTGCATGTACCCCTGCAGGCCAGAAGAGGGCATCAGATCTCATTATAGATGGTTGTGAGCCACCATGTGGTTGCTGGGAATTGAACTCAGGACCTCTGGAAGAGCAGTCAGTGCTCTTAACCTCTGAGCCACCTCTCCAGCCCCCACTTGCTTCTTCTTAACTTTTATAG
>OU015754.1:66679323-66717754 GCA_907169655.1 Acomys percivali | reverse complement strand
CCCCCCGCTCCCAGCCCCGGGCCCGCGCCGGGCGCGCCGCGCTGGAGCACCAGCGGCAGCGGCAGTGGCAGCGGGAGCCTGGGCCGTCGGCCGCGGCGTAAGTGGGAGGTGTTCCCGGGCCGCAACCGCTTCTACTGCGGCGGCCGCCTCATGCTGGCCGGCCACGGCGGCGTCTTCGCGCTCACGCTCCTGCTCATCCTCAGCACCACCGTCCTCTTCTTCGTCTACGAGTGAGTTCGCGCCCCCCGCCCCCCCCACCCTCCCGCGGTGCGTCCCCGGCCGCCGGTCCTTCTTCGCCCGCATCCCTGTGTCCTCCTGCCTCCGCCAGCCCTGGACCCCCGCACCCCTCTTGGCCACCCGGACCTTAGATGTCCTGCCCTGGTCACCGGGGCTTCTGCGGGGTCCCTTAGGTCCTCCTGTCCTCCTATCCCTGGCCAGCTCTTGCCTATCCCAGGCTCTTTCTTACACCTCTAGGCATCTTTCATTCCTATCCTCAGACAAGCAAGTTTTTGTGTCCTTTGGCTGTGGACACGCTACCGTGAAGATACTGCAGGGTCCTGGCTCCCTCAGACTGTCCCCTCACCCCCCACTTTCCCCTCAGTCATGCTGGTCCTGGGGCTCCAAGGCAGTCCTCTGTAAAGGGCCTCTCAAACTACCCTTCTCTCTCCTGCGATTTTCCTTAGTTTCTCCAAAGCTTCTTCCTGACCCTCCCTTAGCTCCCTGGTCCTCCAGGTGGCTCTCCCACCCTGACTTGGCTCTCCTCTTTCCTCTCTGGACACTCGGGAGCATCCCTGGGTGGTGTTCCCCCACCAGGACAGCGGCATCACTCCTTTTCACGGAAGAGACTTGGGTGCTTTCACGTGACAGGTCTTAACGTGCTTCTGACCTTTTTTTTTGCTGTGACCTAGGGTTGGCCTACACTGCCTCTCCATCTTAAGGACTGAAGGATGGAGGGGTGGGTGTTTACCTATGGCTTTCTCAGGGCCGCCCATGCACCCAGTTTTCACCCCAGCCTCAGCCTCTAGCAGGAGCCACCTGCCGTGTGACTCCCTGCAAATGCTCCCACACACACACACACACGCACGCACACCCACCCACCCACCGGGTGAGCCCCACCTTCCCCTCCTACTTCTGGAAGTTCTTGGAGTTGGCCTCTTTTTATTATTCAATTTAGTGAAGAACTTCATCTCTGGAGCCAGGGGACATGGCTCAGATCCCAGCTCCACCTCCCACTAATTGTGTGGCCTGGGGCAGTCACTTCATCTCTCCCAGCCTCAATGTCCTCCTCTTCTGTGAAATGGAGACTTGAACAGTACCCACCTCCGGAGCTTCTGTTGAACTTGGTACCTTGTCACGCATGCAAGCTTTCAACTGTTTGTGAAATTTTATTTTTATCACTCGTTAATTCTTCTGCGTGCAAGTTTCCAGCCCTTGATGTTGGCAGCTATCGCTACTGTGTGTGTTCACCAAAAAAATCACTTCCGGGGGGCATGTGGTCGTGGGGAGGCTGTCCAAAAGACCAGTTCTCAGGTGCCTTTGCAGGACCTGGATTATGTGTCTGCAACTGCAAGGTGAAGACTTGCTCCCTCTCCACCGTCCCTCCAAAATGCCCTGTCCTTCCCCTGGGTCAGGATGGGAAAAGGTTCTGGAGGCGGGGTGGCATTGGGGGGGGGGGTTGGGCAGGAGGGGACGTTTACACAGAGAACTGCTGGCAGCCCAGCTTGAACCTACTATTGCCTCTCTGGGTGCTGAGGGGAAATGCTTTTCTCAGAGTCCCTGGGCCACTCTGCGAGGTGGTGCTCACACCCAGGGTTATGACCCACGCAGGAGGAAGTACTGCTGACAAAGTTGTCTTATGATCCTTCGGTAATAAGATTTGACCACTCCGGAGTCTGAACTTCTGGGTGGGTCTCTTCTTGGTGGTAAGTCACTGCCCTCAGCCAGGGAGGAAGGGACAGTTCCTGTGCTCAGGGAGAACAGACCAGTCAGTCACCTTGGCTTCCATCACCTGTTTTACTTGGGGTGGTGACTTTGGGCTCAGGGTTTGGTGTGTGGGGCTTGCTCAGAGGACTCAAAGGAGGAACCAGAGTGGTGCAGTCACCCTTAGGGAGGCGAGGACAAGGATGCTGAGTGATGCCTCACTCCCCGCTGCTCCGGGGAGGGTCCAGGCAGCTCTTGGGGGGAGACCTTTCCTGCCGCAGATGGTTTTGCTTCCGTTTGGTAGGTTGTGACGTAGCTTCCCAGCTTCTGCCTCACTTCTCTCCTTCCACACAGCAGCCATGGTCCCTGACATCAGAATTCAGCCTCCCTGGTTCTCCCTCTAGTTAAGAGCCAGCGCTGTGGCCTCTGCTCCCCCTAACCCTCCTCTCTGAGTTATCCTCTCAGGCTTATTGGCCTGAGGGCTCACTCTTTTTATTTTTTATTTTTGGTTTTTTGAGACGAGGTTTCTCTGTGTAGCCTTGGCTGTCCTAGACTGGCTTTATAGACCAGGCTGGCCTCGAACTCACAGCAACCCGCCAGCCTCTGCCTCTCGAGTGCCTGCGGGCTCACTCTTACCTCAGGGCCTTTGTACTGTATGGAGCCTCTCAGTTCATTCCCTTCTCTTCCCTCTTTCCTTGTCTGCCTATACTGTATATACATGCTTGCTTGGTCTCTTCATGTCTGTCTTTTCTGTGAGAGCATAGTAAATCTCCACAGTGCTCCGTATTTAGTGTCTAGAGCCAGTGCAAGGGATAACAGTCAGTGCTCAACACACAGCAGATGCTGGTTGAATGAATGGACAGATCACTTGATGGGAGTGTGAAGCCGCCAGCTTGTAATTGGCAACCTGGCTGGGTGACCTTGAATCTGGCTGTGGAAATCAGAGCCTTGGTATTGGTGTTTCCTGAGGGCTCTCTAAGCCCCTGGCTTTGTTCCCCAGACCCAGGCTTGTGAGTGAACTGAGTGAGCTGTCTGCCATGATACCCAGAGCCTGACTGGTTCTGTTGGAGGGTTGGACATGAAGAGATGTGTAGTGCACAGGGTAGTCAGTCCGCTTGGAGCCCTTGGCTTTGGCAGGCTCCATCCTTAGGAAAGGCCTCTGCAGGCTTTAGGAGCACATGCCCTGGGTTTGCTCCCTGCCTCTGTGGACCCCTGACCCCAAGCTCCACAACAGATGCATCTCCCAAGCAGCCCCCACCCCGCTATATGCTCCTGGCTTCAGTGGAAAGGCGGTAGCTAGCCGCAGTTGGTGCCATGAACTCCCCCCAGTATTTTGAAAGCTCTTGATCCGAGTTGTTTAAACTTCCTGAACTACATCTGTGACCTTTGGAGCATAAGGGCAGAGGGTCCCCGTGAAGATTTGAGAAATGCACGTAAAACGCGCAGTGGTATGTCTAGCACGTAGTGACTATATGTATGTCAGCACTTGATTAATAACCGTGTGATTGATTCTGAGACAGGATCTTACTGTGTAGTCCTAGCTGGCCTCGAACTCACAAAGATCTGCCTGCCTGTGTTTCCCAGTGCCTCAGACTCTCAGGAATCTCCTTTCTCAGCCTCTCAGGTGTCATGATCATAGAGGCATGTAGCATCATGTCTGGCTTGTATTGATATTGATTTGATATTGTCATCATTACTGTTGTTGCTATGGTTTTCACTTTGTGCTGCTGGAGACTGAACTCGGGGCTTTATGTGTGGTAGACAGCATTCTAGCACTTAGCTATACCCCAGCCTGCAGGTGTCATTCATAGTGACTTACTGACTAGGGCAGTATCTAAGACATAGGAAATCTTCAAAAGATGGCAGTAGATGCCTCGATGGTAAAGTGTTTACCTGGCATGTACAAGGCATTGGGTTTGGTCTGTAGTACTGAGAAAAAAATATGGTGGCTACTTTTTCTGCATGAAGGGACACCATTTCTTGGATAGGTATTTCCTGGGTAACACCAAGGAATGCTCTCTGTGTCCACCAGAAACTTGTCGCTTAGCAGGATAAAGGCAGGCAACATATTCACAGATAAGCGGTTAATTTTTATTTTATTATTATTATTATTATTATTATTTTCAACACAAGGTTTCTCTGTGTAGCCTTGGCTGTCCTCTACTCACTTTGTAGTCCAGGCTGGCCTCGAACTCACAACGATCCGCCTGCCTCTGCCTCCCGAGTGCTGGGATTAAAGGCGTGCCCCACCACGCCCGGCTCCTGGAACTGGTATTAAAAATGGTTGTGAGCCATGTGTGGATGCTGGGAGCTGAACCCAGGTCCTCTGCAGGAGCAGCAAGTGTTCATAACCACTGGGCCACAGTCTCTACTAACATTTTAAATAATACCGTGCAGAAAATAGCCTTGGGGAGGACTGCTTTATATAAACTGTCACTGGGCATGGTGGCATGCGCCACCTTTATTCCCAGCACTTGGGAGTCAGAGGCAGGCAGATCTCTGTGAGTTTGAGGTTAGCTTAGTCTACAAAGCGAGTCCAGGACAGCCAAGGCTGCACAAGGAATCCCTGTCTCGAAAAACCAAAAAAAGAAAAAAAGAAAAAAACAAACAAAACAAGCTGTCAAGGAAGGTCCTCTTGAGAAACCCTGTCTCGAAAAACCAAAAAAATAAAAATAAAAAGAAAGGTCCTCTGAGGTAGGAAAGAGGACCGCTTGTGTAGGCACTGTCACGAGGCTGATGTGGTGTGAGCAGACGGGCACAAGAGGAGAGTCCTGTAGGATGAGGCTGGGGCACCCCAGTAAAGCTTAGGCCATGGCTGGCCTACTAGGCAGGTTGAGAATTTGGATTCCATTCATTGCAGTCAGAGGCTTTCAAACAGGGCAGTGACAAGGTCTGATTTACATGTGCAGAAAGTGACTGTGGCTTTGAAATGGACAGCAGAGTGACAAGAAGACTGGCCATAGGGGGCCTCCCCATAGGTTCCCTTCACCCTAAAGTTAGGCCCCTCCACAATAGCTGGTACTTCTAGGACATTACAGCCTTAAAATGGAGGGAGGGCTTTAAGAGGGATGCGGAGGCCTGTGGGATGCTCCTCCTATTAGGGGGACCTGACATCCCTGCAAGCTGTCTTTGGAGCCAGCCTGGGTCAGGAGCCTGAGAGAAAGAACCCCTCCCTACACTTAGTGTCCAGTGTCTAGGGCAGGGGCTGGGGCATGGGCTGGGGCTCGGGCAGGGGCTGGGGCAGGAGCTGGGGCAGGGGCTGGGGCAGGGGCAGGGGCTGGGGCAGAGGCAGGGGCTGGGGCATGGGCTGGGACTGGGGCATGGGCTGGGGCTGGGGCAAGGGATGGGGCAGGGGCTGGGGCAGAGGCAGGGGCTGGGGCAGGGGCTGGGGCAGGGACTGGGACTGGGGCATGGGCTGGGGCAGGGGCTGGGACAGGGGCAGGGGCATGGGCTGGGGCATGGGCTGGGGCAGGGGCAGGGGCTGGGGCAGGCCCACGCTGTTCTCCATAGCCCTCCCCTCATTCTTCTGTGTTTGGCTGTAGTGTCATCTCCTTATGGGCCTTTCTTAGTCCACAGCACACAGCGCCCTGTGTGAAGTTCCCTCTTTACTGGGTTCTTTTCCCCAGTCAACCATGAGCCACAAGGCAGAGAGACTCTTGTCATATCCATAGTCATTATTCCTGCTGTTTATTGAGGGTGTTACCTGGCACAAAAAAGAACTCAGTAAATGTTTGGGGAGCGACTGACTGACTGACTGACTGACTGACTGGCCCCGATGGAAGGTTATCTAAAGTACAGCCCCCTTGGTACCAGCTTCCTGAGTTCTACGTCTACTAAACAAATTCTGAGGCTGCGGCTCAGTACTGGGACCAGGCTGGAGAGATGGCTCACTGATTAAAAGCACTGGCTGCTCTTCCAGAGGACCCAGGTTCAATTCCTAGCACCCACATGGTGGCTCAAGCCATCTCTAACTTTCATCCCAAGGGGTCCAACCTTCTGGCTTCTTCAAGCACCAGGCATGCTCATAGCATATAGGCAGACTTGCAGGCAAAACATCCATACACAGAAAATAATAAAATAATATTTTTCTTTGGTTTTTCGAGACAGGGTTTCTCTGTGTAGCCTTTTTTTTTTTTTTTTTTTTTTTAATTTTAATGTATGTGCATTGGTGTGAGGGTGTCAGATCTTGGAGTTACAGATAGTTGTGAGCTGCCATGTGGGTGCTGAGAGTTGAACCTGGGTCCTTTGGAAGAGCAGGCAGTGCTCTTAATCACTGAGCCATCTCTCCAGCCCATCTGTGTAGCCTTGACTGTCCTGGACTCACTCTGTAGACCAGGCTGGCCTGGAACTTCGAGCAATCCACCTGCCACTGCCTCCCGAGTGCTGGGATTAAAAGCGTGCACCAGCCGGGCATGCCTTTAATCCCAGCACTTGGGAGGCAGAGGCAGGCAGATCGCTGTGAGTTTGAGGCCAGCCTGGTCTACAAAGTGAGTCCAGGACAGCCAAGGCTACACAGAGAAACCCTGTCTCAAAAAACAATAAATAAATAAATAAATAAATAAATAAATAAATAAATAAATAAATAAAAGCGTGCACCACCACGCCTGGCCAAAATAATACTTCTTTTTTTAATGCTGGGTACTGACTGACCTGGTCATAGTATTGTGTTCACATGTAGTCCTGGCTCTTGGTGGCGCTGAGGTAGGGACAGGCATTGAGTCCAGGGGTTCAGAGATAGCCCAGGGAGCCCCTTTCTTTCTGTTTCCATCTCTGTCTCTGTTTGTCTGTGTGTCTATCTCTCTCTCTGGTTTTTAATTGCATTTCATTTATTTTGTATACATGTGCTTGTGTGTGTGCCGGGGTATGAACGTGAGGTAGGAGGACATACCCCTCCCCACCCCCTCACCCCCCCACCCCCCCACCCCCCCGTGTGAGTCATTTTTCTCTGTTCATCATGTGTGTTCCAGGACCAAACTCAGGCCATCAAGCTTGGTAGCACTTCTACATGCTGAAACATCTCACTGGTGTGCTTTTTTTTTTTTTTTTTGTCTTTTGTTTAGTTTTGGGAGCCGGGGCTTGAGACAGAATTTCATATAGTCCAACTTGGCCTTGAACTCATGATTTTCCTGCTTGGGCCTTCTGAGTGCTGGGAATGCGTGTGTGCTGCCACAAAAAAAGAAGGCTAGGTACGGTGGTACCTATGTATTCAGGAGGTAGAGGCAGAAAAATAAAGAGTTCAAGGCCAGCCTGGGCTACTTAGAGAGTTTCAAGCCAGTTTGGGCTCTCTGGCAAGTTCCTGGAAGCAGGAAGGAGTGAAGGAAGATGGGCTTCCCTGCCAGGGTGAGGTGAGGGAGACTATCTGCCATTGGAGTAAGTCCAGGATTGACTAGTAATGTCTGCCCTGGGCACTCATGGAGAGTGGCTGCACTCACCTCCAGCTGCACTTCAGGATGAGGCTCTTTTCAAGAACATGGTATCTGGGGCAATCAATACCAGGGAGCCCTGGGGTAACCTGAACTCTCTTCTCTCCTAGCTGTCCCTACCTGGCTGTCCACCTGACCCCAGCCATCCCCGTCATCGCTGCCATCCTCTTCTTCTTCGTCATGAGCTGCCTCCTGCAGACCAGTTTCACTGACCCTGGCATCCTACCCCGGGCCACCATCTGTGAGGCAGCTGCCCTGGAGAAGCAGATCGGTGAGGCTCTCTCTCTCCCTTAGCCCGTGAGTGCTGTAGCTACCGGCTCCATATTCTCGGATGTGAGAGGAGACCTGGTTTTCTCACACAGTACTTTGCTAGGCTAGAGCAGTAAGCAGGGTGGGCTGGAGCTGACACTGTGATAGAGGGAGACAGGCAGCAAGCAAGCAGACAAGTAACTAAAAAAGAAATGCCGGCATAGCCGGGCGTGGTGGCGCACGCCTTTAATCCCAGCACTTGGGAGGCAGAGGCAGGCGGATCGATGTGAGTTCGAGGCCAGCCTGGTCTACAAAGCGAGTCCAGGACAGCCAAGGCTACACAGAGAGACCCTGTCTCGAAAAACCAGAAAAAAAAAAAAAAGAAATGCCGGCAGCCAGCACAGAGCTGGGTGCTTCCAGGGTGCCGGGCAATGCTTTAAGCCGTCTGTATGCATGACTACTGAAGCCCCATAAGCCAATGAGGTCAGTACTGTTACTCGCTTCCTGGTCATTCGTTAAATGAGACGCAGAGAGGTTTAAGTACATGGTTCAAGTCACACAACTGAAGCCGTGCAGCGGTGGCCCAGGCCTTTAATCCCAGCTCTTGGGAGGCAGGCGGATCTTGGTGAGTTCGAGGCCAGCCTGGCTTACAGAGCGAGTTCCAGGATAGCCAGAGCAACATAGCAAGACCCTGACTCAGAAACAAAACAAAACAAAACAAAAGCAAAAATCACAGTAAGTTCTAGAACTACGATAGTCTTTTTTTTTTCCCCCAGACCAGGTGTCATGTAGTCTAGGCTGGCTTCAAACTCACTGTGCAGCTGAAGACGCCTCCATCTCTGGTCTGGCTCCGTCTCCTAAGGGCTGGGTTTATGAGCATGCTCCCACTCTCAGCTAAATGTTTGTGTACTCTTTATTCATTGAATCATGAAACATTTATTGGACTCCTGCTGTGTGCCAGGAGCTGTTCCAGATGCGGGTGACAGAGGCATGAAGGGAACTGACAGTAATCTCTGCCCTCAGGGAGGGTGAGGTGACATGCCAGGGTAGACAGTAAACAAACAAATAGGATGTTAGGGAAAAGAAGGAGGACTAGGGGAGGCAGGGGAAGGAGGTGATGTCTGAGCCCAGAGGTACGGGCCTGGCGAGGAGGGCGTGCACGGGCTGGGTTACCCTAGGGGGTCAGGACAAGCCCTGGATGCTGTGGTAGGAAGATGAGGTCTGGAGGAGGGAAAGGCTGGGTGCCCAGGAGCAACCTGAGTAGAGGAGAGAGCTGGGTCCCAGGCCAGGATCTTTTCCTCTGGGGTGGCCTCACCCCAGCTTCTTCCTGCTAAGAAGTGACTCGCGGATGTTTGCACACCTCCAGGGTTTCCGGTCATGGTTGGCTCTTTGCCCTAAGAAGGCAGTGTTCACGCAGGCTTTTAATCGCCTCGCTGGCCTGGTGAGATCTAGTGACCTGTAAATGTCAGAGCCAGGCATCTATCTCCAGGAATCATTTTTGCTGACTCTGGAGCCGCTCAGGAGGGCACAGGAGGGGACATCTCTCAGTTTGGCCTCCTCTGCCCTGGATGGGGGCAAGGTGGCGGGGAGGGGCAGCCACACCCATGGCCTTCCTCTAGAAGCTAACTTCCTTCCCCTTTGCACAGCCAAGGCCTCACCGTTCAGATCTTCAGTGTATGATGACGTAGGCTGCAGGGCAGCCGCTGGGTTCACCTTCCCTTCGCTCAGGCTGATCCTGAGATGGGATTATTGTGCAGCTCAACCTGTCTGGCTGCCTAGAATCCCCTGGCTTCTGAGCTGCTTGGCCGGTAACAGCAGTAATCCCCGTGTTTGGGGAGAGCCTGGCTGTGTCTCCAGTACCCTCCACCATGATCCCCACAGACCTTCACATATGCAGAGGCTGAGCCCATTGCCCGGATGTGCCTCTGTGAACCCAAACAGGGAGTCACAGGGCCAAGGGTGAGGGGAGATGAGGGGGTGGGTACCCTCTTCCTACGCTCCAGGCTTTGTGTTTAGGGGTGGCAGCAGGACGTGCCCCTTCCATCCTTCCATCTGCACTTCAGTATCCCGTATCCTGGGCCAGGCCTCCTATGGCACATTCCCAGATACCATTTTCCTCTCCTGGTCTTGGGCTTCATGGCAGCCATGATGGAGTTGCTCTTCGCTGCGGTGTGTGGGCGAGGGAGATGGACGTGGGTGTCTAGCTCACCTGATCACCGTGCAGGGAGCTCGGTGGTGTTAGCTAAAGAATGGGTGCACGGAAGGATGACCAAGGAATGAGAGGCTCTCCTTGCTGCCCTGGGGGCATCTGAGAAGTTTTGGGGGCTCCTCAGGAGGACATGGTGGGTTCATGCAGTTGAGTGCTGGCTCCTGGCAGCCAGCTGGAGGATAAGAATCTAACGCCAGGAGGCTGACCTGAAGCCAGTAGGGTCAGGTCCCTGTTAGATGGAGAGAGATGATGGGAAGAGGCTTAGGAAGGCGATGGAGGTGGGAGGCGGAGGGCGAGGGGCAGGCGGGGTGTCTTCCTTGTATGAGGCTTTGAGAGGTGATGGTTGCCACCCCGTGAAGTTCTGTTGGACTTCAAGTCAGGCAGCTGCATGAATGGAGCTCTCCAGGCAGATGAAAGAGCAAGAGAGAGCAAGACTAGGCATGGGGCTGCTGAGCAGGCCATGTTAGAAGGAACACGCTGGGTAGTGCAGAGAATTAGGGAAGCCATATTTAGAAGGATGGCATGGAATCAGGGCCTAAGACTCATCTGGGAACAGCCAAGTCTGAACGTGGCATCGTCGGGACCTTTAAATTCTCAAGCCTGAGTTGAGCCTAGATTTTGAAATGTGTCCAGGAAACTGCTGTCACGGCTGAAGCACGGTTCCCTGAAGGGGACTAAGGTCCCTGAGCCTGTCCCATCAGCCTCATGTGTGTGCTCCTACCTGACCCCTGGGCCCTCTCCAGGGCAGGGTGCCACATTTCCTTCAGGACTCTGCCAACCAGGCCTCCGCTCCTGCTTTCTCCCTTCAAGTGTAATTGTTTCTCTAAGACTTAGTTTCCCTTTCACCCTCCAAAGCTTAGAATCTGACTGACTCACCAGGCGTGGTGGCAGAGGCAGGCAGATCTCTTTGAGTTCGAGGCCAGCCTGGTCTACAAAGCAAGTCCAGGACAGCCAAGGCTATCATAGAGAGACCCTGTCTTGAAAAAACAAACAAACAAACCCCATCCTTTTTGTTGTTATTGGGCAATGGTGGTGCAGGCCTTTAATCCCAGCACTCGGGAAGCAGAGGCAGGCGGATCTCTGTGAGTTCGAGGCCAGCCTGGACTACAAAGTGAGTCCAGGACAGTCAAGCCTACACAGAGAAACTCTTGTCTTGAAAAACAAAACAACAATATATTTTTTTTTCTTTTTTTGTAAAATGTATGAGTGTTTTGCCTGCCTGCCTGTATATATGTGCACCGTCCATGTGCACTCCTGGTATCTGCGGGTATCGGGAGGAGGCATTGGATCCTCTGGAACTGGAGTTGTGGGTGCCGGAAAACGAACTTGCATCCTCTGCAAGACTAACAAATGCTCTTAACCTCCGAGCCATCTCTCCGGCCCTTGCCACCATGTTTTTAGTGTTTTCCTTTTAAATGGTTCACTTTTTTATGAGACTGGTCCACAGAGCTAGTTCCAGATCACCCTGGTAAGACCCTGTGTAGCCCCTCCCAGAAGAGAGACAGTCGCTCTTAAAGTCTTATGCAATATAACAGTGCTTCTGTCACTGACAAACCCCATATGTAACCGCGGTCCAACATCATGCCAGTGAATGGCATCAGCACCTTCTTAGTGTGTGTAAGCACTCATGACATTTGTGTGGGGAACTCACCTACTGACACAGTGATGCAATTCATGAAACTTCGCTCACATGACATGTGACCGTGCATTTTAAAAGAGAAACTTATGTCAGCTGCAAGGGGACCCAGCCAGGCTCGCTTGTTCTGCACTGAAGGTTGTCATGTAGAGGAACGCCAGGCTGTAGGCTCTCTGGCCATTCTGGCTGTTGAGGTACGTCCATGGAGTTGTGTGGTGGTGTCGGAACAGATGGAGACCTCCTCTTGCTGGAGTAAAAGGCTGGAAAGGAAACTGAAGGGGACTGACTTTCTCAGACCATGATTCACAAGCCCAGGGCAGGAAAGTCCCTGCGTGGGCGGAGCCACAAGGAGAGCAGCAGCAGCAGCAGCAGCAGCAGCAGCAGCGCTCCCCTCTATATCTCCGCCCCCCATAGCTTGTGGGACCCTGCGTGTGGGGCCTCGTCCCCCTGCTGGTTGTGGCCCATCCCATGGAACCACTATCTGAGTCTATCTGGTATATTGCCACTTTTTTATTTTATTTTGGTCTGAGTTTTATTTTGTCTGAGGCAGGCTCTATATAGCTCAGGCTCAGTAAAGATGCCCTTGAACTTTTTTTTGTTTTGTTTTATTTTTTGTTTTTTTGAGACAGGGTTTCTCTGTGTAGCCTTGGCTGTCCTGGATTCATTTTGTAGACCAGGCTGGCCTCGAACTCACAGAGATCCACCTGCCTCCGCCTCCTGAGTACTAGGATTAAAGGTGTGCACTACCAAGCGTGGCTTTTTTTTTTTTTTAAAGATATATATGCATGTAATATTCTGCCTGCATGCCTGTACACCAGAAGAGGGCACCAGATCTCATTGTAGATGGTTGTGAGCCACCATGTGGTTGCTAGGAATTGAACTCAGGACCTTTGGAAGAACAGACTGTGCGCTTAACCTCTGAGCCATCTCTCTAGCCCGCCCTTGAGCCTTTGATCCTTCTGCCTTCACCTTCCAAGCGTCGAGGTTGTTAGAGTGTGTACCACCACACATAGTTCACATGGTACTGGAGATCCGTCTCAGGGCTTTGTGCAAGTCAAGCAAGCACGCCACCAACTGAGCTATATATATCCCCTGCCTGGTTTTGGGTTTTGAGACAGAGTCTCATAGGGTAGCCAGGCTGGCCTTGAATTCCCAGCAGTCCTGCCTTCACCTCCCATTACTACAAGCACAAGTGTGTGATGTCTTCTCTGGCTCTCTTATGTATTCTTGGTGGTGATGTTAGGGCATTTAGTTTGTTTGTTTGTTTTCAGTTTTTGAGACAGAGTTTCTCTGTGTAACAGCTCTGGCTGTCCTAGAACTCTCTCTGTAGACCAGGCTGCCCTCAAACTCACAGAGATCTGCCTGCCTCTGCCTCCTGAGTGCTAGAATTAAAGGTGTGCGCCATCACACCTGGCTTCTGTATCAAAGATACAGACACCAGCATCAGAACTTGAGTGGCTGTGGGTTAGGCTTGAATAAAATGCCATCTCTCAGCCGGGCATCTTTAATCCCAGCACTCAGGAGACAGAGACAGAGGCAGAGGCAGGTGCAGATCTCTGTGAGTTTGAGGCCAGCTTTGTCTACAAAGAGAGTTCCAGGACAGCTAATGCTACATAGAGAAACCCTGTCTTGAAAAACCAAAAAAAAAAAAAAAAAAAAAAAAAGACTAGAGAGATGGCTCAGAGGTTAAGAACACTGTCTGCTCTTCTAAAGTTCCTGAGTTCAATTCCTAGCAACCGTATGGGTGGCTTACAACCACCTATAATGAGATCTGGTGCCCTCTTCTGGCATGCAGACAGAACACTGAATATATAATAAATAAATTAATTAATTAAAGAAAGAAAGCCCCCCCAAAAAATGAGTAAATAAATAAAATGCCATCTCTCCTTGCATGTAGTCATAGAAAGCACAGGTTGCCCGTTTTGGAAGTGAGGAGACTGAGGTGCTAGAAGACTTGACAAGCTAGCAAGCAGTCATGCCACGTTTCAAAGTGAAATCAGGCTGGTCCCAAGTCACCCCATGGTGGCAATGTCATTGATTCACACAGCTTTCTACACTGCCGTACAGTTACAACCTCTGTGTGAGTCTACCCTCAGGCAAAGGGCTTCCTATCCCCAGGCCTTGCACTAACTAACCTTGGTAGGTGGCAGGGGCTCCACCGGCCTCTGGGAACACACGGAGTGGTCACGTGGGGATTACAGCGGCCAGAACCTGAGGGTGGGTTTATGGTTTGTCTTGAGCTGGTGCTGGGAGAGAGCTGACAATTGCAGAGACAGTTGAGTGGCAGGCAGAGCCTGCTTTCCTTCCTTCCTTCTTTCCTTCCTCCTTTCCTTCCTTCCTTCCTTCCTTCCTTCCTTCCTTCCTTCCTTCCGTCCTTCTTTCCTTCCACCTTGGACCACCTGGGTAGCATGTGAAGTCCACAGATCTCTCCCTACACTTCAAGAGGAAAAACCTTCTCAGTAGCGCAGGCCTGCCCTGCCTTAGTGGGATGAAGGCTGGTTCCACACCAGGACTGGCTCCCATTGGCATAGCCCAGAAAGGCTATTCTGAAGGTTTGGGGCTTCTGGCGGTCCCTCAGGAAGGAGACGTGAGGAAATCCATGAAAGTCATTTGTTTCTCACAGCCACACATGCATGCGGGCAGGCTGAGCCCATTTCTGGGAACGACTTCTTCTGAGTTTCCTGCCTGGACGGCACCAGGCCAGGGCACTCACCAGCGTGTGGGCATCTGCTTTACTTCCTGGGGAAGAGCGGGTCTTGGTGGAAAGCTCTGAACCACATCCCAGAATCCCTTCGGGCCAGGAAGTTTTTCTTAGCAGCCACTCCCTGTTTCCTTTAGTTAAGATGTTCCCTCAGAGGAAACCAACCTTGCTGCATAGCAAGACCATGTCTCACGCAACCAAAACAAAGTTTTCTTTTTATGTATAGGGATGTTTTGCCTGCGTGTATGGCTGTGCACCACATGTGTCTGATGCCCAGGGAGATCAGAAGAGAGCATTGGATCTCCTGGGACCAGAGTTATAGGCGTTTCTGAGCCTCCATGTGTGCTAGGAATGGAACTCGGGTCCTCTGGAAGAGCAGCTGGTGCTCTTTTGTTTTGTTTTGTTTTTTTGAAGACAGGGTTTCTCTGTGTAGCTTTGGCTGTCCTGGAATTCACTCTGCAGACCAGGCTGGCCTTGAACTCAGAGATCAGCCAACCTCTACCCTCAAGTGCTGAGACTAAATGAAGATGGGTCCACTCCATCCTCCTCCCACCCCCCCACCCCCCCCCCACCCCGAGCTTACTTACTGATTTTTAGCAGAGAAGTTGAGTGGCTTGATACGCTTCTCTCAGTAAGTTCTTGGGCAGAGATATGTAGCCATATGTCTTAACGGCTTGATAACCCCTGTACAGGTCACGGAGACAGTAGTGGGCTGAGAGCCAGAGCCGGGGCAGTGGGGCAGGATTTGGAGGTCTGGAGTGGAGTAATGCCAGGAGCTTGGGAAGAGCTGGGCACTCGGCCTGCTGGCAAGTTAAGGCCCATTGGTCAGGACCAAGGTCAGTGGCTCCTGGGATTTCCCCCAGCCTCACCACAGCAGAGAGACTGGGACTCCTGGTCTCTGCTTTACCAAGGGGGCAGCAGTTAAGTGACTTAACCAAAGCACGTGCTTATAAGTGGAAGGGTCAGGACTTGAACCCCAGCCCACCTCAGCCTCAGGGCCTGTCTTCTTCCTTGGCTTGCCGCCACCTCATAGTTTATAGCCACAGGACCGTCGTCCCTTATTATCTTGTCCTTACTCAGGAGATGTTACAGTCTAGCTAGAGGGAAGAAACACACATACAAGTCCTGTCCCAGCACCACACCGTGACAGGTGTGTTCGGTGTGAGGCAAGAAGCCGGTGTCTGCAAAGCCTGAGGTGGCCAGAAGGGTTTGAGATGAGGTTGGGCCTTGGTGAATCCTGGGAAAAGAAGAAAAAGGGAAGGGCTAGGGTTTCCTGGGCCAGGGACAGGAAGTCCACAGCAGCGGCACGTGTTAGGGGAGGGACATGGGAGAAAGGGGTCCCAGTGTGCAAGGCTCCCAACACACCTACACGAGTTTGTTCTCTGAGCTGTGGATGTAGCTCGTGGCCTTGCAAGCAGTTCCCTAGGATTCGATTCTCCAGTACCTCAAAGGAAAAATCAAAGTGCTGGGTGTGGTGACGCACACTTTTTATCCCAACACTTGCAAAGCAGAGGCAGACAGATCTCTGTGAGTTCCAGGCCTCTTTCATTTCTTCCTTCCTTTCTTTCTTTTAGATTTATTTATTTATTTTGCATACAGTATTCTGCCCCCATGTGTGCCTTTACGCCAGAAGAGGGCACAAGATCTATTATAGATGGTTGTGAGCTACTGTGCGGTTGTTGGGAATTGAACTCAGGTTCTCTGGAAGAGCAGACAGTGCTCTGAACCTCTGGACCATCTCTCCAGCCCTCTGTATAGGAAACTTTCTTGGGAAAGAGAGAAAAAAAAGGAAAGAAGAAAGAAGAAAAGCATTGGCTGGTGGTGTCCGTCTGGCACCAGAGGCTCTGGGTTTGATGCCTAGCACCACATTGACTGGTGGTCTCAGAACCTAGGAGGAAGAGGCAGGAGGAACAGAAGTTCAAGGTCATCCTCATACAGAGCAAGTTTGAAGCCAACCTGGGCTGCATGAGACCCTGTCTAAAGAATAAAGTTTGTCCTTGAACTTTTTTTCTTTTGGTATTTCAAGACAGGATTTCTCAGTGTAGCCCTGGCTGTCCTAGAACTCACTCTGTGGACCAGGCTGGCCTCGAACTCATAGAGATCTTATTGCCTCTGCCTCCCGAGCGCTGAGATGAAAGGCCCGTGCTACCACCACCGGGCTGGGTTTGTGTTTGTTTGGTTTTTTGTTTGTTTTTTCAAGACAGGGTTTCTCTATGTTATCTTGGCTGTCCTGGACACAAAGAGGATGACTAGCCAGGCAGGGATGAGGAAGAGGATGCTATCTGCAGAGAGGCTGTACTAGTTACGTGTCACCATGACAAAATACCTGATGAAGTCTCTCGGAGGAGGAGGAGGAGGAAGAGGAGAGGAGCAACTCAAACTGGAGGGATGATGCAGCCGTTAGGAGCACTGGCTGCGCTTCCCGAGGCCCCGGGTTCAGTTCTCAGCACCCACGTGGCGGCTCACAGCCACCTGTGACTCCAGTCTCCCGAGACCTGGGATCTGGTGTCTTCCTCTAGCTTCTGTACACCATGAACACATGTGGTGCACAGGCATACGTCAGATAAAACACCCACACGTGAATGAACTGATTTTATTGTACAAGTTTTTTTGTTTTGTTTGTTTGTTGTTTTGTTTTGTGTAGCCTTGGCTGTCCTAGACTCGCTTTGTAGACCAGGCTGGCCTTGAACTCACAGCGGTCTGCCTGCCTCTGCCTCCTGAGTGCTGGGATTAAAGGCAAGTGCCACCATAGCTCAGCTTTGTCTTTTTATTTATTTTATGTTTTGGTTTTTCTTTCTTCCCTTTTTTTTTTTTTTGTTTTTTTTTTGTTTGTTTGTTTTTTGTTTTTTTGAGACAGGGTCTCTCTATGTAGCCTTGGCTGCTGTCCTGGACTCACTTTGTAGGCTAGCTTCGAACTCACAGTGATCTGCCTGCCTCTGCCTCCTGAGTGCTGGGATTAAAGGTGTGTGGCACCACGCCCGGCATGTTTTGCTTTTTCTTTCTTTTTTTTAAAAATATTTTATTTAATCTTTAATTTATGTGCATTGGTGTGTGGGTATCAGATCTTAGAGTTACAGACAGTTGTGAGCTGCCATGTAGGTGCTGGGAATTGAACCCGGGTCCTTTGGAAGAGCAGGCATTGCTCTTAACCACTGAGCCATCTCTCCAACCCCCACCCCCATGTTTTGCTTTTTCAAGACAGGGTTTTCTCAGTGTAGCCCTGGCTGTACTCAGAGATCTCTGCCACCTGAATGCTGAGATTAAAGATGTGCACCACCAAGGCCAGCTGCTTAGTAGCATTTTATACACGTGTGGTTAAGGTTATGGTAAAAGAATGTTCCTTGGTGGTTGGAAATGTAAAGACAGAATCCATTTGTCTCAAGTTCCTGGCTGTCCTGGAACTTGGCTTTGTAGACCAGGCTGACCTCAACTCACAGAGACCGGCCTGCCTCTGCCTCCCTGAGTGCTGGGGTTATATGGGTGTGCCACCACGCCTGTCTACAAACTCTTTTGATCCGAACACTGAGATTATATGAATTCAGCTTGGAAAACACTTATCCAACAAAACATGTAGAATTTGCAGACTTTGGGTAAACTTTTTATTCCTTCCATTAAAAAACAAGAAAGAAGCGCTGGGTGTGGTGGTACACTCCTTTAATCCCAGCACTCAGGAGAAACCCTATCTCAAAGGGGGGGGGAGGAAAAGAAAAAGAAAAAAAGAGGGGGGGGGGGCTGGAGAGGTGGCTCAGAGGTTAAGAGCGCCGCCTGCTCTTCCAAAGGTCCTGGGTTCAATTCCCAGCAGCCACATGGTGGCTCACAGCCATCTGTAATGTGATATGGCGCCCTCTTCTGGCCTGCAGGGGTACATGCAGGCAGAGCACTGTATACATAAGAAAGGAAGGAAAGAAAAGAAGGAGAGAAAAGGGTGGATGCAACAGGTGGTTCCGTTGCCTACTTCTTTCTGGCAGTGTAGTCAATAAACATGTCTTTTTCTAAAAAAGAAAGAGAAGGAGGAGGGGGAGAGACATGGTGGGCCAGGCTGGCCTTGAACCGCCATTTTTCTGTCTGTTTCCCAGTGTCTGGGATTACAGGCATGTGCTATGTGCCTAGCTCTGACATTCCTCTGTTTCTGTTGGTTTGGTTACATTATTTATTGATATTTTATGTTAATTTTTAATTCTGTGTGAGGGGAGGGAGGTTGTATGTGACTGCTAGAAGTGAGCAAGTCTTCCTGACAGTTACCAGGCACCCAACATGGACGCTGGGAACAGAGACTCCTGGGAGAGCAGGAAGCCAGCACTCCTGACCACTGGGTCATCTCCCTGGCTCTTTAGAAGCCGTGCTGCCTTTGGAGACAGATCAGGCCAGGGGTCTGTAGATACCAGTTCTAGATCCAATTGCTTCCCTGAGGTGTTGTTTTTAACTGTGAAACTCCCACGACACATGTAGCTGTACAGTGGTGGCGCACGCCTTTAATCCCAGCACTTGGGGAGGCAGAGGCAGGCGGATCGCTGTGAGTTCGAGGCGAGCCTGGTCTACAGAGCAAGTCCAGGTCAGTCAAGGCTACACAGAGAAACCCTGTCTGGAAAAAAGAAAAAAAAGAAACTCCCAGGCATTAGACTTTGGACCTGGGCTTAATTAGATGCACATGGCCTCCCCAGGGGTCTTCCTAGAACTGTGTCCCTCATGACCACAAAGGCCAGCTGCTGTGTGAGCAGGCCCCAGGCCTGGAGGGAGTACTGGGTTCTTGGTGTTTGTCCCTGCCTTACCCCTCCCTCCCCCATCTTCCCTGGGCACATTCTCCCTGAGGTGCCTCCTGTCCCAGCCGGGCAGCCGTGGCTTCCCACTAGCTAGCACGGGCCATGTCGGCTGACTCGGGTAGCCTCATTTTCTCTCTTTCCACCGTCAGATAACACAGGCAGCTCCACATACCGCCCGCCCCCTCGGACCCGGGAGGTGACGATCAACGGGCAGGTGGTGAAGCTAAAGTATTGCTTCACCTGTAAGATGTTCCGGCCACCCCGGACCTCACACTGCAGTGTCTGTGACAACTGTGTGGGTGAGTGTGGTGGAGTCTCGGACGCAGGAAGTCACATGTGGGGCAGGGCGGGCAGCATCTGAAATACTTAGAGCTGAGCAGGAGGGCTGGTTACCTCAGGGCTGGTATATGCTGGTCCCCACGATCCTCGTGGCAGACCGGAGACTTGAACTTGACTCCCAGCTTCAGGGTGCGCCTCAGTAGGTCCATGATTCCAGAAGCCTGGAGCGCTAACATGGAAGACAGGTGATGTAATGGAGAAAGACGGCAGGGAGTGTGAGACCGGAGGAGTGAGGTGGGGAGCTTGGACGGGAGCTGAAAGGTGGCTTTTGACCACCCTCCTCTGCTTGCCTTGTTCCTCTTACCCTGCTCCCCAGAGCCTATACAGCTTGATGGAGACCAAAGATGATCCCTCGGGAGGGTGTCAGAGGGAGAGTCTGTGTGACACCCAAGTGCGCTGAGCCATGGTGACGGTGCACAGTTCTCAGAGCAGTGACTTCATGGTGCCAGCTCAGCACTCCCTTGAGGAGGAGAGCAGAGAAAGCCGGCACTGACGTGGGTGACTCAGTGGGTGTTATTCATCGCTGCCAGTCCGCCCCACCCACCTCCTTAGAGGGCGCCAACCTTTGGCATAAGGCCTGCAACGGGCTCATGACCCAGATTCCCACTGGAATTTTCTCACCAGGGTGTGACTCCCACCCTCAGGGACTTAGCACTGGTATGAGCTCAGTCCTCTGCCTTGGCCTCTGGTGCCAGCTCTCTAAGGGAGTTACCTAGTGGCCCAGCCCTCTTTGGACCTTAGGACCAGAGCTGTTCGCATGTAGCCAGTAACAGGCCACGGTCTGTGAGTCTTTGAACCAGACACTCTATTGGACTCTGGAGATTTCAAGGGTCAGAGACCACCACGTGTCTTGCTCAGGGGCAAGGCTGTATGAAAGAGGAGTAAGAGAGCAGAAGACAGGAGGCCTCTGCCTACTTTGAGGCCATAGGAGACTTTTTAAGGGAGTGGCTTTGTAGTTGACATCTGAAGGCGTTACTATGGAGCTAACAGAATAGACAGAATGTGTCAGGCAGTGGGGTGGGGACCGACCAGTGAAGATGAGAAGCAGGGTGTGTCTGAGGGAAGGCCAGGAGTCCGCTGGGATTGAGGGGGTGGGAGCGCAGCAGCCTGAGGGGAGGGCTAGCCACCTGTGCTGGCTGGAGGGCCACACTAACAACTCCTTTCCTTTCTAGAACGGTTTGACCATCACTGCCCTTGGGTGGGCAACTGTGTCGGGAGACGAAACTACCGCTTCTTCTATGCGTTTATCCTCTCCCTCTCATCCCTGACGGCCTTCGTCTTTGCCTGTGTGGTCACCCACCTGACTCTGCGTGAGTTGGGGGACAGCAAGGGGCGGAGGGAGGCTGAGCACTGAGCCCACCCCTAGCAAGGAGGCCACTCTCACCAACCCCTGAACCTGCATTCTTCTGCCTCTTCCTTCATAGGTTCTCAAGCAAAGAACTTCCTGTCCACTCTGAAAGATACACCAGCGAGATATCTTTTGCCAGCTAAGTCACCCTGGGTGGATACTGCGGCCTTTTCATGGAGCGAGTCCCCACAGTAGGATGGTTAGGGCCGGGTCTGTTCGCTAGTGTCCACTCTGCCAGCTACATCGTCAAGACCCAGGCCAGAGTTGGTCCTAAATGGGTCGTCATGGGGAGGGGCTTGAGTGTGCAGCCTCAGGAAACTGTCTCTGTTCACAAAGGCCTCGCAGAGTGTAATTCTTAATTAAATTTTTGTTCATTTTCTCTCGTCCGGGGGCAGCAGGGAGCATACTCGAGCCGTGGCACACAAGTAGAGACGGGGTGGGGGTGGGGGCAACTTGAAGTTCAAACTCAGGTCGTCAGGCTTGGTGACAAGTGCCTGTTCCTGTAGAGTCATGTCACCAGCCTGCGTGTTCCTTAGGATGCCAGGGGCCTCTGGTTGGAATTCCTTCCATCTGCCACCCCTGGCCCATATCCTGACCTGTTCCTCGGGAGTTCCGTCCTCTTCCGGGGGTGAGAAGGTGACCTGCTGAGAAATGATGACAGGATCACAGAAAGGTCCCCAGCCCTGTCACTTTTCAGGCATCTAACTCTAGGGAAGGTTGAGAGAGAAAGGCTGAGCCCGGGGCCGGGGGTGGGGTGGGGTGGGGCAGGGGAGCTCCACCCTTGCCCGCATGTGTCCTTGACAGCCTCACTGTGCTAGAGTTGGTCATCTGCTTCTTCTCAATCTGGTCCATCCTGGGCCTCTCAGGGTTCCACACTTACCTCGTCGCCTCCAATCTGACAACTAATGAAGACGTGAGTAAAGCTGGGGTGGGGCTGGGGAGTCTGGGGAGGCCAAGTATCCTAGGGATCCCAGGGCGGGGGCCTAATGTCGGACCCAGGGTTCCTATGTGCTGCAGCTCCTTGGCGTGGCACCTAAGTTGCCTTGCTCGCACTCCTCGGAGGCAGTAAGCACACAAGACTTGCATGCCAGCACCATGCCACTTAAGGATCTTCGAGTGCCCTGCGACTCTTGTGGCATTGCATCCCACTGTGACAGAACTAGAACACATATTGGCCGTGGTGTGACTGAGACATGTGGCCTGGGGTCATAATGCTAGGAAGGGCCAACGTAGGACTGATGTCTAGAAGTTATGACCATGCCTTCGCATCTACCACCCCACACCTGCCGGACTGGGGCATAGGCACTGAGAGGCACAGTGAGAACAGAACACCATGTCTCCGTTGACCTCTCCCACCCACTCACTTGGGGGCTTCTGTTTGTTTCTTTGTTTGTTTGTTTGTTTGTTTTTTCTGAAACAGGGTTTCTCTGTGTAGCCTTGGCTGTCCTGGACTCTCTTGGTAGACCAGGCTGGCCTCGAACTCAAAGCAGTCCGCCTGCCTCTGCCTCCTAACTGCTGGGATTAAAGGCGTGCGCCCACTCACTTGGAAGCCATCAACCAGCTAACATTACCTAAGCACGACTGTCCCCAGTCCATAACACTACCTGCCCTCACTGTCCTTCAACCCATAAGAAGAAAACTGTAGTGTGTGTTCCCAGGGTTGCTATGTAACAGTGATTAGAGACCCACCATTTAAAAGAAGATAGATCCAGCTTGGCGGTGGTGGCGCACGCCTTTAATGCCAGCACTCAGATAGGAGGCAGAGGCAAGTAGATCACTGTGAGTTCAAGGCCAGCCTGGTCTACAAAGTTAGTCTAGGACAGCCAAGGCTACACAGAGAAACCCTGTCTCGAGAAGCCAAAATAAATAAATAAGAAGATAGATCCATTCCAGACTGGACATGTCCTCACACTTAGAAGACTGAGACAGGAAGATTTCAAATTCAGGATGAGTGTGGCTAGTGTCTCAAACTAAAGTTAAAAAAAAAAAAAAAAAAGGCCTGGGGATGTAGGTCAGTGCTTGAACACTTGCCCAGCATGTGCAAGGCACTGCCCTCAGTCTCAGAAGGGTCTGGAGAGATGGCTCAATGGTTATGAGTATGGGCTACTCTTCTTTTTTTTTTTTTAAGATTTATTTATTTATTATGTATACAGTGTTCTGCCTGCACACCTGCACACCAGATCTCATTATAGATGGTTGTGAGCCACCATTTGGTTGCTGGGAAGTGAACTCAGGACTTTTGGAAGAACAGCCAGTGCTCTTAACCTCTGAGCCATCTCTCCAGCCCCGGGCTACTCTTTTGGAGGACCCAGGTTTGAGTCACAGCACCACATGGCAGGTCATAACTCCAGTGTGCAAAGGGTATAACTCTAGTCCTTTGTAACCCAGTGCCCTCTTCTGGCCTTCTCTGGTACTGCACACACATAGATATACATGCAGGCAAGATACCCATACACATAAAATAAAGTTTTGTTTTGTTTTTTAAGATGTATTTATTTAGCCAGGCATGGTGGCACATGCCTTTAATCCTAGTACTTGGGAGGCAGATGCAGGCGGGTCTGCCTTGGCTGTCCTGGACTCACTTTGTAGGCACTCCTGAGTGCTGGGATTAAAGGCGTGCGTGCCAGAACTGGTTTCTAAATGGGTCTACTTACCCTGGCCTCTAGGTGGCCTTTCTCCAAAGTGAGGCAAGGGAGGCAGCTGTGACCACGGGAGTGGGAGGGGCTGGGTGGGACTCAGTGGTGGATGCTTAGCACATACAAGGCCCCGGCTTAATCTGGGAGGGAGGGAGCTCACCCAGGCTTCTTCCTCTTTCCAGATCAAAGGGTCTTGGTCCAGCAAGAGGGGAGGGGAAGCCTCTGTCAACCCCTACAGCCATAAAAGTATTATCACCAACTGCTGTGCTGTGCTCTGTGGCCCCCTACCTCCCAGGTAAGCGAGAGCGTGTGAGAGAGGCCACCGACCCTCGTGGGATCTCTGGACCTTAGCAGGCCTTTCTTCCTATACGTACATGGCTTCCCTCTGCTCGGCTGAGTGACTGGGAGAAATTCTGACAAAGGCTGTTAGTTTTAATCTTTTGTACTCATTTGTAGAATAAAAAATAAGTGCCAGCAGGCATGGTAGAGCAGGCCTGTAATCCCAGCATTCAGGGAGGCAGAGGCAGGCCAGCCTGGTCTACAGAGTGAGTCCAGGACAGCCAGGGCTGCATGGAGGAACCTTGTCTAAAAAAAAAAATTAATAATAACAACAACAACAATAATAATAATAATAATACCTAAAGAGTGCTAGGTATCCTGTGTGACCCCACGCCTCAGAAGTCCCTCAGTGACTGTGGTACCGTGCTCTGTCTTTGCACAGGCTGGGTCGCCACCCTCCCCTGGAGCTTCAGTGACTCAGTCCTGCTAGGATGCTCCGTGTGATCCTGACAGCAGGGGGCACCAGAGCTCCAGAACAGGAGTTGACGCGCCATGGGTGCTGCAGGGGCAGACCTTACACTGTTGTGCCCTGTCTAAGGAGACAGGACAGTAGGCCTCTCACTACCTCCAAATAGCTATCGTTTCTTACTTTTTTCTCACTTGCAGCCTGGCTTCTTGGCGCCCAGACAGCTGAGTCAGTTTGAGTTAACTTGGGAGGTAGAGGCAGGCCTGTCAGAAGTTCAAGGTCATCCCCAGCTTACATCCTCAAGTAGCAAAGCTACTTGGGATCCTGTCATGGTGGCACTTGCCCCCAGACGGCCTTGTTTTAAATGCATTTACATGCATTCACGTGTGCGCGCGTGTAAGTGAATGAGCAAATGATCATGTACACACCACGTGCCATGGTGTGCATATGTGGGTCTTTGGGATGGAACAGAAGGTATCATCAGGTTTGGTGGCAAACACCTGCACCACTGCGCTGTCTCACCAGCCCCAGTGGAGGGTCTGAACCCCTTGAATGGAAAGCAGCTTCCGTTCACCCCAGAGCTGGGGCTTTCGGGCGGAGGGGGGGGGTTGTAGCGTGGACAGCACTGCCTATCCCTTGGCCTGGAGCTTTGACATGTCCTGCCCTTGTGTTTTGGAAGCCTGATTGACCGGCGGGGATTCGTGCAGTCTGACACCGTGTTGCCCTCGCCCATCAGAAGTGACGAGGCAGCCTGTGGAACCAAGCCAGACTCAAGCATGGTAGGAGGCCACCCATGGAAGTGACTCAGTGCTTGCTACCTGCCGGGACCCTGCCCATGCCATCCGAGGGAAGCAGAGCCGCCAAAGACTCCAGTCTTTTCGTACTTATTTCCCGCTCTGTGTGGCTTTCTCTGAATTGTCCCATAGCCGTGCCCTCTGCTCCCCAAACCTAGGTTCCCAAAGTTTGGGCCCTAGGTCCCTGAGCTGATGAGTGGCAAGAGAGGAGAGCCACAGCCCCTGGAGGCCACCAACGGGACCATGCCACATCACTGCCTGTACCCAGGGAGGCCCGGTGTGAGTGGGGGTGTGAACTGAGCGGGTCACCTCAAAGCTGGAGGTGGGCTTGGACTTGGTGAGCCTGGGCCTGCTGGAAGCACAACTGTCCAGCAGCTGCCTCTGAACCACAGGTGGCAGGCGGGGAGCCTTCCCAGAACTGCTTTAGTTTGGGGCTCCTGCATTCCCTTTGTGATGCTCATTGTGTTTTGGGGGGAGGGGGTGCCAGGGAGGTTAAATGGAACTGGCCAATAGGATAGGGATAGAGCTGGGCTACCAGTAGAGCATGGGCCGAGGGGAGGAGGCAGCCTGTGTGAGAAGCAGCCAAACAAGCCATCCATCCCCCCCCACCCCAACCCCAGCTCCTAGAGAGTCCTGGGCAGCACAGTAGGAATGGGGACCTTGCCTTCCCCTCCCAGTGGAGACTCTAAAGGATCCTTTCCTGTGTCCCCTGAGTCCCTCTTCCAAGTCAGGGTTAGAGGTGGGTGGGTCAGCTCTTGTTGGCAATACTTGAAACGGGTTTATTAATGCTGGGTATTTTGCACAATTTTATAGACCTCTTTTTTACATAGCCTTTTAAAATAGAAGTTAATGTGTTACTTTGTGTAGTGCCAAGTCAAGGGTTTTCAGAAGGCTAGGTAGTTCAACCCATGTATTACAGCACATCTAGCAGGGGTGGTTGCGTGTGTTTGCGAACACACATGTGTTCATGTGTGCCCGACTACAGGCAAACTCCCATATCCCCTGGGCTACTCCTTTTCCCCATTACCCGGGTTCAGAAGCAGCCTGAGGCATGGGGTCTGATAGCACCTGTATTAGTCACAAAAGACCCCTGGGCTTCTGCCCTCTTCCTTCCACCACAGCCTTTAGACAGCCAGCGGCTGGGGACTCAGCCACCCAACCCCAGGTCAGGCTCCCAGCTGTGACCTGCCCTGACAGGCTGAGGCTAGGTGTGGTGGGTGGGGTGATGGCTCTGGGGAGCGTCTGCCGTGTTGAAAGCCACACCCCCTCCTCCTCGGCGTTCGGCTGAGCGTGGGTCCCAATGCTAGGGACTAGGAGGCAGAGCGTTTCTGCTAATCTAGTCCGGAATGGAGGAAGGGGTTGAGTAGGTCAGAGTGCATGTGTGGCTTGGCTGGAAGCTCATAGCATGTCTTCTTCCTGCTGGGAGCTGTAGCTTCTAATCAAAATAGAGACTTGTTCTTCTGGGCCCTAAAGGGGGGCCAAAGCCCTTGGACCTAGGAGGTCACTGCAGCGTCCCTTCCTTGCTCCCAAGGCCAGTGGGTCCCAGACAGAACTGGGAAGTGGTGGGCACCAAGAGTCCCCTGGGAGACACAGCTGCAGAGCCCTAGGCCATCCCGAGTGGCCCAGGGAGGTAGACAGGAAGCTAGGAGGCAGCCGGAGGAGGAGCTCCCTAACCTGCCTTTTGTTTAACCCAATATTCTTCATTCCTGCTTGTAATAAAACTTCTGTTTTTAAGGATTTGCTTTGGTTTAGTTTTTGTTTACTTTTGTTTTGCCCTGGCTTGCAGCACAGCCTTGGGTTCTTTCAGACAGACTTGGGTCTTTCCTGGGAGTCAGAGAGCAGGCGGGTGGGCAGCTACACCTCTCCCCCCAAATCTGCCTTCATCTTGTCTGCCTCCTTGTGCCCTGAGTTCTTTCCTGCTAACTTTCCACCCTGATCCCCAGGGATGGCTCAGCATGTGCGAGACCTACTGGTCCAGTTGTTGCTTCCTGTCCCTAGCCCCAACCCGACCTCCTGGGCAGCAGATCTTAACATGGGCCCACCTCTCTGGTATCTCCCCCAGGAGGACACTTGTCAGGACTTTGCCATCTCCTGCACAGCCTGAGGGGTGTTAACAGGCCTCTCTGCAGAGGGTTAGCTGGTAAGACCACCTCTCACCTCTCACCTCTCACCTCTCACCTCTCACCTCTCAGCCAGCGCCACCCTCATGTCATCCCATCCTCGTCGCATGCCTCACCAACCCCATAGAGCCTGTCCATCTGTCTGGTGTATGGTGTGGTAGCATGTGCGCTGGCAGGGGCAAGTCCTCAGGGCTCACACCCCCAAAACACAAGGCTCTTAGTCCTGCCCCACCCCCTCCTTGGGCTAGGCTTCTTTTTTTTGGGGGGGGGGGCTAGGCTTCTTTAGAGCACCTGTCCTTTCAGAAGACGAGGGATGAGGCTGGGAGGGTGGCCCACCTGCTCTGAGGGGCCTGGGCTGTTGGTACTGGTGTGTAGGGCCTTCAGTCAGGTCACTAACACCTCTGCACCCTGCTTCCTGTCCCTGCTGAACTCTTCCTTGCCTGTTGCCTGCTGCCTGAGCTTTGGCCCTTCTCTGGGAGAGAGGCAGGTACTGTGGTAGCCCTTGACCCCACTTGGGGCCCTATAGGCTACTTATTTCCATCCACCCCTCCATCCATCCGTCCATCCATCCGTCCATCCATCCGCTAAGCTAATCCTCTCTCTTCTCCTTTGCCATCCTGCCGGGATCGTCCAGTGTGTGCTGGGCCTTAAGGAGCTCCTGAGGACTGCCACTCTCTGCCTCTCCAGGAGTGGCCTGGGGCGAGCCAGGCACCCCGCACCTCCACCCGCCTAACCTGTGGCCCATCTGCCACCATCTGTGCCTACAGGGTCTGTCCCCCCAGCCTGTCCTACTAGAGCTAACCCCCTCTCCACCCCCAGTGGACAGGCGCTGACCTCTTGGCCCCCACCCCCACCCCTACCAACTCTTTGCCGGCCAGAGTGTAGAAAGCCATACTGCAGCCTCAACACAATACTGTAACACTGCTGAACCTCGCCCTCCCCTCCTCCCCTCCTGCTCTCCTCCCCTCCTGCCCCTTCCCCAGATTCGTGAATTGTCAAGACTCTTCAGGAATCTTGCCTTACTGCCTCTCCTCCCAGAGCCCCCAGTCAGCAGCAGAGCCATGGGCAAGCCAAGCAGGTTCCTTCAGGAGCTATCTGGGTGTTGGTGACGCTGCTGAACGAGTTTGGCGACTGTTCTAAGCACAACGGGGGGCCCCCACACTGTTCCCACGCCCCCATCCCCCCCCCCCCAAGTAGAATGTGAAGTGTGAGCCTGTATCCTTGGCCCCAGGCACCAAGGGCTAGCCAGCTCCGTGTTCTTCCAAGGATCCAAAGGGAACCAGACCAGACCTGGGAGAATCATCTGCGCCCAGGAAGGGGGCGGGGGTGGGGGGCTAGTCACCTGCTGTCCACTACCTTTTGTAACAGAAATAAAGACACACACACCCCTACCCCTGCCATAGTGTGTTGTGCCACTTTCTTTTGGGGGCCTGCGGGGGCCCTGCTGTGGGGGTGTGAGAGCATCTCTGCCTCTCACCCCCGCGCAGGGGAAAGTGAAGCATTGGAGAAGTGCTGAACTGCTGTACCCAGGAGCGGGCTGCCAACCCCCTGTTACCAGTGGGGAGGCCAAAGCCCAGAGGCAGGAAGGGACGTGCCCAAGGCCTCTTACAATCCAGTTGGAATGCAGTCCTGCGTGCTGACCTCATTCTGCTGTGTTTCCATAAATTCCACCCCGTCTGGTACCCTAGGCTGGCATAGCACAGGGGGCTACTTCGAACAGCAATATTTTAGGGAGAAAAAAAAAGCAAGTGGCTGAGTCATCTAAACATCCTCTGGTACCCCTTCCTGAAGGCAACGGGTACGCAGCCCTGAGCTGCGTCCTCACAGCCAACCACAAACTTCTGGTCAAACTGTGGAATCTGATCATTCCAAAGACAGAGATTACTAGAAAAGTTTTTTTGCCGGTTGGGATAGATTCTTTTTAACTACTGAGAGTCCCTCTTGCTGTCATCAAGAGGCTCCAGAAAGGAGGCCAGTGACCAAAAGGCTGAGGAGAGCCTCCTGCATTGTAGCCCAGTCTCCTCATCCTGCTGACTCAGACAGCTGCCTTGGAGTCCCACGTTTTGTGCTCTGCCAGGGCCTGCTGCCTCCTGCCTGCCTGCCTCCTGCCTGGGCTCCTGGACTTGGGAAGTAGAAGCCGGGAGGCAAAGGGAGGTAACAGGAACTGAGTCAGGATCTACAGGCCAGAGCTGGCAGATGTGTCAAGCCGCCTGGCCTCAGTGGAGACGGGAGAGCAAGAGGCATGGTGAGGGTCTAGAACGTGGCTGTAAGCCCACCAGGTACCTGGCCTAAGAGGCATGAGGAGGAGCTGGGCGTGGTGGCGCACTCCTGTAATCCCAGCACTCAGGAGGCGGAGCACTGTGAGTTCAAGGCCAGCCTGGTCTACAAAGTGAGTCTGGGACAGCCAAGGCTACACAGAGAAACCCTGTCTCAAGGTGTGTGTCGGGGGGAAGTATGAGGAGAACACTCCCCTTCTTGGACTTAAAAGAAGCCTCAGAAGCTGGGCAGTGGTGGCACACGCCTTTAATCCCGACACTCAAAGCAGAGCCAGGCAGGTCTCTGTGAGTTCGAGGCCAGTCTGGTCTACAAAATGAGTCCAGGACAGCCAAGGCTACACAGAGAAACCCTGTCTTGAAAAACCTTAAAAAAAAAAAAAAAAGAAAAAAAAGAGAAGCCTCAGTTTTGCCAGGCTCTGCCATCCAGGCTCCTGGCATCCTAGGAGCTCCAAATCCTCCCCAGGACTTGGGGAGGCCCAGGCTAGGTGACTAGAGTAAGGAAGGCCCTTGAGGGCTAAGAGGAATGTTCCAGATGGAAAGGGAGGCGTCAGTGCCAACTGCACTTAACAATTTGTCGGGCTGGAGAGAGAAGAGTTTGGGCAGAGGACCTCTTCTGTGGACACGTGGCTGGGTCACAGGGCATGGATGGTTTGTGGTCTTTCCTCATTCCGTAGAGCCCAGCTCAAAAACAGAAACAGAGGGGATGCTGAGCTTAGGTGGTAAAGTTCTTGGAACCCTTGGGTACAACCCCAGCACCACTGCACGAAGCCAGCATGGTGGCACTGTCTACGCAGACCAGGCTGGCCTCAAACTTGCAGAGATCCTCTTTCTGCCTCCAACCAACCCCTCACCCCTTGTTTTTTTGAGATGGGGTCTCTCTGTGTAGCTTTGGCAATCCTGGACTCACTTTGTAAACCAGGCTGGCCTTGAACTCACAAGAGATCCACCTGCCTCTGCCTCCCTGAGTGCTGGGATTACAGATGTGTGCCACTGCGCCCCACCCTCTTCTGCCTTTTAAATGTTGAGGTTACAGATGTGCAGCAGTCCATGAAGTACTGGGATCAAACTCCATACATGCTAGGCAGGAACTCTACCAACCCAGCTACACTCCCCAGCCTCTATTTTATTTTTTTTTGCGGGGGAGGCAGTGTGTCTCTTTGACCGCCTCCTGTGTGAGCCTCACCATGCTCTCCCCTAACTTGACATGTTAGTGTATTTTCCCATCCTTTTCCGTGTCTATGCCCTGACTTAAGCGAAGCACTCAGGAGCTCAGGACAGAGGAAATTCCATCTGTGTCCTAAGAAACCCCATAGAATTGGCCAGAACTCAAGTCTCTCAAGAGTCTGTACTTGAGGCTGGAGAGATGGTTTAGAGGTTAAGAGCACTGGCTGTTCTTTCAGAGGACCCAGGTTCAATTCCCAGCACCCACCTGACGGCTTACAACTGTCTGTGATTCCCGTTCCAGGGGAATTGACACCATCACATAAACATACATTCAGGGAAAATACCAATGCAGATTAAAAAAAAATAAACTGGGTGTGGTGGTACACGCCTTTAATCCCAGCACTTGGGAGGCAGAGGCTACACAGAAAAACCCTGTCTCGAAAAACCAAAAAAATAAGAGTCCCTGCTCTTGTGGCACAAGCACATGCCATCTTGTCTTCAAATATCTCCCTCCAGGAGGCAAAGTGAGTATTCAGTCACAGCGAAGAGACAAGCAAGGCTGTGAAATAGTCCTGGTTCAAAGATTAGATTGGCTGGGTCTCAGAGAGAAGATTCTTTTTTTGGGGGGTGGGGCAGGGGGTGGGTTTCAAGACAGGGTTTCTCTGTGTAGCCTTGGCTGTTCTGGACTCACTTTGTAGACCAGGCTGGCCTGGAACTCACAATGATCCACCTGCCTCTGCCTCTGCCGGGATTAAAGGTGTGCACCGCCACGCCCGGCCCAGGGAGAAGATTCTGGAGTTCCATCTAAGCTTTGCGGTGCAGATAAGCAGGAACCTTTCCCTCAGTGCCCGTTCCCTTAGTGGGGCTTGAAAACAGGGCCCAACCAAGCAGGGACAGAGTTTGGGAAGAGAATGGTCTCTGTCTCTGAGGATACTCATGGGTCAGAGGCCAAGCCTGGGAGCCAAGTGGGGCATCTCACTGAGCCAGAATCGCTGCTCCATAAAACAAAATGGTGTATGTCCTTACTGGCTCTTTTCTTTCAGCCCAGTCTTCCTCCCCAGGTTGGTAGCGTCCCCCCTGGGGGACCAAACTAGCCTGAGCACCCAGGTGGCCTGCTTCCCAGCCTCTGACAGGCAGTCTGAGTCAGGCAGGCAGAGGAATGGGACAGTCAGAGGGCTAGCCGTCCCCGTCCGTCCCCCCCCCCCCCCCGCCCTCCCACCCTCCGTGACAACGATGGCAGGCCGCTTAGAAGGGACAGGTGACCTGATGTGGAGAACCAGAGAGTAAAGTCTTAGACAAGTGGCAACAGGCCACAAACTTGAAAGGGAAAATTGTGCTGTAATGGGGAAGGTGTCCAACAGGCCTATTGGGTGACTAATTACAAAGGTTGGGCCGAAGCGTCAGAGGCCGCTCGTTAAACACTTCATTAAGTGGCACCCTGAAATGCCACCTGCGCACTCTGGGTGTTCATAGGGGGACCCTGAGAGAGAACGAGGATCAAGGGATAGAAATGCCTCCAGGCCGACCCAGAAGGAAGTCTCCCTTCCAGATAATGGCTTCCAAGAAAAGCCAAAGGGGCAGGGTGCTAGGAGGAGGGGTTTTAGGGAGCAGTGTCACCCCTTGAGACTTAATGTTTCCACCTCTGCCGTCCTACAGAGCCATCAGGGGATTTCACCAGGTCATGGATGCTAAGGTGTTTGAGAAACCATACAGCCTCACCATTACACGCGTTCTCACCTGAACCATCCCAGCCCTCTGTACCAGCCCATTGGGCTCTGCTTGGCCTAAAAGACCTCAGTGGCCGAAGCCATTCTTAACCACCCCCAACCCCCCCTCCATCCTGAAAGACAATCTTGATTTTGCTCATTCAAAACCCTCCTGCAAATGCAGCCCTGAACAGCAGGGGGCAGTGTGGAGCCTGAAAGGTGCCTGTACAGGTAGGACCGGCAGCCAGGTTTCTCCTGCTGACTTGACCTGCTGACTCAACCCCACCCACCCCCCAACCTCCCGTCCCAGCCCTTTTACCTTTAAGGAAGAGCCGGAAAGGGTGTGGGGAGAAGAGGAGGAGGCAGAGGCCAGGCCCGCCCAGGCCACTCCCAACCCTCTACAGGGCTATGCCACCCCAAGCCAAAAAGGCAGGCGCAGCGCAAGGGAGCCACAGAATCCGGCGTTAGTCGCAAGGCAGCCAGTCCGTCCGCCTGTCTGTCCTCGGAGTCATGGAGAGAGCCAGTCTGATCCAGAAGGCCAAGTTGGCCGAGCAGGCCGAACGCTACGAGGACATGGCAGCCTTCATGAAGGGCGCCGTGGAGAAGGGCGAGGAGCTCTCCTGCGAGGAACGCAACCTGCTCTCCGTGGCCTACAAGAACGTGGTGGGCGGCCAGAGAGCGGCCTGGAGGGTCCTGTCCAGCATCGAGCAGAAGAGCACCGAGGAGGGGTCAGAAGAGAAGGGGCCCGAGGTGAAAGAGTACCGGGAGAAGGTAGAGACCGAGCTCCGAGGTGTGTGCGACACCGTGCTGGGCCTGCTGGACTCCCACCTCATCAAAGAGGCCGGGGAGGCGGAGAGCCGCGTCTTCTATCTGAAGATGAAGGGTGACTATTACCGCTACCTGGCCGAGGTGGCGACCGGTGACGACAAGAAACGCATCATCGATTCCGCCCGGTCAGCCTACCAGGAGGCCATGGACATCAGCAAGAAAGAGATGCCGCCCACCAACCCCATCCGCCTGGGCCTGGCCCTGAACTTTTCCGTCTTCCACTACGAGATAGCCAACAGCCCCGAGGAAGCCATCTCACTGGCCAAGACCACCTTCGACGAGGCCATGGCCGACCTGCACACCCTCAGTGAGGACTCCTACAAGGACAGCACCCTCATCATGCAGCTCCTGAGAGACAACCTGACGCTGTGGACGGCCGACAACGCTGGGGAAGAGGGCGGTGAGGCTCCGGAGGAGCCCCAGAGCTGAAGAAACCTACAGACCTCCCTGCCCTGCCATGCCCTCCAGTCCCCCAGCCTGCACAGAGGACTTAATACGGGAACGAGACTCTGCCCTTCCCAAACCCTGAATGTTCTGCCACACCCACGAAGGCTCCTCTGGAAGGGGTACAGCCAAACCGAGGCCACCAGGGGCTGGGGAATTTCACTCTTCACGGCAGCAGTCTGGTGGGTGTTCCTAACTGTCCACTGTCGCTCTCTTTGCTCCACCGCTTCCGTACACCCCTCCCCCTGAGCCTCTCTCTTGTACCTCTTGGTCCTGGATGCTAGGGATCGGAATGGAGGAGGCTCCCACCCCTGTGGCTGAGAACTGGACTGGCAAGGGCTGGGTGTGTGTGACTGTGTGTGTGAGTGTGTGTGTGTGAGAGAGAGAGAACGGGAACACATGTATGCTGGGTGTGATCACGTTTCCGCTCAATAAAAGTTCCCCCGTGACACTCTTGTCTTCAGTTATTGGCCTTGGGCTGGGGGGTAAAAATAAAAGTGAGTTAAGAGGATTTGATTCTGAGCCGGGCGTGGTGGCGCACTCCTTTAATCCCAACACTCCGGAGGAAGAGGCAGGTGGATCGCTGTGAGTTCCAGGCCAGCCTGGTCTACAAAGTGAGCCCAGGACAGCTAAGACTACACAGAGAATCCCTGTCTCGAAAAACCAAAACAGAAAGAAAGAACTTGATTCTGGAACTCTTGAGTTAGGGCTGTCCCTTGGGGCTGTCTGGGTGACCTGGAAGTGACAGGAGCCTTTGGGCCGGTGTCGGTTACCTGGGAATTCTGGGTCGGGTGACTTCAGGTGAGAGGCTATAGGGAAGCCCCCACAGCGCTTAGGCTGAGGCCAGGTGAGCACAAAGGCAGCTCAAAAGTGTGTGAGTGTTGTGGGCGGTGAAGCCAGAAGGCTCAGATGTAGAGGGGTCCACGAAGCCAGGGAAGTTTGAGCACAGTGGCCTCTTTGGAGACGCGCTTCACGAGTGGCACTGAGCACCTCAGATCGGAAGGCGGTAAACGGTCACAACCAGTGCTCAGATCTGAGCTGAGAGGTGCACGATCCGAGGCAGGGGTATTGTGCCTCCATTAAAAAGAGAAATAAAACACCAGGTCTGATAAGGGAAAGCTCCGCAAGGCTCAGCGATTCAAGGTGGGGGACCAAAAAAAAAAAAAAAACCGCTGGCGAGGAACCGTGCGAGCTGGGTGGGAAGGGCCGCAGGGGATCCGGCTGGACCAGCCCACGGGCCGAGCACCCGGCAGGCAGCAACAAGCACCAGCCCGCCGCAGAGCTCCGCCGCTTGCACGGCCCAATCACAGGACAGACTCTCCTCAGAGCCCGCCCCCGGAACCAGGCTGGCCAATGGGAGAGCGAACAGTGGGTGTTCCCGCCCCGCCGGCACCGGCTACCTTTCGCGGAAAGACGAAGCAGCGACCCCGCTGCCCGTGGAGCGCAAAGCGAGGCGGCGCCTTCCCGGTTTCACTCCAACAAGTCGCCACCCGCCCGACCCGGGAGTTGGCCCTCCCCTACCCCCGGGGGCAGCGGGGCAAGGGCGGGGCCGTGCGCAAAATTAATCTCGGCCCTTTGAGTCATCCGCTCACCTGGCGGTGTCTGGCCAAGCCGGCGGCTGAATCGCCTGGAAGAAGGCCAAGACGCTCTCTGGAGCGTCAGAGGCCGACCAGCGCCGGTCACCAGCGGGCGTGGGCTATGTCCCCGACTGACTTTGCAGCCTGGGAAAACCGTGGCACCTCCCTGAGCCTCAGTTTCCCCTCTGTATCGCTAAAGGCTCTCCTTGGGTGCAAGGCTTAGGCTGTTTTGCTCAAGGGTCGCAACCGTTGAGTCCTCCTTTGAAAAAAACGATTAGGAGTGAGAATTTAATCAATTTCTTCCTAGACTGGGCATGGTGGTTCGTTCCTTTAATCCGATCAGCTGGGGTGTGGCTCGGCTTATCTAATGTCCGAGGACATGTCCCCAGCACCGAAAAAAAGAAAGCAACCAAGAAGCCGGGCGTGGTTGGCCACGCCTTTGATCCCAGCACTCGGGAGGCAGAGGCAGTAAGATCGCTGTGAGTTCGAGGCCAGCCTGGTCTACAGAGCGAGTCCAGGACAGTTAAGGCTACGCAGAGAAACCCTGTCTCGAAAAACCAAAAAAAGAAAGAAAGAAAGAAAGAAAGAAAGAAAGAAAGAAAGCAACCAAGAAAACCAAAGTGTGGGGGAGGGGGAAGCCCCAAAATGCTACTGATGAAGTCTTCCAGCCAGTGTCACTCCATCTGGGATTTATCTAGTATTTCTTTTTTCTTTTAATTTAATTTTATTTATTTATTAATTATTTTTATCTAGTATTTCTAAGGCCAAACCAGAATAAGCATCAGGGCCCAGTTGCTGCCAAAGTTAGCCTGGGTGGGCCTCCTAAGAAGGCTGGCCTGGCATCGAGAGAACTTTCTGGAAGGGTTAAGAGAACTCAGCCCAGACTTACTGGGTTTTCCAGAGGCCAAGTTTGGCCACACCTATGCTACCCCACTCTTGTTACTGCCCCCCAACTCTTCTGAGAAGCTGCAGGATCTCTTCTGGGCCTTTAGGAACCTCTGTTTTCTCACTTCCTGGTGATGTGTCAGGTTTCAGGGATTCTGGCTTTCCAAAGTCTCTGGGCTAGGGCAGGCAACTCCCCTCAGCTCAGTAGGTGACCCGGTTTCTTTCCACTAGACAGGTCTGGTGACTTTCTCTTAATGGGGTAGGGCCTGGGAAAGGAACTCCTCCTGTGCCTCTCAACCTGTGTGTTGGCTCCGGACCTTGCGGGGTTGCCCTGGAAATGAGCGGATGGGAGCTTTGTTAAGGTACTGTGCTGTGGGGGTCACGGGTAATCCAGAGGAGGCAGCCTGCACTGGAGGTCATGAACTCCACTGATTACTAGCACCAGATTGATCGTAGCTCTTTAAGGCTTCTCACCAAAGTGATCTCACACCTTTGTGTCTACATGTTAAAAAAACAACAACAAACTTTTGAGGTGGAGATGGCTCGGCCATTAAGAGCACTGGCTTATTTGGTTCCTAGCACCCACATTTCAGCTCACTACTGTCTGCAACTCCAGTCCTAGGGGAATCTGAAACCCTTTTCTGACTTCCACGGATACCAAGCACAAGTGTGGTACACAGACACATATGCAGATAAACACCTATAAAAATAAAAATAAATTTTAGAGAGCTTAAAATTATGGCTCACTATAACTCCAGCTCCAGGGATCTTCTGGCACATACACAGGCATATGTGCACACACAAACTGAGGTCAGTTGAGGCAAGATGGTGAGACTCAGTCTCAAAATAAACTGTCTGTAAGGACTAGGGAGATGGCTCAATGGTGCTTAGAGCCCCAGAAACCCAAGCCAATGCTGGGCGTGATAGATGGCCTGCATGTAACTCCAGCTTACAAGGGCAGAGGCAGGGCATCCCAGCTGACCACGTCAGCAGGTTCTCCATAAGATCAAGAGACCCAGCCTCAGGGAATTTAAGTGGGAGCAGCCATGCCTTTAATCCCAGCACTTACCCAGGCAGAGACACATGCATCTCTGAGCTCAAGGCCAGCCTGGTCTACAGAGTGAGTTCCAGGACAGCCAAGGCTACACAGAGAAACCCTAACTCAACCAAAAAAACAAAAACCCAAATAAACCGACAGGCTTGGTGGTGCACGCCTTTAATCCCAGCACCTGGGAGGCAGAGGCAGGCGGATCGCTGTGAGTTCGAGGCCAGCCTGGTCTACAAAGTGAGTCCAGGACAGCCAAGGCTACACAGAGAAACCCTGTCTCAAAAGACCAAAAAAAAAAAAAAAAAAAACCAACCCAAAATAAATAAAAATAACACCTGAGGTCGGTGGAAGAATATGTGCTTGACATATGAGTGCGCTAGGCTCAGACCCCAATACCAAGGAGAGAAAAACACGCCCCAGAAATCACCTGCGAAGGGAAGCTAAACATCTTTTTATTTAGATCACAAGTAGGGGATGAGAAAAAGACTTGTGAGAGAGCAGGTGATGTTTATCCCCTTAGAAATTGAACCACCATGTGGGGGAGATTGGTTTTTGACCAGCTGAAAAACATCCTTGAGCAAATTCAAAGAGGAGGTATAAATATGAGCCAAAAACAAGAGGAGAGGCCTTTGGAGACTTGGGATAGATTTGGCTGTTCATCGATCGCGCCACTTCTACAGGAGACGCTCCTAGAGAGAACCAATGAGAGAAGGCTTCAGGGCTCCAGGCTCCAGCTGAGGTTCCAGGTTCTGTTTTTTTGTTTTTTGTTTTTTTTGGTTTTTCGAGACAAGAGTTTCTCTGTGTAGCCCTGGCTGTCCTAGACTCACTTTGTAGACCAGGCTGGCCTGGAACTCACAGCGATCCACCTGCCTCTGCCTCCCGAGTGCTGGGATTAAAGGCGTGCGCCACCACTCCCTGGCCTTGAGGTTCCGGGTTTTGGTTGCTCCAGGTTAAGAAACCCTGCTGATTCCGCCAGGAGAATTGTTCCTCCAAACTGATATCCTTAAGGTTTCATTATTGTATTCTTTAATCATTGTTTCCCCTTGTTTAGGTTAGTGGGGTTGTAAGTGAAGTACTCTCCGTTAATAAGTTCGTAATAAAATATATTTGTTAGCCGGCTGGCACACGCCTTTAATCCCAGCACTCGGGAGGCAGAGGCAGGCAGATCGCTGTGAGTTCGAGGCCAGCCTGGTCTACAAAGTGAATCCAGGACAGCCAAGGCTACACAGAGAAACCCTGTCTCGAGAGGGGAAAATAAAAAAAGAAAAGAAAATCGAATTGGCTCTGTAGATTCAAAGTTGCAAGTGGTAGGCAGAACCAACCAGGCAACGTAGGAAAGACGTTACCAGAAGGTACTGTGGGTTCTTCCAGGAAAGCAACGTACTCTTCCCAGGAACACACACACACACACACACACACACACACACACACACACACACACACACACACACACACACATATACACATATACACACACTCTCACTCACTCAGACACACACACACACACATACACACATACACACATATACACACACTCTCACTCACTCAGACACACACATACACTCACTCACACATGCACACACACACATACACACATATACACACACTCACTCAGACACACAC
>OU015754.1:66651700-66679039 GCA_907169655.1 Acomys percivali | reverse complement strand
ACACACACACACACACACACACACACACACACACACACACACACACAGTGTCTAAGATCCAAACATCCCAGGCCTCTCCAGGAAACCTGATTTCAGATGTTTGCATTAAGATGGCTTTCCCGACCAGGGCACCCCGTCCTCCCTCTTCCTAGAGAGCAGGATGCAGTAATAGCATAGCTGCCACGATGAGTCTGTGCCAGGCAGGCTCATATCTTTATCCTCAAGGTGAGGCATGGCATCGTATCTGTTTTTATCCCTGAAGCAACTGGGGCTCAAAGTAACTGCATAACTCAATAGCTAAGGTTAGACCACTGCTTGTGCTGGGAGTGGGAGAGGCTCTGACTCTCAGGCGCATGGTCTTGGAACTACAACAGCTGTTTTCAAATTGTTCAGAGGTTGCCTCCAGGCAAGACCCAAGTGGCAAGGGTTTTCTGTTTCCACACACTGTAGTTAAAATAGCCACACATAGATCTGTTTTGTGTGTTGGGGTTTTATGAGTTAAAAATACATGCAAGAAGCATGCATTATGTTGGGCTATCCTGCTCCTGCTTCTAAAAACAAAACAAAACAAAAAAACCACCAAAAAAAAAACCCTTTTTCTTTTCTTTTCTTTTTCTTTTTTTTTTTTTTTTTGGTTTTTTTGAGAGAGGGTTTTCTGTGTAGCCTTGGCTGTCCTGGACTCGCTTTGTAGACCAGGCTGTTCTTGAACTCACAGCGATCCGCCTGCCTCCGCCTCCCGAGTGCTGGGATTATAGGCATGCGCCACCACGCCCGGCGACTTCTTTTAGTTTTCAAGACAGGGTTTCTCTTGTAGTCCTGGCTGTCCTGGACTCCCTTTGTAGACTTGGCTGGTCTCGAACTCACAGAGATCCCCCCCCCTGCCTCTGCCTCCCAAGTGCTGGGATTACAGGTGTGCACCACCACACCCTGCAAAAATAAATAAATAAATAAAAAATAAAACCTTTTTCTTCCTCTACTCACTATCGGTGTCCTCCACCCCAGGTCACAGCAGAAAGCAGCTAGCTGTCTTAGAGCACCTGAGAGCGGAGCCATGCCGTTTCTGGCTCGCTCATCCTGCTTAGTCCTCCTTAACCAGCTCCACTCTTTGTCCCTGCTCTTCAGCTGGCTCACAGGGCTCACACCATACCCACCTCTGCTCTGTGTGGGGTGGGGAAGGCAGGTTTCTGCATGGTAGGTCTCCCTCCCAAGAGTTCCCCCCCACCCCACCCCCACCTGGCTCCACCTCCCCACTGAGTCAGGAGCCAGGAATGTCTGTGGGGGCAGTAGACAGGTATGGCAGCCTGGGGGGTCGGGCTGATTCATCCCTGCTTTCCACCAGACCTTCTCCTTACAGGGCTGGGAAACTGAAGTCTGTCTGGAGATAAGAGAGCGACCCTGGGCTCAGGGAAGCATGCTGGGTAAAGGCAAGCCAGGTTTGCTCCTGTGCCCCACTGGGTGGAGATCAGGCTTCTAGAAGGTGTCCTCTGACGGCCATCTTGGCTGTACGTGCAGGCACATACATACACATAAATAAATGTAATCAAAATGTTTCTGAAGTAAGAAAAGCTGGAGAAGATGGCTCAGGGGTCAAGAGTGCTTACTGTTCTTGCTTAGGACCTGGGATGCTCTCTTCTGGGCTCTTAGGTACCTACATGCACCTGGGTACATATATCACACAGCCATACAGAGTAAATAAAGTTGTTGTTATTATTGTTGTTATATTTTTCAAGACAGGGTTACTCTATATAGCCCTGATTGGCTTAGAACTCACTCTGTAGACCAGGCTGGCCTCAAACTCATATAGATCCACCTGCCTCTGCCTCCTTGAGTGCTGGGGTTAAAGGTGTGGCCTTTGTGTGTATAACACCCATCCTGAGCTGGGCGTGGTGGTGCACGCCTTTAATCCCAGCACTGGGGGGGGGGGGGCAGAGGCAGGCGGATCGCTGTGAGTTCGAGGCCAACCTGGTCTACAAAGCAAGTCCAGGACAGCCAAGGCTACACAGAGAGACCCTGTTCCCAAAAAACAAAACATCTCATCCTGTTGCCTTGGATGACATAGATTTAGCTATGTAGACCAGTCTGGCCTTGAACACTGAAATGCCGGCCTCTGCTTCCCAAATACTGAGATTAAAGGTGCATGCCAACAATTGCCCTCCTACTTCATAGTTAATGTTTTTTGTTTTGTTTTTTTGTTTGTTGTTGTTTTGTTTTTGTTTTTTTAGACAGGGTCTCTCTGTTAGCCTTGGCTGTCCTGGACTTGCTTTGTAGAACAGGCTGGCCTCGAACTCAGTGATCCATCCACCTGCCTCTGCCTCCCTGAGTGCTGGGATTAAAGGCGTGCGCCACCACCGCCCAGCTAATCTCAACTCCTCTGCCTCCCTAACACTAAGACTAAAGGCATGCCCCACCAAACCTGGCTTCAATTTTGTAAAAAAGTATTTCATTACCTGACATTTTCTTGATGTTTTATTCACATGTATGTTTGCTTGCCTCTGTGTATGCCATCTGTGTGCATCGTAGGCAGCCAGGTCACATCAGATCCCCCGGAGGTGAATTAGGATGCCAGATGCTGGATGGGGATGCTGGGAACCAAACTCTGATCCTCCGGAGGAGAGTAAGTGCCCTTAGCTGTTGACCCATCTCTCCAATCTTATTTATTTTTGAAACATTTGTTTTCGCTGGGCATGGTGGTGCACGCCTTTAATCCCAGTACTGGAAGGCAGAAGCAGATGGATCTCTTGAGTTCAAGGCCAGCCTGGTCTACAAAGCAAGTCCAGGACAGCCAAGGCTACAGAGAAACTGTCTCGAAAAACCAACCAACCAACAAAACCAAACCGCATAAAACTGAAACATTTGTTTTTATGTGTATGTTTGCCTGCATGTATGTAAACACACATCACATGCATGTAGTACCCATGGGGAGAAGAAGAGGGAGTTGAATCCCTTGGAATTTTTATTTATTTTTATTATTTATTTATTTATTTATTTTTGGTTATTCAAGGCAGGGTTTCTCTGTGTAGCCCTGACTGTCCTGGACTTGCTTTGTAGACCAGGTTGGTGTTGAACTCACAGCGATCCACCTGTCTCTGCCTCCCAAGTGCTGGGATTAAAGGTGTGCACCACTACACCCCACTCCCTGCAGCTTTTTATAAAAAACAATTACTTAAAGCTAGGCGTGGTGGCGCTCACCTTTAATCCCAGCACTCGGGAGGCAGAGGCAGGCGGATCTCTGAGTTGGGGGCCAGCCTGGTCTACAAAGTGAGTCCAGGACAGCAAAAGCTACACAGAGAAACCTTGTCTTGAGAAACAAAACCAAACCACCCAGTCAGCTTGGGCCTCCGGGGTTTCAGGCATCTCCCTGGCTGGAAGAGCAGGAACACAAAGAAAGACAACACATAGCTCGGAACCCCCCGCCCCAGGCAGGAGTCACGTCATGGGGAGCAGCTGCACCTTACTGTGGGGTTCTAAGCAGGACAGGAAACTGGAGTGAGCAGCCCAGGTTGGGTGGATCAGGACTGGCTAAACAGGTGTTAGAGAAGAGAAGAGATCCAAACTGAGGCTTTGGTGCTGCGATGGGGCTGAAGGCCCTCCTTGTCCCTCTTGGGAAGAGATGGAAAATCTTTCTCCTTTTCACAGACACTGCTAGGATAAGCCTGGGTGAGCACTCCACTGATGCAGGCAGACAGGGTAAGGCGCAGGGCCTCTGCCACTAAGCTGGGAGCCTTTCAGAGACCTCCCCACTCTGCCTTCCGGCTACTGGTGGTGGTGGGGGTCTCCAATTCAGAGATAGAAGCACTAAATCAGTGCTGCTCAGCAGGGGTGGCCAGGAAAGATGACGTCATTTGTGAGTTGTCATATGGCGTTCCTGGAAAGCACTGTGGTAGCACACCTGTAGAATCTGAGCAGTGCCAGCAGCAGCTTTGCTTTTGTCTGTCTTTGAGTTTTTCTGGGTTTTTTGTTTTTCCTGAGACAGGGTTTCTCTGTAGCTCTGGCTGTCCTGGACTGACTTTGTAGATCAGGCTGACCTCGAACCAAGCCTGGTGGCACAAGCCTTTAATCCAAGCACTAGAGAGGCAGAGGCAGGCAGATCTTTGTGAGTTCAAGGCCAGCCTGGTCTACAAAGGGAGTCCAGGACATCCAAGGCTACACGGAGAAGCCCTGTCTCCAAAAAAACCAAAACCAAACGAAAACACCAAAATTGTTATTTTGAGGGCAGAGCTTACCAGCACTGTCTGGTCTTCCAGAGGTCCTGAGTTCAATTCCCAGCAACCACATGGTGATTCACAACCATCTATAATGTGATGTGATGCCTTCTTCTGGCATGCAAGTGTACATGCAGGCAGAGCGCTGTGTTGACTTAAAAGGAAACAAAAAGATATTCTGTGCATGTGTATGGCACATGTACTTAGGTCAGCTGACAACTCGCCTGAGTCAGCCACCCTGCAAGAACCAACTTTCTCCTATCTTTAAGTACTGGGGCTCAAACTCAGAGGCTTTACCCATGGAGCCTGTCTCAACATTTTTTTTTTTACCTCCCCCTCCTCATTTCCCCCCTACTTTTTACATTTTTTATTTATATTTTATGTGCTTGAGAGTTTCGTCTGCATGTATGTCAGTGCATGTGTGGGCCTGGTACCTGTGGCGGTCTCTCTCTCTCTCTCTCTCTCTCTCTCTCTCTCTCTCTCTCTCTCTCTCTCTCCCCCTCCCCCCCTCCCCCAAGACAGGGTTTCTCTGTGTAGTCCTGGCTGTTCTTGGAACTCTCTCTATAAACCAGGCTGGCCTCGAACTCACAGACATCCATCTGCCTCTGCTTCGCTCTTGAGTGCTGGGGTTAAATGTATAATGTACTACACCCAGCCATAATTTTCGTATTTTCACTAGAAAGGTAAAACCTAACCTGAAGTTTGGTTATACATGGCAGCCACCAAGCCTGGCTGAGAACTACGTTTGCTGAAAAATGAAATGCTTGCCGGCACAACCAAGGCCTCCCTTCCCACCTCTGCTCTGGCCGCAGAGAGTGCATGCTGAGGTGCACGGCTGAGCTATAAAGCTGTAAATGATGCCCTCAGCCCCTGCATGTGGTTTGTTCTGGGGAGTCAGGGCCTGTGATGGGCAAGCATCAAAACCCATGACTAGGGTGCCATTCAAAACACAGAACCCTCCTTCCCACCCAGACACGGCGTTTGCCCAGAAGCCTGGGTGTCTGGGTTCCTGGGCTCCTGGCCCCGCAGGTGACTCACAGCAAAGCTCAAGCTGTGCCTCCTGGCCTCAGTTTCCCCTGGATTGCTCTGTTGGTACTCCCCACCTACTGTGCAGGGCATTAATAGGGGTGAGGTGCTTTGAACTCCTCAGATGAAAGAGGCTGGGGAAACAGCACCTGCTTATTATGCAGCCACAGCCTGGCGTGGGAGCTGAGGCTAGCTGCCCATCTCCTGCTTTCAGTTATGGCTGCTCACACTGGGAAGCAAAGATCAGCCACCCGGTTCACTGCCACTTCAGAACGGACTTTCCTAAACTGCAGAAACCCACCATGGATTCGACCGGTATTCGTAACCCATGTTTAGATTCCTCAACTTTCTCTCTTGACTACAGAGCCCACGGGGTGATGTATGGCATATGTACATACACTGTACACTGTCCAGACTCCATCGGCAAGGCAAGCTATGAGGGAGCCAGGCTAGCGACACTCCCTACCTCATCTCTCTCTGGGTTGCTGTAAGAGCCATGTGAGGATTCTTTATGTGCAGGCTCTTTGTAAAATGCCAAACCCAGCATACATGTAGCTATTATGGGTCTACAGATAAAGCCAGAAAAAAGCCTGCTGGCACAAGTGCCCTTTGGTCACCAGGCACTTCCTGTCAGGATGTAAGGGCAAAACCGAGTCTACAGCACCACCTACTGGCTAAAAATGCAAACTGCCATCCGCCTACATAAACAGCAAAGAAGAGTTTCCAGACAACTTAATTTAAAACATTAAATACTTATTTTTGGTTTTTGAGATAGGGTTTCTCTGTGTAGCCCTGACTGTCCTGATTCGCTTTGTTGGTTGGTGCCAGGTTGATGTCGAACTCACAGCGATCCGCCTGCCTCTGCCTCCCCAAAGGCTGGGATCAAAGGCGTGTTCCACCACCACTCGGCAATACTTTCCTTTTCTGCGAGACAGGGTCTCTCTGTGTAGCTTTGACCATCCTAGACTCACTTTGTAGACCAGGCTGGCCTTGAACTCACAGCAATACTTTAAACAACTCACTTTGCACAAACCTTCTTTAGACACAGGGCTTGACTGAAATGAACTATATAGGCAAAGCTGACCATCAACACCTGATCCTACTGTCCCAACATCTCAAGTGTTGGGATTAGAGGCATGTACCTGCACACATAATAAAAATCCCCTCGTTTTTGAAGGAATCACTCCTTCCTCTCCTGGCATGTGACCCTGGCACACGCTAGTTACTACTAAACTATGTCTCCAGCCCAAGTGATGTTAGTCTTTGAAACTTTCACTAATATATGCCAAAACAGAATAAAACCATAAAATACATAGGCTAAAAATAAAGCAGTAAATAAGGTCTGGCTAGGAGTTGCCTGTAGATGTTTGACTTGAAAACCCACTGTTAGCATTGAAGGAGGTCATGCACAGCTCTGATTGGCCGGAGCAGAGGCCTCGTGAACCTGCCCTGAATGAAGAATGAAGAAACAAGCGGGGCTGCTGAGGCAGCTCCGCAGGGGAAGGCACCTGGTGTCAAGTCCCATGACCTGAGCTCACCATGCAGAACTCAGAAGAGACCCTGGTCCCACAAGCTACCTGACCATACCTGCACACCTGCGCGCGCACACACACACACAATTAAAAACAAAAAGGCTGGGCAGTGGTGGTGCACACCTTTAATCCCAGCACCCAGGAGACAGAGGCAGGTGGATCCCTGTGAGGCCAGCCTGGTCTACAATGAGAGTCCAGGACAGCCAGGGACACACAGAGAAACCCTGTCTCGAAAAACCAAAAAAAGTAAAAATAAAACAAAAAACAAAGTAACAGGACTATTCGGAGGGACAGAAACATTTCTTTGTTCTCCAAACCCTCAGGTCCAGAGGATTAAAGAAAAGTTTGAGGTCACAAAAAGTAGAAAATAGTCTCATATCACACCCCATGGAAGCCCAAGTAGAGCCAGTCCTCAACTTCTGGGCACCATTTCCTGGGGGCAGGGCTCCGAGCTTGAGGGTGCCACAGAGGGCGCGGTTCTGCTTCGAAGTCCTTTGCAGGGATGGCTGCTTCCTCCCAGCCTCAGCTCGGGCTGGACACAGCTTTTGGGCCTGTACCCTGCCAGGCTGTGCGCCCACCGCCGAGCTGTGCGCCGCTACCCAGGCCCCACGTGTTCCAGCTGCATGGCCTCCGGCTCTGCAGTCTGCTCCGAGGATGCTAAGTACTTCTCCTGGATGCCCAGAGTGCTGAGGGAAGGGGGTCAAGGCTTAGAGCACAAGCAGATGATGGGGGATTGGACCGGCAGGATCTGATCTCTTCTGCCCTAGTTCTTACAGTTGGTGAGCTGCTGCCAAGCATCCCTGCCCCAGGCTCCTGTTTCTCCCCACACTGACCATAGCAAAGTGGTCACTAGTGCCCAGGGAGCACTAGCCCTCCAGCATATGCTCTATACCAGACCAGGGTGTTCAAATCCTGCCTCTGCCACTTCCCTTTCCTCTTAAGGTCACACAGGAGTTGTGACCATAAAGTGAGTAAAGCACCTCCCTGACCCCTGTCACACAGCAGGTGCTCAGTGACTACTGCACCCCCTCCTCCTTACCAAGGAAGTACCCTACTCTTCTTGGGCTACAGGGGACAGGACACAGATCACATTCACAACAGTGACTGGACACTGCTAGCACTAGCTGCACATGACCTATTGGCACCATTCTAGCCATTCGCCCTTAAGGGCCTGACACAAATCACTAGTGCTGGTTGGAATCATCTACCTCCATACCCCAGACCCTGGAACGCCCATCTCCAGCCTCCTGGGCCAGTGCTCTGTCTCAGAGACCACTGACCTGAAAGACCAAGCCTTTCCCTCCTGCCTCTTACCCAAGGAACACATGAACTGGTCAAAACCCAATACTAAAGGCCCAGCTGCCGTCTGCACAGCTCTGGCTGTCCAGCAGTGTGCTCAAACTCCGCTCAACTGCCCGCCCATCGCTTCTAAAGGCAGACCTGTCCCCTCTACCCCAGGACCACTCTACTGCTAGCTCTCCTAATCTACCTCTTCCATATTTTTCAACTCATACTTTCTTCTCTATTCCCTTTATGTTTTTTGTTTATTTGTTTGGTTTTTTTTTTTTTCCATTTTTCTTTTTTTTGGTTTTTCGAGACAGGGTCTCTCTGTGTTAGCGTTGGCTGTCCTGGACTCTCTTTGTAGACCAGGCTGGCCTCGACTTCACAGCGATCCGCCTGCCTCTGCCTTGTTTGGTTTTTCAAGACAGGGTCTCTTCTGTGTAGCCTTCGCTGTCCTGAACTCACTTTGTAGACCAGGCTGGCCTCAAACTCACAGCGATCCACCTGCCTCTGTCTCCGGAGTGCTGGGATTAAAGGCGTGCGCCACCATGCCTGGCTTCTCCTATATGTCTTGAGGTAGGCTCTTACTTTATAGCCCAGCTAGCCTCAGGCTTCTGATGCTCTTTCCCCCTCAGAATCCCAAGCACCGGTTTACAGGCATGTGCCGGGAGTTGGCTGGAGAGATGGCTCAGAGGTTAAGAGCACTGCATGCTCTTGCAAAGGTCCTGAGTTCAAGTCCCAGCAACCACATGGTGGCTCATCTACAGTGAGAGCTGATGCCCTCTTCTGGCCTGCAGGCACATACGCAGGCTATGCTTTAAAAAAAAAAAAGAAAAGAAAAAAACAGTTTAAGACTAGCTTGTAAACTGGGTGGTGGTGGCCCACGTCTTTAATCCCAGCACTCAGGAGGCAGAGGTGGGTGGATTGCTGTGAGTTCGAGGCCAGCCTGGTCTACAAAGTGAGTCCAGGACAGCCAAGGCTAACACAGAGAGACCCTGTCTCGGAAAAAAACAAAAAAAAGACTAGCTTGTACCGCACAGGTTGCTGTAGGTCAGCTAGGGGTAGAGAGACTCTGTCTCAAAACACCAAATAAATCAATCCTCATCCTTGAGACTGTCTACAGATCCCCCAACAGGAATCAAACCTGAGCTTCATGGCCATAGGCAAGGAGCCTATCCTGGGCTGCACCCCACCCTCTGGGCCCAGCCACACCTCTTTTACTCTACCACTTCTTTTCCATTACACGTAGCACACCTAGCAAACCGAAGCCCTCGCACTTCTCCCAAAGGCCCAATGTCCTCCACTGGTCCCTTCCCGCGTCCCCTAAGGATACGAGGAGAAATGAAAGTCGGCTCCCACCGCAGCGGACATCATGGCTTCCAGGCTTCGCTGTTCCTGAACCCCGAAACAGCAGCCATTGGCTTTGTCCACGGCCTGTAAGACCCGCTGGATGCTGTCCTTGTCCTGAGCAGAGCAGAGAAACGGCTTGGTGAGCTGTGAGCTGTGGAGCTGAGGCATGCCGCCGCTGCTGCTGCATGTGCACCTTCCTTGGCCTAGAACAGCCACCCCCACCCCACCCACCCCCCACTCCCCACCCCAGGCCTGGCTCCTCAGCGCAGTCACTGCCCAGGGCTTCCTCCTAGGGCAGTACCCCTTCCATCCTACAGAACTGCCTGGTCCCTACTGGGGCAAGCAGCCTTCAAGGTCAGGAGTCAGTGAAGGTCAAGGCACCTCCAGGGTCTGGACAGTACTACTGTCAGGGAGGCACCCCACAAACACCTGCTATTTGGGCTGTAACGGTCTCCCCATCCATGTATCTCAATGAAATATACAGATCAAAAATAACATGTGTTCAGCCCTAGGCACAGTGCTGGCAGGGAAAGCCTTAGCAGGTGGTGGTGGGCATGCACACTCTCCTCACGCTGAAGTTAACAAGTGTGGTGTCACAGCATTGGTTCTCAGCCTTCCTGAGGCTGCGGCCCTTTAATCCAGCTCCTCGTGTTGTGGTGACCCCCAACCATTCAGCTGTCTCGCTGCTCCTTCATAACTGTAATGTTGCTACCGCTGTGAGCTGAATTGTAATGCTTATACTATGCAGGATATCTGTTATGTGGCCCCCAGAGGGGTCACAGCCCACAAGATGAGAACCACTGTATCTCCGGTTGCAGAAAGGAACCTAAAACCACCACGTCTCTTGGGTTATCTGTTTCAAAAAGAGGCGCGGTGCGGAGGTTGAGGGCAGCATGGTTGCTCAGCTAAATGGACCCAAAACCATTGTCCCCTTGGTCCTGGGTCAACTTTTTGCTGCTGACTTTCTGGATTCACTCATGTTCATCCACACTTAAGAGGGAACCAGCGCAGAGGCCTCCGTGACTCAGGAGCAACAGGACCAAAGTCTGGACTATGCTTTTACTGGGATCATGGCTACTGCTGTTCCTGGTCCTGAAAGCAAGCCAAGGACAGGCCCAGGGCGCCAAGTCTTCACATGCCCTTCGCATGTCAGACCTGCAGCCACGGAGAAGACATCTTTCACTGTCCAGTACCTGGATGTTCAGGGGGATGAAGGAGACCAGGCTGTAGTCTTCGATGAGCTGTACTAGTTTCTCGTTGAGCTGACGGTAGTGACGGAAGAAAGGGTCAGACGCCAGGTGGTCAAGCAGGTAGGAGAGGTCCAGGACTTCTGTGTAGTAGTCCAGGTTGAAGGCTGAGGAGAGAAACCAGAGTTAGAAGCTGCTGACACTTAGGCGGAAGACCTCAGAACTGGCCAGGTGTGGTGGCACACACCTGTAATCCCAGCACTTGGGAGGCGGAGGCAGGTGGATCTCTGTGGGTTCAAGGCCAGCCTGGTCTACAAAGTGAGTCCCGGACAGCCAACACTACACAGAGAAACCCTGTCTCAAAACAAACAAACAAACAAACAAACACATCATAACCGAGGAGCTAGAGAAATGGCTCAGAGGTTAAAAGCACTGATGGCTCTTCCAAAGGTTCTGAGTTCAATTCCTGGCAACCACATGGTAGCTCACAAGCATCTGTAATATGATCTGGTATCTTCTTCTAGCATCTAGGCATACATGCAGGCAGAACATGGTATACATAATAAAGAAATAAATCTTTAAAAAAAAGAGAGAAAACAAACAAAACCAATGCTGGGTATGAAGGTGCACACTTGTGATCCCAGCACTAGCGAGGCAGAGGCAGGTGGATCTCAGTGAGTTTGAGGCCAGCCTGGTCTACAAAGCAAGTCCAGGACAGCCAGCACTACACAGCGAAATCTTGTCTCAAAAGTGGCAGAGGCCCTGGGCTCAGTCCTCAGCTCTGAGGGGAGGGGGACCTACAACCAATGTATTTTTTTTTTCTGAGACAGGGTTTCTCTGTGTAGCCCTGGCTGTCCTGGAACTCACTCTGTAGACCAGGCTGGCCTCGAACTCCCAGATCTTGCCCGTCAGGTAAGGACTGTAGTGGCTACAGCAGCCCTTCCAGCTACTTGTCACCACAAGTGTCAAGGTGCCATGGCCTCAGAGCAGTGATCCGTTACCCACTTCCTTTAGCCAGCCATGGTCTTATCACCTTGTGTAAATTCCTTCACAGCCCCATCCACATCTACTGGAGTATCTGGCACAGTGGCGCACACAATAAATGCTGTTTTCAGGAAGCCACAGTGAGGCAGCTTCCTGCAAGGCCGAGCAGGGTCGGTCTCTTACCCAGCTTCCCATAGTGCTCAATGAGGTCCATCTTGGAGAGGACGTTGACGTGGGGCAGCTCCACATGCAGCATGGTGGCCAGGGAGGTGCACAGGACAGAGATGAACTTGGCTGGGTCAGTACAGTAGTGAGAGTCCACAAGGTGGACAGCAGTCAGCTGTGAGCAGAAGGCACAGGATGAGAGGCAAGGCTGACCTGGGTGGGAAGGAACTTCTGCCCCCGTTCCCTCCCCCCTTCACCCCGCCATCCCTCTTGTCAGATTGTAGCTTAGCGAGCCCGCCGGGCCTTTCTTAGTACTGTTGCTTCTTTTTTTTTGTACGTGTGTGCTCGAGACCGGGTTTTATGGCCGCAACTCCCGATCTTTCTGCCTCCACAAGCCAAGCGCTGGGATTACAAGCATGTCCCCCTCCCAGAAGATACGGGACACTTTTTTCTTACATGGTACCTTTTGTTCTCCCTATTATTCTGGGGACGAAACCCTGGGCCGGTGGCTTCTGCTTGTTAGACAAGATCTCTACCATGGCTGGGTATGGGGGCGCACACCTTTCATTCCAGCGTTTAGGAGGCAGAAGCAGACAGAGCTCTGTGAGGTCAAGGGCCAGCCTGGTCTACAAAGAGTTCCAGGACAGATAGTGCTACACACAGAGAAACCTTATCTCAGGGGGGAAAATCTCTACCATTGAGCTAAATAAGTCTCCAACCCTTCTCAGGTCTCTTGCCAAGAACCCCGCAGTAGACCACAGGTTCAAATTACACTGCATCTACCTCTCCACTTTCACTACTTTGGCACACCAACTAAACAATCGCTGAACTGTTTGTTTTTTTAATTCCCAATTGAGAACATTTTTTTTAGAAATGACAAAACTGAGTGGAGTGAATGGACTTTCAGACACATCAAGTGGGTGGCAAAGCTAAAATTGGAACTCAGAGGCTCCAAACTCAACTCAGCCCCATCTCGCAGTGTGATCTGGGGGTGTGGCATCTACCCGCCTTCCGGTCTCAGGGATTTCCATCTGCATAATGGGCTTGCCCGACCCTAGACGAACCCTGAGGTCCCACTGAGCCATCTGGGAGAAGATGTTGCGCAGGGCGGCGTGGTGGGTGCAGAGCTCCACCTGGCCGGGGCAGTCGAAGAGAAAGTAGTGGCCTCGGAAGGGCTCCAGCTTGGCGCGCAGCCAGTCCAGGTTGGCCTCCAGGTACTCCATACAGTAGAGCAGGCCGCCGTTGGGCCCCAGGCGCAGCGCGTCCATCACGTCGCTCAGCCCCACCAGCTCGCCCACGTCCACGGCACACTCATAAGGCAGCCCTTCGTTGGCGGGGTCCAGGTTCACGACCGCCACGCGCCGACCCAGTGCCCGCAGGAATTCACTCATGCCCAGGCAGTACGTGGTCTTCCCCGAGCCCGGGGGCCCGATCACCGCCTGCCCGAAGGCAGTGACCGGGACGGGCCCCGCCATGAGTGGAGCAAGCCCTCCCACAGGCACTTTCCGAACTAAAACAAGGAGACCCAAGCAGAAAAACCAGCCAACTACCCGCTACGGAAGCGGAAAGCTCCGACTTCCGGATTTCGCCGGAACTTGTCTGCAGAGGAAGTCCCGCCCACACGACGGCGGCGTAGGCTGTGGCCACGCAGGCGCATTTCTCCCGCCTCCGTATCAGGCTAGTGTTTTCCCAGGCTTCTGTAAGGCCGACTTCTAGACCGGGTACACTTGTTTTTTGTTTCGCTTTGTTTTTTGTGACAGGGTTTCTCTGTGTAGCCTTGGCTGTCCTGGACTCACTTTGTAGACCAGGCTGGCCTCGAACTCTCAGAGATCCACCTGCCTCTGCCTCCCGAGTGCTGGGATTAAAGGCGTGCGCCACCACGCCCGGTGGCCGGGGCCAGTTGTAAATTTGCTTATTTTAGCGCAGACCCGTCCCTGGCCAGAGGGTAGAGGTGGTGAGGGGCAGCTCGACCCTCTCTGGATCAGTTCTTTTTTGGTCCCTTTTCCTGTCGCATGGTGGTGTCCTTCAGACATCCCCTGAACCCCCAAATCCACTTGTCTGTGCTACAGGCTGTTCTGGGGAAAGCCAACAAGGCCTAGGGTTCTGAGAGCAAGGAAAGGCCTTTATGCACAAAGGCCCCAGGGGAAGGAGGGGCTTTTTGTAGCCTCCCATCTGAGGTAGAGAAGTGGCGGGCCGCCCAGTGCTGTGTACTTTGGCCTGGCTGCTTCAGAAGTCTACACGGCAAGACCCGGGAAGAGAGATGTGTTCCTGCAGCTGGGTCATCCCGACCAGGGCCTGGCGTCACTCAGGCTCCGGGGGGCTGTCTAAGGCCCAGCTGGAACTCCTCACAAAAGTCTTATCTGTCCGAAACTTCATGCTGGTGGGTGGCTGGCGCCGGAGCAGGGACTCCCTCTGGTCTTGGGGCAGAGGCGCATCGTAGACTGTGGAAATGAGCCCCAAGCCAGTGCCACGGGGTCTCTTTTGTTGCCCAAATGGCTGAAGTTTCTCTCCATGGTACCTGGATGAAACAGGGCTCGTGATGAAGAGGCTGGCAGGAGACAGGAATAACTGCGCCATGCCTGATTAGTCTGTATGACAGAACTGCCTCCTGGGGATAGGAGACAGTCTCTGTCAACTCACAGGAACCTTGGAATTTTAAGGGTTTTTTGTTTGGTTGGTTGTGTGTGTGTGTGTGTGTGTGTCTGTGTGTCTGTGTGTTTTGTTTTTTCTTTTTGAGACAGGGTTTCTCTGTATGGCCCTGGCTGTCCTGGACTTGCTTTGTAGACCAGGGTGGCCTTGAACTCATAGAGCTCCAACTGCCTCTGCCTCCCTGAGTGCTGGGATGAAAGGCGTGCGCCACCATATCCGCTGAACCTTGGAATCTTCATCCCCACAACAGACCACCTTTTCAAGGCTCAATTCAGACTTAAGGAAATGACTTTCCTGTGGGGAGGGGAAATCCATGATCCTTTTGTTTTGTTTTGTTTTTCGAGACAGGGTCTCTCTGTGCAGCCCTGCCTGCCTGTCATGGACTCGCTTTGTAGACCAGGCTGGCCTTGAACTCAAAGGGGATCTGCCTGCCTCTACCTCCCAAGTGCTGGGGTTAAAGGCGTGCACCACCACCACCTGGTGGAATCCATGATCCTTTTAAGCTGTAGGATTTAGTTTAAAATGAACATAACACCTATTTCTTGTACTTCTGCTATGAAGTTGTTCATCTAGGGTACCCATCCCCCATCCCCCAAGCAATGGGACAAGAGAAACCAAATTACCCAAGCTGGACTGTGACCCTAGGGAGTCCCTCGGCTGCACTTACCCCAGTCCACGCTTGCATCTAGGGTGCTGGCCATCACTATCCAGGGCCTCAGGCACCCCGGAGCACCTACTACCCAGGCCCTGGCCTTCAGCCCAGCCCTGGCGCTCCATCACCTTCCGGCCAATGCCCTGCAGAGGGAAGCAGTGAGACTCAAGGTGCTGCATGCCCCTTTATTTGGGAGACAGAGGCAGGAGGATGTGAGTTCAAGGTTAGGATGGGCTACATTAAAGAAAGTAAGGGATGGAGGGAAAAGAAAAAGGAAGGAGAGGGAGGCACATTCCCTGGAACAGGAGGAGAAATAAAGGAAAAGGGCTGAGTGGGCTAGCCGGTGCTCACTCACCTTGGTGTGGCGCTCAAAGGTGCCCACTTGGCATCCTACCACAGAGCCATCTTCCTGGCCATCACGGAGCCTCCTCTCCAGGCGCATTTGGACAGAGTCACGGGCGTCCTTGTCCCCACCATCTTAGGGAACACAATCCATTTTGTAAAAGGGTCCCCCTCTCACCAGGAGGATGAGGTTTCATGAGTCCCCTCACAAGTCTTACTGAGTCGTTTGCATAATGTTCTGTCCCTCTCTTACGAGACTGGGGACTCAACAAGATCAGGAAGCACAGGCCTCACCCCACAGATGAGGGACAGTGCAGCAAAGTCACAGTGCTGACGACATCAGAGCCCAGGTTACTGCGAACTGCAGAGACGGTTCAGCAGTTGAGAGTATATACTGAGCCTCTACAGGACCCGGGCTCATTTCTCAGCAAGCACATGGCAGCTAACATCTGTCTGTCACTCTAGTTCCAGGGGGCTCTGAGGCTCTCTTCTGGGCTCCATGTGTACCAGGCACGTGCTATACTTACATGCAAGCAAAGCAAACAGGATAAAAATAATAAATCTCAGCTGAGCTTGGTGGCCCACGCCTTTAATCCCAGCACTTCCAAGGGAAAGGCATGTGATTTCTGAGTTCAAGGCCTGGTCTACATAGTGACTTCCAGGACAGCCAGGGACAGCCACATAGACCCTGACTCAAAAACAAACAAAACCAAAAACCATAAAAGAATTTTATGGGCTGGAGAGATGGCTCAGTGGTTAAGAGCACTGATTGCTCTTCCAGAGGTCCTGAGTTCAATTCCCAGCAACCACATGGTGACTCACAACCATCTATAATGTGATCTGATGCCCTTTTCAGCACTGTATGCATAATAATAAATAAATATTTTTTTAAAAAAAAGAATTTTATCTAAAAAAAGGGCAAGAAATCAGGCCACACACCTTTTTTTTTCTTTTTGTTTTTCAAGACAGGGTTTCTCTGTGTAGCCCTGGCTGTCCTGGACTCGCTCTGTAGACCAGGCTGGCCCTGAACTCACATCCATCTGACTACTTTTGCCTCTCTGAGTGCTGGGATTAAAGACATGAGCCACCAGGCCCTGCTACATGGCACCTATCTCTAATCCCAGCATTTTAAAGGCAGAGGAAGGAGGATCTCTGAGTTTGAGGCCAGCCTTGCCTAGTGGTCCTCTCTCTGTGACATGCCTGTGGCCTGTGGCATGTGAACAGGTTCCAAACAGAAGCCTGGCTTTTGGTCAACTCATAATTCTGAAGTACCACCTGAAATTTTGTTTTACTTTTAACTTTATTTTGTCTTTTGAGACAAGGTCTGTGTAGCCCTTGGCTGTCCTCAACTCACTCTGTAGACCAGACTGGCCTTGAATTCCCAGCGATCTGCCTGACTCTGCCTTTTTAAAAAAGATTTATTTATTTATTATGTATACAATGTTCTTCCTGCATGTATATCTGCCCAGCAGAGAAGGGCATCTGATTACTTTATAGATGGTTGTGAGCTGCCATGTAGTTGCTGGGAATTGAACTCAGGACCTTTGAAGAACAGCCTCTGAGCCATGACTCCAGCTCGTGATAACTTTTTAGAGAGATTATTAGGTATGCATGAGGATGTGAGCAGCTCTATTCAGTACTGTGTAAATGAGCAGCTGCAAATTTTGGTGTCCAGGGGGTTCTAGGCCCACTCTTCCTGGGCACACTGAGAATGAGAGACCCTGGGCTGCCCCTGGTCCTGACTTAACCCGTGACAAGCATGTGTGGCTAAGGCTGGGGACTAGGGCACACGATCCTCCAGGACTGCCACCCCCTGCTCCATACCTTTGTCGTAGTAGACACTCATGTCCACGTCCCAGTCATCAGCTGTCTGCTCATCAAAATCTACAGGGGAAAAGACCCAGAACGCAGGTTAAGGACGCTAAGTTCTTTGGTGCCAGGACTATGGAATCAGAGCCAGGGCCTCACACAGCTAAAAATGCTCTTCCATCAAGCTCTATGCCCCACCCCAAAGACTCCCACATGTGCTTAGAGCTAAATTTAGAGTTAGTCAACCCTTTCCGTTTCCATCCCAGCAACTCCTCATTCCAAAATAGAATGGCCAGTCTGCATGTACACAGGATGGAAGCCATTTCTTAGCTTTCTTAGACTGTCAGGAAAATCTGCTATGTAGAGCAGAAGCCCCAACTTAATGTCTGGATCCTAAACATCCCCACAGAGCACATGGGCGAAAGGCTTAGTGTCAGGTACAGCAGGAAGGGGAACTTTAAAAGAAAGAGCTTCGTTGGTACCCCCAAAAGAGACTGTGGGAACTTGGTCTCTTCTTTGCACCCCAGCCATGAGGTGAACTGTCATCCTGCACCAAGCACGCCATAGCGTGCAGCCTCACCACAGGCCAACCACCACGCCTTGAGTCATCTAGCTGAGCCAGCCCTTTTCACTGTAGGAGTTGATCCACGCCCGGTATTTGTCAGGGTAACCACAAGCCAGCCAAGCGATACCTGGCCTTACCTCCTTCCTCCTCCTGCCAGAACTGAGCGTCGGTGTAGAACACCAGGCCAGAGCCCCCCTTCTCCCACTGGAGCTCAATCTCCTCCTCAAAGAGCCGCTCACTAGTCCGCTCCTGCCTGGTCACGTCCTCGTGCAGCGCTTCGTGACGCTCCCACTCCTCACCCCGGTCATCATCCTGAAAGAACCAGAGGAGAGGTGAGCTGCACCTGACTGCCTGACCCGCAGGCCTGAGGAAGGAGTTTCAGGGTCCAGAAGGGGACATGGGTGCTAGACCTCCACACCGTGCCTTCAGGTGTCTCCAGAAACACTATACTTAGACCTTAAACCTGGACCAACGCCTGGCATCATCCCTCTGCGTCTCATTTGACTCACTCTAAGGTCTGTGCTTTGACCAGGCAGGTTCTTCCTACATACTTTAATTCTCAACTTGGCTAAATCGTCGTGCAGAGCCCTGCGGCCTGCACACAGCCTGCTCAGCACACAGCCCTCTCACAGCAGTTCTTAGGTACATGCCACTGAAGCCTTTCTCCACTATGCCAGAAGAAAGAAGGGACAAGGACAAGGACTGGCTCCTGCTGGGCAGCCCCTTCCTGTACCTGGGTTCCTGGAAATCAGCCCAGTGGCCCTGTGAGGCAAGTGCCACTATTCCCATTTTATAGGCGGGAAGAGCCTAGGTTCAGAGGTAAGGTGATTTGTCCCCACCTCTCCTAGGGCTGGGATGACAGGTATGTACCACCCTGCCAGGTTTCTGCAATCTGGGATTCAAATGCAGGGCTTTGTGCTCCCTGGGTAATCGGTCTGTCCGCCAAATGAGCTCTCCCCCGAGCCCGAGCCTCTGCAGGGTGCGGCAGCACTCACATCTTCTGAGTGACACTCTTCTTCTTCTTGAGGCCCCTCATCCTCAGGCTCATCCAAGGGGCTGGCTGCTGGATCTTCCGAGCAGGTTCCCTCGGGGATTTCCTCGCCGTCGGCTGTGTACACATGTTCTTCCTGCTCCACAGTCTCAGTGTCCTCGTACTGGAAAGGCACGTTGCCGTAGCGCCGGGAGGAGCCCGTCTTGGGGAACTGGAGCTGCAGCTGGGTGATGATTCGAGGGGGTAGCCGACAGGCCCGGATCAACTCCAAGAAGACGCGCAGGGGGGTGCCCACGTTGCCATTGGGCATCAGTGCTGGGGGGTTCAGCTCGGGGAGCTGTTTCAGGTCGGCCAGGGTAAAAGCTTCATTCTCAGCCCTCCGACTCTGCAGCTCCTTCCGGGTCTTAAAGGGAAAGGACCCCAGATCTTAGGGAGGAAGGAGAATGGATGGATTGTAAAACCCTAGAGGATTGTTAGAAATATTCAAGCCAGAAGCAAATCCCAGTTTAAAGCCTTTTCCTACCAGACTTGTGGTATATATCTGTGAGACCAGTACTGGAAACTAAGGCAGGAGGATCATGAGTTAAGAGGCCAGTTAGGCTATCTATATAGGTGGCTCACAACCATCTATAATGAGATCTGGTGCCCTCTTCTGGCATGCAGGCCTAACACTGTATATATGATAAATAAATCTTTAAAAAAAAAAAGAAAAGAAAAGAAAGCTAACAAGGTGAACTTACCTTGAAGCTGGATGACTTGAGTTTGACCCCCAGAATCCAAATGGCAGAATTGATAACTGGCCCCCACAAATTGCCCTCTGACCTCCACACTAGTGTCACCTGTATCTTCTACTCCCACAAAATAAATGTAAAATAAACAATTGTCTTTGTGTATAGGCCTGGGCGTACGTATGTGCATCACATGCACAAAGGCGCCTGTGGAGGTCAGATCTCCTGAGACTGGAGTTCCAGGCAGTTATGGGCTATCCCATGGGTGCTGGAAACTCAAAGGCCTTTGCAAGGGTAGTAACTTGTGTGTGCTTAACTGTGAGCATCTCTTATCTCCCTGGCCTTGAACTCAGAGATTTGACTGCCTCTTCTAGGATTAAAGGGGTGTGGCACCACTCTTGTAGCCAAGGATAAAATGTTTCAAAACAATTTATTTAAACTTCTCCATCAGGGCTGGAGAGATGGCTCAATGGTTAAGAGCTCCACCTGCTCTTCCAAAGGTCCTGAGTTCAATTCCCAGCAACCACATGGTGGTGGTTCACAACCATCTGTAATGTGATCTGATGCCCTCTTCTGGCCTGCAGGTGTACATGCAGACAGAACACTGTATACATAATAATAAAAAAAAAAAATAAATTAAAAAAATAAAAAATAAAAAAATAAACTTCTCCATCAGAGCTGGGAGTGGTGGTGCGCGCCTTTAATCCCATCCCAGTACTTGGAAGACAGAGGCAGGTGGATCGCTGTGAGTTCAATGCCAGCCTAGGCTACACAGAGAAACCCTGTCTCAAAAAAATATAATAAATAAACTTCTCTATCTGGCATTTTATAACTATTTGACTTCCTTTTCCCAATGGACACACTTGTGCCCCGCCCCCTTCTGCGGCCTCCTGTGGTCTGGTCTAAGTCCTGCAGGGAGCCCGACTGTGATTGCCTCCATCCCTAGAGTTATTTCTTTCCTCTGCAGGGCCAGCCTTCCAGTTGCTTGTGGGAGGTTAGAAGAAACCAATTTTCCTTTCTTTGTTTCGAGACAGGATTTCTCTGTCTAGCCTTGGCTGGCATCAGACTCAGAGATCTGCCTACCTCTACCTCCTGAGCGCTGGGATTAAAGCCCGCCTCCAAATTTCCTTTTCAAGAAATCCTGTCAGTGCAAAATCAACTCCTCAGAGAAATGGTCCTAAGAGGACATAACTTTGGAACGCATCTGTACTGGCCTCTGTTTTGGTTTTTCGCCTTTTAAGTTCTTGAGTGAAACAAACAGGCGAGTTGGGCTGAAAACCTGTAGCTTTGTCCAGAACTGACTTAGGGTCCTAACCGGTGGTAACCAGAGGTCTGACCTATCTTCGCAACCCAGGAACTGTGCCTCCTTTCCAAGGGCCGTAAATCCAATTCCAATCCATTCTCTCTCCCGCTTACCTGAAGCCTCAGTGGGTAGCCTTAGCCTGCGGATGTGACAACGGCCCGGGAGCCAGGTCCCCTGAGAGTCCAGCCACCGGCGGCCCGAGTACATGCGGAGCAGCCGCTGAGCTTGCGCCACTCCCCTCACCGAGACGATGCAGCAGCAAGTGCGGGTCTGGACCGGAGCCGAGTCCCGGGCGGGGACAGCGCGGGCATCGGTGGCTGTAGCCTGGGCGAGCCCCGGATCCTCCGCAGCAGGCTGGGGGGCAGCTTTCGCCTGCGGAGGACCCCTCTCGGGCCGATGCCGGTAGTGGAAACAGATAAAGCCTCCGCCGCGCTGTTCCCGGAACTGGCTGAAGTAGCACCGTAGCTGGGCCGAGCGTAACACAGGTGGGATCCCACTCACCACCAGGTAAACCGCCGACTCTTCGTCCACCTCCCTGGGAGTCGCCATCTTGGCTTGTCACATGATCAGCTTGGAGTCAACTCTCGCGAGAACACCGCGTCTTGGACTTTGCCGTCTGTAGTCGTTTGGCCCTTCAAGCTGTGTTTTGGTTGCTCTTGGGCCAAAACCGTTTGTCCAGATCCACAGATGATGGGAAACTCGTCTGATGCGCTGGGCTGTAGCTCAGTGATAGCTGACCCAGCCCGGGAGAGGCTCAAGGCGCAAAGGAGGAACCAGTGTGGAGCACTTGGAGGCTGACCTAGGAGCAGGCGGGAGTCTAATGCAAGATTGGACTATATAGTACCAAGTGCTTCATAACAAGACTGGATATAAGTAAAACAAAAGTTGAAGGCCGGGCGTGGTCGCTCACGTCCTTAATCCCAGCATTTAGGAGGTAGAGGCAAACAGATTTAGGCAAATTCAAGACCAACTTGGTCTGCACAGTGAGTTTTGAGAACCTTTATTACTCTACCCCGGCGTGGTGGCGCACGCCTTTAATCCCAGCTCTCGGGAGGCAGAGGCAGAGGCAGATGCATCGTTGTGAGTCCGAGGCCAGCCTGGTCTACAAAGCGAGTCCAGGACAACCAAGGCTAACACAGAGAGACCCTGTCTCGAAAAAACAAAACTACTCTTACAGAGTACTTGGGTTGGATTCTCAGCACGCACATACAAGACAGCTCACCCATCTGTAACTCCAGTTTCAGGGGATTGGACACCCTCTTCTGACCTCTAGAGGCACCAGGCACACAGGTGGTGTACATACATTTAGGCCAAACTCCCATACACATAAGCATTTGTTTGTTTTTGGTTTTTCGAGACAGGGTTTCTCTGTGTAGCCTTCCTTGGCTGTCCTGGACTCACTTTGTAGACCAGGCTGGCCTCGAACTCACAGCGATCTGTCTACCTCCGGAATGTTAGGATTAAAGGCCTGCCCCACAAACCCAGGTGGCAGGTGCATTTTTGAACTCATAACAACTGCAGATCTGCCCGTAATCCCAGTAGAGGCAGGCGGATCGCTGTGAGTTTGAGGCCAGCCTGGTCTACAAAGTCCAGGACAGCCAGCACTACAAGAGAAATGGTCTTGAAACACACACACACACACACACACACACACACACACACACACACACACACACGAAAGGAAGATCCCTCCAAGTAAACAATGGGGGCTGGAGAGATGACTAGGTGGTTAAGAGCGAGGGAACCCAGGTTCAATTCCTAACATCCACAGGGCATTTCACAGCTACCTGTAACTCCAGTTCCAAGAGATCCAATGCCTTCTTTTGTCCTCTGAGGACACATGATGCACAGATATGGTCGTAAGCCAAACAACTATACATTCAAAATAGAAATTAGAATAAAATTTAGAACAGTAAACAACTCACAACTCCCAGTTCCTAAAACATACAAGATTCACGAAGCAGTAAGGATTGCTGGAGAAAAGGGACTGACTGGTCCACCTGCCTACCAGTCCAGCCTAGAACTCCAGGGCTGCAGTTTTTCTAAGTCATCCCCGTGCTTGGGTGACTTTTCAGTAATGCAACAGGCTGTGTCTGAGCCATCTATGCTCCTACAGGTAACCCCTTACCCATATTCCTGTAAATAACCCTGATAAGTTCATTGGCTCACCAACGTGGACATCAGGAGAATCAATGCTAGTTAATTTTATGCAAACTTTGGTCTGTCATTGGTTCCCTATTTAGGATGAGTAGACAACAAAAACAAAAACAAAAAACAAAAAACAAAAAACAAAAAAACTAAAACATAAAAGGAAGCAAACAGGGCTGAGGTGTGGCTTTGTTTAATAGAGCATTTGGCTAGCATGCATCAAGCCCTGAGTCAGATCCCAGCACCACAGTGTCTGTAATCTCAGCATCTCAGAGGTAGGGGCAGGAGGATCAGAAGTTGTAAAACAAGTTTAAGGCCAGCCTGGGCTCACGAGAGCGCTGTCTCTCTGTCTGTCTCTCTCTGTCTCTCTTGTTTGAAACAGGGTTTCCTTGTGTAGCCTTGGCTGTCTTGGACTTACTTTGTAGACCAGGCTGGCCTTGAGCTCACAGACATCCACCTGCCTCTGCCTCCCAGAGCACTGGGACTAAAGGTGAGCACCACCATGTCTAGCTTCATAAGAGGTCTTGTTAGCATTTGTCGTGAGACGTTAGGACAGTGTGGGACTTGACCAGAGCCCTGCGGTCCAGCACAGCAATGAAGGGTAAGGCCTTCAGACAGTTGTTCTGAGTTCCAGAACAGAGTTCACTGCAAAGAAGCAGCTTTATTCATGGGACTTAACAGAAGAGTCGTGAGCGCGCCTTGTTTACCTGTGATGAAATCAGACAGATTCCAAATTCCAGGCCTTTGCCTGCTAATAGCTTAGTTGACCTTCTTGTCCCTGCCAATGAAGCTTTGGGTTAACTTCCTTCTCCCTTTCCCCTGGGTCTCTGAACTTTGGCCCATTCTCAGCTTGAGCCAGCTCTTCCCTCCTCTTCCTCAAAAGCCCCTCGTGAAAACAGGCTGCGTTTGGAACCGAATAATTCCCACTTACCAACCTGACCTGCTCCTGCTGCTCATCTCGCTTCTGTTGATGTGTTGTTTTGTTTTCGTTCTTAAACAAAATCTCAATCGTTCGATTTTACCAATGAAGACTCTGGAACCAGATGCTAGGGTGAAAGCCCGCTAGCTCAGAGAGGCAGAGAAAGCACCCAGGTGACCTTCCTCCTCACCTGATGTCCCAGAAGGAATACCTACCATTCTGCAACGCTGTCTCAAACAAGACTCCTCAAACTGATTGCCCCAACCTCTAATTCCTGTGCATCTCCCTGTCTGTCCCCCTGAATCCCTCTTCCTCTTCCTCCCCCTCTCTCTCAACTTATTTACCTTTATTTTACGTGCATTAGCGTGAAGGTGTCAGATCCCTTGGAAGTGGAGTTACAGATGGTTGTTGACTGCCATGTGGATGCTGGGAATCCCTTGGAATAGCAGACAGTGCTCTTAACCACTGAGCCATCTCCCCAGCCCCTCTTTCTCTTTTTCTTTTTCTTTAATAATCCTATGTTCGGGGCTGGAGAGACGGCTCAGCGGTTAAGAGCACCAACTGCTCTTCCAGAGGTCCTGAGTTCAATTTCCAGAAACCCCGGGGTGGCTCACAACCATCTGTAACGTGATCTGATGTACATTATATACATAATAAATAAACAAATATTTAAAAAAATAATCCTATATTCACTTCCTGTCAACGGGTTGCTTGCTCTGCCTCTTCTTGACTTCTTGTGGTTGGCTTTATTTAATCCCATTTACAATATTCAAGCAGAAAGCTCTTGGATTAAAACTGTGTGGTGGCAAACACATGTAATTCCAGCAGCACTCGGGAGGTAGAGGCAGGCGGATCGCTGTGAGTTCGAGGCCAGCCTGGTCTACAAGAGCTAGTTCCATGACAGCCAGGGACACACAGAGAAACCCTGTTTCAAAACAAACACAGGCTGGGTGTGGTGGCGCACGCCTTTAATCCCAGCACTCGGGAGGCAGAGGCAGGTGGATCGCTGTGAGTTCAAGGCCAGCCTGGTTTACAAAGCGAGTCCAGGACAGCCAAGGCTACACAGAGAGACCTTGTCTCGAAAAAAAAAAACCAAAAAAAAAAAAAAAAACCAAAACCACTGCCTACCTCGGAACTCCTCAGTAGACCAAGCTGGCCTTGAAGTCAGAGATCCATTTGTCTGTCTCCCTAGTGCTGGGATTAAATACACATGCCACCACTGCCCAGTATATAAACAGTGTTTCGTTTTTTTAATTTTTGTTTTTCGAGACAGGGTATCTCTGTGTAACAGCCCTGGCTGTCTTGGACTTACTTTGTAGACCAGGCTGGCCTTGAACTCATGAAGATACTCCTGCCTGTGCTGGGTTTAAAAGCATGTGCCACCAAGCCCAGTCTGTTTTTGTCTTGTTATTAAGAGATATTTATACATTTTATGATATGGGTGCTTTGTCTGCATGTTCATCTGCACACTAGAAGAAGAAATTGGATCCCAATACAGACAGTTATGAACTGCCATGTGGGTGCTGGGTATTGAACCCAGGTCCTCTGGAAGAGCAGCCAGTGCCCTTAACTTTTTTTTTTTTTTAATATTTATTTATTTAGTATGTATACAGTCTTCTGCCTGCATGTACGCCTGCAAGCCGGAAGAAAGCATCAGATCACATCATAGATGGTTGTGAGCCACCATGTGGTTGCTAGGAATTGAACTCAGGACCTTTGGAAGAGCAGGCGGTGCTCTTAACCTCTGAGCCATCTCTTCAGCCCAACTTTTGAATCATGTCTTTTTTTTTTGGTTTCTCGAGACAGGGTTTCTCTGGGTAGCCTTGGCTGTCCTACACTAACTTTGTAGACCAGGCTGGCCTTGACCTCACAGCGATCCACCTGCCTCTGCCTCCTGAGTGCTGGGATTAAAGGGGGGCTCTTGGGGAGTGGTAAACACGACTTTGGAAAGGATGTCTCTGAACCAAAGGATCCCTGCAACAAAGACTGTCTTTGGTTTGGGACCGATGGGCTTGCCTTGCCATGGCCAGAGCTTAGCAGAGGATCTTGGGGATCCAGGACTCGGAAGTTTGAAAAAGGCAGCCAGTATCTCTTGGGCAGAAGCTGGAAAGGGTGACTTAGCCCTGATCAATCACATCAGGTGGAGAAGGAGAGGAGAGGCCCCCATGTGTACTGGGCTTGGCCCTCTGGGCTGGGGAATCTACTCCTCCAAGGTTTCAGACCAACAAAATGAGCCAGTTCAAGAGTATAAAGCCAGGCGTGGTGGCGCACGCCTTTAATCCCAGCACTCAGGAGGCAGAGGCAGGCGGATCACTATGAGTTCGAGGCCAGCCTGGTCTACAAAGCAAGTCCAGGACAGTCAAGGCTACACAGAGAAACCCTGTCTCAAAAAATAAAAAATAAAAACAGGTTTATTGGCCAGGTGTGGTGGTGCATGCCTTTAATCCCAGCACTTGGGAGGCAGAGGCAGGCAGATCGCTGTGAGTTCGAGGCCAGCCTGGTCTACAAAGTGAGTCTAGGACAGCCAAGGCTACACAGAGAAACCCTGTCTCAAAAAAAAAAACCAACAACAACAAAAACAAAATAAAAATACCAGGTTTATTGAGAGGCAGCTCTGAGCGATCTCACAGGTGGCAGCAATGAAGTTGCATACCTGGCTAGTAAGGGGGTTTTATAGAGCTTAGGCCAGGAGTGATGATGTGTCCGCTAGCAGCTGGGATCATTCCCATATATGGTCAAACACTGAGCCTCTGAGTAGGCACTCTTGGGTGATTTTCGAGAAACGTGGAGACCGGGAGATGAGATGGAGTTTCCCAGCTTGTGTGGGGTGAGCAGGGGTTTCAGTGGAACAGTTAAGGGCACTGGCTGCTCTGTGGTGGACCTGGGTTTTGTTTCTAGTAACTGCATGGCAGCTCACAACACATCTGTAACCCCAGTTCCAGGGGATCCGATGCTGTCTCCTGGCCTCCATGGATACTGCAATCACAAGGTACACAAACATACAGGCAGATGAGACCCATACAGATAAAATAAAAATAAGTAAAATCTAGTTGGGTGTAGGAGCAATTCCTAAAATAACAACAAAACCAAAAGGTAAGGGGGGGGGGGGGGCGGAGGGCGCATGTGTGTGTATTGTGGATGACATATTGAATGGAAGCCAGAAGAGGGCGCCAGATCCCCTGAAGCTGGAGCTTCAGGTGGCTGTGAGTGGCCTGACCTGGATGCTGGGAACTGAATTTGGGTTCTCTGGAGAGCAGTCCACTCCCTTAGCAGCTGAAACATTTTATTTTATTTTATTTTATTTTATTTTATTTTATTTTATTTTATTTTATTTTATTTTATTTTATTTTATTTTATTTTATTTTATTCTCTCTCTCTCTCTCTCTCTCTCTCTCTCTCTCTCTCTCTCTCTCTCTCTCTTTCTTCTTTTTTCCTTTTTTTTTTTTTTCTTGCTTTTTTTTCTCTTTGTCTCTTCTTTTCTTCGTCATTCTCTCTTTCCTCGCCGG
>OU015754.1:66635030-66648155 GCA_907169655.1 Acomys percivali | reverse complement strand
ACCCTCCCAACCCCCCCAACCCCCGACGCTGATAATAGAGATGGTCTCCCAGCTCTGGAAGGCCCTCCTTCCATAGGCTATAACTCTTTCTTTGGTTTCGTCACATTTACTTTATGTTCCTAGCATAAGAGTTTGAGTGGGGGGCACAGGGAGTGTGTGGAGAGACAAAGAAGCAGAAGTGGGCTGGGCGGTGGTGGCGCACGTCTTTAATCCCAGCACTCGGGAGGCAGAGGCAGGTGGATCGCTGTGAGTTCGAGGCCAGCCTGGTCTACAGAGGGAGTCCAGGACAGCCAAGGCTACACAGAGAAACCCTGTCTTGAAAAAAAAAAAACTGAAAAACAACAAAACAAAACAAAAGTCCTGTGTCAGCAATGTGGGAGGAGCTAGGATGTTCTAGGGGTTGCGTAGGCGAAGCAGGGAGAAGTGAGTGGCTCAGGCCAGGGTCTGGAGGTCTGGTGGGAGGTGGGTGTCTTCTGGGGGGGTTGGGGGACGTGGTGGTGGGGAATGGCTGTAGAGAAGGTGAGCGTTCAGGTCACTATAAAGAGTGATCGTCTAGTTAAGTCCAGAAGGATATTAGAGCAGTTTGGCCTGGATTGTAGATTCTGACGATGCATAAACATAAGTCTACCACTTCATTCATTCATTCATTCATTCATTCATCCATTTACTCATGTTGAGATGTGGTCTCCTGTAGCCCAGGCTAGACTCGAATTCACTATAACTCACTATGTATCAGAGGAGATCTTGCCCTTCTGGTTATCCTGCCTCCACTCTCAGATTAAAGGTGAGCCTCACTCACGGGGCTGGAGGTCAACTCAGGACTCTGCATACACTCGGCAAATGCTCTATCGGTTGAGCTACATTCTCCAGCCCTAATTTAAAAAAAATTTTTTTTCCCAGACAGGGTTTCTCTGTGTAATAGTCCTGGTGGTCTTGAAACTCTCTTTGTAGACCAGGCTGCCCTTGAACTCACAGAGATCCACCTGCTTTTGTCTCCTAGTTGGTGGGATTAAAGTCGCATGACGTTGGTACCAATGCAATTTATAGCAGAAAGAATTTAATTGTTTTTTAAAAATATTTTATTTAGTTCTAATCTACGTGCATTGGTGTGAAAGTGTCAGATCTTGGACTTACAGACAGTTGTGAGCTGCCATGTGAATTTAATTGTTTTCTAGTCCCAGAGGCTTAGAGTTTATGAAGGCCAACAGGTAGGTGGGTGGTGTAGCAGCTGAGAATTCACATTTTTTTCTGAGACAGGGTTTCTCTGCATAGCCTTAGCTGTCCTGGCCTCATTTTGTAGACTAGGCTGGCCTTGAACTCACAGAGAGTTCACATCTTGATCTGCTAGCAGCAGGCAGAGAGCTAGCTGGGAATGGAGTGAGTCTTTTGAAACCTCAAACCCTGGGGCTGGAAAGATGGCTCGGCAGTTACGAGTACTGGCTGTTCTTCCAGAGCACCCACATGGCAGCTCACAGCTGTCTGTAGCTCCAGTTCCAGAGGATCTGACACTTTCATGCAGACACACATGTAGGCAAAACACAATGCATACGAAATGAAAATAAACAAATTTAAAATAAGAAAGAAAGAAAGCTCAAAGCTCACTCCCAGTGACACACTCCCTCCACCAAAGCCACGCCTTCTAATCCTTCCCAAACAGTGTCACCATCTGGGGACCATATGTTCAAACATAGGAGCCTATGGGGGCCATTCTTATTGAAACCATAATACATTCAGCAGTTAAGAACACTGAGTGCAGAGCTGGAGAGATGGCTCAGAGGTTAAGCGCACTGGCTTTTCTTCCAGAGGACCTGAGTTCAATTCCCAGCAACCACATGGTGGGTCACAACCATCTATAATGTGATCTGATGCCCTCTTCTGGCCTGCAGGAGTACATGCAGACAAAACACTGTTAACGCAATAAATAAATCCTGAAAGAAAGAAAGAAAGAAAGAAAGAAAGAAAGAAAGAAAGAAAGAAAGAAAGAAAGAAAGAAAGGGCCGGGCGTGGTGGCGCACACCTATAATCCCAGCACTCGGGAGGCAGAGGTAGGAGGATCACTGTGAGTTCGAGGCCAGCCTGGTCTACAAAGTGGGTCCAGGACAGGCAAAGCTACACAGAGAGACCCTGTCAAGAAAGAAGTATGCACAAAAAAAAAAAAAAAAAAAAAAAAAAAAAAGCCGGGTGGTGATGGTGTATGTCTTTAATTCCAGCACTCAGGAGGCAGGACAGGTGGATCGCTGTGAGTTTGAGGCCAGGCTGGTCTACAGAGTGAGTCCAGGACAGCCACGGCTACACAGAGAAACCTTGTCTTGAAAAACCAAAACCAACCAACCAAACAAACAAAAAACAGCACTGAGTGCTCTTCGAGAAGACCTAGGTTCAATTCCAAGTATGCATATGATGGGTCACAGCCATCGGCAACCCCAGTACTGCGGGATCCTGTGCCCTCTTCTGGCTTCTGAGGGCACTGGGCATGCTTGTAACGCACAGACATATATGCAAATCATCCATACACATTTTTAAAAATAAAGAAAAAAGAAAATAGGGGCCTGGAGAGATGGCTCAGTGGTTAAGAGCACTGTCTGCTGGTCCAAAGGTCCTGAGTTCAACTCCCAGCACCCACATGGCAGCTCACAACTGTCTGTAACTCCAAGATCTGACACCCTCACACCAATGCACATAAATTAAAAATTAAATAAAAAATATTTTAAAAAAAAATAAGCAGACAACTATGTGTTGAGGGAAGGTATCCCCAGCAATGCTCATTCTTGGTTGCACAGGTGCACTGTGTTGTGACTGGGTGGCATGGGTACACCTGTGTGTTTTGGGAGAAAGGAGCAGCTGCATTATGATTTCTAATACTATGTGAGGGTCAGGGGAGGGTCGTGTGTGTGTGTGTGTGTGTGTGTGTGTGTGTCTGTGAGAGAGAGAGAGAGAATGAGAGACAGACTGACACACAAACACACAGACAACGACACACAGAGAGAGGTGTCTGTGTGGGTGGCCCTGAGCTGTACTTCTGGGTTCTGCGTGTCCTTATTGTGGGGTCTGAGCTGTGTTATTCTAGAATAAGGAGGCACAGGGGTGTTCTTGGTGCTGTCCCTGGGTGTCTGTCCATAACGAGGAGGAGGAGGCATGGTCCCAAGCTGGGGGAGCTTTAGAGACAGGTCAGAGTGGTGACTCCCAGGCTGTTGTCCCTGAAAGAATGACCTCTTGCTGAGCAATGATTAACTTGGCCCCTGTGGGAAGGAGCCAAACCGTGGAGGTGAAGGGGTGGAGCCTGATCAGGGCAGGAGGAGGGTCTGGGAGTCCTATAGGCAACTGGGCTGTTATCACTTTCTTCTGCCCACCCTTCAGGTCAGTCACCCCGACCCAGGGTGACCAGGTCACAGTAGTTAACAAACACTGAGGCACAGACGTTAACCAATCAAAACAGACCCTCGCCAGGCTCTGAATGGAGCTTGCGAGGGTGGTGGTGGTGGTGGTGGTGAGGGGGGGTGGAAGCTGTTGCCAAGCACAGCACAGCCTCTCTGGTGGCTAGGACAGTGGGAATTGACTCAACAGGAGGGTCCCAGGCATGGGGCAGGGCAGAGGGGCAACGGACAGAAACTCAGGGGCCCCAGACACAATGGTTTCAGGCTTTAGTCACTAGCTAGGGTGACCAATGCCACATGCTAAACCTCTGGCAGCCTCTGCTTCCAAGCTGCTAACAGAGCAGCCCTTGCTGCTTTGTCCTCTGGCGCTAGGAGAGTACTGGACCAGGGTCCTCTGTCAATTGTGGGAATGGAGGTGGGGTAGGGCAGGAGACTTGGAGGGTCAGAAATTCCAGAAAGTGAAGTGGTCTTGTGGTTTTGGGGGAATGGGGCATTCCTGAGGTGAGAGACACGCTTAGAAAAATAGTAACCTGGGAGGGGACAATGGAGGCTCTGGGGACAAGAACAGAAAGCACCTCTGCTTGGGGGGAAAGGCAGGAGGGCGGCAGGCAGGTGATGAGCAGATGCTTTTTGCTGGTTCACCGTCAGTTGTAAAATAAACCTTATCCCCAGCTCTGCTGTCACCTTCCCTCCCGAAAACATTAGGGAGCTGGTCCCTGGTTCTCTTCCAAGAGTTCCCCCTGGCAGGAGTAGTAGGGTGCACCCTGGAGATTGGCTGGTCCCTTCCTCAGGCAGCCATGGTGTCAGCAGGTCATACCTTTTATTACAAAAGTCAATAACTTAATTTCGTTCTATACAAAGTCAAGAGGAACTCTTGCCTGATGTACAGCCTCATGCACCCATCATCCCTGTCTCAGGCAGGGAAAGGCAGTTTGGCCAGAGGCTTTGGAAGCCAACAGGGGTCTGCTAGGCAGTTAGTAGTGTCCAAACCAAGGAAGTCCAAGCTGTGTGTGTGTGTGGCTAAGAGTTGCTCCTTGGGGGAGGGAGCTGACTGCTGCCTTGAAAGCACTGGACTGCATTCTTTAGGTCATCTCAGCAAAAGCATTTCTTCCAGCAGTTCGGCGATGTCAACATTTCCGATGATAGGGCGGAAGAAGAGGTCTACCAGAAGGCTGCATGGAATGTTCTTGAGAGTGGAGGCCATGAGGAGGATTCGGGCCAGGCGGCCTTGGCTAGCTGGGTACCAGGGCTCCAGGATTTCACACAGAGCCCAGTGTGCCTCCTGCTGCAGGTGCGCGATGTGGCAGGAGGCGTGGAGGCCTGGCACATCTGTGGCAGAGTGGGTGGAGAGGGCTGGTGAGCAGCTAAGTCCGGGGAGGCTGGCTAGCCCCGGGGTGTGAGAAAGTTAGCAGTTCCCCCGCCTCATATGCTGGGGCGCAATGCAGGGCTAGCGTATGCTGGGCGGGCATTCTATGACTGGGCTCCTTTAACCACAGCAGGCCAGTGTTGTATCATTGAACACAACGTTCTCCGCCTTTAAAGGCAGAGGTGTGAGCTGAGTATTTTGTGGTTCTAGGAGCCAAATCCAGGGCCTGGAGCACATAAGGCAATACTTTACTAACGAGTCACGAGCCTTGGCCCCCTCTGCCTCCTTGGAGGCTCCATCTCCTTCACTATCCACCACTTTATTTACTCGTCCACTTAGAGAGAGGAAGTAGATAATGTGGCTTTAGTGACTAAGACATACAGGCTAGAGTGATGGCTCAGTGGTTAAGAGCACTGCTCTTGCTGAGGACCTGGTTCAGTTCCCAGTATCCACATGTTGGCTTACAACTGCCTATAACTCCAGCTCCAAAGGATCTAGTATCCTCTTCTGATTTCTGTGAGCTCCCATGATGCACACACATACACATAGGAACTCACAGACAGGGCTTCTCTATGTAGCTAGCCCTGACTACCTTGGTTCTTTTTTTTTTTTTTTTTTTCAAGATGGGGTTTCTCTGTGTTAGCCTTGGCTGTCCTAGACTCACCTTGTAGACCAGGCTGGCCTCGAACTCACAAAGATCTGCCTGCCTCTGCCTCCCGAGTGCTGGGATTAAAGGCGTGCACCACCACGCCGGGCGCCCTGACTATCTTGGAATGAGCTCTGTAGACCAGGCTGGCCTCGAACTCACAGAGCGCCACCTGCCTCTGTTTCTTGAGTGCTGGGTTTAAAGGTGCACACCACTGCTGCTGCCACCACCATCACATAGCTAAATAATACATCTTAAAACACAAAACAGATAAAATATTTTTAAAAAAACACACAAAACAGATAAAATATTTAAAAAAAAAAAACAACACAAAACAGAGCCAGGCTCTCTGGGGTTGAATCCCAGCACTGTCACTGACTAGCTAGCTGAGTGGCCTCTGACAAGTAGTTTAACCTTTCTGAGCGACCTTAGCTGAGTAGTTTAAACTCTGTGCCTCAGTCTCTCCATCTGTCAAGTGGGGATAATGACATTATCTGTTGCCCGTGCTTGTTGTGAGGTTTAATCAAGCCAATATTTGTAAAGCCCTTAGGCTAAGTCCTAACATATGGCAAACACAGTGCGACCGTTTGGTACTGTTGGTACTGCTGTTTGACACTATGCTTTAGCTTTCAAGGCCTGTCTCTTGGTTTCCTCAAACCTTCAAAGAATATTCCCTCATGGTCATAGTTTGAGGCCAGCTTGGTCTACACAGTGAGTTCTGGGCCAGCCAGAGGTACACGGTGAGACTCTGTCTCAATTCTCTTCCTCACTGCCATCACTGTTCTCCTCCCTAGATTATACAAGGAGCACCCCCACTTCCACCCTCTCGTTGCTTTGCTCTGTGTGGCCTCTCTGAACCCACGGAGGACCTTAACCTTCAGAACCTCACTGTGCAGCCTGCCCTTGAAGACGTGGCTGCCACACAGCTGTGTCCACCCCCCCAACCCCCAACCCCTCTACCCTCCCACACTCCCTGAGATTCCGGCCAAATTTTCTCAGGCGCAGTGGCAAAGACCCGCCTCTGCCTTAGCTTGGCCTGTGTTCCCATGCCTGCGCTGCCTCTGCCTTGCTGTGTGGCCTTCAGGTAGTTGCTTAACCTCTCTGTGCCTCTCCTGTGGTTATCTATTTGAGGCTAACGAGGACCCAAAAGAAAGCACTGATGTCAAGCCCCAAGAAGGTTCTTTCCCTGAAAGGGCTCGTCCCCTCCCACCTTGACGCCCATCCAAGCAGTGGCTGGGAACTCACCTGGGTTGAAGAGGATGGTTCCTTTCAGGTAGGCATACTCCTTGGGACCCAGCTCAAGGCTCCAGAAAGACTCCAGGCAGCGCTGCAGCCACCTCACGGCAGCCAGAGACGGTTGCGGCCGGTCTGGTAACTGGGCACCCTGGGTACTGCTACTGGGTTCCTCCAGCAGGATCTTTTTAAGTATACTGGGCATCGGAGCCTCAGCCACTTCAAAGGTCACGGTATCCTGGGCCAACCCAAGCAGGAAAAGAGGGCCCCAGCCACCCTCCAGCAGCCGCCGCTGATCCTCATGGGGCAGGTGACTGAAGGAAGGCAGGTTCCTGAGGAAGGCTACTGTCTTGGCTAGGACATCCAAGGCCTCGCGGCAGGTGCGGTGTGGAGCACACAGGCGGACGGGCCGGTGCTGCTGGCACAGGCAGTGGCTACGAGATGCAGGTGCAGTGGGCCTGGTCCTGATGCTGGGGCTCAGCAGGGCGTACAGAATAGTCGGGCGGGCTGCGGAAGCCTGGCATGGGCAGACCCCTGGCCGGCTGGAGCTCATGGTTGGTGTCTTGCTCCTGTTTCTTTCTAGCTATGTGGCCTTCTGTCCCGTGGGTGCTATTTATATCCCTGATGGGCGGGAGGGGGCATGGCCACACAACCTTGACTCCAGAAGTCATGTTCATTGAAAAAAAAAAAACATACACACACACACAATGCACACGCTGACCCTGGCAGGACTGGCGGGGAAGTGGTGGGGGAGGGGCGTTGGGAGCTAGCTCCACGTGGCCTCGCTATCGCTTTAGTCAATGAAATGGCCATTGCAGGGCACATGGCCATCTGCCCGTTGCCTGGGTGCCCTTTATCGGATGACTCAACTGTATAAACAGGGTCATTAACCCAGGCTGTACCAGGGCACCAAGGTCTCAGGCGCTCAACCAGCCTGTGACTGCGACTGCTGTTTCTATTGGTGCAGGGTTCTCACTGAGCCAAGGAGCCAGCCAGAGAGCTGGCTAAAACCTTGAATTCATGACCCAGCCTGGAAGTGCCTTATCGCTGCTGTTTGCCTAACCTTGGGGCTCTGCTCCTGTTGTCGGTAATGGACAGGCTGCAGGGAAGGGAGCCAGGTCCCTGGGGGACTTTGCTCACAGTATAGTCTAGGAGGCTACCCTTCTGTGATGACTCCAGTACAAGGGCCCCTTTGGGAGGAAGAGTCCCTGCCCCGAGCCTGCATTCCTATAGCTCCGCCCTCGCAAAAACGGTGCGACTACATGGCTGCCATTTATTGAGGACCCGCTCCGTGTGCATCACTTTCCGGTGTAACATGGAGGACTTTCCGGTGAGGCTAGATTCTTAACTCTGTGACGACCCTTGACACTCCAGGAGGTGACCTGCTCAAAGTCACTCCAGCAGGAAGGGACAGAACACAGATATGTCTGACCTCAAAGCCATCCTTGTTTGTCCCCCTGGGATCAGTTGGTGCAGCTGAATCGTGAGTTTTCCCAGCACTGGCGCCTAGCAGCCACGCCCACCCCTGGCTGGGCTGCAGGTGGAACCCACCTGCAAGTGCGGCCCATGCTAGCGCAAGGCTTTTCTCTCCTACATATGAGCCTCAAGTAATTAGAGGTGAGGGACAAAGGAAATGGGAGGGCCTCAGTTGTGTCAGGTTCCTGACTTTGGGTAACCTTGCCTAGCAGGCTTGCTATCGCCACATTCTTAGGCAACCTGGTGCTCTGGATGAGGAGAGAGACTCTAGCATTGGAAGCTATCTGTGTCCTGTGAGCCTTGGGGTCTCCACCCCCCCCTTCCCCGCAGGGTTTCTCTGTGTGGCCCTGGCTGTCCTAGAACTTGCTCTGTAGACCAGGCTGGCCTGGAACTCACAGAGATCCGCCTGCCTCTGCCTCCCAAGTGCTGGCATTAAAGGCATGCGCCACCACTACCTGGCCTGAGCCTCTGTGTCTTATCAGAGACAATAAAGTCTCCCTGGGGTGGTGGTTTGAGGACAGAGCAAGGTCCTGCATAGACAGTAAGCGCTGGCACCCCACTCTTTTCATCCGCGTACACAGGCAGGCACGCTGCCTTCACTGTAGTGGTATATACCTTCAGCTCAGGCCTCTGTTAGGAAAAGAACAGACAAGCAGGCATAAAAAGAATGTTGGGCTGCAGAGATGGCTCAGAGGTTAAGAGCACTGACTGCTCTTCCAAAGGTCATGAGTTCAATTCCCAGCAACCACATGCTGGCCTCACAACCATCTATAATGAGATCTGTATATATAATAAATAAATCAATCTTGAGAGAGAGAGAGAGAGAGAGAGAGAGAGAGAGAGAGAGAAAAGGAACGTTGTGCTGGGCTTCAGTGAAACCCCAATCAACACTCAGCTTAAGCTGGACCCACACTATCACCGACACAGCGGATCAGGTGTGAGTACCGAGTACAAGTGGGAAAGAACTTTTTATAGATTGTAGCAAGCGAGAGAGCAAGTAAATGGGTTTCTAGTTTGGCAAGCATCCTATTGATTGTTTCTTGAACTAATTGATATTCATCCAGTATGAACCCACCAATGATTAACGTCTAAGGAATAACTCTTGAGAAATCCAGGGGAGTGTCTGATCTTTTAGTACTTTTTAAAATTTTTTCCAGCTAATTGGCAATTCTATATCTTTGTGCCGAGTGTATCTCTGTGGGTTTCCGGAGTTTAAGAGTAGGGCACCCAAATACAGAAATGAAAATGTTAAGCGAACTGAAGTTACTTTGGTCCATCAGGAAGAGTCACACTGAGAAAAGGAACACAAATGAAGAGAAACCAACAGAGCTGGGTGGGGTAGTTCTCAGAGTGGTCCTGGAGACTCCGTTGAGGTCTCCCCTGCTCCCTAGGACTGTCACATGGAGGATGCTGCTGCTTCCTTTCTCCTCTTATTGTTGCTTGTTTTGTGCTGATTTCTTACTCTCTAGCCCAGACTAGCCTTGAATTTGCACTGTGTTGCCTTAGCCTCCCAGGTGCTAGGATTACAAATCTGAGCTATCACACCTGCTTGCTAGAGCCCGCTGCTGCTCTCTTTCCCCCACCTTCGAGTCAGGGTTTCTCTGTATAGCCTTAGCTGTCCTGGACTCTCTTTGTAGACCAGGCTGGCCTCAAAGTCACAGCGATCCGCCTGCCTCTGCCTCTCGAGTGCTGGGATTAAGGGTGAGCGCCATCACTGCTGCAAAGTTAACTTACTGGATATAATAACCAATTACAAAAATCTCTCTCTCTCTCTCTCTCTCTCTCTCTCTCTGTGTGTGTGTGTGTGTGTGTGTGTGTGTGTGTGTATGTGTTCTACCTTTATGTGGGTTTCAGGGTTCAAACTCAGATGGCCAGGCTTGTCCATGGGAATGATCTTTATCTGCTGACCCACCTCTCTCACTCCCCCCCCCTTTTTTTTTACAAAGTTATTATGATTATGCTTACAATTTTTAGGTTTTTTTTGAGACAGGGTTTCTCCCTGTAACATCCCTGGCTGCCCTAGACTCACTTTGTAGACTAGGCTGGCCTTGAACTCACAGAGATACACCTGCTTCTGCCTCCCAAGTGCTGGTGTGCGCCATCACCACCTGCTTTCTGTTTGAGTTCTTGTCCTGATTTCCTTTGAGGGTAAATATTGATCTGGAAGTGTAATCCAAATAAGCCTTTCCTCCCCAGCTTGCTTTTGGTGATAGTGTTTCATCATATTAATAGTAGTCCTAAGACACCATGTCTGTCCTAGAACTGTGTAGATTAAGACAGCCTTGAGCGCCTGGTGTGGTGGCAGGCAACTACAATCCTAGCACTTGGGAGGCAGAGGCAGGTGGATCTCTGTGAGTTTGAGGCCAGCCTGGTTTACAAAGTGAGTCCAGCACAGCCAAGACTACACAAAGAAACCCTGTCTGGAAAAAGAAACAAACAAACAAACAAACAAACAAACAAACACCAAAACCAAAAAATTAAATAAAAATAATTTAAAAAGGCACTCTTGAACTCATAGAATCCACCCACCTCTGCCTCCTAAATGCTGTGATTAATGGTAGTGTGTCAGATTAAAAACATTTATATGGGCTGTGGGTGGTGGCGCACGCCTTTAGTCCCAGCACTCTGGAGACAGAGGCAGATAGATCTCGTGTGAGTTCAAGGCCAGCCTGGTTTACAAAGAGAGTCCAGGACAGCCAGGGCTCTGTATTGTAGGAGAGATAAACATGTTTTTCTGTTGATCCAAAGTGTGGGATGGGGAAACAGATTTGTGAGAGAGCAAGATGTTTTTCCACTTAGAAGTTTAACCACTTCGTGGGGGAGCTTGGATGTTGCCAGCTGAAAACATCCTAGTAGAGACTCTGAGAGGAGATGTGTGTGTGTGTGTATATATACATATGCCCAAAACAATGATATTGTAAATGCTATTATGGAATTAACGATGTAACTATTTGACAGCAAGACAATCCCTCCCTCAATTTGGTGTTTGAAAAGTGGAGCTGCAGGCCGGGCGTGGTGGCGCACGCCTATAATCCCAGCATTCGGGAGGCAGAGGCAGGTGGATCGCTGTGAGTTCGTGGCCAGCCTGGACTACAAAGCGGGTCCAGGACAGCCAAGGCTACACAGAGAAACCCTGTCTCGAATAACCAAACCAAACCAAACCAAACCAAAACAAAAACCGAAAAGTGGAGCTGCAGCTTGGTTTGAAATTTGTACTGTTTCTATCACTAATAAAGTTATGGCTTCTTTTTTTTTTTTAAGTTATGGCTTCTTGTTGGAAAAAAAAAGAAGGGAAGGATATAAGGGAAGGAGATAGATTTAAAGAGTAAAATGTATATTATTGAAAAAAAAAGATTATTGAATCTACTAGCCTCAAATATTTTACATTGTATTCAAATATTTTACATTGGCATTGTAGATTGATGGAAATTTAAGACTATTTTATTCAACTTTTGCTTTATGTATTGTATATTGTATGGTGGTTGAAACTTAAGATCATTTGGTTCAACATTTACTTAATGTATTATACATGTGCAACTCATTTGAAAAGATGATGTACAGTTGTAGTCTTATGAAAGCTGTTATAACCTGTTCAGGATGGTCAGAGATAAACGTTGGTAGTTAGTAAACCTATAAATCTTATTAGATACTAAATTACTTAATTGCAGAACAAGCCTTATTTAGTTTCTTGTATATGTTATCAGAAGGAATAGATAGATAACGGATGGAGTAAATAAATTGTCTTCCAACACTTCAGAGATCTACAGAAAATGGCATTTAATAATAAAGGGCTTTTATGACAGAGAGACACATCTGCTCCTGGTAGCACCTCGAGTCTAATTATGAACTGTGCTTACCTCTATTGCTGATGACAGACTGACCATCCACTATGATCAAGCTTGATACTGAGAAATTGGCTGCCCAGCCTTGCAGAGACCAGGCAGGCCAGTCCTTCAGGATTCCTGCTTCAGAGCAGTCTGCCAGATGGTTTTGGGCCAGCGGGCTGAAGATTGGATGCCCTGATGATGGAGAGGAACCTGTGACTTTCCAGTCAGCTAGCTCTCTGTCCTGGCAACACTTTTAGAAGTTGCTTGTCTGCACTTCCTTCCTATTAGATAGTATTTCCTTCTGGGGTCTCTGATGGGGTTGAAGACTAAGATAGCCACAGTATTAGTTTGTTGTTTTTTGTTTTTTTGAGACAGGGTTTCTCTGTGTAGCCTTGGCTGTCCTGGACTGGCTTTGTAGACCAGGCTGGCCTCGAACTCACAGCGATCCACCTGCCTCTGCCTCCCGAGTACTGGGATTAAAGGCGTGTGCCACCACTACCCGGCCAATATAAGCCAACTTTTTAAGCCCAGAAAATCTGTGCCAAAGGCAGGGGTCATCTTATAGGTTGGGTACTTACCTGCAGCTTGCCACCCCTTGCTTCATATGTCTGGTACATACAGTAGGGGGTGCCACAGCCAGTTCCCCGCTCTGCAGGGGGAATAGGAAACAGAGAGGAGCAAGCTGCACACATCTTCCTGTACCTCGAGGAGGAGGATGTGAGCACGGATTTTCTCTCCACCAGAACTTGCCCCGATTTGACTTGGGGGGCTGCACATTGTCAGGTTGAGTGTGGAGTGTGCCTTTAAGGAGAAGTGTAGGCTGGCACTGGCTGTTGGCTGGCATTTAATAGAGTGCCTGGCTGTCTGTTCCCTGCCTGCAAATAGAAACATGCCCCAGTGTGCTGCACAGGGTGTGAGTTGGAAGAGGGGTAGTCTTAAACGGTGAGTATATCCCAAACAATATTTTAACTAGAAAAGTAGGGAGGCCGGGTGTGGTGGCCAAGACCTTTAATCCCAGCACTCGGGAGGCAGAGGCAGGTGGATCGCTGTGAGTTCGAGGCCAGCCTGGTCTACAAAGTGAGTCCAGGACAGCCAAGGGTACACAGAGACTCTGTCTCAAAAATACCAACAAAACAAAACCAAAGTTGGGGGTTGTCTTATATGCTCAATTGTCTTAATCGCTGGAAAATACAGTACATTAAA
>OU015754.1:66593151-66634930 GCA_907169655.1 Acomys percivali | reverse complement strand
TTGGTTTTTTGAGACAGTGTTTCTCTGTATAGCCTTGGCTGTCCTGGACTTACTCTGTAGACCTGCCTGGCCATGCACTTAGAGATCTACCTGTCTCTGTCTCCTGAGTTTTGGAATTAAAGGCGTGCACCACTACTGCCCAGTTAATTTTCTTACTTTTAAGCTTCACAGAAAGTTTCACTCTGCTTTGACATTGCTTTTCCTCGTTGTTTGTGGGGCTCCCCTTGCCCCTCTCCCCTGTGCCATCTGCCCCCTGTGCACTGGGGGGGGGGTTCTGGGGGCTAGCATTCATCACTGTCATCCTCATTCTGGAAGAAGAAGCTGAGAAGGAAGAAGCCCTCCACCAGGCTGGAAGCTAGGTCCCTCTTACTGTGGGGAGCTATAGTTCCTGTGCCTGGGTGTGACCTTAAGGCCAGGTGTCATATCTGGGATCCGTGGAGGGTGAGAAAGGTCTGTGGCTGGGATCGCTGTAGCCCAGGGTCTGCTTAGAGCCGTTTGCATGGAGAAGTCCAGACCATCTTGCACTTCTTAGGGTTTCTATTGTTGTGACAAAAATGCCACAATCAAAAACAAATTGGGGCCCAGGACAGCCAAGGCTACACAGAGAAACCCTGTCTCGAAAAACCAAAAAACCAGAACAAAACAAACAAACAAAAAAACCAAAACACAAAACCAAAATCATGTTGTGAAGGAAAAGGTTTATTTGGTTTACATTTCCACATTGTAGTCCATCGTTGAAGGAAGTCAGGACAGCAACTCAAACAGGGCAGGAGCTGCTACAGAGCCCACGGAGGAATGCTGCTTAGGGCTTGCTCCTCTCAGCCTGCTAGAGTACTAGCCTAGGAGTGGCACTATCTACACTGGACTGGGCCCTCCCCCAGCAATCACTAATTAGGAAAATACCCTACAGGCTTGCCTACAGCTGGATCTTTTTTTTCAAGACAGGGTTTCTCTGTGTAGCCTTGGCTGTCCTGGATTCACTTTGTGGACCAGGCTGGACTTGAACTCACAGAGATCCGTCAGCCTCTGCCTCCTAAATGCTGGGAATAAAGGCGTCCGCCGCCGCCGCCACTGCCACCACCACCACGCGGCTTCAACTGGATCTTATGGAGGCAGTTTCTCAAATTCTCTGATGACTCTAGCTTATGTCAAGTTGACATAAAATGAACCAGTACAGCTTCTAATCTGGAGATGACAAAGATCAGCCCTCAGAGACCTGAGTCCGATAGAGGAGCTGAGGCCTGGTCTTTGGGAGTGTTCATCTGAAATTTAACCTGACACGAATCCCTATTCAAAGGAGTGTCAACCAGCCAGGCTCTCCGGAAAAGTTTATGGTAATACTCTTCTGAATGTACAGCACTTCCAGGTTTACCAAGTAATAAAACAAACTCGGGGGGGGGGTAGGGTGGGATGGGGAAGAACCTTCAGGTAATACATACCTCCAACGTCAGTGCTTGGCGGTGAGGGCAGGCAGGCCAGGAGTACAAGTCCGTCCTTGCTTTGGATATACCGTTGAAGCAGAACACAGCGAGCCATCACCATTACCTACAAACTGCCGCCAATGACAACAAAACAAAAAGCAGAAAAGAATTTCCAGATAGCATCAATCCAAGTACAAATAGTTTCTAAAACTGATCTTTGCAAACTACAGTCTGTGCTTTTCTTTTTGGTTTTTTGAGACAGGGTCTCTCTGTGTAACCTTGGTTGTCCTGGAGTCACTTTGTAGACCAGGCTGGCCTCGAACTCACATCGATCTGCCTGCCTCTGCCTCCTGAGTGCTGGGATTAAAGGCGTGCGCCGCCACACCCGCTTTGTGTTCTTTACTTTCTTTCTTTTTCCTTTTTTTTTTTCTTCTTCTTTAAAGATTTCTTTATTTGCAATGTATACAGTATTTCGCCTGCATGTCAGAAGAGGGCATCAGATCACATTATAGATGGTTATGAGCCACTATGTGGTTGCTGGGATTTGAACTCAGGACCTTTAGAAGAGCAGCCGGTGCTCTTAACCTCTGAGCCATCTCTCCAGCCCTTGGGTTCTTTTCTTAAAGCCTGGTCCAGTATGAAGGAGCAGGCTGTCCCTTCTGGTGAGTGATTTCTTCCTGGGTCTTAACTGCCGCTTGTAGGAAGAGACAGTTAAAGGTACCCGCTTGACCAAAACGTCTCTTTTACCTTCCAGCCCTATCAAGAAGTGAGTTCACTCGAAAAACCAAAACAAACAAAACAAAACAAAACAAAAGTGAGCTCAGAGCTTTCTAGAAGGCACCCAGGGAGGCATCCGGTGACCATAGCAACTCAAGCCAAACTCTGCGGCCTCAAGCCCCGCCCACCGCTTTACGGCCGCGCCTGTTGCTTTGCTCCTCGGGTTAGCCAATGACCGGTGAAGCGGGCTGTGTTCCGGGAGCTCAATGGCCACCGATGGGCGGGGAGGCGGGACGAGAGCAGGAAAGGGCGGACCCGGGCGGCCGGGCCGGTGCGTGTTTCCGGCTCCGCTGCGGAAGGCCGGCGAGGGGAACCGTTGGGCCGGACGCGAGCCGTGCCGAACTGAGCGCGGGCGTCGCTGAGCGGGAGTGCGGAGCTTGGAACCTAGCGCGATGGGCGGGGAGCAAGAAGAGGAGCGCTTCGATGGAATGCTGCTGGCCATGGCGCAGCAGCACGAGGGCGGCGTGCAGGAGGTAAACGGCGTGGCCCCGCGCCCCCGCCCCCCCCCCCCCCGGGGGGGGGGGGCCCCCCCCCCCCCCCCCGGGCCGCGCAGGTCCCCGGTGTCCCGCAGATTGTCCCCCCGCGCCCCAGCTTCCGGTCCTTCCCCCTCCTCCCAGGGCGAAGTCTTAATCCCCACTCCCAAGCCCCCCATGAATAATTTCGTTGTCCCAGAGTGACCCCAGAGCTTCCGCATCCACTCTGCGCTCCACGGGTGCTCCTGGGTGCATTTTAATGGTTACTTTCTCTCCAGAGCATCGCCGGGCCAACTGTCCTAGAAGTGATTTGCATCTTACCCAGAGTGGAGCCTGCATATCGACACTGCATAGTGTAGTTAGAGCGGGGGTTGGCGGTGGGTGGGAGGTTAACACGTGGCCTCTATATACTTGAAAGTATACTGGGGAAGTGAACTGGAGACCTGTAGACTTTTTTTTTATTTTTTATTTTTTGCCTTCTAGGTTACGCTTTCTGCCCGGTTTAGCCTCAGTTGTCTGTCAAGTGAAACTTAGGAATAGCAGTACTTGGGTTTTCATTTGTTTTTTTAGTCAGGGTCTTGCTGTATAGCCTTGGCACGCCCTTAACTGGCTATATAGACCAAAGTGACTTCCAATACCTCCTGCCTCAGTCTTCCATGTTCTGGGGTTTGGATGTGGGCCACGCTACTTGGCTCCTAGTTTTCTTGAATTTTAGAGTAGCACCTTCAAGGGAAAGACCCAAGTTCATAGAAATAAGGCTTGTTCATCAAGGGTTTGTCATTATCTTGTACCAGCCATGTAATAAGACTGGATCCTGGGCATGCAGACACGGACAGAGACCAGGTCTTACCATCGGGGAGTTACTTATATACACAGAAAACTTCTTGCTTTAAAAATGTATTATTTACTCTGGGAGGCAGAGGCAGGCGGAGAGGCAGAGGCAGGCGGATCTCTGATTTCGAGGACAGCCTAATCTACAGAGAGTTCGAGGACAACCAGGGCTACACAGAGAAACCCTGTCTTGGGGGGAAAAAAAAAAAAAGGTCGGTGTGCCTTTAATTTATAGCACTCCGGCCGGGCGTGGTGGCGCACGCCTTTAATCCCAGCACTCGGGAGGCAGAGGCAGGTGGATCGCTGTGAGTTCGAGGCCAGCCTGGTCTACAAAGTGAGTCCAGGACAGCCAAGGCTAACACAAGAGACCCTGTCTCGAAAAACCAAAAAAAAAAATATATATATATATATCACTCGGGAGGCAGAAGCTGGTAGATCTTTTGAATTCGAGGCCAGCCTGGTCTACAGAGAGAGTTTCAGGGCAGCCAGGGTTACACAGAGAAACACTGTCTCGGAAAAAGAAAAACAAAAATAGTTTTTTTTGTTTTTTTTGTTTTTGCTTTTCAAGACAAGGTCTCTCTGTGTAGCCTTGGCTGTCCTGGACTCACTTTGTAGACCAGGCTGGCCTCGAATTCACAGTGATCCACCTGCCTCTGCCTCCCGAGTGCTGGGATTAAAGGTGTGTGCCACCACCGCCCGGCAAAAAACATTTTTTTTTGTTTTGGTTTTTTTGAGACAGGGTTTCTCTGTGTAGCCTTGGCTGTCCTGGACTAGCTTTGTAGACCAGGCTAGCCTCAAACTCAGCGATCTACCTGCCTCTGCATCCCAAGTGCTGGGATTAAGCATGTGGGTCATCACGCCTGGCCTGTATGTGGGTTCTAAGAATACAGTTGGCAGGCTTTTACAGCAGTCACTTTTACCCAGGGAGCCATCTTGCTGGCCCACAAGGAACATTTCAGAAGCATAATTCAATGTTGGATGTGGTTGTGCATGTGTGTAGTCTTGGTACAGGGGAGGAAGAGGCAGGTGAATTGCTACATCTTAGAGGCTAACCTGGTCTATATAGCAAGTTACAGTGAAACCCCCAAATATAATAACCCCCAGATAGCTCATAGCTGATGCTGAGTGACCAGACTTAGTTCACACAGTGGCTCGATGTGGTTTACAAGCCACAAAGAGCAGCTGGCACAGATGGTCAAACGGAAAAGAGCTGGTAGAGGAGGAATTGCTTGTGTGTGGCGTTCTCACAGATCTTTCATTCTGTAAGCACCTGAGGGTCAGAGAGTGACAGGTTGACCCAAAACTAGACCCACGCCCCTGGCCTAAGGGTTACTACTGCCACTGGTCACTGGGGATGGGTTTTCATTTAGCTTTCTTTTTCCTTTTTTGGTTTTTCGAGACAGGGTTTCTCTGTGTAGCCTTGACTGTCCTGGACTCACTTTGTAGACCAGGCTGGCCTCGAACTCACATCAATCCGCCTGCCTCTGTCTCCTGAGTGCTGGGATTAAAGGCGAGTGCCACCACACCCGGCCTCATTTAGCGTTCTTTACTGTGTGTGTTAGGGTGACTGTTGCTGTGATGGGATATCATGGCCAGGTAACTTGGTGAGGAAAGGGTTTATTTCACTCTTGGTTCCATAACAGTTGGTCGTCAAATGTAGTGTGGACCAGAACCGGGGGAGCAGGAGCTGACGCAGAGGCCATGGAGGAGTGCTGCTTACTGCCTTGATCCTTGTGTCTTGTTTTTCTTTTTTCTTTCTTTTTTTTTTTTTTGGAGACAAGGTTTCTCTGTGTATCCTTAGCTTGGCTGTCCTGAACAGGGATCTACCTGTCTTTGCCTCCCAAGTGCTGGGATTAAAGGCATGTGCCACCATTGTGTCTTGTTTTTAACAAAATTTCTTTTTTCTTTCTTTTTTTTTTTTTTAATTTATTTTTATTTTTTATTTTTGGTTTTTTGAGACAGGGTCTCCCTATGTAGCCTTGGCTATCCTGGACTCGCTTTGTAGACCAAGCTGGCCTCGAACAAACAGCGATCCGCCTGCCTCTGCCTCCTGAGTGCTGGGATTAAAGGCGTGCGCCATCATGCCCGGCCCTAACAAAATTTCAATAGTTCAATTTTACCAATAAAGACTCAGGATAAAGCCAGATGCTGAGGGGAAGCCTGCTAGCTCAGAGTAGCAGAGAGATAGAGAGCACCAGCTGACCTTCCTCCTCAGCTGGAGTCCCAGAAGAGAAAGACGGTCTCATGTCATCCCTGACAACCTCCTTTAAACTCTGTGTCCCTCCTTTCTCTTTCCTGTGTCTCTCTCTGTCCTCCACACTTCTCTTTCTCTTTGTTTTGTTTTGTTTTGTTTTTTGTTTTTTTTTTTTGATTTTTCGAGACAAGGTTTCTCTGTGTAGCCTTGGCTGTCCTGGACCAGCTTTGTAGACCAGGCTGGCATCGAACTCACAGCGATCCACCTGCCTCTGCCTCCCGAGTGCTGGGATTAAAGGCGCGCACCACCACACCCAGCTTGAGTTTGGGACTCTTAATCCCAGGGTTTGAGCCCTACATTGGGTGCCAAATGGTTATTGTTAAATAAATATATTTTACTCCTTAATGTTCCCCCCCTTTTATTTTTTATTTATTTATTTTTTTGTTTTTTGAGACAGGGTTTCTCTGTGTAGCCTGTAATCTTGGCTGTCCTGGGCTCCCTTTGTAGACTAGGCTGGCCTTGAACTCACAGCGATCCACCTCCCTCTGCCTCCCAAGTGCTGGTATTAAAGTTGTGTGCCACCATGCCCAGCTCTGAATGTTTTTGTGTAAGCATTTATTCCTGTGTCTCAGATGTTGAGGTACTTAACACTTCCCTACAGAGGTTTTCTTCAGCCTGAGTTGGTGCATGTAACAGAAGGCAGGCATGTAGGCTTGAAGTCAGAAAGCCAATCCTTCTAGTTGGTAGTTGTATTTGGAAAAATTGAGTAGATGCTGTCCTGCTGGAGGAAATGTGTCATTGGGGTGGTGTGTGGGGTGGCCACACACCAGTTCCACTTCCCACTCTGCTTTATGCTGCAGGCTGAGGGTGTGAGCTCTGAGCTTCCTGACTCGGCTGCCGCGTGTGACACTTGCTTTACCTTTTCCATGGTAACCCCACAGCCCTCTTTCGTGTCTTCCAGAACTTTGGAAATGTCCTTCAATGTTTTGGTCTTCCCAGTTGTAGCCATACTGCTCTTTGGAGCCTGATGGACCCTCACAGCACCCAGCAGCAGTGCTCAAAGCAGAGCGCATCGAACCATCCAAGCCTGCTCAGCTCCAGAGAGGAGCCTGTTGCATGTCAAATGTTGCTTTAAACAAAATCTCAAGTGTTCAGCTTTACCACTAAAGACTCAGGAGCCAGATGAGGTGAAAGTCTGCTGCCTCAGAGCAGCAGAAAAGCCCCCACCTGACTTCCTCCTCCTCAGCCGAAGTCCCAGAGGGAATGCCCACTTGAACAACCTCCTTCAGACTGAATGTCCCTCCCTTCTACGTCCTGTGCGTCTTTCTGTCTGTCCTCCTTACTCCTCTTCCTCTCTCTGTTTTCTTAATAATCCTATGTTCACTTCCTGTCAACTGGTTACTTGCTCCACCTCTTGACATATGGTTGACTTTATTTAGTTCTGTTCACAGTATTAAAGCAGAATGCTCTTTGATTAATGGTGTGTGCCAAGGCTTAGCCACACCCCAACTAGAAACAGGTTTTTCCAGTTTTAAAAAAAAGCAACAAAACACTCAGGAGGCAGAGGCAGCTGGATCACTGTGCCTGGTCTACAAAGTGAGTCCAAACCAACCAAGGATACACAGAGAAGCCCTGACTCGGGGGTGGGGCGCGGGGGAGTTTAAAATGTAAGTGGGAAGTGTAAAAGGAACTTTTATTCGCCTGCTTCAGTTGTTGTCTCGGAGGCTTACTGCTTTTGCCTGCTCATCTAGGCCTAGAATGTTTTCAGCCTCTGAAACTTACTGCTTAAGAGACTCACCCTTCTCACTGACTGCTTCAACTGGTCCGTAGGAGGTCTGAGGATCAAGGTTACAAAGTTAGGAACATCGTTGGCAGATGCAGAGCGCATCTCCTGCTCAGCCTTCCTTTGTGGAAGACAGGGTCACCCGCTTAACCCCTGGTCCATCAGTCCTTCTGAGTGCTGCTACTTAACCAGGATTGTCACTACTATGAGATGAAGTCTCATGTGCCCCATGCCGGCCTCCCAGTTCCCTTGCCTTCAAGTGCGAGGCTTACAGGCATTCCCCATCGTGCTTGGTTTTATGTTTGCTGGGAGACCATGGCTTCAAGCATGCTAGGTAAGCCCAGCAGAACTGCACCTCCCAGGTGGCAGTGGTTTGTATTTTGTGTAGGGTATGTGTGTTCATGTGCTATTATGTGCCTTTGGGGGTCAGAGGACAACTTGAAAGTTGGTTTTTTCCTTCCATGTGGATTCTGGGAAAGAATGTTGCTAAGTGCTATTGAGTCATCTCAATTTGCTCCTTGTTCGTTTGGTTTGGGGGGGCTGATCTCATATAACTTAGGATGCCTGAAATTTGCCACATAAGGCTGGCCTTGAACTCTCTTCTTGCGTTAGCTGGGATTATGGACATCTGCCACACATTTTTGTTGTGGCAAGGCTTCACTATCCTTTGTCAACCTAGAATTCTCCGTATTCAAATTCTAGACCAGGCTGGCCTTGAACTCAGATCCCACCTGCCTTCCAAAGGCTGGGATTAAAGGTATGTGCCACTGTATCTGAGGTTTTTGGAGACGGGGTTTCTCAGTGTAACATTCCTGGCTGTCCTGGACTTGCTTTTGAGACCAGGCTGGGATTAAAGGCATGTGCCACCACGCCTGGCTGCTGTTTCTTTTCTCACACTGTGGTTCTGGGCAGTTGAACTCAGTTGTCAGACTTGCACAGTAAGGGCCCTTCCCACTGAGCCACCTCGCAGCCCTTTGGGTGGCTTTCCTGTCTAGAGAGGAAGGTCTGGTCCAGGCATTTCAGATCCCAGTGCAGAGGGGGTGGTGTGTCTGGTGGGTCCAGCAAAACACACACACACACACACACACACACGCAAGAAGTGAGCGGTTTTTCTTTCAGGTAGAAGGTTCTGGCTGAAGGGACTACAGGGCCATGGCGGAGAGGCTGGCTCTTTAGCGGGAGGGTGTGAAGTAAAATGCCCAAGCTCAAATTCTCTCCTGAACTAGGAAGTGTGTGCAGTGCAGGCCCCTGTCCTGAGCCCTAGGCCCTCACTGCCACCTCTGTCTTTCAGCTCGTGAACACCTTCTTCAGCTTCCTTCGACGCAAAACAGACTTTTTCATTGGAGGAGAAGAAGGGATGGCAGAGAAGGTGAGTGCTGGGGACCCCCTTTCCTTGGGTGGATCTGGAGAAGGGAATGTCACTGAGGCACTCGCCCTTCTGGCTCTATCCTTTGCCCAGGAATCTCTTGTGGTTCCTGAGCAGTTCAGTGGTGTCAGTCACCCCCACTTTATGGATGAGGAGACTGGGTGTTTACACTCTGCAGTCTTGAGCTGAGTTGTAGGGGAAGTTGCGTGGAGACCAGTCTGCTGTGTGCTTGCCTTCTCTCTGACCCACCCTTCATCCCTATAAGGCTCTTACCCGTTGTCTGGCTGGGAGGAGTAGACAGACATTACAACTTCAAGCCTAAAATCAGGCATGGTGATGCATGCCTGTAATCCTAGCAGTGATTTTGAGGACACCTTGAGCTATGGAATGAGACCCCCATCTTAAAAAAAGAGCAAAAATTAAAAAATTACAAGCACAGTGACTCAGGCCTGTAATCTCAGCACTTTGGAGGTGAGTGCACAGGATTGGGAGTTAAGGGTTATCCTTGGCTAAATAGTCAACCTGGGCTACATCACTAGATCCTGTGTCAGACAACTCTACTACCCCTTTTCCCCAAGTCACAGTGAGCTCCTACCTCAAACTAATTAAGATGTTTCCCATCAAAAACACAGGAAAAGCAGTGTGCCCTGCATACATGCTTACTGTGGAGGCCGAGGCAGGACTGTGGCTTAAGCCTGCATGTTTGAGACCAGCCCAGCACACTTAAAAAAGACACAATAACAACAGCAATTAAGTGTTGACAAAGATGTACACAAGTTGGACTTGCTGGGCACAGTGGGCAGGACTGTCAGATGGTCTCTGCTGTGGAAAACACCTAGCAGCTCCTCAAGTACAAAAATAGAAATTACCAGACAGAACAGTTCTGTTTCTGGGCAAGATTTGGAGGACTTGCTTGCACACACCTGTGTCCCTCATAATGCTATCCAGAATGACAGAGAGGGAAGGGCCTGAGGAGACAGCACTGTGTAAGGTGGGGTGGAAGCGGACTTTCCCAGCATCACCGGAGGCAGCTCACAGCTGCCTGTAACCGGCTTTAGAGGACCCAGTGCCTTCTTGGCCACTTGTATTCAGATTTGCACACCAGCACAGAGATACACACATAATTAAGGTGAGTTTGTTTGTTTTGTCCTTGAAACAGGGTTTCTCTGTGCAACCCTGGCTGTCCCGAAACTTACTCTGTAGACCAGGCTGGCCTTGAACTCATAGAAATCTACCTGCCTCTGCCTTCTGAGTGCTGGGATTAAAGGGTTTTCTTGTTTTGTTTTGTTTTGTTTTTACTTTTGAGAGAGTCTGCCTGAACAGCCCCTGCTCTCTAGGCTGGCCTCCAACTCACAGGCTCTGCCTGCCTCTGCCTCCTGAATGGCATGAGACCTTAAAATAAAAAGCCCGTTCTTCACTACTCACGTCCAGTACATACCCAAACTGGTTTGCTGAGAGCCTGTGAGACTGATCAGAGCGTGTGGGAATGCTTCCTGTCCTCTCCTCCCAGTTCTATATACTTGGAGGCACTCACGAGGCAGAGGAAGGAGGGCTTGAGACCAGCCTGGCTTGTGCAATCTGCTTTACACACACACACACACACACACACACACACACACACACACACAGTGTGAGGGTGTGGCGTTCCCAACCCCTCTCTGGACTTGTGCTTTCTTCCCAGGATCTCCATGTTTAGCAGCTAGGAATGGTCTAGATTCCATTCTGTAGGGGGGTTCATGGAGGATTGATTCTTTCTTCCTCTTTCTTTCTTTCTTTCTTTCTTTCTTTCTTTCTTTCTTTCTTTCTTTCTTGTTTTTTTGAGACAGCGTTTCTCTGTGTAGCCTTGGCTGTCCTGGAGTAGCTGTAGACAAGGCTGGCCTCAAACCCATCCATCCGTCTGCCTCTGCCTCCTGAGTGCTGGTATTAAAGACGTGCACTACTATGGCTGGTTCTCATGGAGGTTTCATTGTGCGAGCATGATGTACTACTAAGTCCTTGGCTGTTTAGCACCTCAGCCTGTGGCTTCTCCCAGCTGTTTTCCTCTGCTGATCCGGCCCTCAGCTCCTGAGGGGTCTTCCAGCAGCCAGCCTGTCCTGAGCCATGACACAGGGTTCTTTTTTTTTTTTTCTTTTTTATTAATTTATTCTTGTTACATCTCTATGGTTATCCCATCCCTTGTATCCTCCCATTCTCCCCTCCCTCCCATTTTCCCCTTATTCCCCTCCCCTGTGACTGTTCCTCAGAGGGATTACCTCCCTCTGTATATGCTCATAGGGTATCAAGTCTCTTCTCGGTGACCTGCTGTCCTTTCTCTGAGTGCCACTAGGTCTCCCCCGCCAGGGGACATAGTCAAATGTGAGGCACCAGAGTACATGAGAAAGTCAAGTCCCTCTCTCCACTCAAGTGTGGAGACTGTCCTGTCCATGGGCTGGATCAGGGTAGGGGTTTAAATTTTACTGCCTGTATTGTCCTTGGCTAGTGCCTTAGTTTGAGCGGGACCCCTTGACCCAAATCTGCCTATCATAGTGTTCTACTTGTAGGTTTCTAGGACCCACTGGATCCTTCTACATTGCTATTCTCCCATTGTTCTCTCATCTAGAGTCCCAATAGGATGTCCTCCCCTCTGTCCCAGTTTCCTGGTAAGGGAAGGCTTTCGTGGGACATGCCCATTGGGCTAGTATGCAGATATAAGTGAGTATATACCATTTGAGTCTTTCTGCTTCTGGGTTAACTCACTCATTATGATCATCTCTAGCTCAACCCATTTGTCCACAAATTTCGGGAATTCCTTGTTTTTAATAGCTGAGTAGTATTCCATAGTGTATATGTACCACAGTTTCTTTATCCATTCTTCTACTGAGGATGACACAGGGTTCTCACAGCCATGGCTTCAGTCCCACCTAAGATGTACTGCCAGTCTGGAAATAACACGGACTTAGGAGCTGAGTGTGTCAAGAACCTGGGACACAGACTTAGTCTCTTGCTGCAGCTCCTGTCCCCCGATGGCACTAGTGTTTCTTTGCTCTGTAGATTCGTGGGGTGCTGGCAGGTGGGCTTCCAGGCTTGTTTTGCTAATTTTTCTCCCCAGACTGTTACGTAGTCTGGAAGTAAAAACATTCAGTGGTTTCTCTCTGACACATCAGCTGTTGGTCATGCCTGTACAGAGGCTATGCTGAAAGCAGCGAGGGCTCTACCTGCATAGCCTCTGCACAGAACCAAATAGTGAGAGAAGTGGCTACAAAGGAAGGGAAGAATGATGATGTCATTAAACAGTAATTACTAGTGAGTTTCCAAGGTGACCCATGAGGTGGGTTTCTCCCACGGTTAAAACTCATGGGCTTGGAGCTCGAGAGATGGCTCAGATTAAGAGCACTGGCTGCTGCTCTTCTAGAGGTCCTGAGTTCAATTCCCAGCAACCACATAGTGGCTCACAACCCTCTATAATGTGATCTGACACCCTCTTCTGGCCTGCAGCTGTACATGCAGGAGAAACGCTGTATACATAATAAATAAGTCTTTAAAACAACAACAAAATTCATAGGCTTGAGTAAATGTGTACCAGGGAGTTACAAGCCAGTCAAGAGGGAAATCTGTGTTAAAGGACATGGACCAGCTTGGCTTTGATACTTTCTGAGGCTGGGAGCAGCTACAGCATCGGGCCCCATGTAAACACACTGCTGTCCACTCCATCTCATTGCTTCCCTGACTTCCTCTCCCTAGCTTAGTGGGCCTCCTGTTTGCCTTTGGATATTGGTTAGGGATACTGAGTTCTTTGTTGTTATTATGTGTTGAGGTGTATCCCCAGTCAGGGTCTCAATATGTGGGGCACAACTAGCCTGTGATCTCCTGCCTCTGCCTTCTGAGTGCCGGAGTTACAAGAGTGAGCCACTATGCCTGGCTGTTTCATTTCATTGATAATTTTTCTTTTAATAAAAATAATTTAAATTCCACAACCATTTGGACAGATACACTCCCCCATTAGCAGCTAGGTAAGAGATGGTTTGTAAAATTATCCTGCATTCAGCTACGTGTCTAGCTTGTTCTCTCTTCAACCTTTCTCTGAAAACTCCTGGTGAAAACTGCCTCTGAATTTCACAAACTCAACCCTGCCACACTGCCTCCCACTCACTCTGCCTGAACAGCACTGACGAGAATGCAGAGACCTGTGTGCCTGTCTTCTGAGTGCTGGGATTAAAGCTTTTCTTTACCTGAAACTTGCCCTGTGCCAGGCTGGCCTTGCTCTCAGAGATCTGCTTGCCTCTGTCTCCTGGGACTAAAGGCCAGTCTATTCCAGCATAACAATCAATCAATCTCTCTCTCTCTCTCTCTCTCTCTCTCTCTCTCTCTCTCTCTTCCTCTCTCATACACACACACATACTCCAGTTGGGTTTGATGAGCATCGATGTGATGCATAAAGGAGGTCTGACCTTAAGGGCTGAAGAAAGAGGAAGTCAAAGTCAGCAAGGGGCTCGCCAGGCAGGACCTGGGCAGAGACTGGGTGTCATAGGCTGCAGGCCAGGGAGTAGTGGGCTGTTCTGTGTGAGGCTGCTTCTGGAAGGAGATGAAACAGCCAGGGCTTTAAGACTGGCGCCTAGGTGGGTGTCATAGATTGGGTCTGGCCTTGCTCACTTGGATAACCATTGTTAATCCCTCAAAATGAGGAGTTTCCGAGGAGGAGAAAGGTGAAGGATGCTGTGGGGTACTGGCTTGTGGGGTGGGTAAGGGTGTTACTTAGGTGATAAACTGCCAACTGTGTCTCCCCCACCCCAGCTCTAGGCATCTCCTGGGGCCATGTATGCCGCTCTAACTCAGGCTGGGAAAGGGAGAGAGATTGGTTAGGTGGGGGCCAGAAGACAGAATCAGCAGGCCCCTCTCCCTGAGCGTCGCTGATCATTTGGAGTCTCCTCTTGTCCACTGCCCTGAGTGTGGTCAGTGTGGGTTGGGTTTACGTGGCTGTGCAGTCTGCTGTGCCAGCCTAGTGGAACCATTCTTGTCCTGTCAGCTCAGTAAAGAAAACCCCCGTGTTCACCCACCAGGCACAGAATGCCCGTGGCTCCTGACAGTGTGTCAGTGACTGCAGCTTGGCTCCATGACCTCCACAGCTTCCGCTTAGGCCACCGCTGGGGTGTTCTTTGGTGGGAGGGCATTGGGAAGAGGCCTAGACTTTGCCTGCTGGCTTATCTCTGCCCTCTTTTAACCCCAGTGCCTAGGAAGTAATAGGACGAGAGGTTTGTGACATGATTTATGGGACTGGAAGAGGGAGGTCCCTGTTCCTGCCCCTCGTTGGCCACTGATTGTCAAATGGCTTGAGTTCAAGGTCCCCATGGTTAGACGCTAGGGACAAGTCCCTGTGGCAGAGCAGCTTCATGATCTGTTGTCTCTCTCCACAGCAGCATGGCTTCTGTGTGCCTTATTCCTCTCACTCCCATTGGTACTTGACTTTTTTTTTTTTTTGACACAGGGTTTCTCTGTGTAGCCTTGGCTGTCCTGGAACTCACTTTGTAGACCAGGCTGGCCTCGAATTTAAGAGATCCACCTGCACGCCGGGCATGGTGGCGCACGCCTTTAATCCCAGCACTCGGGAGGCAGAGGCAGGCGGATCGCTGTGAGTTCGAGTCCAGCCTGGTCTACAAAGTGACTCCAGGACTACAAGGACTCAAGGCTACACAGAGAGACCCTGTCTCAAAAAAAAAAAAAAAAGTGATCCGCCTGCTTCTGCCTTCCTGAGTGCTGGGGCATTTGGCAGAATCTCAGGTGACTTCTGTGACTGTGCCCACCCTCCAGGTTAGGTGCAGAGGTGCTTAGAAGATGGTTTGTTGAACCTTGGTCATGTGGTGGCTGCCCTGGGAGATGGAGGTGGAGGTGGTGGAGGTGTGCACTGTGTATTCAGTGCGGGTGGCCGCAGAGTTGTATTTTCTAAGTCTGTTCAGAGCAGGTGGAAGGCAAAACTCAAGAGACATTTGAGCTGGCCCTGGGGCCTGGCCAGTGAGTAAAGCAAAGGTCTCAAGCAGGTAAGAACAGCATATGCCAAGACTGCATCTAGAGAGACAGGGATGACTCAGGGTCATGCTCCACACCTGGGACAGGTGCTATGGGTCAGCATTGGGTGGCAGAAGGCCGTCTACAGGGCTGGGGTTGAAGCATCATGGGAGGCTTGTTCAGTGGACATGAAAGGACTTGAAATCAAAAGTCTAACCTGCTGATTCTGGGTGCCTTTGAGCATCACCATCTGTAGCTACATGCCCAAAATGGACAGAGGCAGGAAGAGAGCCAGTTGGGGACAGGAAGTATCGCCTGGGTGCTCATGGAAGGCTTCCCGGAAGGGCTGAGCTTGAGTTCTGCTTGTAACAAAGCTGCTATGAGCACTGTCCCCACCAATGTTGTACCCCATAGCGGGTGTAAGGCGGGGGTAGCCACTGTTCCCTGCTCTGATGCTTTGCTGCCCTCCTTAGCTTATCACACAGACTTTTAACCACCACAACCAGTTGGCACAGAAGGGCCGGAGAGAGAAGCGAGCTCGGCAGGAGACCGAGCGCCGGGAGAAGGCAGAGCGGGCAGCCAGGCTGGCCAAGGAGGCCAAGGCAGAGAGCCCGGGGCCGCAGATCAAGGAGCTGACTGACGAGGAGGCAGAAAGGCTGCAGCTGGAGATCGACCAGGTGAGCCGGGCTTCCCTCTCCCTCCACCGCACCCCTGAGGGCAGTGGCCTGGGAAGTAGGGCTTTGTTCCAACTGTGTGCCCTTTGCCACAGAAAAAGGATGCAGAGAATCACGAGGGCCAGCTCAAGAACGGCAGCCTCGACACACCCGGGAAGCAGGTACGGTGGACCAGCAGGGGCCTGCCTGCCAACTTTGTCCCTTCCACCCTTGGGGAGCCTTCCACACTTCCCACCCCAAAGACATGGAAAAACTAGAACAGAGCCAGCGTGCTTGCCCACACTGGTAATCTCAGCACTTGGGGCCTGAGGCATATGGATATAAATCTGTGCTGTATCGTAAGAACCCATTGCAAAAGAAGGTAAAGTAATGCCAGCACTCAGGAAGGAGAGGCAGGCAGCTCTCTTGAGTTCCAGGCTAACCAGGGCTACGTAAGAGACTCTGTCCCCATCCATCTCCGTACCCATACCCCCCAGACAGGGTTTCTCTGTGTAGCCCTGGCTGTCTTCGAACTCACAGAGATCCACCTGCCTCTGCCTCCCAAGTGCTAGAATTGCAGGCGTGCGCCACCATGTCTGGTTGTCTTTTTTTTTTTTTTTAAACCTTTTTTTAAATGTGCATTGGTGTTTTGTCTGCATGTATGTCTGTGTGAGGGTGTCAGGTCTTGGAATTACAAACAGTTGTGAGCTGCCATGTGGGTGCTGGGATTTGAGCCTGGGTCTTCTGGAAGAGCAGTCAGTGCTCTTAACCGCTGAGCCATCTCTCCAGCCCTGTCTCTGTCTTTAATAAATTATAAAGTTTTGATAACTCTACTGGCCTTAATCCTGGGACAAGAAAACCCACAAGTGGGCTGAAAAGATGGCTCAGTGGTCAGAAGCATTTGTTGGTTTGCAGAAGACCCAGGTTTGGTCTCAGCACCCAGTAGTGGCACACAACAATCTCTAACTTCAGTTCTAGGTATCTGATGCCCTCTTCTGCACTCTGTGGGTACCAGGCGTTCCCATGGTGCAGATACATACATGTAAGCAAAATATATACCTAAAATATTTCTTAGAATGGTCACGAGTCAGGACACCATGAAGGACTGAGGGGTAGTGGCCAGCCACAGGCCTCTGTCATGTGTAGTGTGAGCCTTTTGGCAGAGGTCACGACCTGGTTTTACCTTTGGTTCCCAGCAGCCCAGGGTATATAGGTCTGTCGTGCTTGGGTCTGTCTGTTTTCTTGTGACTGTTATGTCCAGTTCTGGGCCTGGCCTGGTGGACACTGTCTGTCAGGTAAGTCATTGAGCACCCCTGACTGTGAGCAGGATGCTGAGGAAGAGGAAGAGGAGGACAAAGGAAAGCTGAAGCCCAACCTAGGCAACGGGGCTGACCTGCCCAACTACCGCTGGACCCAGACCCTGTCGGAACTGGATCTGGCAGTCCCCTTCCGAGTCAGCTTCCGGCTGAAGGGGAAGGACGTGGTGGTGGACATCCAGCGGCGGCACCTCCGGGTGGGCCTCAAAGGACAGCCCCCGGTGGTTGATGGAGAACTCTACAATGAAGTGAAAGTGGAGGAGAGCTCATGGCTCATTGAGGATGGCAAAGTGGTGACAGTGCATCTGGAGAAGGTACTGGTCCTCACTCTGCCCTTGCTGTGCAGTCAGCAAACAGCTGCCATGCACCTGTGTGCCTTGCTCGGGGTAGGGTGGGCAGAGTCAGGTTGAGCAGTCTTGTGTGCCAGGCCTCTCCCTTTCCCACTGTGCTTGCATGCGGGCTTAGTTCCGTCCACACATGCTTGGACAGCTTCTGTGTGCCAGACACTGTCCTCAGGACCGGAGAAAGAACAGTGAACAAAATGTGGGAAAATCTGCTCACATTGTCTCCCACACCGCTCCCTAGAGGCAGGGTATTCACTGGGGTAAACAAAGGTGCTGTCTGAAGAGGGTAAGAGTCAGAGCACGGCCTCCCCGCGCAGAGGGCTCGGCTTCCGCTGCAGCTCACTCACCTCTGTGCCCTTGCATTTGATTTTCCTCCCAGCCAGCATCTCCTTTTTTGTTCTTTGCCTTTTTTTTTCTGTCCTTCTTGCCTACTGCTAATGGCTTAAGACCTAGTCCGACTGTTACCTCGTTTCTGTCTTCCATTGAGTGAGCACCTGCATGTTATCCTGTCCCTGCTCATTGATTTGTAACTGTTGGCCTTTGTGTGTCTTCTCCAGTTGCTGGGTGGGCGGAGGGCCGGGCCTTCTGTGCCCCTGGTCCCAGCACAGGCCTGTTGGGCCTTGGATACAAGGTGTGGGTGGGAGAGAGGTTAGCTGTAAAAAGGCTGAGCTGTAATTCTCCTGCCCCGTGGCTCTCTTCCTCCTTCACTCAGATCAACAAGATGGAATGGTGGAACCGCTTGGTCACCAGTGACCCCGAAATCAATACCAAGAAGATTAACCCTGAGAACTCCAAGGTGAGTCCTGGCTGCCCAGGGAAGCTTCTCTATGCATCTCGGGATGTGTAGCCCAGTGCTTCATTGTTTCTTCTCCCTGCCCGTGCCTAGCTGTCAGACCTGGACAGTGAGACCCGCAGCATGGTGGAAAAAATGATGTATGACCAGAGGCAGAAGTCCATGGGCTTGCCCACCTCTGATGAGCAGAAGAAACAGGAAATCCTGAAGAAGTAAGCAGCGCGGGGCTGGAGAGTGTTGCTGGGCACTTAGGCTGGCCGAGGAGAGCATGCCACTGGATGGGACTGACTGCCCTGCCCCCTTCCAGCACAGATCAGCCAAGTTCATGGCTCTGTGGCCTTGGCTTGCCTACTCTGACCACTTGGCAGGGCCACCTCCAGGACAAGGCTGCCTTGACAGTGGGAAGCAGTAGGAACAGACCATCATTGCCACCTACTGGAAACTGGTGCCATTGTTGGCTCTTCCCCTTCCCACCTAAAGGCTAATGGGCTTGAGCCGAGGCCTTGCGTGGCTTGGCTCCGGGTTTTCTGTGGTTCTGAAGTGTCCAGCCCAGTGTCAGGAAATAGGCTGGGGTGGGACACGCACAGGACAACCGCTATCGCTTCACTTTTCTACTTTTGCTTCCTAGGTTCATGGATCAACACCCAGAGATGGATTTCTCCAAGGCCAAATTCAACTAGCTCCTGTTTGCCTTCCTGAACTCTTGCAGTTGAACCCTAGCCAGTGAGCTTCCTCTCCCACCTTCTCCTGGGACCTGGAAACCTGCTGGGGCAGGCATAGGACTTCCCAGGCATGTGAGCTCCAGGCCTTCACTGGAGAAGGGCTGGGTCTTGGGGGTCTTGTCCTCCCATTTGGCCTGTTACACATTAAAACTGTTCTCCCTGCTCACCTGTGTCCTCCCTCTAGCCCCTCCCTGGCTGCTGCTGGGAGCTGGGGCTTTGGCAGTCTACTTATTAGGGGAGGTTCTTGTTTTGTTTTGTTTTTATTTTTTGAGACAGGGTTTCTCTGTGTAGCCTAGACTGTCCTGGACTCATTTTGTAGACCAGACTGGCATCGAACTCACAGTGATCTGCCTGCCTCTGCCTCCCAAGTGCTGGGATTAAAGGTGTGCGCCACCTCTACCCGGCATCTAGGGCAGGTTCTTGATAACCTGGATCTCACTTCTGTGACTTTAGGGAGAACTATGACAAAGGTTGTAGGTTTTAACTTTTATTGTGTGTATGCACACATGCTACTGCCTTCTGGGTCAGGTCCCATCATGTGTATGTGGGTTCCAGGGATGCACCTCAGTTGCCAGGCTTGTGCTAGTGCCGTCCACTGAGCCATGTGTGCAAGGGTTCTGAGCAAAGGTGAGTCTTTTTGGCTACAGATTTCCAGTAGACGTTATCAGGAGCTCAATCCCAGAAGTAAGAATTCAGACTGGATTGTCTGCCAGAAGCAGGAGAGTAATAAAGCCAAGTGCCACTGCCTAGTGCGGGAGCTGGGAAGGCAGGGTACAGTCCAGTGGGGCGCTTTACCTACTCATCCTCAGCCAGTGCCTATGCAGTAAAGAGCCAAGAGGTACTTGTGCTCAAATCTGGCCCTTGAAGCATCTGCATCCACCATAGGGTGGGGGCCATTGAGCACAGGGGCTGTGCAGGTACAGGTAAGTACCTGTTTTGATAGACCTTTTTCTGGGAATGCAAACTATGTCACAAAGCTGTTGGGAAATTAGTTTCTAGGCCAAGGCCACAGTAAGTCTTTACTGTGGTTACCCTGTAGTCTTCTAATAGATTTATTTAAAGTGAGGGAATGTTTTGCCTGTTTTATATATATGTACCATCTGTGTGCCTGGTGCAATGGTCAGAAGAGGGTGTCAAATTGCCTGGAACTGGAGATAGGAATGGGGGTGCTGATCACTGAGACTGTCCTCTGTAAAAACACGTACGTACTCTACACTAGTAAATCAACCCCTGCCCCTGCTTAAGCAGAGTCTTGGTACACATCCGTGGTTGGCCTTGAACTCAGCAACCAGTCCTTGCTGGCATCCCTAGGTGGCCTTAGAGGTGAGAGCATCACACTCCTTTTCCGTTTACAGTGCTGGGGATAAAAAACTGAAAATAAAAATCCTTAAGCCAGGGCCTTACTTTGTGCTAACGTGCTGAAGAACTGACTTGAGGCTTCCTAACCTAGCAGGCCCTGTATGTGTGTGCCCCTTACCTCATCCTCAAGTTGCTGTGATTGATGGTTTGTACTAGACCCAGAGCCTAAGGGTCTGCTAAGGGAACAGTAAGGGCCCCAGACAAAGCGAGCCCCAGTGCCCAAACAAGGGGAGCCTGCCTTTGCCTCAGGGAGCCCAGCTCCCAGGTTTGGTGGCCAGTTGCTAGCTACAAGGAAGTCTTTAAACACCAGGCTCCCTCAAATTGCCAGCAAGAGCTAAGGTGAAAAACAGCTGTATGAGCACCAATGAGAGGTGAGAGGGGCCACTGACTCGTGATGAGGTACTTGGATAAACTGATGGGCATCTAGAAGCAGTTGAGCAAGGCAGTCCAGGCAAAGCCCCTGTAGATGGTTCCTTATGTTCTAAAGCTGGTCCTTTTTTTTTTTTTTTAAATTTTGTATACAGTGCCTGCATGTACGCCTGTAGTCCAGAAGAGCCCATTAGATCACATTATAGATGGTTGTGAACTGCCATGTGGTTGCTGGAAATTGAACTCGGGACCTCTGGAAGAGCAGACAGTGCTCTTAACCACTGAGCCATCTCTCCAGTCCCCACCCCACCCCCTTTAAAAAAATATTTATTTTGTGTATATGAGTGCTCTTATCTGCATGTGTACCTGCTGCAGGCCAGAAGAGGGCATCAGGTCATATAGATGGTTGTGAGCCACCATGTGGTTGTTGGGAATTGTACTGAGGACCTTTGGAAGAGCAGCCAGTGCTTAAGCCTATCTTGCCCTTCTATTCCACTATGCTGAACCTAACTGGATACCTGTGTCCTATGCAAAGCAGCCACAAGGGCAAACAGCACAGCTGGACTATGTAACTCAGATGACCAGACAGATGTATATAATTGTAGCTATGGTCATGTTAACAATACAGAATAGCCAGAACCAACAGAACTGCTCAGCAATAAGACAAATGGGCACTGCCCATGGAATCACAGAGACCGTGCTCTCCCCACCCAATTAGTTTCGATAATTGCTCAGGGTGGCATGGGAGTGGAACTGGGAAGCTACTTCCCTCGCTTTGCTTTCAGGCCCAGGCAGCAGTCAGTCCAGCTGGAGAGGCGGAGGATGTGGGCACCATGGTCTTGTGAAATGTACATGGTCTGAGATGAGTCAAGGAAGGCAGGGAAGCCAGAAAGGCCACTGCTTCTGGGCTCAGGATATGGCCTCCCCAGAGGTCCTGGCTGCTCCTCCGCTGGCTGTGCTTCTTCCAAAGGGACGTGACTGCTGGGCCAGTGGGGGTTAGCAGTACACTTGCAGCAGGGGTGCCCCTGAAGAGTCTGTGTCCGTGCCCTGGAAGGAGGAGTCTTGGCTGGCTGGGTACCCTGGTTGGAGGAGGAAGCAGAGGCTCAGAGAGGGGAAGGAGCTCAGCCACGGCCCACAGCCAGGGAGAGCAGGGCTTGAGCCTGGGCAGCCCACGCCATGTTTAAACCCCAGCTGTTGTCTGTAGAAGGGCAGTGAAAGCCCGGAGGACAGCAGAGATCGATCACACAGGGAGCTTCTAGCCCTATTTTGGAAACCTTTTTTTTCTTCAAGCCAGTTTCCAAGGTTGCAATGGGTATGTGATTGCTCAGGCCTTTTTCCATTTGTGACCCCGTCCTCACCCGCCCCAAAGGAAGCTAGAAGGTCATCTGAAGGGCACCTAATGTAGGTTCCCACCCTCTGGCTAGGTCAGGACCACACCTGGGGCTCCATACGGCCTCAGCTTTCTGGCGATGGCGTCTGCCGTAGTCTCCTGGGAGATCTGCACTGTCAGTTCTAGGGCAGAAGTAATAAGCAGTGGTCATTATCATGTCCTTCTATAAAGCTCAGTCCCTGTCTATTTTTTTAAATTATTTTATCTATTTATTCTGCCCCCATGTGTGTCTGTATGCTGGAAGAGGGCACCAGATCTCCAGATCTCATTATAGATGGTTGTGAGCCATCATGTGGTTGCTGGGAATTGAACTCAGGACCTTTGGAAGAACAGACAGTGCTCTTAACCTCTGAGCCAGCTCTCCAGACCCCCTGTCCCTATTCTTACAGCTCAGTGAAGGGCACTCACTGTACAAAAGGCTGGAGGAGTATGCTTAAAACAAGGGTGTGTGTGTGTGTGTGTGTGTGTGTGTGTGTGTGTGTGTGTGTGGTGTGTGTCTAGCGGGCAGGTGGGTGTTTGGTTAGGCCAGGTTGGTGGTACAAATTCTTTTTTTACTTTAAAGATTCATTTTTTATTATGTATACAATACTCTGCTTTCATGTACACTCCAGGCCAGAAGAGGGCATCAGATCACATTATAGATGGTTGTGAGGCACCATGTGGTTGCTGGGAATTGAACTCTGGACCTCTGGAAGAGCAATCCAAGCTCTTAACTCTGAGCCATCTCTCCAGCCCACGTGGTACACATTCTTGTGGGGTTTTTTGTTTTTTGAGCCTCTGGAATTCTGGAGATACAAATGTGAACCCCTATGCCTTGTTTCTGCAGAGGCTAGGCCTGAAGGTATAAAAGATTGCTGGGAACGGTACAATGACCAGAGCTCTCAGCGTTTGCATGCTCCTTAAGTTGTCGACTTCACGTGCCCAAGACTTAGAGAAGTGCTACAGGCTAAGGGGAAGCCCCTCGAACAACCCAGCCCACCCTCCGGTACCCAGAGCTTTCCTACTAGGGTCCACCTACCGTCCTGGCTGAGGCCAGAGACCACCATGGTCTCATGGCCACTGTCGGGGGCAGCAGCAGGGGCAGTAGAACGGGCAGAACGCCCCTCCGAGGTCTGGGGGCGGGAGCGGCTTTTGCGGGTACTGATGCGGATGATGCCACGCACCAGGCGGCCCTCTGCGTCTTGCTCATCCAGGTGGTAGTCCTGTGTGATACTGCTGATTAGGTCTGAGATCTTGCTGGTCTTCTCAAGGAACACGGTGTCTGACGTGCACTTGGCCAGCTCGTCAATCTGGTGTACGCTGAACAGCTCTGTCAGCTTCTTGAAAATAAGCACGTCAATCTCCCGGCTCGACATGGAGCCACTGCCCATCTCAGGCAGGTCCAGGTCCGATTCATGGAAGGAGTAGTACTCCTCGGAGCCGCGGGGGCTGCTGGTGAAGGTGCTAGGCAGGCTGTGCCTCGTGGGAGGAGGCTCTGCCAGGGGCTCCTTGCAGCAGGAGTCCGTGTCAGGGACTGGGGAGGTGGCCTGGCGATAGGGGTAGACCGGGATGCCCTTGAGCTTAACGTCGGGATAGCTGAAGCTGCTGCCCACACTGGACTTGACTCGCTGGCCATCTTGGCGGATGGGGGGTGGACGGTCCGGGCTGGGGGGCACACCGTTATGCTCCTTGGCCCAGGTGGCTTCAGCAGACCCTTCAGTGGGGTCCCCAGCAGATAAACAGGGGCTACAGCCCCGCACACAAGCACCACAGCGCTGCAGGCAATCCCTGCAGCGTCGGAAGCAGAAGGCAGCTCTGCACCAGTCCCATCCCCAGGGGCGCCAGAGGAAGCAGCAAGTTGGGGGCTCGGTGGCTGGTTCGGCAGAGCCTGAAATGAAGGTGATACTCTCCGGCCCGTGGTGGCCGGGGTCCTTGGGGTCTGGCCTGCGGGTGCGGCGGCCTGGAGGAGGCTGGGAGCGCTCATCATTGGTTTCCAGGCAGAGCTCGGCGGGCCGCTCCCAGGGCCCCAAGCGTGGTGGCCCAGATTTTGGGCGGGACTGTCCCGGCCTGGGCATGGCTCAGAGCATGGCTTGCTACAGCCAGGCACCTGCAGGGGAGAAGCCAGGAGGAGGTCAGAGAGAAGCCCCTGGGCTGACCTGAAGAGCTTTAGACTTCTGGGAAGCCTGTGATGAGGATGAGTGGAGCATCCTGCAAACCCGTGCAAACGTTGAGATCCTCTTGCCCCAAAGAGAACGTTCTTTTTGTGGTCTAACTTAGGCTTTAAAATCTCCTGGACTTCTCAGTGAACGGCTATTTTTGAAAACAAAACATAGAAGATTACAAGTGTGAGTGGGGATGCAGAGAAAATGGTCCATTTGTGCTGTGCTAGTGAAGCTATGAACTGATTGTAAACAGAACAGGGAATGTAACATGGATGGCCCACAAAGCATAAATGAGGCCCTAAGTTCATCCCCAGCACTGCAAACAAAAAACACAAAACCAGCTGGACGGATAGCTCAACAGTCAGACATGTGCACTGCTGCTTGACAGGCTGGTGGCCACCTGCAGCCCTAGCCTCACAGGTGTGATGCCCTCTCATGTCTCCCCACACCGCACCAAGGGCAGGGCCTCTCCCCACTCCACGCGCATACACAGACGTATTTTAAAGTTTTTAGATTTGTCTTATGTGCATGAACATTTTGCCTACATATATGTATGTGTGCCACATGTGTGCCTGGTGCCCAAGGAGGTCAGAAGGGGGTTAAAGGAGCTCCTGGATCTAGAGTTAACAGACGATTAAGAGCTGTCTGTGGGTGCTGGGAATGGAATCTGGGTCCTCTGGGAGAGCCACTGGTGATCTTAACCACTGAGCCATCTTTCCAGCCCTTACTCATCTAAAGAGTATGTGTATATGGAGCTACAGAGATGGCTCAGTTTAGAGCATTGGCTGCTCTCCAGAAGACTTGGCTTCAGTTCCTAGCACCCATCAAGCAGCTCACAACCTTCTTTAACTCCAGTCCTGGGGATCCAATGCCCTCTTCTGGCCTCTGTGGGCACTGCACACATGAGGTGCATATATGTATATTTTATATACATTAAAGTAAATAAAACCTCTGCTGGGAATAGTGGTCTATAGAGGTAAAAGAATCTCTGTGAGCTCAAGGCCAGCTTGGTCTATATAGTGAGTTCAGAACAGCGAGGGACCCAGAGAGAGAGAGACCCAGTCTCAAAACAAAATCTCAAATATGTATATAAAATATACATATAATAAAGCGTTTCTAACACCCCCACCCCTCAAAATTACTATATGACTCTGAAAATTCACTCCTTGGTATATACCCAAAAGAACTGAAAATTGCAATTTTAAACAGACATTTGTTTGTCAATACTCATGGTAGCATTATTTACAATAGCCATAAAGTGAGAAAAATCCAGAAGTTCATCTATGGGGGGGTAGAGAGATGGCTCGGCAGTGAAGAGCACTGTCTGCTCTTCCAGAGGACCCAGGTTTAATTGCTTGCACCCACAGGGCCACTAGCAACCAACCACATGCAACTACAGCCAAGGGTGCTGCCTTCTGGCTACCACATAAAAGTAAAGGTTAAATAAAAAGAATTCGCCAGGCGTGGTGGAGCATGCCTTTAATCCCAGGCAGGCGGATTGCTGTCAGTTCAAGGCCAGCCTGTTCTAGAAAGCGACTCCAGGACAGCCAAGGCTAACACCCTGTCTTGAAAAAAAAAAAAAAAGACATGCAAAAGATTAAAATGGTAATTTTAGTATATATTTTACCACAAGCAAGCAAAGCTCTCCAGGGCCCTTACTTCTGAGAATTGGTCCCACATTCCAGCATCACTAAGCCCAGTGCTTCTTCTCCTCAACAGATGTCTTTCTGTCTGATTGGCCAAGATCACTGCCATCCTCCCTGCCTTCATAACTTTCATCCCAGACATGGGAACAAACAGGTCTCCCCTCTTACTCAGATGCGCTGTCCTAGAAACACTTACCATCAAGCAAGCCTTGCTTTTGCTTTTTGAAGAGGAAAGGGCTGGCTTTGTTAAGACGAGAGAGGGTCTTGTGTTTGGGCTCCCAGCCAAAACTGCTCTTAAAACTCCTGGCCCCCTTCTCAAGTACTGGACTAAAGGAGTGTACTACTGGCCTGGCAAAACCAAGCAGTTTTGGTTCCTTGTCACAAAAATAATCTTAACAGACTAGGACGATGGCTCTGCTCGTGAACGAACCCACGGAGGCTGGACGCAGAGACGAGACCTGTGATCCCAGCACTCCTGTGCTGAGGTAGGAGGCAGGAAGAGTTACCTGGAGGCTCACAGGCGGGCCAGCCTGGACCACATGGCACAGCAGAGAATCATGAGACCCCGCTCCAACACAGCAGAAGGGGAGAACCAGCTGCCAAAAGGTGCCCTCTGATTTCTACAAGTGTGTGTCTTCGAGTGAGGGTAGAGACACACAAAATAAACAAAAAAGCAAACATCTTTGTCTTAAATTATTAATACTAATCTGCATTCCTCTTTTGTTTGCTAGGAATCTCTGAACTATGGTTTTTTTTTTTTTTTCACCGATGAACAGATCCTGGCCGTTGTGTCAGGCAAGGCAAAACCAATGATAAATGAACTGTACTTGATGGTTCAGTTTTCTAGGAATTCCTTCAAGACAAAAGACCTAGCACCTGGGCGATGGAGGCAAGATTAGGAGTTCTGGGTCATCTTGAACTACTACAACGTGAGTTCCAGGCTAGCCAGCCCAAAAAAAAAGGCTGTCTGGCCGGGCATGTCCACAGGTAAGGCTTTGCTGGGCAGTAGCTGTCCTTAGTCTGTACAGTGAGCCGCCATATGGATGCTAGTAATGGAACGAGGGTCCTCTGGAGGAGCAGCCTGCCTCTGAGGCACTGAGCCATCTCTGCAGCCTGCTAGCCTGCCTCTGAGGCACTGAGCCATCTCTGCAGCCTGCTAGCCTGTCTCTGAGGCACTGAGCCATCTCTGCAGCCTGCTAGCCTGTCTCTGAGATGCTGACCCATTCTCCTTGTACCCTGATCTAATCACACGGGAGTCCTAAGAGCTCGTGATGTGAAAGGAACAAAGCTGTGGACACCAGGAGCTCTGTCTTCTACTTCCCACTCTGGCCATTTATAAATAGTGTGTCCAGGGCTGGGCGGTGACGGCACACACAAATCCCAGCACTTGGGAGGCGCAGGCAGGCAGGTCTCTGAGTTTGAAGCCAGTCTACAGAGTGACTTCCAGGACAGCCAGAGCTACAGAGAAACCCTGTCTCAAAACAAAGAGACGAACAAAACAAACCGTTGTGTGCCTTGGGTAAAACAGTGCCAACTCCCCAAATACCACCAACAGTCCTGTTCTGGCCTCCTCTGTTTGCTGCAGCCAGTGACAATTTTAAAGCTCACAAGGTTAAAGAGACCTCCCAGGTGCTGTTTTAAGCAAACGATCAAAGGCAATGTTTCCAATAGTGAGATGAAATGACATCAAATATAGGAAGGACACACTGTGAATTATTCCTGCTTCAAACACATGCTGGGATGTGACCCTCAGGACAGGGCAGACAGCCCCACTTCAGAGACACAGTAACTAAACCCAGCATGGTCTGCACAGGGCCAGGGATCAGGAGGAGTAATGGGGACATGGACAATGTGAATTATCAATGGAAGTAAAAATATATATTTATTTTGGTTTTTTAAGACGATTTCTCTGTGTGGTCCTGGCTGTCCTGGAATGAACTCACTCTGTAGAACAGAGATCCACTGCCTGTGCCTCCTGATTGCTAAAATTTATGTGCGCACATGCGCGCGCGCGTGCACACACACACAAGACAGGGTCTCACTATGTAGCTCAGCTGTCCTGGAATTTGCTAAGTTGACGGGGCTGGCCTTGAATTTACAGAAATCTATCTGACTTTACCTCCTGAGTCCTAAAATTAAAGGTATGCTAGCTGAACCATCTATCTAGATCCAGATATATACATTTCTATGAGAAACAAAATAGCCTAGTCTCTTTGCTTAGGAAACAGACACCGTAGCTCTTAGGGGTAGTGGAATTCCCATTGCAGTGTGAGCATCAATGGGTTAACCTTGCCAATCAGCCCATCCCTAGAGAGCTCCTGTAGCAACAGGCTGGATGGGGACACAGGAGTTCTTTCTTCCTGAAACTTTACAGTCTTCTCTGGGGCCCACTCAGCTGGCTTTCTTCAAGGACCCTGAGGACCTCTAGCGCAGCGGGTTTCCACACTCCTGATGACTGGGTCTCCCTTGTAATCACTGTCTCCCCGGGGACTATGACCCTCAGGGCCTAGAATAGGGTCAGTTTTGCAAAATACTATCACAGCACAGACACACTCTGTGTGACTTTATAGTAGACGGATAGGACAAAGGGATTTAGGCTCCAGGCGGATCAGAGCAGCAACAGCGATCTGAGGGAACCACGCGTGCCTGTGTGGGTCCCCATCTTTGGAAGTCTATAACCTGAAGGAGGTAGTTCCCTCTTGGAACAACTCCCACCCTGCTGTGCCATGGCCAGGCATGGTAGCACACACACTTAATCCCAGTGGATTTCTGGGAGTTCGAGACCAACCTGGTCCACAAAGCAAGTCCAGGACAGGCAAGGTTACACAGAGAAACGCTGTCGTGAAGAAACAAAACCAAAGCAAAAGCAAAATTATACATGGCCGGGCGTGGTGGCGCACACCTTTAATCATAGCACTCGGGAGGCAGAGGCAGGTGGATCGCTGTGAGTTCGAGGCCAGCCTGGTCTACACAGGGAGTCCAGGACGGCCAAGGCTACACAGAGAGACCCTGTCTCGAATCCCCGCCCCCTAAACATACACACACACACACACACACTGAAACTGTAATAAATGACTTTGAAGTTCTTTACATTTGAATATGGTGGCACACAGCAGCTACCATGAAGGCTGAAGTGGGAGGATCATGACTTTGAGATCAACACTACATTGCAAGACCTCATCTCAACACAACGCAATGTTCTTCACAATCCAGAAGGACATGACTAAACGTTTTCCCTGCTTTGATCAGTGTGAGCTTGGGCATTGATTCATTCAGTCATTCAACAACCGCTGAGGAGCTATTGTGCACCCTACACTGCACTGAACAGCGGTAAAACAGACTAACTCCATCACCCCAGGAGAGCAGGCTCTAGGGAAAGTGACTGTTGCTGGCTTACATTAAGCACGTTGCCTGGGATCAATCAATTCTCAAAGCCTTCTTAGTATTATTATTCCACTATGCTGAAGCACAAAGGTTCAGTAAGTTGTCCAATGCCACGCTTGCTTCTTTTTTTCTTTCTTTCTTTTTCTTTTCTTTTTTTTTTTTTTTTGGCTTTTTGAGACAAGGTCTCTCTGTGTAGCCTTGGCTGTCCTGGACTCACTTTGTAGACCAGGCTGGCCTCGAACTCACAGTGATCCACCTGCCCCTGCCTCCCTAGTGCTGGGATTAAACATATGCGCCACCATGCCCGGCCCCACGCTTGTTTCTTAAGCTAGGCTCTTGTGTACCCTGGGCTGGCTTCAAGCTCACAGTGTGGCAGGGGATGGGACTGACCTACTGCTTCTCCTGCCTTCACAGGTGCTGGGAACCTAACTCCGGCCTGCTAAGTGCTCTACCTCATAGATCCCTGGATCCCACAAACACACTTTTGCTTGTACTCAGCTGGCCCAGCCTCAGACCCCATCCACTCCTCACCCAAGTTCTCAACAGGATTCCTCTAACTGCCCCGTCCCATCTGTGGATGTATGAGCAAAGGGACAATCAAAGCTGCCTACATGAGCTGGCACCTTTTGAGGGCTCGCATCTAGCCCCCCCCCCCCCCCGGTTCGTTCACTTTGTGAGTCTGTGGGAGTATCGTGGCTGCTGACATTGAGCCGGGTCGCTGTCTCTCTCTCCCCTGTACCAAGGCCTGACTGCCGTTGATTACATTCTTATCCAACACATTTACCATGGGCCCGCACTGTGCTTACTACTGAGGAAAAAGCAGCCAACTGGCCAGAAACCGGCTCTAGCCAGAGATCTTCCACACTATTTAGTCCATACAATTTCCATGTGAATCACTTACCTTCACCCCATAGCCCAGGAATCTGAAGCTCAGAGAAGGGAGGGGACAGAGCGAGGCAGCAAGCTAGAGAGGGACAGGATTTGTTGTGTAGTAGGCTAGGCGCTTCAGCCCAGGCACTTTGCTCTGTGCCACATCTCCAGTCAGAGAGGAAAGCAGAGAAAGGGAACAAAGCCTTGGGTAAGCCAACAATGGTGGCTCACTCAGGTAATTCCAGCATTTGAAAGGCTGAGGTAGTCGGATCCCTTGACTTCAAGATTATTAGCCTGGGCTACCCAAGATAGACCCTGTCTCAAAACCAAACAGACACCAATCAGCCTTCCTATTGTGGTATGTATGGGTAGTGCCTGGTCTCAGTGTTCCTCAAACAGCCCAGGCTACGATTGTCCCTCCTGCCAATCTAGTAACACTTAAATTAGTGGAACCAATTCGAGCCTCTATTTTAGCCTGGGGCAAGACTCTTGGTCCCAGTTTCCTCGTCTTTGAACAGGCTCATTTTAGAGTAAGTAGTGAGGCGGCCATGTCCGTAATCCCAGCACAAGACAGGGTGATTAGGAATTCAACGACATCCTTGGCTCCATGGTGGGTTCTAGTCCTGCCTAAGTCATATGAGACCCTGTCTCAAAAAAGCCAAAACTAAATATGTATTTAATTAACTGGATATGACAAAAAATGCTTTTTTAAACATCTCTCAAAAGGGGGAGAGATTAGTGTCTTTCTAGCGCTCCACTCAGCTATCCGTGCTGGGTGTTTTGGGAGGGCCTGGGGAGACTCTCGCTCGAAGGATGCCCCAAGGTCTGGTGGCCCCAGGACTCTCGGACCTCCCATTTGCCTTCGCTTTTCCGCCAGTCTCTGCAAAAACACCGTCGGGACTCTCCAGGGACCCTCCTCCCAGTGTCCATAGGACGAGCTGGCTGCACCAGCCTCTGCCCAAGCAAACTTCGGGTCACCGAGGCTCGGTCAGCTCAGCCCGAGGGCAGGGCACGGTGCACCCCCCAAAGCGCAGCGCCAGCCGCCCTCCTCTCTGCAGGCACCGAGGCCAGCCGGCGGGATACGCATTGCCGTCGGAGCGTGCACCGCCTCGCTCGCCGCAAGCGCCATTGCCCGCGACTCCCGCCGCCGTTCCACGTACGGTTCCTGCCCCGGCTCCCGTGTGCCCGGCCCCAGCCCCCAGGCCTCCGGGCCCGCCCAGCCCCGCGCCCATTCGGGCCGCTCCGGCCGGGCCCGCGCACCCGGAAGTGGGCGTCGGGTTCCTAGGAACAGGGCCCGCGCCCTGCCGCCGCCGTCCAGGAGCGGCCTCCAGGGTCACCCACCCGGGGCTGCACCGCTCCGCGCCCCCGCGGCCCCGCACCGGACTTACCTGCCCCGCCAGGTGAACCGACTCCGGCCAGCACTTTCCCCGCCCCCCTCTGCGCTCACCTGGGTCGCAGGTGAGCGTCTCGCGGGAGCGCGGCACGGGTCGCCGCTGGGGACACACTTTCCGGCTCCGCGAAGCTCCGTGGCACACCTGGCCGAGGCCCCGCCCAGTCCCGGCCTAGCCTGCAGAGTGAGGCCCAGAGAGGGACAGCCAGGCCACGGTGCTGCTCAGGTCCCCATCTGCTCTATAGTTCGGTGTTCTGGAAGTCTCTGAGAGCCCGTGGAGCGCCTACCAGGCCTCAAAGCTCCTTCTGAAATAGCATAGCTCCTGGGAAGCTGACTCTGAGACCCCCGAGTCCCTAGCTCTGTTATATGGAACAACTCTCTGTGCCCTTTATTGTAGCCCCCAGCAGGCTGTTGCTTTCTTCTCTTCTGTCTCCTCTTTTTAACCTCTGACCTTGAGGGGGTAAGGTCTGGTCTTGTGTCCCTAGTACAAGGCTTGCCTCATCATACCAGATGCCCCCCAAATATTCTTCACTGTTTGAACAGTTAAGCAGTGATCTGTTGTCCATCTGCCTACGTATTCGATTATTTCTTTTTTTTGGTTTGTTTTTATTTATTTATTTTTTAACATTAAAAAGCTTTTACATGTATGGGTGTCTTACCTGCATGCACGTCCACATGCATGCCTGGTGCTGCAGAGGAGGGCGGGAGGCCCTGGAACTGGAGCCACAGAGAGCTGTGAGCTGTTAGGTGAGTGCTCAAGACTTGAACCTGCCTTCTTGGAACTTGGAAGAGCAGCCAGTGCTCTCTCAGCGGCTGAGCTATCTTTTCAGCTCCACTTACTTAGGTCTTCCCGTCCACTTATGAACGGGATCTGCTCCTGCTTAGCTTTGAGGTCAAGATTGGACGAGATCGGGTGCTTTCCATAGACTGTTTTTAGGTTTTCTGAGCCAAAGCCTCACGTATCCCAGGCTGGCCTCCAACTCACTATGTAGCTGAGGCTGGCCTCAAACATTTGCTCTTCCTGCTGTTACCTCTGGAGTGCTGAGATTACAGGAGTGCACTGTGACGCCCAACACGGCCTCTGATTTCTTTCTTTGCTCTGGGACAGAGCTAGGGGCTCCCAGTTCACTGGTCGGTTCACCTTTTTCATCGGTTTTTTCAAATATACAGCTGAAAACAGGTGCCTCAGGTACAGAGACCTTGAGCCCTGAATAGAATGGAGGAGTCTGTCAGGCAGTGTGGCCCTGAGAGACACGTGGGAGATCAGCAGTGGGGACCAAAACCCACCATAATCACTGCTTTCCTTAGGAGGGCTCCCATAAGAGGTAGTGGGTAGCACGAAGCCGGGCACCTGAGCACCTGGTTTCCTTGACAACGGCTGAATAACTGGACAACAGTACTGATCGTTAGGAGCATTGAGGAGGATCTCTAGGGTGCATGCTAAACTCTTCTCTTGCATAGTATTATTCAACCTTTCATTAATCTGTGAGACAGAAATATTGTTCATAAAGCCGGGCGGTGGTGGCACATGCTTGTAATCCCAGCACTTGAGAGGCGGAGGCTCGTGGATCGTTGTGAGTTTGAGGCCAGCCTGGTCTACAGAGTGAGTTCCAGCACAGCCAGGGCTACAACAGAAAAACCCTGTCTCAAAAAAACAAAAAAACAAAAAACAAGGAGCTGGAGAGATGGCTCAGTGGTTAAGAGCGCCGCCTGCTCTTCCAAAGGTCCTGAGTTCAATTCCCAGCAACCACATGGTGGCTTACAACCATCTATAATGAGATCTGGTGCCCTCTTCTGGTGTACATGCAGGAAAAACACTGTATGCATAATAAATAAATTTAAAAAAACAAAAAAATAAAAATAAAAAGAAAAGAAAGAAATCATGTTCATACCACTGGCAGGAGTTAAAGAAATGTGGAAAATATCTGTGAGTCAGGGATTATTATACACACACACACACACACACACACACACACACACCCCCCATTGCTGATGTCCAAACTGAGGCAGAAAGAAGACATTGATCGGACAGTTGCATGAACTGTATGACGTGGGAGCAAGTCACTTTCTGTCTTTCAGTTTCCTTTGTGTAGATATGGAATTGTCTCTAGCCAGATGTGGTAGTGCACACCTTTAATCCCAGCACTGGGGGAGGGGGGGGACGACAGTGAGAGCTGTATCTCTGTGAGTTCGAGGCCCAGCCTGGTCTACAAAGTGAGTCCAGGACAGCCAAGGCTACACAGAGAAACCTTGTCTTGAAAAATCAAATAAATAAATGAAATAAGTAAACAAACAAATAACAAGAAGGTACCTTTGTCACCTGGGGAGGATGAAAAGCGACATAAGAAAATAATAGATACTCCGGGCGTGGTGGCGCACGCCTTTAATCCCAGCACTTGGGAGGCAGAGGCAGGCGGATCGCTGTGAGTTCGAGGCCAGCCTGGTCTACAAAGTGAGTCCAGGACAGCCAAGGCTACACAGAGAGACCTTGTCTCATAAAACCAAAAAAAAAAAAAAGGAAAATAATAGATTCGAGAAGAGATACCTGCGGGCGTGCTGCCCCTGACGGCCAGCCTTTCACCACAGCTCATCCGCATTTCCTTCTGGGGTGTAGAGTGGCTCTTCTGTGTACTAGAACCAGGAAGGCCTGCTCTAGGGCATGTTCACAAGAAGCTCTTGCCACGCTGTGCCAGGAGCAAATGTGTACAAGGGGCTGGTAGGAGCTGTTCAGCTATGTGGTGGCAGCATCGGGGGGCAGAGGCAGGCGGATCTCTGCGAGTTCGAAGCCAGCCTGGTCTACAAAGGGAGTCCAGGACAACTAAGGCTACACAGAGAAAAGCCAAATATGAATAAATAAAATAAAACCCAAATGACCACAAACCAGAAAGCCTGAGCAAAGCAGCTTGAGGAGAAAGGGTTTGTTTTGGCTTACAGGTGCAGGTTCTGGCCCACTGGGGTGAAGTTGTGGAAGCAGACGCTGGAGACAGATGCTTACATCCTGCCCGCAGGAAGCCGGGAGCAATGAACGCAGGCACTCACGTCCTGCTTCTTACACAGTTCAGGATCCCAGCCCAGGGAATGGAGCCGCCCATCTGGGACAGGTTCCCATCTCAGCTAACCTAGCCTCAAGACAGTCTCTCACAGTCATGCCCAGAGTCAACTCTAGCTCGCATCACACTGACAGTGGATTAACCATCACACATGTTGTGTGGAGTGTTTTTTTGTTTGTTTGTTTAATAAACTCAAGGTAACTGAGACCTAAGCAGATATTTATAGGTCATTGTTCATTGTAACAGTTTTCTTTCTTCCTTTCTCTCTCTCTCTCTTTCTTTCCTCCTTTTTTTTTTTTTTTTTTTTTTTTTTTTTTGGTTTTTCAAGACAGGATTTCTCTATGTATCCTTGACCAGGCTGGCGTCGAACTCACAGCGATCCACCTGCCTCTGTCTCCCGAACGCTGGGATTAAAGGCATGCACCACCACGCCCAGCCATTGTAATATTTTTCATAATAACCAAAACAACCCAAGTGTTCAGTAACAGATGGATGGATAAGCAATATATATAAATATTGTTTAGTCATAAAAAAGAATAAATTTCTGATTCATGTTACTCCATAGATGAACCTTGAAGACGTTTATGCTAAGTGAGCTAAGGCATATAATAAAGGACAGACACTGTATGTTCCCACTAACACAAAATATTGCTGTCTGGCATATAACTCAGTGGTGGAATGTTTGTCTAAAGTGCATTAGGCTCTATGTTCAAACCCCAGTACGGCATAAAATAAAATAAAATAAAACAAAGTGACAATGTGAAGTTTTTTCTTTTTTTGTTTTTGTTTTTGTTTTTTGAGACAGGGTTCCTCTGTGTAATAGCCCTGGCTGTCCTGGACTTGCTTTGTAGACAAGGCTGGCCTCACAGAGATCTGCCTGCCTCTGCTTCCCGAGTGTTGGGATTAGAGGCGTGCGCCGCTGTGCCCGGCTTTTGACTATGTGAAATATTAAGAGTAGTCAGATTGTCAGACGCAGAAAGAGTAGGTGTCATTTGCTGTTAGCCTAGAGGTCATGGACGGCTATTGCCTCATGAGGTACAGAGTTCTTGTTTGAATGATGAAAACATTTTTGAAATAGAGGTTGTGTAATACTATAAACGCAGTGATTGCAGTTAAAGCGATGCTTCAAAGGGGGTTTAAGGGGTCTGGTGTGATGGCTCAGTGGGTAAGAGGCTTGTTATAGCAACCTGAAGGCCTGAGTTCAAATCCTCTGGCCTCTGCATTCACACACATATGCCCACATCACACACACACACACATACACACATACACACACACCAGGAGTGTGGAAGGCTGGGAACTGGAAGGTTTCAAGTCTGAGGACAACTCCAGATGCACAGTGAGCTTGAGGCCAGCCTTAGCTATACAATGAGACCCAGCTCAAAAACCATGAAAAATGAGAATAAACAAACAAACAAAATCACAAAGAATGTGCACAATTTTTTACTTCCCGTTAAAAGCCAACAAAACAAGAGGCCATTCTGAAAACAAAGCAGAGTGTCTCCCTGGCCTGGAATCCAGCCAGACAAAGAAGAAACAGGCTTCTGGGATGAGGGGTCCAGATTAACACCCTCTCTCCTTGAGTGTTTGTTTGTTTATGAAACACTTTAAAAAAATTTTTTTTTGGAGGCAGAGGAGACAGAACCTAGGCTGGCCTCAAACTCCCTGGTGACTGCGAATGACGTTGAACCTCTGATCCCACTCCTACCCCCAAGTGTCAGGGTTAAGGACCTGCTGTCAGGCCTGCAGGCAACACTGTCTACATTCCTAACAGAAAGCATTCTTTTCTCTTTTAATTAAAAGAATTTCTCTAGTATTAAAGTAAAAGCCCCAGCACTGAAATCGCTTTTCTTTTTTCCTCCAACTCTTGTGCATGCTGGGCAATTCTCTGCCCACCGAGTCGCTCCTGTCCCGCCTTGCCTAGAACACCAGCTTTGTAACCAGGGCCTGACGGCCTTGACTTGAGGCCGTTGTCCAACAGCAGTGTTGCTCTGCTGTGTTGGAGTATGCTTTTTCGGTCACCTTCGCTGGTCTCTAGTTCAGGCTCCTGGCTTTGTGGCCTTCTCACCCAAGAGAGGTCATCTGGATAAAGATGCTGCTTGTGCGACCGGATGGACAGAGAGCGCAAGTGGGGTGTAACGATGCTAACATAGGTTGGACCTGTTGGGTTTGAGGGTCGTGAGGCAGTCAAGCACGTTACAACTGTACACACTAATGGCTGGTTTGAAGCTGATACACAGCCACTTTGGGGCCCAGGGGACTATAATCAGGCTCTGCAAGCGTCTCCTTCCCTCGAGGGCCACCCGCCTCTGCTGTATTCTCTCACAGGAGCACTAGGGGGCAGCACATAACAGTGGAAATGGCCAGACACGGCTCACAGGCTCTGAGTTGGATTTCTGGGTGTGCACGTATCCAGCAGCTGTGTGAAGGTCTGTGGAGCCCTTAGAGGACAGGCTCAGCTTCTGCTAAGAAAGCACATTGTTTACAGTGTGAACTCTGAAGCCAGGGCCTCTACACTGTGCCCAGCTCTGTACCTGGATTTGTGAATTTGGTTAAACCACTGAATTGCTCTGTGCCTCTGAAATATCTATAAAGTAGTGGGTGGTAGCACACCAGCCTTTCCCTGATTGCAGCTTCCTTTTCTACAGTAACTGTTAACGGTATCACAGAAAAATTTCACAAATGAAGCCCAGTACAGCGCCTTCCGCCTGTAATACCATAATACCCGAGAGGCAGAGGCAGGCAGATTTCTGCCGGTTTGAGCCCAGTCTGTCTTAGTGATTCCAGATCAGCCGAGGTTAAATAATGAGGCCGTGTCTCAAAAACAAAACAAAGCCGGCGGTGGTGGCGCACGCCTTTAATCCCAGCACTCGGGAGGCAGAGGCAGGCGGATTGCTGTGAGTTCAAGGCCAGCCTGGTCTACAAAGCAAGTCCAGGACAGCCAAGGCTACACAGAGAGACCCTGTCTCGAAAAACCAAAAACCAAACCAAAACAAAACAAATGGGCTGGAGAGATGGCTCAGAGGTTAAGAGCACTGACTGCGCTTCCAGAGGTCCTGAGTTCAATTCCCAGAAACCACATGGTGGCTCATAACCATCTATAATGAAATCTAGTGACCTCTTCTGGCTTGCAGGCACACATGCAGATAGTATACTGTATAAATAATAAGTAAATCTTTTAAACAAATAAATAAATCTAAAAAACAAAACAAAACAAACACACAAAATTACAAAACAGAAAATCAAAACAAATTCTAGAAATAAACATTCCATGATTTTAAAAAACATTTATTTCTTTATTACATATACAGTGTTTTGCCTGCATGTAGGCCTGTACACCAGAAGAAGGCACCAGGTCTCATTATAGATGGTTGTGAGCCACCATGTGGTTGCTGGGAATTGAACTCAGGACCTTTGAAAGAGCAACCAGTGCTCTTAACCGCTGAGCCAGCTCTCCAGCCCCTCCATGATTTTTTTTCAAAGATATTTTTAAATGGTGGGACTGGAGAGATAGTTCAGTGGTTCAGTCACTAGTTTCCCTTGGAGAGGACCAGGGTTCAGTTCTGAGCACCCACATGGTGGTTTACCGCCACTCATAACATCCAATTCCAGGGAATTGGATGCCTTCCTTTGGCCTGCAAGGGTACAATGCATGTGTGTGGAGCACATACATACACATATGAAGGCAAAACATGCATGCCTATAAAATAGAATAAATATTTTAAGGGCTGGAGAGATGGCTCAGTGGCTAAGAGCACTTGCTGTTCTTCCTAGAGGACCTAGGTTTGGTGCCCAGCACCCACCCCAGGTGGCTCACAATCACCTGTAACTCCAGTCCTAGGGGATGTGATGCTCTCTGGACTCTGAGGACACCTGCACGCACATCACACTCATACACTCACACATATTCTCATACATTTAAATGGAAAAAAAATAGCTAGGCGGTGGTGGCGCACGCCTTTAATCCCAGCACTTGGGAGGCAGAGGCAGGAGGATCTCTCTGAGTTCGAGGCCAGCCTGTTCTACAGAGCAGAGCAAGTTCCAGGACAGCCATAGCTGTTACACACAAAAACAACCCCCCCCCCCCAAAAAAAAAGAATGATCTAGTAGCTCAACTGGTAAGGCTTCAGACTGTGAACTAAAAAGTGTAGTAGATGTACACATGTTTTTGTTTTGATCCCTGGTATGGGATGGGGAACAGACTTGTGAAAGAAAAGGTGATGTTTATCCACTAGAAGACAAACCACCTCCTGCTGGGGCTTTATTTTTGCCAGTTGAAACACATCTTAGTACAGACTCTGAAAGGAGATATTTATATGGGGCCAAAACAGGAGGCGGGGCTTTTTGGTTCTTGGTATTGTTTGGCTGTTCATCGCTCCACTTCGAGACGCTCCTAGAGAAAATCGTGCCAGAGGACGCTTCGGGCCTCCAGGTTCCGGCTGCTGTTCCAGGTTCCAGCAGCAACTTTGGTTGAATTGCTGGTCTGCTGAAATCCTGTTGACTATCCCAGGGGACTCGCTCCCAAGAAAGGTCTACTTCTCCCGTTCCCATTAACCTCTTTTCTTTCCTATCTAGGGTAGGTGGGTTGGAAGGGAGGCATAAGCATTAAAGAACCCCAAATAAAGTAGGTTTGGAAAAGGTCAAAGCCTACAAAAGGTTTCGGGGTTCAAAACTCCAAAGTGAAATGAAACCAACAAATCAAATCAACAACAACAACAACACTGAAAAAAATAAATATTTAAATAAATAAGCAGCCTATTTTGCTGTCTCAGATGAAAAAAATAAAATAAATTATCTGAGCAAGGTTTTGTGCACAGAGGTCTGTAATTTTATTTTATTTTATTTTATTTTATTTTATTTTATTTTATTTATTTTTTTGAGACAGGGTTTCTCTGTGTAGCCTTGGCTGTCCTGGGCTCGCTTTGCAGACCAGGCTGGAGAGGTCTGTAATTTTAATACTTGGGACACAGAGGCAGAAGGATCAGGTAACCCTTTCCTACCCAAGACTCTGTTTCCAGAATCAAAAACAAACTAAAATAATGGATTAAACTATATAATTATCTTTTGTAAGACACTGATGACAGTGTAATAAGGGAGGTATGGCTTGAGATGTAGCTAGTGGTAGAACATTTATTTACCCAGCACAGGGGAGGTCCTGGGCTCCACCTCCAGCACTGTATAGTAAAAACCCAAACACACAAACAAACAAAAGAGGTCTACTGGACTGGACTGTCTTACCAAGCTATTGAAGGGGGCTGGATACTCAAATTCTACATAGATAATGCATACTATACATACATGTGTGTGTGCTGCTAATCTTTGCCTTCAATCATCTTTGAAGCAGGCTTTCTGTTTTTTGCTGCTTGCCCACCAGGATAGCTGTCCTGAGAGCCTCTGGGAATTCTCCTGTCTCTGCTTCCACTCTCACCACAGGAGTGAGAGAGCAAGAGAGATATAAATAAACAAGAAAATACCAAAATGAGCTCCTTAAGACTGTGACTTCTATTTTTTTATTTTTTATTTTTATTTTTATTTTAAAGATTTATTTATTTATTATGGATACAGATCTTGTTATAGATGGTTGTGAGCCAATATGTGGTTGCTGGGAATTGAACTCATGATCTTTGGAAGAGCAGTCAGTGCTCTTAACCTCTGAGCCATCTCTTCAGCCCTATTTTTTTAAAAAATATTTATTTATGTATTTATTGTGTATACAGTGTTCTGCCTGCTTGTACACCTGCATATCAGAAAAGTGCACCTTAACGCATCATAGATGGTTGTGAGCCACCATGTGATTGCTAGGAACTCAGAACTTTTGAAAGAATAGCCAGTGCTCTTAACCTCTCAGCCTTTTCTCCAGCCCCAAGACGGACTTCTTTTTTTTTTTTTTAAATATTTATTTATTTATTATTTATACAGTGTTGTGCCTGCACACAAGAAAAGGGTGCCAGATCTCATTATGGATGGTTATTAGTCACCACGTGGTTGCTAGGAATTGAACTCAGGACCTCTGGAACAGCAGCCAATGCTCTTAACCTCTGAGCCATCTCTCTAACCCCAAGACTGTGACTTCTTTTTTTTTTTTTTTTTTTTCCAGACAGGGTCCCTGTGAACCTTGGCGGCCATGGACTCGCTTTGTAGACCAGGCTGGCCTCGAACTCACAGAGATCCACCTGCCTCTGCCTCCCGAATGCTGGGATTAAACGCGTGTGCCACCACCGCCCGGCTGCCCGGCGAGATTGCGACTTCTTATGTCCACTGTCTTTTAGCATCGGGCCGGTGGCCTGGATTCTTTGCCTGGAGGGTCGGACCAGGTGCTGCTGCTTGCTTCCAGACTTTGAGATCAAAGGTCCCATTTTTCGCTCAGGGGCAGTTTAGAGTGCTCAGTGTGAGAACCTTGCGCTAAGCCAGGGTGTGGGAAGAGTTTTCCATGGAATGTTACAGTTAGCTCTTTTAGAATGAGATTGCTAGTATCAGTCAGCAGTGGAGACTCCGGAGCTCCACAAGCCCAAGATGATGCGAAAAGTGTTACAGCCCTTTGTTATTTTGTCTTTTTTTTTTTTTCCCCCAGAGCTGAGGACGGAACCCATGGCCTTGTGCTTGCTAGGCAAGCGCTCTACCACTGAGCTAAATCCCCAACCCCACAGCTGTTTATCAAGCTGCTGTGCTAAGCATGGCAGAGGAAGTGGGTGAACACCCAAAATCAGCAGGGCTGAAACCAGCCGGAAGGCAGGTCCTGTGTGGTGAGACGCAGGCCCGGCGTTCAGCACTGAGCTAGTGGCGATGGAGCAGGCTTCAGCAGCTGCCAAGGCCGCTCCGCCATCACTGTCTTTGATGGGCAGTCAGACCCCGGGGTGTCCAGCAGCAAATCCTCCCCAGAATAAATGATGAGGCTCAGATGCTGACGGTGGAGGAACAACGCGAGCACGAGAGAGAGCAAGCCAGCTTTTATTTTCATGAATCAGGGATTTATAAACTTTGGGCAGTGGGGAAGGGTTTGAGGGTGAATGTTTCTGATTCGTTGGGCTCAGGGATGCCAGGATACTTAATGTACCATGCAGTAGGGGGAGGGTGCAGGGGTGGAGGGTGGGGGTGGGGCGAGGGGGCGGTCCTATGACAAGAAGGAGAACACAGTACTTATCTATGGGTGAAGAAAGAACTTCCAGGTACAATTAAAGGTCATTTGCTGAAGTCCGAGAACTCCTTAGCATTGGGCGGGGTTATTTCCAGGAATCCCCAGGTGCTTGCTGAACAGGCTCTATCAAGAAAAGGTTGGGCCTGTAATCTTCTCTGAGGGCTATGTGACACTCCTTAAGGAATCTGAGGCTTCCCAGGTCAGGTGAAGAGAGAACCCTCTGAGAAAGGAACAGACTGTCCTTTCTGTCAGAACAGACTGAACTCAGTTGGCTATCCCTATATGCTAGACTTCGACCTTTCCAGAAGAACCTCACATCCCAGAAGACATTGTCTGGAAGGCACAGGTGTGTGTGTGTGTGTGTGTGTGTGTGTGTGTGTGTGTGTGTGTGTG
>OU015754.1:66578128-66591592 GCA_907169655.1 Acomys percivali | reverse complement strand
CACACACACACACACACACACACACACACACACACACACACACACACGGAGGAACTGTGGGTGTGACCTGGCTGAGCAGGATCACAGCAGCAGCAGCAGTGGGTGGAGAGGACGGAGTGAGTGAAGTTTGAGAAGTCTGGGTAGCAGAAGGGCTTGCTGGTCAACCTGGGGCTGAATGAGTGGACTATTCTAGGCTCTCATTTTGTCAGTCAGTTAGATGAGGCTTCAGGTTAAAAAAAAAAAAAATCACCTCAGGGCTGGAGAGATGGCTCAGAAGTTAAGAGCACTGTCGTCTGCTCTTTTAAAGGTCCTGAGTTCAATTCCCAGCAACTACTTGGTGGCTCACAACCATCTGTAATGAGATCTGGTGCCCTCCTCTGCCTTGCAGGTGTACATGCAACAGAACATTGTATACATAGTAAATAAATATATTTTAAAAATCGCCTCAGCTGGGCGTGGTGGTGCACGCCTTTAATCCTAGCACTTGGGAGGCAGAGGCAGGCGGATCGCTGTGAGATCGAGGCCAGCCTGGTCTACAAAGTGAGTCCAGGACAGCCAAGGCTACACAGAGAAACCCTGTCTCGAAAAAAAAATCGCCTCAAAGAGGCTCCACATGACTGTCTCTCACAGGACAGCAATCAGTGCCATCTACAAGCCACTATGGCATAGCTCTGGTCTACCCCCCCCCCAGCTCTGGCGTTTCTCCTGGCCCAGTAGCCAACACAGTTTTGGGACATTGCACTTTGTGTAGATTGAGTCATGTGAGGAGGTGCTGCTTGTGTTTTTCTGTATGGTGGGTGGTGGTGGTGGTGGTGGTGGTGTATGTGTGTGTTTTTCTGCTATGTGAACTTTGCTTGGAAAGATGAACAAATTTCTACTTCTTCAAAGGGACCCAGTGAGACAATTCCATCCTAGTTGAGCCTGGTAAACCAATGAGCTTAAGTAGAGGTGCTTATAGGAGCAACTGTGAGAGGTTATTTGCAGGAATATGTAGACTTAAAAGTGACTATACCACTGGAAAAGAATGTCTCTATATCCCCAGAGAGAGGTGGAACCTCACAAACTCCTCTCCTCCTCATGAAGGAGAGGTAGTGGGTTCAGGCTTGGATCGGTCTCTGCCAGATACTTGCCAGCCACTGGGAGTTCAAGATGGCCACCTCATGCTCTGCGAAGTTGTCTAGAAGTGTAGCCGGCATTTACTACGTTGTGGGATCTTCTTTCTTCCACCCTTCACCCCTGTTCTTTCACCCTTTCAATCCCCTAAAACTAGACAAGAGAGAAAAACGGATAGAGAGGAATGGAAAGAGATCCCCGAATAAAGTCAGAAAGGGGGCAACATTATCCTTAGACTACCTCCTGCTGAGGGGGTCGAGTTCCTTGGAGCAAGGTTGATCCTCGCTGTCAGGATTTCTAATTTCTTGTTGGTGTTTCTTCTTTTCAAAGGACTACTTAACAAATCATGACCAATAGTGACCAACAGCCCACCAACAATCCCCCATCAGTGCTCCAGCATTTATACGCCCTCTGAAAAGTCCCCAGGATCCCAAAGGTCACAGTCAGAGAAACTATCTGCAGCTGGCAAATTCATGCCTCTGCTAGAGCACAAGGCAAGTCATAGTCAGTTGCTCCGAAGCAGCCCCGGATCCCCACACCTGGGATTAAAATGAAAATATATTCTTATAATATTTCCGTGCTCTCCTCATGTTTAAGCTGTGTGTAACAAGAAATATAAACAGATAATTTTTCTATAAAATAAATGCTTTTCAGATCAGTGGCCAAGCTTTTCAGAAGACCTCCCCTGCTCAGTTCTAATCTTTGTCAGTTTTGTTGGAACCCACAACTTTTTGTTTCCTGTGGAACTATTAGCAAATCCACATTACCAACACAAAACTTTTGCAGCCTTCCATTCTGACGTTAACACTTCCTTAGAGCATATAGACTGATTCAATTCCACAGGGTTGTTCTCTCTCTCTCTCTCTCTCTCTCTCTCTCTCTCTCTGGTGACTCCTCAGCTGCTCATGTCTGAAATGGCTCATAACTGTTGCTGTGGGCTTGAGCCAGGCCCCCAAGGCCATTTCCTGACTGCAAGAAATTGCATTGGATAGCTCCCTTGGATCTACACTCATTGGCCCAATGGCAACCCTTGAAGTCACATCACCTACACACTCCAGGAAACTTAGGCCTTCTTTCTGGTTTATATTTAGAGAAGCCATTGCCAGCTGGGTGTGGTGATACAGACCTGTAATCCCAGCACTCAGGGAGGCAGAGGCAGATGGATCTCTGAATTAGAGGCCAGCCTGGTCTACAGAGTGAATTTCAGGACAGCCAAGGCTTAGCAATGCCTTGTTCACAATTCTGTTGCAAATGATTATATTTCCCACAGTTAAGGCGCCAGGCATTTCGAGATCTGAGACCTTTAGCATCTTGGTCACAGTCTCTTTGCAAATGACTATATTTCCCACAATTGAAGCACCGGCCATTTTGATATCAGAGACCTCTAGCAATTGCTTGACCTATTATATGAGCATGGTACAGGTTAGAGCCAACATTGGCCATATCCCTTATCTACTAGTCCATAGGCGCTGCTCACGCCATTAAAGATCTAACTTTTTTTTACATTTGGTATTTGCATTTTCTTACACCTGTCTTGCATAGGGGTCTGATATAGCTTTGTTTACAGATGAGACTAATCTTCATTTAAAAAAAAAATCAGTGAAGGCTTCTCCCGAGTTTTGTATAATCTTTGTAAACAAGGTGGACTTTCCCCCAGCCTCCTCAACTTTGTCCCAAGCTCTTAAGACCTTTATTTTACTTTATTTTATTTTATTGGTTTTTCAAGACAGGGTCTTTCTGTGTAGCCTTGGCTGTCCTAGACTCACTTTGTAGACCAGGCTGGCCTCAAACTCACAGTGATCCACCTGCCTCTACCTCCTGAGTGCTGGGATTAAAGGCGTGCACCACCTTGTCCAGCTGATATTTTTCTACAGTAATGTCATCAAATTGAATCTGTTCTTGTATATTGGCACACCACCCTTCACCCAGCAACTGATCTCTTACTATATTGATTCCCCGTATTCTATTTCACTGTTCAATATTCATGGCTTCTCCGCTCCACCATGTTAACCATTACATCTGTGGACTGGCCTCTAGAACAGTTGTGACCAATCAACCCCTTCCAGTGTTGGAGAAGAATTCTACTTTGAGTAGGCCAGATATTTAGAATTTGTCTCATATCAGGCCAGTGCATTCCACGTGAAATCACATCCTCTTTCAAATGCCTTAGATCTGTCATTTCTATAGGACACCATTCTGTCTCATCATAACCTTGTTCCACACCATTAGCAGTCATGTGCTGTACGAGCACTGGGAAAGCTGACGGTGATTTCCTAACCCCAAGCCATCTCGCCTCCACTTCCAGATTAATCCTTTCTCTTGGAACTGGCTGGTTCACCAGATTTTCCTCCCTACCTTCCCAGCTTTTCTCTGGCCTGACTGCCCTGTAATGCAGTTTCTTTCCCTTTTTCCTCGTGCAGGGAAACGCTCACTCTCCTGCTCCGTCACCCACCATGACTGAGCCTCCTTGCTTTCCTTTTTTCTGGTACTCCTCACTTCCCAAGTGCTTTCACCTCCACCCTCAGCCTCTCCAGTTGCACAGCCTGCTCTGCAGCCCTTCCAGGCACGAGAAAGCAAAGTGACCACTTTTATTTTCCCACTTCAGCCTTTGTTGTTGTTGTTGTTGTTTGGGACAGGGTTTCTCTGTGTGGCCTTGGATGCCCTGAACTCACTTTGTAGACCAGGCTGGCTTCGAACTCACAGAGATCCGCCTGCCTCTGCCTCCCGAGTGCTGGGATTAAAGGCATGTGTGCCACCATGCCTGGCCAGGTCCCTTCTATTTTTACTCACAAATTTTCCAACTTCTCAGCCATTCTCCCAATCCTTTTTTGAAACAGAATATAAGAAGAGAAGAAGAAGAAGAAGAAGAAGAAGAAGAAGAAGAAGAAGAAGAAGAAGAAGAAGAAGAAGAAGAAGAAGAACCCCTCCCTAATAGAAAATCTCCTCTGGGAGCAAAATGGAGGATATCCCAGTGGTAGCAGCCACAATTAATTTTTAACGAGCATCTTGGGGGGGGGGATCCATCCTTTCATCCCCTGCTGTTTTCTATACGGCATTTGAAGCCATACAGAGTTTCCCATTCTGCCTTGCCCCATATTGGGTGCCACTTGTGGCTAGTTGTGGGTCTCTGCTGTTAAGGTTGAAGTCTAGCGTTTCCAGATAGCCTCTGAGCTTGATATAAGATGACTGACTCCCTTTCTCAGCTGGGTTCCCTCTCCACCTGATCTGGGGAACCCCAGATCCTCTAAGGAGCACCACATAGCCCTCAGGGAGATTACAAGCCTAACCCTTTCTTCATAAAAAAACAAAACAAAACAAAACAACAACAACAAAAAAAACCAGTCCGTAGAGCACCTGGAGATACCCACCCTATGCTAATGAAACGTATTGGTGTCTTGGCTATCTCAACCAATGACCTTGACCATACCTGGAGCTCTTCCCCCACCCCTAGGATAATTAAGTACTGTTTCCCCCTCTTATGATAGGGCTATTTTCTTTTTTCTTTTTCTTTCTTTTTTTTTTTTTTTTTTTTTTTTTTTTGGTTTTTCGAGACAGGGTTTCTCTGTGTAGCCTTGGCTGTCCTGGACCCACTTTGTAGACCAGGCTGGCCTCGAACTCACAGCGATCCACCTGCCTCTGCCTCCCGAGTGCTGGGATTATAGGCGTGCGCCACCATGCCCGGCCTTCTTTTTCTTTTTTTTAAAAAGATTTATTTATTATATTTATTGTATATGAGTGCTTTATCTGCAGAAGAGGGCATCAGATCACATTATAGATCATTGTGAGCCACCATGTGGTTGCTGGGAATTGAGCTCAGGACCTCTTGAAGAGCAGGCGGTGCCCTTAACCACTGAGCCATTTCTCCAGCCCTCTTTTTTTGTTTTTTTGAGACAGGGTCTTTTTTTTTGTTGTTTGTTTTTGTTTGTCGAGACAAGGTTTCTCTGTGTAGCCTTGGCTGTCCTGGATCCGCTTTGTAGACCAGGCTGGCCTCGAACTCACAGTAATCCACCTGCTTCTGCCTCCCGAGTGCTGGGATTAAAGGCATGAGCCACAATGCTCGGCCATGGCTATTTTCATACATGCAGATCAAGTATCCCTGGCACTCCAAGCCCTAGCGAATCAAATACACTCACCCTCAAAACCCCTCCCACTGCCCAAGGTTTAAAAGTCCCTGTTTCACACAAAATAAGGGGGCTGCTATTATCCTTTCACCGTGACTATCTGAGACTCATCATTTACTCTGGGGAAGGAAGGGTTCCCCTCCTCCCTGAAGAATCGCCATTGGACTCCTGAGGTTTGCTGCCAGTCAGTCAGCCATGTGCTGCTGGCCACCTCCAGCTTCTACTATCCACCAGCGGGTTGCTGCTGCCGTCTTTCTAGCACCTATCTACAAACAGCAGTGCCCGTCTGCGGGAACAAGTTGCTGGCTCTTCTCAAAAGACATTTTGTCTGCCCACACAGAAGCGGGCTCCCACCTCTGCCTTTCTTGCTTCCGGAGCTCAGAGGGAGCCGCCATTACTAGCTGCTCATGAAGCAGCCACCAACTTGCCCTAGTCAGGCATTGTTGCTGTCCGGCTCGGGTTCCACAGCCCTGAGCTCTTTTGACTCAGTGCTTCATCCTTTTCTGCCTGGACCGTGCACTTCCGGTTTCATGCTCAACTGAGACCATGCTTGCCGGGAGAGTACTGAAGGACTGATAAAGGCTAGGCTGCCGCCAGGCTCAGAGCAACAGCCGGCCTCTGCTACTCTGTGTGTTCTTCTTTCTTCCACCCTTCTCTGCCCCTTTTTTCTACTCTTTCAGCCCCCCAACCCTAGATAAGAAAGAAAAATGGATAGAGAGGAAAGGAAAGAGATCCCTGAATAAAGCCAGGGGCCAGAAAGGGGGCGATGTTATTGTTATTCCTACTGATTTAAAAAAAAAAATTAAGGCCGGGCGTGGTGGCGCACGCCTTTAATCCCAGCACTTGGGAGGCAGAGGCAGGGGGATCTCTGTGAGTTCGAGGTCAGCCTGGTCTACAAAGGGAGTCCAGGACAGCCAAGGCTAACACAGAGAAACCCTGTCTCGAAAAACCCAAAAACAAAACAAAACAAAAAACAAAAAAACCCATTTATTTATTATGTATACAGTATTCTGCCTGCACACCAGAAGAGGGCACCAGATTTCATTATAGATGATTGTGAGCCACCATGTGGGTGATGGGAATTGAACTCAGGACCACTGGAAGAGCAGACAATGCTCTTAACCTCTGAGCCATCTCTCCAGTCCTCCTGCTAATTCTTATAATAAAGAATTAATTCTTATAAATAATTTTTATAATAAATAATAAAACACATTCTTATAATATTTGTGTGCTTTTAAAAAAAAAAAGATTCCAATATTGTCCCTACATACAAGTTTTGTTTTGTGTTTTCAGTTTCTGAGACATGGTCTCATTAGGTAGCCTAGGCTGGCCTTGAGCTCACAATGTAGTTAGTAGAGGCTGATCACAAACTTGAAATCATCCTGTCTCATTTCTCACTCCTGGGATTGCAGCTGTGTGCCACTGTGCCCTGGCCCCTCCTGCATAGGGCCTGTGCTGCTTTCACCAACCTGACCTCCCCGCAATACTGTCTCATGTGTGTTTCCTTCTCAGGTCCCTTTCTCTCACTACACTTTTTCCTGAGGCCATTCGTTCTGTCCTCTGGCTGTAAGTACCATCTGTGTGTTGAAGCTCAGGACGGCTGGACAGGTGACTGCCTGATTGGCAGCCAACCTCAGGGCATTCAGTGGCAATTCTTCAAGGAGCCCTTCCTTCCAGAATAAATGACAAGTCTCAGGTGGTCATGGTGGAGGAGTGGAGTGAGAGAAAGTTTATTTTGTGAATCGGGGACTGATAACCCTTGGGCAGTGGGAGGATTTTCAGGGTGGATATGTTTGATTTGCTGGGACTAGGGGTGCCAGGGATACTTGACCTACATGTAAAAATAAAACAGCCTTATCATAAGAGGGGGGAAAGCCATGCTTAACTATCTTATGGGTGGGGGAAGAACCCCAGGTATGGTTAAAGGTCATTGGTTGAAAGTTAAGACACCGAGACATCTTATTAGCATAGGGTGGGTGTTTCCAGAAATCTCCAGGTGCTTGATGAACTGGTTTCTTATCAGGAAAGGGTTGGGCTATGTGGTGCGCTGTAGAGGATCTGGGGTTCCCCAGATCAGGTGGAGAGGGAACCCAGCTGAGAAAGGGAGTCAGTCATCTTATACCAAACTCAGGGGCTATCTGGAACTGCCAGACTCCACCTTCAATAGCAGGATCCCACCTATCTGGAACTGCCAGACTCCGGCCTCAATAGCAGGATCCCACAGCATGTGATGGGGCAAGACAGTGTAGAGGTTTCTCACCTTAATAATCTTGCTGAAGCCATTTCAGATTTAACTAGAATTTATTCTTCTTGATGGAGGATCCCATGGAAAACTACACAGCTCTATCCTAGGAATCAAAGGCCAGGATAACCCTATCTTAGCTGCTATTAAACTGCCTTTTGGCAGGAACTCCTCCAGCTGACTGCTTGCTTATTTCAGCTTCTGTTAAACTTGCTTGTTTCAAACCGCTACTTCTGAGAGGCTCCCCTGCAGCTGTCCAGCAAGATGCCAGGATGCGGTTTTTTTTAAAAAAAGATTTATTTATTTATTTTATGTATGTAAGTGTTCTATCTGCATGTACACCTGCATGTCAGAAGAAGGCATCATGCCAGTATAGATGGTTGTGAGCCACCATGTGGTTGCTGGGAATTGAACTCAGGACCTCTGGAAGAGCAGCCAGTGCTCTTAACCGCTGAGCCATCTCTCCAGCCCCCAGTATGTGGTTTTAAAGCCCCCCCATATTCTGGACACTCTGGGGCACACCTAAATTCCCCAAACACTCGGGTGTAGTCCCCAGATAGCTGTGCCTGAGTGATTGTCTCTGGTGGGCTCGCTGTAACAACAGCTGGGATTACAGCGTGTGCTACTTCGTCCTAGCCCCTCCTGCACGGCTCCATGCTGACTTCTGCATGCTGCCTCCAGCTATTCCAAGCAGTATTTACATCTTTGCTCCTGACTACTCACCTCCTCCCAGGGAGGCACAGTGTGCGTGTGGAGGTCAAAGGTCAGTTCCGTTCCTTTCGCCTTCACTTGGGTTCCGGGGATTGACTCAAGCTGTAAGGCTTTCATAGCAAGCGCCTTTACCTGGAGACCCATCTCATCAGCCCTAACATAAATCCCTGACCTTGATTTCTCTACCCACCCGCCTCTCCCCCTGTTCTCCTCTCTGCCAGGAACACCATAATCCATCTGCTGATTTGTGGGCACCCCCACCCCACTAATCCATTCTCAAGCCCTTTCCTTTCCAAATTGAACCCTAACCCATCCCCTTCGGGCCCTCTTAGCCATTAGGCCTGGCACTGTGCTCTCCCCCATGGATTACTAACAAAATCTCCTAAGTCATCCCTCGGGGGGCACCCCCTGCCCCCCCCCCGCCCAACCCCTTCCAGTCTAGTTTCTCCACTCTACCTAGCAACAGCCTCATCTTTTAGAAATGAATTAGATCGCATTGATCCCCAACCTGTAGGCTTTAGATACACAGAGTAACATCTGAAGTCTTCCCTCTTGGCTGAAGGGTCGGCTCCGAGCTCGGCTCCGAGCTCAGTCCTCCCATTTTCCTGCAGGCTCAGCAGACAAATGAGCAAGCTGACCTTTCTGCCCCAAGGTCTTTGCACTTGCTATTATTTTTTGATGAGAAATCTGCCTCCCCGGTTCCTTAAGTCTATTTTCCCATCATCACCTTCCAGGTCTCAGATGAAATGTCACCTTCGCAGAGGAAGCCCTCCCTGACTGCCTTTCTTACCAAGTCACCAGCTCCCCCTTGGTTTCCTGGGAAGCACCCTCAAACTAGAACTAGGTGGCGTGGGATGGGATTCCACACGCTTTGGCCGTGTGACACTGACCACTCCCGTCTGTCTTTCTTTTTCTTCACTTATGAAATGCCAAATGCAACAGCATCTCTGGGACCTGTTCCCGGCAGAGAGGGAGCACGTGGGAAATGATGTGAGATATTTCATTATCCTTTTAAGGTAACTTCCCTAGGACTTGGGTTGGTTTTTTTATTTTTTATTTTTTATTTTTTTTTACTTCTGAGACATGAGATTTGTCAAACAAGGACCTTTTAACATCACACAGTGGCTGTTTTTTTTTTATAGAAGGTACTTAATTGGGTTGTTGAATGAATACATGAAAGGAGGCATTTCCCCTCCTCCTTTTGTCCAGGCTGTTTTAGTGATGTGAAAAGTCCGAGGATGTGGCTCAGTGGTAGAGTGCCTGCCTAGCATGCAGAAGGTCCGAGTTTGGTGCCCAGTACTGCAAAACAAAAAGGCAATTAAAAACAAAACAAAACAATGCCCTCCCTGGAAAGAAAGAAAAAATTAAAAAGCCATGAGATCCTAATGGAGGCTTTGAGAAATGCTGCCTAGAGGGGGAGGGAACATGATTTCTTACTTGTCAGAAATGTGACAAGAAGTCAAAAGCATGTGGCACCTGCCGCCTCTACTGTGAACAGTCACAGCCTTTTTATTCCCGGAAGAATAAGTAGGGCAAAATTTTCATCACAGAAGAGATTAAAAACAAAGAAAGCCTGAGTTCCCTGCGTGCAGCAGCAGGCAGAGTGCAGGCTGTGGGCTAGCCAGATGACATTGGCAGTGTACTTGTGGCTTGCTGGGGAAGACAGCCAGTCTCCTGTCCAAGTACTCCCTACCCCCACTCCCACCCCCAACCCCCCCACCCCCACCCCTGGACATTTAGAAACCACAGGTCTCATATTACCAGTGTAGGCACACACAGAGAGAGAGAGAGAGAGAGAGAGAGAGAGAGAGAGAGAGAGAGAGAGAGGGAGAGAGTGAGAGAGGGAGAGAGAGAAAGCGAGTGAGAATGAACCCAAAGGCAGGATAGCTTTAAGCCTTAGTGGATTCCAAGGAGAGAAAGAGCAGGTGAGCGGACGGCGAAGTGTGAAGCGTCCGTTGGTAGGCTGGGTGCTGACTGTTGTGCAGAGCAACATGAGACACCTTGGAAATGCCTGGCTGCCTTATTTTCAGAACTGCTATCTTTGTCTGCATCCGCTAAATTATTAAACTGCTATCACATCCTCGAGGGTGTCAGGCCAGCTTGCCAGGAAGATGCAAAGGTGGGGGGGGCGAGGTTGGGACCTTGAATCTTCTAGGCTGGAAGAGAAGTGGATTTCTCAAGCCTTGACCTTTCTCTTACCCCATGCACTGGCCGCTCCTTCTATGTGCCCCCTATGGTTCTCCCCACAACCACGCTTTCCAAAGGTTGTTCTGAGAGGGGCTGGTCCATACTGGGTGGGACTCTGGAGAATGCTCTGCTGGCTTCTTTGCCTCCAGTGTCTTGGACTCAGACCACGGACTTTGAGTCAGGTAGCTAGGAAGAGCTCTAAGATCTTGTACAAACAGGACCGGAAGTTCCGAGAAGATGCCCTTCTCAGCTTCGCTGACCTAGGGAAGGGCCAAACAAGCTCCCTGCTCACGTGCTCTCCCACACCACCGTTTTCTTTCTAGTCATTTTGTTGTTTCTGCTGTTGTGAGATAATAATGTTTTGAGACAAAGTCAACTCGAAGTAGCCAAGGATGATCTTGAACTTCTGATGCTCCTGGCTCCACCTCCTGAGTCCTGGGACTACAAGTGTGGGCTACCTTGCCCCCATATCCAGTTTTGTTTTGTTTTGTTGGTTTTTCACGACAGGGTTTCTCTGTATAGCCTTGGCTGTCCTAGACTCTCTCTATAGACCAGGCTGGCCTCGAACTCACAGCGATCCGCCTGCCTCTGCCTCCCTGGTGCTGGGATTAAAGGTGTGTGCCACCACCACGTCCGGCCTGATACCCAGTTTTTGTTGCGCTAAAGGGTTGAACCCAGGGCCTTATGAATACTAAGCAAGCATTCCACCAACTGATATCTCCAATCTTTTTTATTTTATATTTTTCTATAAGAAAAATGTGTAATTTTTATAATGGTCAGAAATATGTAATAGTCATAATAGCCCCCCAAAAACATTTCCTAGCTGGACATGGTGGCAGACACGGGCATTTCAGCATTAGAAAAGTGGAAACAAGTGTGTCAGGTGTTCAAGGCCAGCCCCATGTGTCCAGCATATTTAAAAGCAGCCTGGAGGGCCGAGCGTGGTGAAGCACCCCTTTAATCCCAGCACCAGGGAGGCAGAGGCAGGCGGATCGCTGTGAGTTCGAGGCCAGCCTGGTCTACAAAGTGAGTCTAGGACAGCCAAAGCTACACAGAGAGACCCTGTCTCAAAAACAAACAAACAAACAAACAAACAAACAAACAGTGAGTTCAGGATTGCCAAGGCTACACAGAGAAACCCTGTCTTAAAAAACAAAAATAAAAATAAAAATAAAAATAAAAATAAAAATAAAAATAAAGGGGGGGCTGGAGAGATGGCTCAGAGGTTAAGAGCACTGACTGCTCTTCCAGAGGTCCTGAGTTCAAGTCCCAGCAACCACATGGTGGCTCACAGCTATCCATGATGTGATCTGGTGCCCTCTTCTGGCCTGTCTCTTCTGACACTGTATACATAATAATAAATAAATCTTTAAAAAATAAAAGTAAAAATAAAAATAAAGGGCTGGAGAGATGGCTCAGAGGTTAAGAGCACCATTCTGTTTTCCCTAAAGTCCTGAGTTCAATTCCCAGCAACCACATGGTGGTTCACAACCACCTGTAATGAGATCTGGTGCCTTCTTGTGGTGGGCAGGCACACATATGGGCAGAATACTGTATAAATAATAAATAAATCTTAAAATAAATAAATAAATAAAAGCAGCCTGGAATCTTGGCACGGTGGAACATGCCTGTAATCCCAGCATTTAGGGAGGCAAAGGCAGGTGGATCGCTGTGAGTTTGAGGCCAGTCTGATCTACAAAGTGAGTCTAGGACAGCCAGGGATACACAGAGAGACTCTGTTTTGAAAAACAAAAACAAAAACAAATAAACAAATAAATGCAACCTGAGTACATGAGCCCCTGCCTCAATAAGACAAAAGTAGTCCAGCAAAGTGGTACAGAGAGGCAAACACACTTGCTATGCAAGGCTGAGGACCACAGGTAAATCTCTGAGACCCACTTGGTAGAAGGAGAGCGTCAACTCCCACAACTTATCCTCTGACCTCCAAATGAGGACAGTAGCATGTGCATTCAGACACAGACACACACAAATACATACACACACTTATACACACTCACTCACACACATACACGCAGGCGCACACACAAGTAAGTAAGCAAATAAATAAAAAATATCTTAGAGCTTAAAAAAAAAATTTAAAAGTACACTTTGTTAGGTTGGTCATGGTAGCTCACACCTTTGATCCCCACACTAGGGAGGCAGAGGCAGACAGACTCTGTGAATTCAAGACCAGCCTGCTGGTCTAAACAGTACGTTCCAAACGCGGTGAGACCTTGTCTCAAGGAGGAAAAAAGTGTCGTTGTCTGAATTACATCCTAAACTCTGGAATTATAGGTTTGTGACATCCACCATCGCTGCTTCGGTGGTGCTGGGATGTATCCAGGAACTCAGGCATGCCTAGGCAAGCTCTCTCCCAACTGGGCCACATCCTCAGCACCCAGCTTCCTCAGCTTGGTGGGCTAGCAGAGTACTAGGAAGTAGGTGGCTGGCTGTGGTTCCTGTCAGCTCCTTGGAGTGTGGCGATGGGGAGGAAACGGGCAGCTGCCAACCCTCTCTCTCCACTGGTCTTTTGCACATGGTTCTCCTACCCCGAATCTTCCCCCTACCTCATCTCCGTATTATTCACATTGACTCATCCTGTGATTCTCAGTTGAAATGTCACCTCCTGTACCTCATCTTCTCCAGCCGGTCTCATTGGGAATAGTGTTCCTGCAGCCTCCAGTTTCTCCAGTGAAAGTACAAATGTTACTGAGCCGCCATCCAATCACGGGTCTGTTTGCCCCGCCCCCTGCAGTCACCATGGGCGGGGCTTATCCCATTATGGCTGTGCCTCACCTCCTGCCTGTCAGACCAGCAGAGGAAGTGAGTAAAACGAGTGAAAGAAGAAAAATGAGGAATGAATGAAAGAAAGAAGAATGGATGGATGAATGAATGAGTGAATGCTAGAGGGGATGTCTCCATAGTGATGATGCCTCATTGTTCTTTAGTTCAAACAAACGCTTGTTAGGCTGGTGGTGAATCTCTGTGGTAAAATTCTTGCCTACTGTGCACAATGCCCCAGGTCCAAGTTCCATATCTAGCAACACACACACACACACACACACACACACACACACACACACACACACA
>OU015754.1:66551803-66578118 GCA_907169655.1 Acomys percivali | reverse complement strand
CACACACACACACACACACACACACACACACACACACACACACACACGTGCTTTTAGACCCAAACATTCTACTAAATGTCAAAGGAGTCTAGCAATAAAGAAAACTAGTATAGGAGGGAGACTCCATCAATTATGAAAAAAAATTATATATATCACACATGTATCAAATACCTCAGAGAATAGGAATAAAATCTTGAATGCCTGGTGTGAGGTAATGACTTTAATCCCAGCACTTGGGGGGCAGAGGCAGGCAGATCTCTGTAAATTCAAGGCTAGCCTAGTCTACATAATCAGTTCCAGGTTAGCCAAGATTACATAGTAAGAACCCGTCTTTTAAAAATGTTAACTTTGGGCTGGAGAGATGACTCAGAGGTTAAGAGCACTGACTGCTCTCCCAGAGGTCCTGAGTTCAATTCCTGGCAACCACATGGTGGCTCACAACCATCTATAATGTGATCTGATGTCCTCTTTTGTCATGCAGGTGCACTTGCAGGCAGAACACTGTGTATATAATAAATAAATAAATCTTTTTTTAAAAAAGTTAACTTTGCTGTGCGATGGTGGCACACACCTTTAATCCCAGCACTCAGGAGGCAGAGGCAGGTGGATCTCTGTGAGTTCGAGGCCAGCCTGGACTACAAAGTGAGTCCAGGACAGTCAAGGCTACACAGAGAAACCTTGTCTCGGAAAAAAAAAAAAAAAAGATGCTCTTCATCTTTTTGAGACAGGGTCTCACACAACAAATTACACTGGCCTGGAACTCAGTACGTTGCCCAGGCTGGCCTCTGACCCAAGGCATTCTTTATTGCCTAAACCTCCTGACCACTGGGATTACAACTGTGAGCCACTGCGCCCAGATCAATAAGGTGGCTTTGAGGGCCTTTAATTTCCTATTAGGAAGAAAAGATTTTTGCCTCCATGAGACAGATAACACTATGGTGCTGGGGATTTGAACCCAGCTTGACTACTGAGTTCCACTTCCAGCCCGTGGTAAATATGCTTTGATCATCTCCCTTTAAAGAGACCAATGCCCAGCCGGGCATGGTTGCACTCGTCTTTAATCCTAGCACTTGGGAGGCAGAGGCAGAGGCAGAGGATCGATGTGAGTTCAAGGCCAGCCTGGTGTACAAAATGAGTGTAGGACAGCCAAGGCTACACAGAGAAACCCTGTCTCAAAAAACAAAAACAAAACAAAAAGAGACCAATGCCCAAGGTCTCTAAAAGAAGTGTTTGGAGGTTGTTTGTTTGTTTGTTTGTTTTTGTTTTTCTGAGACACTGTTTCTTTGTGTTGCCCTGGCTGTCCTGGACTTACTTTGTAGACCAGGCTGGCCTCAAACTCACAGAGATCTGACTGTCTCTGCCTCCTTGAGTGCTGGGATTACAAGCATATGCCACTGCACCCACCTTGTGTGTGTAGGTTTTGAACTCAGATCTGACAGATTCTCTGGATGTGACCAACGGTGGAGTTCTGTCTTGTTCCCCACATACACACTTTTTAGGGTTTTTTGGTTTAGGTTTTCTTTCTTTCTTTGTCTATTTATCTATTTTATTTTTTAATGTTTTAATTTTTTGGTTTGGGTTTTCAAGACAGGGTTTTTCTGTGTGTGTGACCCTGGCTGTCCTGGAACTGGCTCTGTAGATTAGGGTGGACTCAAACTCATAGAGATCTGTCTGCTTCTGGCTCCCCATTGCTGGGATTAAAGGTACATACCACCACCACCCAGGTCACTCTCATTCTTTTTCTATTTTCTGTCTTTTTTTTTTTTTCTGAGACAAGGTTTCTCTATGTAGACTTGGCTGTCCTGGACTAACTTTGTAGACCAGACTGGCCTCAAACTCATAGAGATCTGCCTGCCTCTGCCTCCAGAGTGCTGGGATTATACCACCACACCCTGGCTCATTATTTTTCTTTAAAAGAGGTTACATTGGGGCTGGAGAGATGGCTCAGCAGTTAAGAGCACTGGCTGTTCTTCCAGAGGTCCTGAGTTCAATCCTTAGCACCCACATGGCAACTCAGAACTGTCTACAACTCCAGTTCCAGGAAATCTGACACCCCCACCCAGACATACATGAAGGCAATCCACTAATGCACATAAAACGTAAATAAACACATAAAAAGTTAGAGCAGGTGCCTTTATCTATTGAGCCATCTCAGCAGCCCAAGATAGGCTCTTGCCTGTCTAATACTCAAAATGTATTAAAAAAAAATTTTTTTTGTTGGTTTTTCGAGACAGGGTCTCTCTGTGTAGCCTTGGCTGTCCTGGACTTGCTTTGTAGACCAGGCTGGCCTCGAACTCACTGCGATCCGCCTGCCTCTGCCTCCCGAGTGCTGGGATTAAAGGCGTGCGCCACCAGAGCCCGACTCTCTTTTTGTTTTTTAATTGCTTATATTGTAGGAATTTTGTATTCCTAAAACTGCTGTAGATGATTCATTTGGGGCTGGATATCACATGATCACTTGTTCTCTGCATTTGATCACCTGTGGTTTTCTTTCTTTTTTTAAGACTGAAAAAAGTTATTTTACTTTATGTGCATTGGTATGCAGGTATCACATCCCTTGGAACTGGAGTTACAAACTGGTGTTGTGAGGCACCATGTGGGTGCTGGGCATTCAATCCAGGCCCATTTGGAAGAAGAAACAGTGCTCTTAATCACTGAGCCATCTCTCCAGCCCAAATCACCTGCAGTTTTCTATTATGGTCTCTGTTGCAAATAAAAGTTTCTTTGAGGAGAAGAGGAGGAGCTTCAACCCCACCCCTCTCTATTTGAGGCTAGTAGATTCAATAATCTACTTTTTATTCTATAAATCCATATCCTCTCTTATGTCCTTCCCTTATTCCCCTTTTTTCTCTAATGCTAGATAGGATAGAAAGATGAGAGAGAAAGAAGGATAGAAGAATGGAATCCTTAAATGAAACTTTTATTAACTTACAGCTAGCCCCCTCCCCACAGGCATTTTTGCACTGACAGATCCAAGGTTGATCTCAAACCAAACCCATATTTAGGATGACGCCATGGGAGACGGAGGGCATTCCTTCTTGCTAGAGACAACCTGATAGTTCCTGAGCCCCGAGTTTCCCTTTACCCCCACAGTTCTTGCCTCTCACCCCTACCCCCATCCCTCGCCACGCACCTACGCATCGATTAACCCGCAGCCTTGGGTCCTATTATTGAACTGATCTCACTGAGCTGAACGGCTCTTCCTCTTCCTCTGGCGGAGTCATCTCCTCAAGCCAGTCTCTCCTCTGGAGCGCGACTCCAGTTCTCTGAGCATCCGTTTACTACCTGCGAGTCGTCCCTCACCTCTGACTCTTAACTGTCCTCACCCTCCTTTCCTCCCTCAACTCCCTTCGGGAGCTGCATCTCTGGAGACTTGGCAGTGACGACCAGAGTTCCCGTCATTTAATCAAAGGCACTTAGAGGAGGGGCGGGGGGAGGCACTAAGGCTTTTCCCCTCCCCCAGCCAGACTCATCTTCATACGCTTTGACCTTCAGGGCGCTGACCACACATTTGGCAGATCCTCTGAAACCCGGCGGGCCGCCGCAGCCCTTTCCAATGGGGTGCAATGGGGTTCAGAGCTGCTGCTTTCCCGCCCTCGGGACCTTGCCCCCACCCACCACGGACCCCCCCCCCATCTCTGATGGCACTTTCAAATAGATATTATCAGAGGCAGGGCCTTTGTTGTTGGCCAGTGTTTGGAAGGGGAACAGGAGAGCTACTTCTGCTGTGGGGAAAGAGAGTGCGCAGCCAGGATGATTAAAATCCTAGATACGGAGTCACGCGCTTGGGCATTGGGGGAAATCCAGGTATTTCAAAGGCCTCTGATGAATAGTTGAGCTTGTTCATTTCCGTCCAGATTTACCCACTACCCAGCAATTTGACCTTGAGCAGGGCGGCGCGCCTTCTTCTGAGTCACCCCCCGCGTCCCCCGCCCCATGTAAAAGGTATTGGGGAGGTGTCTCGTGCGCTGGCAGGTTGCGCACACGGGCAGAGTTGGAGCTGGAGAGAAAAAGCTCGCACAACTTCTGGTTCTCTAAGGGGCCGCATGAAGGTTGACGGATGCAGCAGCAGCGGCTGTGGCGTTTGCTTTGCAAGCCAAGAGCCTTCTTGGTGTGCAAGTAATCTAATCATTTGCCGGTCCTCAGGTGGATGCCAGTCTTCCCACTAGCTTAACCACCCCCCACAAACCCAGAGAGATGGTGTAGGGGAGGTGTGTGTGGGGGAATGTCCCAGCAAATCTTGTGATCTATGCGACCCGCAGCGCTAAATTCTAGACTAGACTCTCACTGTCATCGTGCGGGGATGGAAAGCGGAGGGCGGCGGGGGGTAGGGGGGCGGGGGGAGGGGGTGACGCCCAACTAAAACCCTCCTCTGGGTGGAGACTGAAATGTGTGACTTTTAAGCAATTACCGTTGAAGTTTACTGAGAAGAGTCTAGGGGAGGTAAGCGACCGCCACTTATCCACCCAGAATTTGGGATGATGCCCAAATAGGGCCAATTTGGGAGAAGGACTGGGAACCTGAAGCACTTAGGGGGACTAGCTCCGTGGTGGGAGGCAGGGCAGATGAAGACATCCCAGTCTGGGATTGGCTGTGCTACCCAGCGCTCCGCCCCATGTGTTATAAGTTGCTGGGCGGCGCGTGCGGCCTGGGTGTGGGCTCTGCGGCCGCCTCTCACTAGTCTCGTGCCGAGCATCTCTCCACCCCGCGCACCTACTGCCCGGGGCCGCCGCGGGGCGGGGGGGATGCCGGGCTGCCGCATCAGCGCCTGCGGCCCAGGGGCCCAGGAAGGGACGGCAGAACCGGGGTCGCCCCCGCCGCCATCCCGGGAGCCCCTGCCGTCCCTCCAACCCCCGCCCCCATCACCAACCTCCACTCCGACCCCCGCTCAGTCACCACCGTTGCCGGAGGCGGCCGAGACACCGGCGGAAGGGCAGGAGCTGCAGCGCTGGCGCCAGGGTGCTAGTGGGGGGTCGGGGGGCGCTGGCCCGGCGGGGGTCGGGGGCGCGGGCGCGGCGGCAGGGGCAGGGGGCCGCGCGCTGGAGCTGGCCGAAGCGCGGCGGCGACTGCTGGAAGTGGAGGGCCGCCGGCGCCTGGTATCGGAGCTGGAGAGCCGGGTGCTGCAGCTGCACCGAGTCTTCTTGGCTGCCGAGCTGCGCCTGGCGCACCGCGCCGAGAGCCTGAGCCGCCTGAGCGGCGGCGTGGCCCAGGCCGAGCTCTACCTGGCGGCGCACGGGTCGCGTCTCAAGAAGGGTGCGCGCCGCGGCCGCCGGGGTCGTCCCCCCGCGCTTCTGGCCTCCGCGCTCGGCCTGGGGAGCTGCGTGCCCTGGGGCGCCGGGCGGCTGAGGCGCGGCCACGGCCCGGAGCCGGACTCGCCCTTTCGTCGCAGCCCGCCCCGCGGCCCCGCCTCCCCCCAGCGCTGACCCCAGAGCACCCGGGACCCCTTGCCTCCCGAGACAGGCGGTCCCCTGGATGCGGAAGGACGGACGGACGGATCCAGTTGCTGTCTAGATGGAGGGCGTCATCTACGCGGAGGAGACAGCCGGGGAGGCCAGGGGCCCCTGAAAATGAGACTGAGGTGCGGTTTTGTCTGGTGCTTTCTGGGGTACAGTGTGTGGATGTGTCGAGGGGTGCAGTATCCGAGATCTCCCATGTCTGGGCGTCTGGCATGTGGGGCCCTAATCGAGCTGTCCGGTTTATTTTGTTGGTTTCCCCCACTCGCCCCCGTGGCTTCTTCCTTCATAGCGGGTTAGATGGCCAAGTCCCCTTATAGAAGTGAACTAGTGGAGAGTGTTCCCGTTTCCGGAGTGATTTCGTGGCAAACTTTAACCAACGGAAGCCTGCTGCAACGTTGCCACATCTGCCACCCTCACCTGCGCTTCCTGGGTCCCTTGGGACTGTAAATAAATCCCCGCCCTTCAAGTTGCTGCTTTCTACACAGCCCAGCTTTCATCCCTTTCGAAGGGAAGAATAATAAGGTCCCGGGATGGAAGGAGGGCTGCCTCAGGGCTGTATGACCTCTCAGCCCCTCCCCGTCTCCCATTGGTTGAAGGTTTGCCCTTTTGGCCTCTCAGCTTCCACGAGTCAGCTTTTCTCATACTCCTAACAATTTTGTGACCTGTGTTTGGAGCCTGGTGGAGATACCCAGAATGGCTTGTTTGTCACCTGCTCAACCAGCAGCCCTCCCCAACGCATCTCTAAGATGGCTCTGCCAGGAATGGAGCCAGGTGACACTCTTTAACAGCCCCAAGGGGGCGGGCATGGCACCAACTTCTACAAGGGGGGGGGCGGCCTTAAAGGGCCAGACTGGAAATGCCACTTACTTCTTCCTGACCGGATGCCCCTCAAGCCCCGGCTCCTCTGTTTCCACTCAGGTATTCGTGGCCTGGCGGCACCCTCGCCCATCACTGAAAAGTGGATATATTCGCCTCTCAGTAGGGCTATGGGGAAGCTAAATGGGGGGGGGGGGGGTGTAGAGTTCTCTTTCCCACTGTAAGTCAGTCATGGTTGGATGTTTTACCTGTTTACATCACACCTAGAGACAGGTGTAGCCTCTGCTCAGGGGCCAGGAGCTAATTAAAGTCCTCATTTTACACATTGGAAAAGGGGATTTTTCAAGGTCACATGCCAGAGAGAGAGAGAGAGAGAGAAGAGGAGAGGAGAGGAAAGCTTGGTCCCAAGCCTGTGTGTGCCCTCTTTTCATTCTTGTCCCTGTTAGGGGACAAGAGCTGACCTCTGAACTCTGTCTACAGTGACTTAGAACGATACTGTCCCCTCTCTGGGCCAGTTTCCTCATATCTCTGAATATTGTCCCTCCTGTCAGGCTTGAGGAGGGAAAGGAGGGGGAGGATGTTGTAGCCCCAGGGATACTGTGATCCAGTGAGCCGGGTATATGGTTGATAGGCAGGGGTCCTCAGCTGACCCTGTCCCCATCAGGCCTTCCCTCCACTTAACTGCTGGCTTCTCAGAAGGCCTTCCTGACGCCTTCTTAGCTAGAGATCTCAGAGCTTCTGGGAAAGCCACAACCCAGGGGTCCGTGGGGACTCTAGCATGTTCTGGCCTCTCCAGAAAGGGAAGTTATTTTGAGTCCTGAGGGCCAGAGAACACAGGACTTGCTGGAGATGACTTAGCTGGAGTTCTGGCTGCAGTGCTGGGCTGCTGCCAGGACTGCTGGTTTCTGGTTTGCAGGAATGGGGCCTTCATCTGAAGAAGCTTTTAGCTAATGGCACGGAGAGTCCCTCTGGGTTTTATCGTAATCAGCTTTGACCTGATCCAGAGGTGGATGATGCATGAAGGGTTAGAGATGACACTTGCTGGAGAAAGGTGGGTGGGGAGGTGAGGGTACAGGCAGCTCTGGCCCCCTCCTCCCCCTGCCAGATGCAAGGATGCTGCCCCCCCATAAGGGGGGAAAAAGTCTGGAACAAGGCACAGAGAACTCAGTGACCTGAGCCTCAGATGACGGTTAATGCACTGCGCACCTCTTCTCATCCGACTTAGCCTTCTCCCCGTGCCTGGCCTTCCTAGCATCCTGTGTAGAGCTCCCAGGTCTGGTTACTAGCAGACACAGATCCCCACTTACTCTGTGGAAAAATGCATCAGTGGGTCTCTGCTTTAAGGGCTTGCCTTCTGAACCTCTTCCAAGTAGCTTTCCCTGGGTGACACCATCCCAGGGGACGTAATTGGAGTTCAGATGTATTTTATTTATTTATTTATTTATTTATTTATTTATTTATTTAGAGACAGAATTTCTCTGTGTTAGCCTTGGCTGTCCTGGATCTCTTACTGTAGACCATGCTGGCCTCCAACTCACAGAGATTCCCAAGTGCTGGGATTAAAGGCATTTGCCACCACCGGGTTAGGCCTCAGATTACTTTTACATTTTATTCTTTTGAGACAGGCTTGCCTTAACCTCCATAGATAGCTGAGGATGACCTTGAATTTATTTTTTTAAACATTCATTATTTATTTGGGGGTGGGGGTGGTGGAGCAGGCATGTGCCACAGTGATGTGTTGAGGGCAGAGGAAAACTTGCAGGAATCTATTCTCTTTTTCATCAAGGGGGTCCCAGAGACTGAGTCCAGGTGGTCAGGCCTGGCAGCGGGCACCTTTAGCTGCTGAACTACCCATGTGGTCCCAACTGTGAGTTTCCCATCTCTTGCCTTCACCTTCCAAGTGATGGGGTTTCAGTTGCACAGCCCACCATGCTGTGTTTGTGGGACCTGGGGCTGGGTGCATGCTGTGCAGGCAGTCTGGCAACTGAGCTACATCCGCAGCCCCTAGAAATTATGTGTTAGATTTTAGCTAATATTACTTTACCCCTGAGCAGAAAACATTCTTCCCATAGGACTCCCTGAACACTTTCTTCTCCCTCCTCCTCCTCCTCCTCCTCCTCCTCCTCCTCCTCCTCCTCCTCCTCCTCCTCCTCCTCTTCTTCTTTTAAAGCCAGGGTCTCACTGTGTTGCTCTGGGTGAAAACTCTCTTGGTGGCCCCTAACCTGCAGATGGGGCAAGATCTGTGCATTGAGGACATTATGTCAACCAATAAATCTGGGAGCTCAGAAAGGACAAACCCTCTTTTCTGTTTGCTGGGCCCAGCAGCTTAGCAGTACCACCAGAGGGCAGTGTGGAGCTGCTTCGTGAGAGTTAGGGGCGTGGCCTGGAACCTATTCGGTTCCGGGTGGCCCAGTCCTTTCTCATCCTTGTCTGTGGTCCTGGGGATTTCTGCCTTTGGGATATAAGAATCCCATCCCCAGAATAACTGGGCGGCAGTGATGCAGGCCTTTAATCCCAGCACTCCGGAGGCAGAGGCAGGTGAATCGCGAGGCCAGCCTGCTTTACAGAGTGAGTTCTAGGACAGCCAGGGCGACATAGAGAAACTCTGCCTTGAAAAACCAAAGACAAACAAAAAGAGTGCAGCAAAAGCATTGGTGGCAGTCCCCGGGACCCAGTTATGGCTTCCAGCTTGAGTAGGCTGGTCTGCATCCATGACCCCAGCTCTATGAGAGGGGCGGGAGAGAACCGTCTAGCAAAGACTTCCTGGAACAAGGCTTCACCGGAGGCAGCTCTGTATTCACGTATTCACAGATTTGTTCCGCTGACGACAGCACCGGGTCTTGCCCCCACCTAACGACCAAGGTGGCCTCCTAGGGATTAGGCTAAAGCGACAAGTCCAGGCAGTGGGCAGTGTCCTGTGCTGACAGCTTGAACCCTAGAGAACCACTCACAGGAGAGCCTCCGGGGAGGGAGGGAGAGGGGAGGGAGGAAGTATTTAGGAAAGCTAGGAACCCCCAGCCTATTTCTTCTCCCATTTTCCCCTGACTACACCCTGGCCAGAAGTGATGAGTGAAGAGAACCCGCAGTTCTAGGCTCTAAATTAACCATTTTCCTCACACTGGGCACCCCCGTGCTAAGCACCCATTATACGTTCATGTTCTTTGAAACAGTCATCAAAGCAAGGCTCTTATTACTCACCTCCTACCCCTGCCCCCACCCCCACCCCCACTCCATGTCTACCAATGAGGGCCCAAGGTGACCAGATGGCTTCCTTAAAAATGTAACATCTATTTAAAAAAAGAAAGTTCAGTGGGCTAATGACAGCATCCTTTGCGGGGGGGGGGGGGGGGGGGGGTGGGGGTTTCGGGGTTCTGGGGGGTAAGGGGTCAGGGCCTGGAGGGGTTGGTAGGAAATGTTGGAGGGGTGACAGTGTGTCTCGTACCTGCCCCCCACCCCCTAGGACTGGACACACCCTTGCCAGGCTGTCTGGGTTCTGGGGGTGAGTCAAGCTGACTCAACATACCTGGCTTATGGCAAGGGTAGGCCAAAGATGTCAGGGCTGCATGCAGGGCTGTGTTCCCTCCCCGAGGACCTGGGCAGGAATGTTTGGTGCTAAGGGAGGGAAGAGCCCAGACAGCAGAAGAGGCCCTGGGATTGAAGATGGTGTGCCACCACCACTGGGCCTTCTTTTAAAAAAAACTTTATTTTTGTTTTAAATTGTGTGTATGTGTGTGTGTGTGTGTGTGTGTGTGTGTGTGTGTACGCGCGCAGAAGTGTTGAATCTCCTTGGAGGTGAAGGCTTTTGTAGGCTGTTTGATGTGGGTGTTGGGAACTGAACTTGGGTTCTTTTTTTGGTGGGGGGGACTTGGGCTCTATACAAGAGTGCACGTGTTCTTCTTTTTCTTTTTACTTTTTCAAGACAGGGTTTCTCTGTGTAGCCTTGGCTGTCCTGGGCTTTCTTTGTAGATCAGGCTGTCCTGGAACTCACAGCGATCCGATCTGCCTGCCTCTGCCTCCCGAGTGCTGGGATTAAAGAAAGGCGTTGGCCACCACGTCCACTGTTCTTAACTCCTGGGCCATCACCACCCCTTGAGGTTTTTTTGTTTTGTTTTGTTTTTGTTTTTAATTTATCTATTTATTTGTATACAGTGTTCTGTCTGTATGTACACCTGCAGGCCATAAGAGGGCATCAAATCACATTGTAGATGGCTGTGAGCCACCATGTGGGTGCTGGGATTGAACTCAGGACTTCTGGAAGAGCAGGCAGTGCTCTTAACCTCTGAGCCATCTCTCCAGCCCCCACACCCCTTGAGTTTTGAGAGAGGTCAGGGCACTAGAGAAGGGCTAACTTCTGGGTATAAGAAGTCCTAGTAGCCGGGCGTGGTGGCGCACGCCTTTAATCCCAGCACTCAGGAGGCAGAGGCAGGTGGATTTCTGAGTTTGAGGCCAGGGTGGTTTAAGAGCAAGATCCAGGACAGCCAAAGCTACCAAAGAGAAAGCCTGTCTTGAAAAACCAAACCAAAAAAAAAAAAAAAAAAAGAAAGAAAGAAAAGAAAGGAGCCGGATGCGGTGGCACACACCTTTAATCCCGGGAGTGGGTCAATCACTGTGAGTTTGAGGCCAGCCTGGTCTACAGAGCGAGTCCTGGACAGCCAAGGCTACACAGAGAAACCCTGTCTCAAAAAAGAAAAAAAAAAAAGAAGGAAAGAAAAAAAAGGAAGAAGTAGTAGTCCTACTGAGTGCTTCCTAGGGGGCCTCTGTGGGTGATGGGAGCACTAAGCCTAGGACAGAAGAGAATCAAAGACCACACCATCAGAGAGAGGAACAGTGCAAACCCTTCGTTTCTCCAGAGCAGCAGTTCTCAGCCTGTGGGTCCCGACCCCTTAGGAGTGGCATATCATATTCTGCATATCAGATGCTTACGTTATGATTCATAATAGTAGCAAAATTAGTTTTGAAGTAGCAACAACATAATTTTATGGAGTGGGGGGTGGGTGGGAGGGTCACCACAGCCCCAGGAACTGTATTAAAGGGTCTCAGCGTTAGGAAGGCTGAGAGGAGCAGCTTTGGAGCATGACCATATCAAGGATCCCTGGCACAGCCCTGGAGAGCTCCATAAGGGGAGAAGTGGCGGAGAGGCAGGCTCCTCGCTACCAGAACATTCCATTCCAGCTGCTCAGACTAGTGGGGAATCGCAGCCAAGGACAAAAGACCCAAGGGAACCTCTGCTTCCTCTGAGCCCCTTTCCATAGCTAACTCTCCTGCCCTGCCTCCTGCCACAGTCCTTCTCAAGTGCTGCAAAGGCTCCGGGTGGGGCGGGGCAGCTTCCGGAGAAGGTAATTAAGGCTCTTGGCATTGTTCTTCCAGCTCCTCAGAGCCTCCACTTTATGGGTCTGGACTTCTGCATTCCGCTTCTCGGGACACCGCCTTCAGGAAGACTTCTAGGACTGACTGTACCCAGGCTCCTCCGCGGCCTCCTGTCAGGAGCCCTTACAGTGGCAAGGGACTGGGTCCTGGGAACCTGCTATACTCTGGATTGCTGTCCGTACACTGCATTTTCAGTTCTTTGCTTACACAGAGACCTAGTATGCTATCCAGTTAGCCGAGACCGCAGCAGACATTGTGAGTGTGGTAATTCCAGTGTAGCTGGAGTCCCGTCAACACCCCTCAGTCCAACAGCTCCAGGAGGCCCTACTGGAGGCCCATCACTGCTGTAGGAAACCACCGCCCCCCACCCTACCCCCATTTTCCCTCACCCACTGTCCCTGTCCTCCCCTTGTGAGTGAGGGCATACTTGTAGCTCTTTGCAGACAATCAGCTGCTGCCTCCTAGGGGGACACCTCTTTCTCAGGATGAGGTGGTGGCAGCATCCCACATCCAAAGCCAACTTAAATGCACAAAGGAAATCGACTTCTTCATGTACCCCGATAGAGGGGAAGGAGGCACATGCACTCACACACCGCCCAGAACCTGTAGGCTTCTGTTAAGTGGCTATATAACAACTCAGTCCCCGACTGTACACACGCAGGAAGAATAAATCTGTTCCGTGAGGCTGAGACGTGTGGTGTTGAGGTCCTTGTTGCTCGTGTCCTCTTTCAGTTGACAGCTCCCTGGGAGGCTTCTGTTGGTTTTGCAGCCTGAGCCTGGGGACTGGCTTACAGACTGCTTTTTCCCTTGACTTGGCTCAGAGCTGACCCTCAGGAAGTCTGTTACCAAGGGTGTGATGAAGAAGCTCAGAGACAAAGATGCCTGTGAGACACTGACAGCTGCAGAGGCTGGGATGCTGTGGCAATTGATGGCAACAGCCTGCCCTTTGGGGCTCCCTAGGAGACTGGTGCATTGAAACCGGGAAGAATTCCCCCTCCCATCCCTTGATTTTTTTTGAGACAGGGTTTCTCTGTGTAGCCTTGGCTGTTCTGGCCTGCCTCTGCCTCCCTGCATGCTGGGATTAAAGTGTGTAGCACTGTGCCCAGCTGTTTTCTGTTTTGTTTTGTTTTTTTTTCCTAAGGGACTCTTTCTAAAGGTGTGGGATGTGCGTAAGACTCTAATAAAGGAGAGCCAGGCCTGGTGGCACATAGCTGTAATCCCAGCACTCGGGAGGCTGAGGGTAGAGAGATGGGAGAATTCAAAGCTAACCTGGGCTACACAGGGAGACCCTGTCTCAAACAAAACAAAAACAAAAAACAAAAAAAACCTGAAGCTGTAAGTTCAGTAGTAAGGTATCTGCCTAGAATGAGGAAGGCCCTGGTTTCCAGAGACAGCTCATGAGAATAACTTCCCCACTGTTGGGCCCCGCAGAGAGGCAAAGCATTTAAAGGGCTACTGCCATTGCTGGAGGGGTGTGAACCATGACAATCTGGGAGGGAGGGAGCAGGGACAGTAAACACCCTGTCCTCTCAGGCTCACCTAGTCACGAACAGCAGGAAACTGGGGAACAAGGGAGCCATTGATGACATCCGGCAGCCTCCCCAGGGCCCTGAGCAAAAGGGTGGACATTGAGTCCAGAGGGGACAGCATGCCATGTGCCATGCTGGGGGGGTGGTGCTCGCCTTCAAGTCTATTGGCTTTGGCCCTCTGCCTTGCAGACTGGTGGGTAAGAAGGGCAGGTGGGTTGTAGCTGCCACAGCCATTGGAAGGACAGGGCGGTCCCTCTGGCTGATCCCGAATTCCTGATGCCTACATAGCCTCGCATGGCGCATGCCAGGTGGTGCCAGGGATGGTCCGCCAAACAATGTCCTGCACAGATTGTTTTTTCTCACACCCGGAAACAATTGTACCACACCCACGGGCTCCTGGGTGTGTTGTTGCCACAACAGGTCCCAGACAGTCACCCCAAGCCATGACTATTGGCATGGATACATCAGAAAATGTATGTTTTGGCACATTACTACACTCTGCAGTCATACAGAAAATAGCCCGAGCCTTGCCACATACGCACAGGAGACAGGCTGTCACGGTCATTCATGTGGAATTACACTGCAGAGGTGGAATGGCATGTCTCTAAGTCCTGCTTTTGACCACCCTGGCCTCTTGTTTTTAGCCTGTAAAACAAACAAAACTATTCTCTGCGGGTGAAACGGGAAATGCTGTCAGGGTATACTTGAGCACGGTGTCAGGCCTGAAGAAATCGGGCTAGATGGCTCTTGCTGTGAACTTTGCCCTTCCCCCACCTCCTCACACCTATGCATGTGTCTACAGCAGCTCCAAAAGAGCACTCACACCCACACAGGGCTGGCCAGACATCCTCAGGCGCACGTGCCCTCCTTCGGACATGTCTGCCAGGGCACGTGTGCATTCACAGACAAGTTCCCTTGGCCCAGAACACTTTCTCCGGACAGCAACATGGCTCGCTTCCCAGAACCTTCAAGTCGTTGGTCAATTGAATACCATCTTTCAATGAAGGACACCTTGTGTTAAGTCCCTTGTTACATATGTTTTTATGCATCAGTGACCATCAAGGACCAACCACACTGTGTATCTATCTACCTTAGTAGGGTGTAGCTGTCAAAGCGTAGAGAGCCTAAAACTCAGAACTGTAACATGGTGGGCTCAAAACGGTGCTTAACGCACAAGGACAGGAACTTTTGGGTCTTTCTTGTCTCTTGAGCCAGGCACATCTGGGTGAAACCTCAGCTGCACTATCTATTCCAGGCTCACATGCAGGCTGGCACAGCCAAATCACGAGGTAGGACAAGCCATGTCTCTTAACCTTAGGTAGGTGGCCGCAGCTGGCTAGGCTAGGAAAGCCCCCCTCAGCCGCCTTCCCATCCATTCAGACCACAAGCAGAAGGGCCAGAGGCACCTAGCCAAGCCCACAGAGCAGGTGAGGGTTCCCTCTGATGACCTGAGGCCTCTTGGGCTACATGATTTTTTTTTCCCCACCCTGGCCGGAACCCACAGAGTCACCACTTCAGAGGAGCCTAATGAGGCTGGATGTGTTAAAGGCTTTGCAATCCCCAGATCAAAGAGGCAGGGTAAACAGTGTGCAGCGTCCAGAGGTGAGTGGCCAATGCCCTGGGGACCAGCTCCCCAGAAGTTGCACTCCTGGACCACTTAGCTGGCCCCATCTGGCTTCCGAGAGACCCTGCCCCTCTCCGAGGGACCTGTTTACAGTAACCCAGAGCATGCCCAGGTCCCCTTGTTAGGGAGACCCTCCAGGTCCCTCTGCCTCAGCTGTCCTTCATTCCAGATTCACCCTGCTTGCTTCCTGGGGAGATGAAGTGGGCAGATCTCGAGTTGGGCAGTGATGGCGCACGCCTTTAATCCCAGCACTCGGGAGGCAGAGGCAGGCGGATCGCTGTGAGTTCGAGGCTAGCCTGGTCTACAAAGCGAGTCCAGGACAGCCAGGACTACACAGAGAAACCTTGTCTCGAAAAACCAAAAACCAGAGGTCTCGACTTGCTAAGACATAAAGGACCAGCCATGGCTCATACTTGTCAAGTTGTGTACGGGAGAGACTCCACAGCCACTCCTTGGCCCCTCCCACAATGCAAGTCAAACTCAGCCTGGGGAGGCAGTGCCAGCCAGCCCTATGCCACAGAGAGCCCTTCCCAGGAGAAAGATATAGTTATGCTCAGTGTAGGCAAGCTTTATTGGTGGGAAGAGTGCAGAATAGCAACAAATCCAGAGGAATGGGAAAAGAGATGGGGCATGCCACCCTCCTGCTATGTGGAAGTCCTATAACCAAGCAAGTAGGGTGGGTGTAGACGGCTTGATTGTGGCAGCTTTCCACCCGGCAACCCTCCAACACAAGTGCCCAGACAGCAGGACACTGGGGAGGCACGAGGGAAGGGAGAAGGGTGACGCATGGGGAGGTGCATGGCTTGCCATCCTATTCTGGCTATTTGGAAACTGTCCACTGTCTACCTTAGCCCACAACAAGTCCTCATAGCTCAGGGCAAGGACACGGGTTTCTGGAGACTGAATTCCCATCCCTCCGAAAATCCAGGAAGCTGCCCCTTGCCTTAGTTTACCTCTTCCTAATGATCAGCGAGGTTGGACCACCAGGCTCTGTGAGTCACTCAGCTGGACTCCCCCCCCCCAAGTAAGTAGCCCTGTTACATAGTATATTTTAGCCAGTGCAGAGGCTTCCTGATCCCTGTGGGCTTACCCCTTCTGGGCTACCACCCAAGCAGACTCTGTGTCCTTCAAGATAAGCAGCCTCTGTGTTCCCACAGTCATACAGGCCCAAGAGTGTGGTGTGATGACCAAATGGGCCTTCTGTTCAAAACCCGGACTTGGCTTTAAAGCCCATAGGGAGCCTCGTGCAGGAAAGTCTGGTCTGTTCAAAGGCCCAACCCTACTGTGCCGGGCCAGCTGGCACAGGCGGCCTGTGTCTGGTCACATCCTCCACGCGTACCTGCACACCCCACCCCACCCCCATGAGACTCATTCCTTTCTGGCTAGGATCAGAGTCAGTTGCAAGGCAGCCAGGTGGGATAGGAGTGAGCCCGGGGCAGCAGAGGCTGCATGGGGGTCACGTAGTAATTAACAGTGGCTGGTACAACCCCATCTGAACCCGGACGTCGCCAGGCCAGGGCGGCAGCGGCGGCGGGGCCCTGCTCAGCTAGTGCCTGGAGAGCCAGCATGGTGATAAGGTCTAGTGTCTGGCGGCGCTCATGGTTCATGAGGCACACGGTGCTTTCGTTGACCACCTGATGTAGTGTCACAAGGCAAGCGTACCGGCGGGCTGCCTCTGCTCCACCAAAATGAGCCTCCAGGTAGCGCTCCAGGATGCGCCTCTGCTCCACCAGGTCCGGGAAATCGATGAAGAAACGGGAACACATGTATCGCTGTAGGGCACGAACGTCGGTGCTGGGCCTTGGCCGGAAGCCCCGAACCAGGAGGTGGCAGTATTTGAGGAGGCCACCTCCGCGGATCTCCTCGGGGCTGCGGGTGGCAATGACGCGGTGCTGCAGGTGCTCCAAGGCCTCAGCGAAGTCCCCATAAAGGCTCTCGCCTGTCACGGTTGGGTGGAAGGCCTCTGACATGGGTGTGGCCGAGCACCGGCCGAAGAGGAGCAGGGAGTCCAGGATGATCTGGAAGGAATCGATGCTGAATTCGAACTGGCGCCTCACCGAGTCCACGAACTTGAGTTCCACGTTCTTACCGCTCTTGTTGGATAGCGAGATGAGGCTCCAGCGGTCGAGGTCCGTGCACACTTTCACCAGCTTCTGCACGTAGGCCTCCTTGAGTGTCAGCGGCGTGATCTTGGCCCGGCTCACACCCGCTGGCAGGAAGTCCAGCAGGCAAGCCAGGACCACTGCCTTGGTCAGCTGGAAGGACGCCTCACTCGGCAGGTCCACCTGGAACACCAGGTCCAGGTCCTTGTAGCCGAGGCCACTCTCGGGGTGCAGCACGTGGCTGGCAGCTGAGCCGTGCAGCCGCACACTGTGTACGTGCAATCCCTGTTCCTCGAGGCTGCTGCGGACCACCTGTGAGGGAGAGGGGTGGGGGTGGGGTGTCAGGTGCCTGGGCCCCTTAGGTCAGCACCAAAACCTTCCAGGATTAACCATCCTGCCACCCACCATTGTCACTGGTGACCTCTTACCAGCTTCTGTGTCTTCGAGAAACCTTGTAACTTATAGAGCCTCCATTAGATTTGCCAACCCTGACCCGGAGAAGGGCCCAGTTAAACGGGAGTGACTCAGAAGAGCAATAAAGTGACAAAGGCAAGCTGAGAACTTACTAAGCACTTGGCATTAACATACAACCTCACTTAATCTTTATAATTAGCCTGATGAGGCAAGGTTTATTCCTGCTTCACAGGTTGGGAAATAGAGGCACGGAGCAGCCTGAGAGCTGCCCAGAGTCACACAGCTGGTAAATACGGAGCTGGACATTCGGCTCAGAGCCTTGGTCTTCCCACTGTGCTTTCCGACCTTCCTACCGCTGCAAGTCAAACACCTGGCATCAAACACTGTGTTTAACCAGCTTGGGGGGGACGGGGACAGCCTGCTTAGTAGCCCTCATCCCTTCACGCATTAACTTCCGCGATAATCCCTTTTGAAGACGGTTGTTCCAGTGGACAGATGGAAGACGGGAGGTACAGGAGGTGCAAAGAAACGCTTCCAAGGCCATAGACTACTTAGGCTAAGACCAGAGCCCAAATTGGCTAGATTTTCAAGTCCATGTATGCTCTTTTTAATTTTTTGAGTTGTTTTGTTTTGTTTTGTTTGAGACAGGGTTTCTACATGTAGCTCTGGCTGCCCTGGAACTTGCTCTATAGATCAGGCTGGCCTCAAACTCAGGTGATCTGCCTGCCCTGCTGAGTGCTGGGATTAAGGGTGTGTGCCGCCATCTTAAATTTTTCCAAAAAAAAAAAAGATTTATTATTTATTATTTACATGTCTAGGGTTCTGCCCACAGGTATGCCTGCACACCCAAAGCTGGCACTAGATCTCAATATAGATGGTTGTGAGGCACCATGTGGTTGCTGGGCATTGAACGCAGGACCTCTGGAAGAGCAGCCAGTGCTCTTAACCTCTGAGCCATCTCTCCAGCCCCAAATTTTTCAATTTTTAAAAGATTTATTTTTATAGTTGTGTGTGTGTGTGTGTGTGTGTGTGTTGCCTGCATGTACACAGGTGCACCACCCATTGGAGGCCAGAAAGGGTGTTCAGATCTCTTGGAACAGAGGGGTTATGGGATGTCATGCAGGTTCTGGAAACAAGCCAGAACTCTTACCTGGGGGGCCTTCTCTCCTGCCTTTTGACTATGACACACACATCTCTTCCCACCCTCACAAAGAACCTGGGAAGCAAAATACTACAGGAACTTTCCAGATCCAAGCTGTAATCCCCAGCCACTTAGAAGGCTGAGGCAGGAGGATATGGAGGACCCCACCTGGAGCCACAGGGCTGATGGCATGGGGACACAACAGGGACACATAGGTCTTCTGGAACTTAGTTCTTACCTAGAGCCCTGGGCATCAGCACCCGTGGGAGAAGAGTGAAGCTAGGGGGTGTGTGAATACAGACATTAGGTTTCTCAGCAACCCCAAGCCCTTCACACACAGTCCTGAAAGTGACCATGCAGCATTCCTGCCCTTAGTGACTCTGCAACCCCACCTCACTGCCAAGTCAGCGCCGGGCTCTGGGGCAGGTTGTTCCCCAGCCTCCCAGGGAATTACTGCAAAGAAGAACGCATCTTAAACGCTGAGGAGGCAAGCTGCAGTGGGGCAATCCGAGGCGGGCGGCTCCCTCCAGGAAGACTTCCGGAAGGAGTTGTCATGGTAATGGGGGTGGGAAAGAAAGGACTGGGCCACCGGGAGCCTTCAGTACAAGGGTGGGAAAGGGAGGAGTAGCAAGGTTGTTAGGTATTTAGTAAGCACCAGACACAGGACCTCAGCAGAATTGATGGTGGGGGTGGGGGTGGGGAGGGGGGGAGGGGAGAGCCGCGGACTCCATTCCCAGCATTAAATCCTAGCAGAAGTAACCGGTCAGCCAAAGGAGAGCCTACAGGGCCATGTCTGTGTGATCTCCATGTTCCAAACAGGGAAACTTGAACATCCATCCCAGCTACGGCTGATTCCAAACCTGCCCTTTTCTTTTACTGCTGAGTGAGGACTGAAGCCAGAGGTCATGTACTCGGAACTCACTCTCCACAGCCGACCCCTCTCCCCGCTTCCAGCCTCGTCTACCCCGCCCCCCCCTCTAGCACGCTCAGGCCCAGGTTTCAGAAGCAGCAGACTACACACTTGGGTTCTAATCCCCCTACCCTTTCAACACTTCAGCTGGGCATGGTGGAGATTGCCTGTAATCCTAGCACTTGGGAGGCTGAGGCAGGAGGATTACTGAAGAGTTAGAAACCAACCTGAGATATAGCAAGACTGCGTGTCAAAATTAAAAACCAATTTCTCTACTCCTACTTACCTATCATCTATCTTACATAATTTTATTTTATTTATTTTATTTTTTTTAGAGACAGAGTCTTAGTAGCCCAAGTTGGCCTCAAAGTAGTTGAGGTTGACTTTGAACTTCCAATGTCCTACACTTCCATTACCTAAGAGACGGAAACACAGGTGCAATGCCACACTTTTTTTTTTTCAAAGTGAAAATGAACCTCAAATCACTGAGGTTGGTGGTGGGAAGGTGGGGTGGGAAGTTACTGCAGCCATCATATGGCTTCTTTTGTTGCACACCTTGGCAACTGTCCCCAGGTAGCCAATAAGAAAAACCCATCTCCATCCCTGGGTCCCAGGTGAGCTGACTGGGCCTTAGTGCCAACTCCTGCTCCCCAGCTGATGCCCACCCCAGGGCATGGCATCTGGCCTGGTAAGCAGGTAGCAATCCCCTCATTAAATCCCCTGCGTCAGGGCCATGGGGCCAGTTTTGTCAGCCAACCATTTGGGCTGTTGTCTCTTTCCCAGGTGTGACTATAGCCAGTTTGACAGGTGGCCACCAGATACTGCCACACCCAAGCACTGCAGGGAAGTTTGCAGTCTCCCAAATCAGACTTGCCAGCCTTGGGGGGGGGGGGGGGGGCAGTGACTGTCGCCTCACTTCCTTTCTCCCAGGTGAGGCGCTCAATTCCCCAAACTGCTCGGTTAAAGGTTTCTCTGCTGAGACCTCCGTCAGGAAGACTGAAGAAGACTTGCAAAGCTTGCAGGAGCTAGCACTCTGGCTGCAGCTGGGGAGGTCAGATTGTTCAGTTCAATTCTCTGAGCCCAGAGAAAGCAAATCGCTCGTTCAAGGGCACAAAATCAGTAACTGGCTAAGCTTCAACTAAACCTGGTCTCCAGGGCTATATTGGAGGGGCTCCAGTTAGAACGCAGACACAACAAACAAGGATGTATTTCTCTGTTGCCGTGGAGGAGGAGACCTGGCTGAGCGGAGAGGCAGAAGGCCCCCTCCCTCTCCCCACCCCTCATCTCCCAACAGCTTCAAAGCTGCTAGCTGGGGAACCTCACCAGGAGACAGACTGGCGGCATAGGCAGTTGGGATATTGCCAAGTAGTCTAATCCACTCCCGTTGAACAGATAGATGGGTCCCACTAAGCCCACGGGGGTGGGGTGGGAGGGAGGGGTTAACAATAAACCCTGAAGCCTGACTTCTCAGTGTAGGGCCCCCCCAGGCCTCTGCCACCCCTCCACTACACAGCCAACAGCTTCCTGGTCTGGGATGACTGTGCCCCCAGTTTAGGAGGACCATGCCATGAAATTGGCTCCCACTGACTCACTCTGCCCTCACATGACTGGGAGACAGAGGTCATATTTGTGCTCTTAGTGTCCGTGTAGACACTTGTCCCAGCAGGGAGGCGTAATCATGCTGGGCACCCTCTTTCCTTCCATTCATGCCTGGGTTTACTGTATTGCAGGAAAGCTAGCATAGTGGTGAGATACACCTGTAACCCCCAGCTACTCAGGAAGCTAGGGGCAGGAGGGTCATTTGAACCTACAAGTTTGAGAGGAGCGCGGACAAAACACAGGAAGACCCTATCTCAAAACAAAACAGGCTAAAGCTGGCTTCCTAATAATCCGGAGGGCAGCGGGAAAGCGAGGAATGCCTCAGCCAGCCACACTGGGACAGCCAGTGAGTCAGCCCAGGAGAATCTGTCCCGCCCCCTCCTTCTCATTCCTTGCTCCTAGGAAGGGAGGTTAAGACTATGCGCGGCCAGCAGCCACCCTCCCTCTCTGTTGGAGGCTATCGGAGCAGGGACCATGTCCAGTTTACGCAGCTTGCCTGTAAGGGCCCATGATTGGCAGTAAAACAGAGGAACCATCACTCGGCTTTTCTGGTTTCCATTATCCGGGGAATCCCCTAAGCTCAAGGTGTCAAGCTTGGGAGCCTGGGGAGGGGTGGGAAACTCTTGAACGTGAACCATCTGCTCCTGGGGAGCGTTAAGGATTCCCTGAGCTTGACTTCCATCTCACTGGGTAGCCTGGGGTAGCCCCTCCTCCCACACGAGGCCTCAGCTAGAAGAGGGGGGGGGGTGAGAATGGGCACCTTCTGGTATTTCAGAATACCTAAGTGCTGAGGCTATAACCGGAAAGAGCAAGTTTGGGGTCACACAGGGTTAGGGAAAAGGAAGAGCTGGGGTTCTATGGAGGGAGCAGCTGCCAGAATCTGATCCCCGGAGGGAGATGGTGCTTTGGGGTCTAACCCTTAGACTGGCCTTCATCACCAATCTTAAGGGAGGAGGAACACCCAAAACGGAAATTTGATGCTATCTTCAGGGGTAGGGGGTCACCGGTCTGGCCACAACACCTGGGAGGCAGGGAGTCTTCCCAAGGATTTCTGGGCTGTTTCACCTAGCCAAGGTTTCTTGAGCCAAGGGCTTCTGGGACACAAAAGGGCAGAGTGGCCCTAGAAACCTCAGGGTGCAGGAGGTGCAAGGCAGTGAAGTAGAGGGAGAAAGCTATTTTGTAACCAAGCACACACATTCCTCAATGGAAGCTGCCCGGGCATTCCCCCATCTGGTGCCTCTCTCATCTCTCCACCCCGTCGCCCAGCCAGAGTCTTGGTGAATGGTTCCCAGGGAATAAGGGCTCCCCAGAATGGTGAACAGGCAAGCTCAGCAGGGTGCACAAAGAGCCAAGCTGGTAGCCCGGGTTCCCATTCCTTAAGTTTTCCTAGAAACCTGGCCAATCACAGACTCCCGGGGGACCGCCCCTCGACCCTGTCAACGCCCCCTCACCTGCACGATCTGTTGGGGTTGCACGCTCAACGTGGGGAAGTTGCCTCGCCCGTGAATAGGAATTGGCTCTTTCAGCAGCGCGTCCAGCCGCTTCACCTGTGGCCAGCTCAGCCGGCTCTGGTGACGACCCAAGCAGGCGGAGGACGCCTCCGGGTCCGGGCCGCCGCCGGCCGCCCCAGCCGTGGCCACTGTCGAGGCAGCATCCGTCCCCACCTGCGCAGCTGGCTGCTCCGGGCTCTCAGCTCCACTCTCCGACGGCATCATTCGCCCGACCCCGGCGCCCCGACGGCAGAAACCAGGGAAAGGTGAAGGCGAGGAGGGCAGGGAGAGTGGCTGCGCACGGGCCAAGGCGGGGTGCGGGGGGACCCGGCGGCGGCGAGGGAAACCCAGGGAATACCTCCGACGCCGGCGAGGACTAACAGACCTTAGAGCCAGGTGGATGGGGCCCAGCTGACACTTATAGGCCGCGGGCCGCACGCCCATTGGTCGGCACAGCTGTCACACAGCGAGAGCTGCCCCGCCTCTCGTCCCTCCCCCTGCCATTGGCAAACAGTTTTGCAAAGGAATCGCTGGCTCCCAGGGGTTTCTGATTGGTTGAAAGGCACGCCCCTTCCCCGCCCCCTCGCTCCGGCTGAATTCCCTCCTTTGGTCTTTAAAGAACTTCTGTCGCTTGTGATTGGCCCCAGCCTGTCGGACAGCGCCCTCCAGCGGCAAAAGGGAGGGAGGTCTCTACAGAGTAATGTTGGCAGTGTCTCAGGAGGCGGCTGCTTTCTAATTTATTCCCTTGATTGGAGCTTCGAACCATACAGAGTCGATGTTAGGTGAGGTGACTCCTGCTCAGAGACAGGGCGTTATTATCCATCGTCACATAGCGTGTTAGTGCCGTAATGGTCCTGATGGAGGTGTAAAACCCTCTCTCCTCTCCATCTGGGTAGACCCAAGGTTTTTCTGATGGATACATTCCCTCTCTCTCTCTCTCTCTCTCTCTCTCTCTCTCTCTCTCTCTCTCTCTCCCTCTCTCTCTCTCTCTCTCTCTCTCTCTCTCTCTCTCTCTCTCTCTCTGTCCTCCAGATCATAGAGGCGGAGGTTCATTGCTACTTTTGAATCCCCCCCCTCAATTTCAGATTTTAAATATATGTGTCATGAGGAAGAAGACGACTTGAAATCCAGTCACAGTTCATCACTGTAGTGTTTTTTCTTGTCATTCTCCTAATATATCAAATTCCACATCCTTCCATTCTCCCATAAGGCAGGGTAAGGAGTAAAAAAACATTGAAGGAGGAACCAGGACTTAGAAGCAGCTACTACGCCCCAGAGTCTGACAGGAACCAGCTTGGCCTGCCTGGGACCAGAACATTCATTTCTAACTGGAACGGAAGAGGCCATGTGCTCGGCCAGGTGAGCTTGAGCAAGGCCTGTTTATTCTCCCCACTTGAAGATGCTTGGTATTTTAACTTTTTTTTTTTTACATTTACTTATTCTTTTATTTATTCATATTTTATTTTATGTTTTGGAGACAAGATCTCATTAGGTAACTCACTATGCCGATCAGGCGAGCTAGCATTCAACTCAGAGATCTGTGAATTAAAGGCTTATACCACCCTTCCTTACGTTCATTTATTGCATGTGTGTGTGTGTGGTGGTGGTGAGGAATGTCCAGGGATAAAATTTAGGTTCTCAGCCTTGGTGAAAAGTTTCTTTACTCCCCCAGCAATTTTGACAGGCCACTAGTTTGTTATATACACTTTTTGTTTTGTTTTAGTTTGGCTTGGTTTTTTTGAGACAGGGTTTCTCTGTGTGGCCCTAGCTGTCCTGGACTCACTTTGTAGACCAGGCTGGCCTCAAACTCACCACCTGCCTCTGCCTCCTTAGTGCTGTGATCAAAGGTGTGTGACGCCACACCCAGCTATGTTGTATATACTTTTTTGTTTTGTTTTTTTTGTTTTTCGAGACAGGGTTTCTCTGTGTAGCCTTGGCTGTCCTGGACCCGCTTTGTAGACCAGGCTGGCCTCGAACTCACAGCTATCCACCTGCCTCTGCCTCCCGAGTGCTGGGATTATAGGCGTGCGCCACCACACCCGGCCTTGTATATACTTTTTTGGAGGACACAAAACAGATAAAGGGATAGAGAATATGGCTGGACTGGTGGAGGTCTTGCCTAGCATGTATAAAGGCCTACACTTGATCCCTGAACTATATAAACCAGGCATGTAATCCCATCATCCCAGCAGTGGGGGCAGGAGGACCAGAAGGTCAAGGTTATCTACATGTTCAATTCTGAGTCAGCCAGGGCTACATAGTGAGACCCTGTCTTCAAATGAGGAGGATGAGGATGAGGAGGATGAGGATGAGGAGGATGTAGTGCCAATTGCCTGCCCAGTGTGCTGGAGATGCAGGCTTCAACCTCTGGTGCCACAAAAGGGGAAAATACAGATGACATCTCCTTTGGCTTTCATTGTCTCTGAACCCTAGACCTACCAAGATCCCTGAGGTTACTGAGTCCAGCCATAACAGTCTCCTATGTATGGATTTGGTTCAGTGGCTCAGAATGCTTGCCTAGTGTTTGCAAAAGCCTTGCTCTAATCCCTGAGCACCAAAACAAAAACAAACAAACCACCCCAAAGCTACACCATAGTGCTGCCACTCTCTTTATCCCCTGGTGGAAGGGGGTGGAATGGGCAGGGAAAGGAAACCTCTAGCTGGCACCAAATCATGTTACCTACAGACCATTAATTCCTGAAAATATGCCTCAGCAGGTGAGATAATTTTTCTAGATATGCAGATGAAGAAACAAAGGCTCCAGAGGTCAAGTAATGCGCTCAAAGTCATACAACCACTAATTGGCAGTATAAGGGCTTTGAGTTCAGGTCTCCTGACTCTATTTTCAACCCTTCCTCCTCTTAGAAGTTGGTACAGATCACAGGGTCATGCTTGGCCCAGCCCTGGCACCACCCACCACACCCACCCCATCCATTTATTCATTCTTCAGTCAACATAGGTACACAGGGAATCAATCTATTAGGTACCAGGTACTGAGAACGAGAGATCGGACAGGCAAGGTCCTTGTCCTTCTAGAACTTTCGACTGCATATAGACAACGGTGAAGTAAACAAGACATTTCAGACCGTATCCTAAGAGGAAACTAACATGGAGCCACGGGGAGGACGACTGAAAGGGAAGGAAGAGGCCTGAGATGGTTGACCAGGGCAGCTTCTTGGTGCGGTGACTCTCTGCCCCCGATCTCACTGTGTTTGCCTCTGAATAGCCAGGGCAAGTAGAGAGATAGCAGGCTACACGCTCCCAGAAGCCTAAAGGCTCCCGCTAAGAGGGCTGTCGGCAATCGCTGTCTTCATCTTCTCAATATCTAAATGGAGGGAGTAAGGCATAGAAAAGTAGGAGGAATTTATCCCAGGTGGGTCAGCTAGGCTGAAAACCATTCAGTGACAGGCCAGAGCAGTGCCCCTCTTACACACTTGATCAAGTTTCCTAAGGAAATTCAAACCTTCATTTTCTTTTCTTTCTCTTTCCCCCCCCACCCCCCCCCCCCGGCCAATCCCCCTTTTCTTTTTGATCTTTGGAGACAGGGTTTCTCTGTGTAACAGCTCTCTACCTGTCCTGGAACTTGCTCTGTAAACCAGGCTGGCTTCGAACTCACAGAGATCCACCTGCCTCTGCTTTCCAACTGCTGGGATTAAAGGCGTGCGCCACCACCACCTCCATCCGGCTTTGAACCTCATTTCCTATCTTTTTTCTTCCGTCTCCTTCTTTCTAGGGAGAGCAATTAGCCAACGCATGTACAATGAACCAACCGTAAAGCCGATGCCTTCCATGTTTGCCCACTGTGGATGTAGGAAGCAGAGAGAGAGAGAGAGAGAGAGAGAGAGAGAGAGAGAGAGAGAGAGAGAG
>OU015754.1:66525030-66541888 GCA_907169655.1 Acomys percivali | reverse complement strand
TCTTTCTTTCTTTCTTTCTTTCTTTCTTTCTTTCTTTCTTTCTTTCTCCGAGACCGTTTCTCTGTGTAACAACCCTGCCTGTCCTGGAACTTGCTTTGTAGAACAGGCTGCCTCCTCCGCTTCCCCAGTGCTGGGATTAAAGGCACGCGCCACCATGCCCGCCTCCACCACCCCCCCCCCCCCCCCCCCCCCCCGCCAACAAACACAACTTGCTTTCATGCAGTAGAAAATCAACAAAGCGGGTCCAGAACAGCCAAGGCCACACAGAGAAACCCTGTCTCGAAAAACCAAAAAAGAAAATCAATCCATAGCTAGCAACCTATGGATACACTCCCAATTTGGGGCGTGGGTTGGAGGAGGCAGGGTCTCAGGTGGTCCTACAACTCTAATGTTTCTGTCTCCATTTCCCAACTCCTAGGATCTCTGGCTGCTGCCGCCACTCCAGGCTCCATGAGGAGGGGGAGAAGGGAGAAGAGGAGGAAGAAGAGGAAGAGGAGGGTAGAAGAAGAAAACAGGTAGGAGGAGGGGAAAAAAAATCAGTGTTTTGATTGAAATGTGAAGAAATACTGGGAAGTAATTACAGTGTCCCTCTGTCTCTCTGACCGGGGTCAGTGCTCAGGTTGACTTTTTGTCACGTGCATGCATACGAGTCACGTGGGGGCCGATGGATGCAGATTCTGAAGTTATCAGCCTGTGGGGGGAGCTGAGAGTACATTTCCACTCCCGGCCGCCCAGCTGCTGCTTCACCAGCTCGAGGCAAAGGCACCCCGCTCCCCTGCAGCTGCGGGCGGCTCCAGCGCTCAGGGTGCCCAGTCCCCTGTGTAAGGCCCTCGCGTCAGAGGTGTCCCCTCCGTCCTGGGCCCGCCCTGCCGCTCATCCTCATTTCCCGCACCCACAAGGCTGGGCACCAACTGCAGACACAGCAGTTCCCACGGGACTCGTGGGTCCTAGGAACTCACCCCGGGCGAGGGAGGTGGACCCGGGCATTGACGTCAGAGAGGCAGAGCCTCTGTGCCCCACCCACCCGCCCTACCCTCTACCTGGTCCCAGCTTGGGTCGGGAAATTCCGGGGCTGGCGTGGATTCCCCTGTCTCCCTTTTCTCGTTCCTCAGCTCATCTTGCCCTGTCTGGTCCAGGACTCTGCAGTGGGGGGAGTCCAAGAAGACACAGCTGTCCCATTCCTGATTCCCTTGCCAGAAGGCGACCTCAAAGAGCTAGTGACGGTTCTAGGTGAGGGACAGGTGCGTTCTGGGGAGGCTCTGAGCTCTTCAGAGTGAGCCCACAGAATGATCCCCACCCTGCGCTGTGCTGGCTGGTGAAGCTTTCGCCCATACTAACAACGCCAACTGCTGCCCTTTCCTGCCAGGAGGATTACACTCTACACTTATAAAGTGCTTCCTCTAATTATAAAAGTTTCCAAGTGGGGCTAGAGAGATAGATGGCTCAGCGGTTAAGAGCGCCTAATGTTCTTTCAGAGGACCTGAGTCCAGTTCCCAGCATCCACATTGAACGGCTCTCAACCACCTGTAGCTGCGGATCCAAGGGATCCGGTGCCTCTAGCCTTCGAAGGTACCTGGACACACATGCAAACACCCGCACATATAATTTGAAAAATAAAATAAATCTTTAAATGCATCTGGGGGCTGGAGAGATGGCTCAGCGGTTAAGAACACTTGCTGCTCTTGCAGAGAGGGTCTGGGTTCCGTTCTCAGGACCCATATGGGTAACTCAGTGCTACGCAATCTGGCACCTTCTGCTGGCCTCTGCCTGCACCAAGCATATGAGTGCTGCCCATGCATCCATGCAGTCGAAACACCCGTACCCACAGGATAAAAATAAATATTTTTAAAAAAGAAAATGATGCTGCATATGATGGGTAGGCACCTGTGGTAGCTGGCATATGGAGAGCATAGAATGTCTCTGTACAGTCCGGCTCCATCGCTCCTTTTTTTTTTTTTTTTTTTTTTTGGGTTTTTCTTTATTATTTTGTTTATTTTTTGGTTTTTCGAGACAAGGTTTCTCTGTGTAGCCTTAGCTGTCCTGGACTCACTTTGTAGACCAGGCTGGCCTCGAACTCACAGTGATCCATCTGCCTTTGCCTCCCAAGTGCTGGGATTAAAGGCACGTGCCACCGCTGCCTGGCCCATCGCTACCTTTTACTTGGCTTCCAGCTGTGGATCAGGTCCTCAGGCGTGTGTCATACTTTACCCACTGAGCCATTTTTCCCCCCAACTCCATCACCTTCACAAATTTGCTGTTATTGCCATTTGACAGATGACAAAACTAAAGCCCAGAGAGGCCAAGTCACTAACACAAAGTATATGAGCTAGGAAATGGGTCCAGGAATTTTAACCTTACAAGTTTCCTGAGTCTCCTGGACCTGCATTACACAGGAAGTTAAACCGTTGCCATGAGTTCACTGAGGCTCTGATGGCCCAACAAGATCATTAGGTTTTGGATGTCTTACTCTCGGGTTAGGGAAGGTTCTAGACCACACCACATCCCCCACCTTACCCCTTCCTAGGCTCTCAGTCTCTAGGTCTGTCTCCTGCTCACACCCATGGGGCAGTTGGATCCAGGAGGTCAGGGTTAGGGTAAGAGTTCTCCAAAAGATCAAAAGAGGAGCCTGACTTGAAGGGAAGAGGACCTAACGCCTCAGAAGATGCACTTGGCTCTTGGGCTTTATTTCCTAAGATGAAGATGCATCACAAAGCAAGAGGGAGATGAAGGGGGTTAATTGGTCCTTGTTTATTTTGTGGCGCTGGGGAGCAAACCCAGGCCTTACTCATGCTGGGCAAGCACTTGGTCACTAGGCCACACCCCTAGCCCGTGTTCTTTTTCAGATATAGGTTTACTATGCAGCTCAGGCTTAGCTGGTCTCTAATGACCAATCCTCCTGCCTCCATCTCCAAAGGGCTGGGAGCACAGGTCTATATATGTCACTATGCATGGTTTTCATTTGGCTTTACTTGTCTTTTGTTTGTTTGTTTTTTGAGACAGAGTTTCTCTGTGTAGCCTTGGCTGTCCTGGACTCACTTTGTAGACCAGGCTGGCCTTGAACTCACAGCGATCTGCCTGTGTCTGGGTGTGCGCCACCACGCCCGGCTTATTTTTATTTTTATTTTTGCATGTTTGGTTTCCCAGGTAGGAGACTCGGGGCCTGGACTGCAGAGGTGAGAGATGCTGAGGCAGCCGCCCTCGGAGCCTGTTTGGGCTCATGGGCCAGGTTTTGTCATGACTTTAGAGTTGAGCTGGAGCCTGCTTTAGGTTCAGATGGAGGTACAAATGTTTTCTCTCCACCCATCAGGCCCCAGGCTGGAACAGGAGCTACAACTGAGCCTCGTACATTCCCTGCCAACATACTCAGGCTCAGCTAAGTGACCAGGGCCAGGGCTTATCCTAGGATATGGGAACAGGGACACTCAACTTTCCTTGGTCCTTCCCAGCCCAGGATCCCTGCTCCAGGAGACTAAGGCAGGGAAGTAGCTTGGAGCCCATAGCCTTAGGCTCCGGGGTGGCAGGGCAGTGGGGGGGAGGGAGGGGTGGCTCAGCATCAGGTGAGCATCCCTCAACCCAGAACACACCTGCCAGGATTCAGGTGTGTGGTTGGCATCTTCATTTGCTTTCCCACTCAAGGTTCTGCATCTCACAAAGGCTGGTGGTACCACTCTGTTTCTGCTTTGCAAACTCAGCAGGCTTGCTCCGCTTTGGGGACTTTAAGGCATGCCTGCCCCCCCCAGTTTTCCCCGCTGTCTAGTTCCTCATTCTTTCAACCTTAGCTCAGAAAAGCTTTTCCAACCCTGCCTGCCCTCTCCATAGCGCTCCCCAACCACCCCCACCCCCACATCCCCCAGCTGCCTCAGCATCCCACTCTGTCCCTAGCCACTTTGTCTGGTCTGCTTTCTTTATTGCTGGTTTGGAGGCAAGATCTACCTCTGTAGCTCAGCTAACCTCCAGCTTCGGATCCTCCTGCCTCAGCTTTCCGAAGAGCTTCTATTCCAGGCCTGGCTGCTAGACAGGCATTTAATCCAGGGAAATAGGGCCTCGCTCACTCATTAACCAGGGAGGCTGAGGGAACCAGACCTCCCTGTAATGAGCTCTACACCACACAGTGCTGACTTACCACAAGAGCTCCAAGCAATCCCAGAGCTCCAAGCAGATGAGCACCCTGGAAATGTCACTCCAGAGCCCTGAAAGCTGGGTCTCCAAAATGCCCACCACTGCTTCCCCCCATCTCCTCAATCCCCCACACACCCCTCCCCGCCACTGCACCTGGAGCTGGGCAGGCAGGAAGCTGAACGCCTAAATGTCTACTGACATCACTCATAGCCGCTGGGTGGCTCTGCAAAAAAGCCTCGTGTTACTGCACTTGCTGGCTGGTAAAACAGCTAGAGGGCAGCAGGAAATGCTATACACACAATCCCAATAGCAGGCGGCAGCCGGAGAGTGATGGTGCTTTTTTGGAGCCGCTCCTGTTTCGTGACCATGTTCTCCCTATCCATTTCTTTTTTGAGGCTGGTCTTAAATGCTCTACATAGTTGGGGATGATCTTGGCACAGGATCCTTCTGCCTCCACCTCCTGAGTGCTGGGGATAGAATCCAAGGCTTCATGGGTGTCCAGGCAAGCCCTCTACACCCCTACCCAGCTATCCCTATTTTACAATGGAGAACGTAGCGGGAAGGGTGGTGCCCCACTTCTGCCCTCTGCCTCTTGCTTGATTTGAGCCACTGCAAGGGCCACCATGCCCAGCTGCTTTCCATTTCTTTATAGGTCTCTGCTCCACTCCCCCATCCTCCAGCAAGCCTGCCCTGAAAGTCTTGTGCCCAATCTTGCCTCTCTGGCAAGGAGGGTATCATAGGAGCATTCAATGCGGGTCGTGGTGGCGCACACCTTTAATCCCAGCACTCGAGAGGCAGAGGCAGGTGGATCTCTGTGAGTTCGAGGCCAGCCTGGTCTACAAAGCGAGTCCAGGACAGCCAAGGCTACACGGAACCACCACCTACTCTTTACCAGCGTTGTCCCTTCTCCTACTGTCACCTTTTCCACCACTGGCCGGCGTCACCAGTGATGTCACCGTTGCTGCTGCCGTGATTGCTCTCATTATGTTGCTTCTTGGTAGCAGGGGTATCCAGCCTGGAGTGAGGTCACTTCCTGGCCTTGGCACTCACATCACACGGTACTTGCTTAATGAGGTGGTCGTGCCCTAGCATGCTGCTTACCTGCGCTCTGTGGGAGTCTTCCCAGATTCTGTGGCTGTGACCATAACTTCAAGGATCCCAAAAGCTCTCAAGGTCATTCTTTTATGAAATATAATATGCACCGTACAACAGATATGATATGGAGTAGTTTATTAAATGAGATGGGGAGAGAAGGAAACGGGGGAGGGATACCCCAAAAAGCAACAGAGATATAGGGAGAGAAAGAGAGAGGTGAGAAAGAGAGAGGTGAGAGAGAGGAGTGGGGTGCGTCTGCTTTTTTTTTTAAGATGTATTTATTTATTATTATTTATACAGTACTCTGCCTGCATGTATACCTGTAGGCCAGAAGAAGGCATCAGATCACATTATAGATAGGTGTGAGCCCCCATGTGGTTGCTGGGAATTTAGGTGTGAGCCCCCATGTGGTTGCTGGGAATTTAGGTGTGAGCCCCCATGTGGTTGCTGGGAATTGAACTCAGGAGCTCTGGAGCAGCAGTCAGTGCCCTTAACCTCTGAGCCATCTCTCCAGCCCGCATCTGCTTTTTATATAGCCCTGGGTAGGGCCATGCCCTTTGCCAGGTCAGCAGTGACATCATGGGCAAACTGAAGCAGAATCCTAACACACTCTGTCCATCCTCCTGCCTCACTATCACTTTGTTTTTGTATAGAGAAAAGCAGTATCCTGGGACAGTTAAGAATTCTAGCATCCCAGCCAGGTGTGGTGGCGCATGCCTTTAATCCCAGCACTCGGGAGGCAGAGGCAGGCGGATCGCTGTGAGTTCGAGGCCAGCCTGGTCTACAAAGTGGGTCCAGGACAGCCAAGGCTACACAGAGAAACCCTGTCTCGAAAAACCCAAAAAAAACAAAAACAAAAAACAAAAAACTGAAACCAAAACCAAACAACAACAAGGAGCCCTTACTGGGTGAGTCGTTCTGGGCCAGCAAATGACCTCACCTTGACACCAGAAACCCAGCACCCCCTACCCCCGTTAGCTCATCTGTAAGGTTAGGACTCAAAGAGCTGCAGTACAGGGTGACAGGGGCCCCTGGGGACCTAGGGAACCTGGCCCTCAGGTAGAGTCTGCCCCTATAACTTCTTTCCTTTTAAAAAAAATGTTATTTATTTATTATTTATACAGTATTCTGCCCCCCCCCCCGCAAGTGTGTCTGCACACCAGAAGAGGGCACCAGATCTCATTACAGATGGTTGGGAGCCACCATGTGGTTGCTGGGAATTGAACTCAGGACCTTTGGAAGAACAGACGGTGCTCTTAACCTCTGAGCCATCTCTCCAGCCCCAACTTTTCTTTCTTGTGTCAAAAATGAGATTTTGTTGTTGTTGTTGTTCTCATTTTGGTTTGGTTTTTTTTTGGTTTTTGGTTTTTCTGTGTAGCCCTGGCTGTCCTGGAACTCACTTCGTTGACCAGGCTGACCTCAAACTTAGAGATTTGCCCCCTCTGCCTCTTGACTGCTGAGATTAAAGGCCTGCACCAGTACCACCTGGCGTTTGTTTGTTTGTTTTGTTTTGTTTGAGACAAAGTCTCACAATGTAGGCCCTGCTGGCCTGGAACTTGCTCTGTAGACCAGACTGGCCTGAAACTCAGAGATCCATCTGACTCTTCTCCCCATGCTGGGACTAAAGGAACATGCCATCACATAGACTAAATTTATTTATTTATTTGGATTTTTTTCGAGACAGGGTTTCTCTGTATAACGGCTCTGGCTGTCCTGGAACTCCCTCTGTAGACCAGGCTGGCCTTGAACTCAGAGAGCCACCTGCCTCTTCTTCCCAAGTGCTGGGATTAAAGGTGTGCATCACCACTGCCTGGCTTTAAATTTTATTTTTTATTTGTTATAATTACTGTGTGTGTGTGTGTGTGTGTGAGAGAGAGAGAGAGAGAGAGAAAGAGAGAGAGAGAGAGAGAGGGAGAGAGAGAGAGAGAGGTCACAGTGTACAGGTCAGCATTGTTTTGTTTTGTTTTGTTTTGTGTTTTGTTTTTGTTTTTTTTGTTTTTGCTTTTTTTGGTTTTTTGAGACAGGGTTTCCTCTATGTAGCCTTGGCTATCCTGGACTCGCTTTGTAGACCAGGCTGGCCTCGAACTCACAGCGATCCGCCTGCCTCTGCCTCCCAAGTGCTGGGATTAAAGGCATGCGTCACCACGCCCGGCTGCATTGTTTTTTGTTTTGTTTTTTGAATACAGGGTCTCTCTGTGTAATAGCCTTGGCTGTCCTTGATGTGCTTTGTAGACCAGGCTGGCCTCGAACTCACAGAGATCCACCTGCCTCTGCCTCCCCAATGCTGGGATTAAAGGCGTGCGCCGCCACCCCTCCCCCACCTCCCCAGCGCTTAGCTCTTTAGCTGTTGACCCCAACCCTCACCTTCCTCAGGGACAAGGGTACACCCTGTTCCTCAAGGAGGCTCAGAGGCCTCGGGCCTTGCCTCAGTTTGGGCCAACTCTGGAGGGCTGCCAAGCTCCTCAGAGCTGCCTGACCAACCCTCAGCTCCTTCAGCCTGTTCCCAGGGACTTTCTGTCCTGTCCTCTGTAGCAGCAAGCTCTCACCTTAGCATGGTCTTCATTTGCTTTCTCAGTCACATTTATGGGGTACTGCCTGTGTCCAGGAGTTGCTCAAGCTCTGGCCCATTAATACACAGGAGACAAGGCCCTGCTCTAGGTGAGGTTTGGGAGCCTAAACTTAGAGCAGCGATGGGCAAAAGGTAGGCAGGGGTGCCCATGCTAGTGCCTACAGGAGGGTACATAGTCCTTGGACCACCCCGCACCCCCAACCAGGAGCCACAAAGGCAATATGGAGGGTACAGAGAACTCCAAGCATGTTCACTCCCTTCCAGAAGGTTCTGCAGACTTTGGTGGGTGAGGGGGCAGCGGCTGATGGGCTCTCTGATAGAGTTGAGCTTTCCTCTCTGGGCCAACTTGGGCATCTGGAGTCATCTGACTGGTCGCAGCCCAGTCTCTTTATCTCCCCCCCTCCAGGGACGTCAGGCAGAGGCCTGGCTGGTGTGAGATTTGGGGTCTCCATAAACTGCAGTGAGGTGAAGGTTCTCTACGGCTGCTGGTGAACAGGTTAGCTGAGGTTAAACGTGGATCCCTTCAGAGTCTGTCCCAGGGACTGCCTCTGGTTTTCCCCACTGGCCCTTGCCTAGTTTCAGCCCTCTGGTGCGGGAGGGGGAGGGGCGGGGGCGGGGCGAGGGAGAGGACTGGACAGTGCCTGTTCTGCTCTCCGGCAGAGCGTGGGACCCCACCCCTTTGCGGCCTTCACTCAGGAAGTGCTAGGGAATGAGTGGAGGGTGAGTGAGCATAAACACCTGCACACTTGTGCAGCTGCGGCTCAGTTGGAAGGGCGCTTGCCCAGCATGCTGCCAAAGCCCTGGTCCGATGCCCAGCACACCCTAAACTGAGCATGGCGGTACAGGGAGGCAACAACAGGACCAGGAATTCAAGTTCATCATTTCCAAAGCAAGTTCCTGGACAGCCTGAGACCCTCATTAAAAAAAAAAAAAAAAACCAAACCAAACAAGACAAATCGTCCTGCAGGAGCGAGCGAAAGAGCAGGTAGGAGCGACTGTAAAAATAACCACTGTCCCCACAGGCGGGTGTGGTGTGGCCAGGCGGGGTCTGACCCCAGCGGCCTCCTCCCATCCTGCCTGGCACCCCCTCCAGGATCATGGGACTTGGTAAGACTGAATAATAACAGTAACCAGGTCAGTGGTTTCACTCCTAACCTCTCAGCAGAACAGAATCACAAGCTAGGGGCGAGCATCACTCCCATCGTGGGCACTGTGCTGAGGCGCCAGAAGGTTTCATCATTGGGCCAATATAAATAAATGTGCGGCGAGGACTCAAACCCAGGCTGGCCTGAGGTCCTGCGCCCCAGAGAGTAGGTGTCAGCTCTGCTCTGCCCTTTCTTACTTCATCTTGTTGCCTCCGCTGAGGATGGAACCTTGGGCCCCACACAGACTAGAGAAGCAAGTCTCACCCTACTGAGCCACACCCCCATCCTGTCTCCTTCAGGCTTCCTGCTCTGCAGCTATATGAGCCGATACCTCTCGGGGCCTCAGTTTCCCTGTCTGTGAAAGGGACACGCTAATCTCTGTACTGATCTTTGCCCATTTTGTAGTTAAGGATCATGAATGCCTCCGGGAGTGGTGGTGCAAGCCTTTAATCCCAGGACTCTGAAGGCAGAAGCAGGCAGATCGCTGTGAGTTCCAGGGCTGCCTGGTCTACAGAGTGAGTCTAGGTCAGCTAAGGCTACTACACAGAGAAACCCTGTCTTGAAAAAAAAAAATCATGAATGCCAAAATGAGTTGTGTGAAAGTGTCAAGGGCTTTGGGGGGATGGAGGGGGGGAGAGAGAGAAGAAGAAGAAGAAGAGGAGGAGGAAGAGGAGAAGGAGGAAGGGAGGCAGAGAGGGTGGGGGAGGAAGTGTGTGTGTGTGGGGGGAATGCTGCTGCTGTGACTTGCCCAAGGTCACGCTGAGCTGGCCGGGGACTAGGTGTCAGCTCTGACTGAGCTCTGTGAGTTAGTGAGGGTAAGTGTGAGGGTGGGAGGCTGTGTGTTTGTGTGTGGGTGTGAGTGCTAACCTTTCCCCTGCCCCCGTTGCTTCTCAATTTAGGTTTCTGTCATATTAAATAAAAAAGTAAGAAAAAAAAAAGTTTGCAGAGAACCCAGCACCCTTTAAATGTTTCCATCGAACAAATGAATGCTTAGACCAGGCACCGAGTGTAATGCAGCGCAATTGTGCTTGTTCACAGGATAATTACAGGATTTATGGGAAATATTAATTCCTGTGCACCCCAGGAGGTGTGGTGGGGGGTGTGGAACGGGAGGCAAACTCAAAGCTGGAGGCAGTCCTGTGCCTCCTCTCTCACATGCGGGTCTTTGTCACACATGCCTCAGCTTCCTCTGGGCACCCACTGGCTGTGAGGCCTTTCCACATCTTCTGTCCCTCTTCTCCTTTTATTTCCCTGACCCACCTCCACCCACTCAGAAACTTATCCACTTGTGTTACTATGTTACCTCAGGCCCTTTGTACTTACTGCCCAGTCTACCTGAGACATCCCTTCCTCAAAGGTCCTCCTGTCCGCCCTACCACACACACTCCCCCCTCCCCCCCCACCGCCATTTTTGCTCAAAGGCTCCCTTTCTCTTTCTCTTTTTTTGAGGCAGAGTCTCTCTATGGAGCCCAGCCTGGCCTGGAACTTGGTTTTATTTTGTTTTTGTTTTAATATATTTATTACGTATACAGTATTCTGCCTGCATGTACACCTGAGTGCCAGAAGAGGGCACCAAATCTCCCCCCCTCTCATGTATACAATGTTCTGCCTGCATGTGTGCCTCCCCACCAGAAAAGGGTACCAGATCTCATTATAGATGGTTGTGAGCCACCATGTGGGTGTTGGGAATTGAACTCAGGACCTCTGGGAGAGCAGCCAGTGCTCTTAACCACTGAGTAATCTTTCCAGCCCTGGAACTTGTTATATAGACCATGCTGACCTAACGTGCATCACATACATGAACAATGATCTCTTTGCAGTATGTCTTCCATGCTACCCTATTTGATTTTCGAGACAGGGTTTCTCTGTGTAAGAGCCTTGGCTGTTCTAGACTCTCTGTGGACCAGGCTAGCCTTGACAGAGATCCACCTGCCTCTGCCTCCTGGGTGCTGAGATTAAAGCCATGTGCCACCATGCCCTGCTGTCTCAGGTTTCTTTTCTTTTCTTTTTTAAAGATTTATTTATTATTATGTACACAGTGCTCTGGCTGCATGTACATCTGCAGGCCAGAATAGGACATCAGATCACATTATAGATGGTTGCGAGCCATCATGTGGCTGCTGGGAATTGAACTCAGGACCCCTGGAGGTACAGTCAGTGCCCTTAACCTCTGAGCCATCTCTCCAGCCCTGTCTCAGGTTTCTTATGTTACGGATCTCATCCGTGTAGCATCCTTAGGACAGGAGGAGTCATGGCACTGTCAAGGGAAGAATTTGGTTTTATGGCTCTCTAGATCAATCAATCAATCACCTACTGGTCTTTCTTCCTTTTTGTTTTTTTTGACTCAACAATCAAACCTTTGCCTGGAATTCCCCTTGCCTGCTCCCAGGCACTACCCCCCCCAGCCCTTTCCCTTTTAATTTAATTTTATCTATTACTAGTTAAGGGGGTCTGAGAAATGGCACAACAGTTAAGAGTGTGTAATGCAAAGGCTGGTGTGGCTGTGCATGCCTTTAAGCAGGCAGATCTCTGAGTTCAATCAAGGCCAGCCTGGCCTACAGAGTGAGTTCCAGGACAGCCAAGGCTACACAGAGAAACCTTGTCTAAAAAAAAAAAAAGAAAGAAAGAAAAAGAAAAAAAAAAGTCTTTAAAAATATAGTGTTTGGTGTATGTGTTCCTGAGTGTGCACATGTGTGCAGGTGTGCATGTATGCATGTGTGAAGGTCAGGTGGAAGTTACTGAGAGGTGCGTCTCACCTTCTACTTTGTTTCTGAGGCAGGGTCTCCTTGCTGTTTCTGCTGCTGTGCTGTGTACCGCAGGCTGGCTGGCCCGGGAGAGGCTGCTGGCCAACTCTTCGGTCTCTGCCTCCCATTTTGCCATAGCTGGGGTTGCAGGTGTGTGCCACTTTGTCTCACCTGGTTCCAGGGATCAGGCTCACGTCATCAGGTTTGAGTTTTCACCCGCCAAGCTGTTTTCATCCCCTCTTCCATCTTCCTTTGAGTGTGTGTGTTTTTGAGTGTGCAGGTGCGCACACATGTATATGTGTGTGTGGTGGGTTTACTAAGCTGTCCCCCACAGTCTCCGGCTTTTGAATATTGGGGGAGGCCTGTTTGGGGGAGGCCTTGTGGGAAGAAGTGACACTAGGGGCCAACTTTGAGAGTTTAGAGACTGCTTCCTGCTTACAATTCAACGGCGAGTCATCGGCCGCGGCTGCCCCCCTGCTGTCACAATTCCCATCATGATGGACTCATATCCCCCGGGGAACTCTAGATATAAATAAATTCTTCTCTGGTTGCCTTGGCCACAGTGTTTGGTCACAGCACCAGAAGAATGACTAACGCAGTGTGCATGTGCGTGCAGGCCACAGGGTGGCATGGGGTGCCTTTCTCAAATGTGTACCACCTTGTTTTTTAAGGCAGGGTCTTACTAAAACTTTAGCTTTTGTTGGACTCTCCTGCCTCTCTGTCCTCAGCACTGGGTTACAGCTGCACGCAGCTGCGCTGTGCTTCTCCTATGGGTACTGGGGACCTGAACTTGGGTCCCCAAGCTTGTGTGGCAAGCATATTACCACCCAAGCCACCTCCCCAGCGCTTTACATTTCTTCTTTTTTTTTGGCTTTTCCAGACAGGGTCTCTCTGTGTAGCCTTGGCTGTCCTGGACTTGCTTTGTAGACCAGGCTGGCCTCAAACTCACAGTGATCCGCCTACCTCTGCCTCCCGAGTGCTGGGATTACAGGCGTGCGCCACCACCATCTGGCCTAGATCGGGTCTTCTATAGCACCCTTTCCACTTGGATTTGGGCCGAACTGCCCCAAGCTCAGACATGCAGGACCACTGCTCCTCTCTTGTATGTGCTTGGGCCTCATTTTCTGTAACTGTAAAGTGGGAGCATCACAGGCCTATCAGGAAGCTGGGCTGAGTTTCCTTTATCACTGTTCTAAAGGAAACAAGTGTGCGTAGAACCCAGCATATAGTCTGAGCACAATAAATAGAAACGAAGGCGGGGTGGGGAGTGTAGCTCGGTGGCAGAGCACTTTCTGGCAAGTGAAGAGGCCCAGGACTTGTACCCATGGCCTCAAGTAAAAAGAAAAGGAAAACAGAAACCGAGAGAAGAGAAAATGGGCACAAGGTGGGTACATGACCTGACCTGACAACTGGAGGCTTGTCCTGGCTCGATCTAAATGCGCAGTTCCAGAAATAGCCACAAGGTGGCGCCAAGACCCTGGTTGGTGTGGGATTAAGTGTATAATTCTTGGTGGAGGAAGTTTTTAGTTCTTAAATAAAGACCAAATAAGCAGATTGCTTGCTCCAGCTAGGGTGTGTCATTGTGGGCCAGGAAGTCCAGTTACCCCAACCTCTCTCCTCCTCTCAATCTGTCTCCTGAGTGTTCCTGTCTATGTTCAAGCCTCCAGTCCCCAACTTCCTCCTCAGACCTCCAGTGTTGGGCCTATTTTTTCTTTTTTAATTTTTTGGGTTTTTTGAGACAGGGTTTCTGGACTCACTTTGTAGACCAGGCTGGCCTTAAACTCATAGAGATCTGCCTGCCTCTGCCTCCCAAGTGCTGGGATTAAAGGCGTGCACCATCATGCCTGGCCTTTTTTCTTTTTTCTTTCTTTAAAAAAAAAAAAAAAAAAAGAATCCGGCGAAGCTAGCCTGGTCTACAAAAGGGAGTCCAGGACAGCCAAGGCTACACAGAGAAACCCTGTCTCGAAAAACAAAACAAAACAAAACAAAACAAAAAAGACTTCCTTCTTTGGCCGTGTGTGTGTGTGTGTGTGTGTGTGTGTGTGTGTGTGTGTGTCCCCATCCCTCCGTCCGTCCATCTGTCTGTCTGTCTAAGCAGAAGATCACAAGATGGAGGTCAGCTTCAGCTGTGTATGAAGATCTTTTCTCAACAAAAGAAAACAAGGTGTAATCTCATCTGGATGTTCAGCGCATGGCATTTCACAGAAACGGAGACTAAGGGCTACGCCGAGTACATTTGTACATGAATTGTTCCGTCCATCAGGCATTGCTTTCACCTTCCAAGTGCTGGGACACAGAAGTATGTGTCATGAGGCCGGGCATGGTGGTGGCGCATGCCTTTAATCCCAGCACTCGAGAGGCAGTGGCAGGCGGATCGCTGTGAGTTTGAGGCCAGCCTGGTCTACAAAGTGAGTCCAGAACAGCCAAGGCTACACAGAGAAACTCTGTCTTGCAAAACTGAAAAAAAAAGAAGGAGGAGGAAGAAGAGGAGATGAAAGAAAAAAAAAAGGAACAGCCTCACTGTGTAGCTCAGACTGGTCTTGAACTCATGACCCTTCCTGACTTTACCTCCCAAGAGCTGTTGTGATTCTAGGCTTGCACCACTACACCCAGTTCTTTTGTTTGTCTTTGGCCAACTCTCAGGAGGGTCAGGATCTAGTTATTTCTAGTTATTCCTCAGCGGGCCAGGTCATCTGAAGGGAGTCCCCTTCTCCCATCATCCCATTCCCCCCACTCAGGCAACAAACTTCCAAATATGGCCACAGTCACTGCCAGCCAGTAGGTGGCGCTGTGGAAAAATGCTCCGCTGTACCGGGGGAATTGATGGACTGGCACCTAGCGGGGCCGCCCAATTTTTGACCCTTGCTGACCTCCAGGAGTCTGGTTGCAGGACTGCAGGATTACACAGGGCCACATATCTGGCCGGTCACGGATTCAGTCCTTCTCTTTAGTTCTGGAAACATGCAGCTGTGCACATCACACTCCTGAGTTCTCTGGTCTGTGTTGACTCCACGAGACTGAATTCTACCATTTTGTGGTTCACCCAGTCTACCTCTGCCTGCCTCCGGTGTCTCTTTCTGGAAAATTCTCCTCACTGGAGGATGACTAACAGACTTTCTTTCTGTAACTTCCCTCAAGCCCTTATGATTCTGACCTCACAGGGGTCCAGAGGTGGTCCTCTATGTTCTCAAGGGCCATCCAGACTGAGGGAGATGCCACCACTGGGCTACACAGACATAGTCTTGGGCTCACAGCAGTCCTCCTGCCTAGCTTCCCAAATGCCGGGATTATAGGCTTGAGCCTTGACATCTGAGGTCAGAGGATAGCTGGAATTTCCCTTGTGTCTCAGCATTTACCTGCCCTGGCCTGTCCCTGAACGTTGTCTCAGCCCCACATCATAAAAAATGGCTCCCCTCAGTCGGGCATGGCAGTGCATGCCTTTACTTTAATCCCAGCACTCGGGAGGCAAAGGCAGGTGGATCGCTGTTAGTTCGAGGCTAGCCTGGTCTACAAAGCGAGTCCAGGACAGTCAAGTCAAGGCTACACAGAGAAATACTGTCTTGAAAAACCAAAAACCAAAACAAAACAAAAAAAGCTCCCCAGCGTCTGCCAGCTCTCCAAAAGGCTGCAGGAATAGGTAAGACTCAGCCCACCTCAGTTTAGCGGGCAGAGAATGCTGGCATGAATATGCTTCCCCTCAGTGGGCCCAGGGATGGTGGCACCAATAGAGGTGGTGGGCAGCCATCGCTGGAGGGCTCTCTAACAGGCCCAAGCACAGCAAACATGGTGCTGATAGGTTTTGCCCTTTCCCTTGCTAAACCATTAGATTACATTCCTTTTTTTTTTTTTTAAACTGGTTTTTCAAGACAGGGTCTCTCTGTGAGGCTTTTGGCTGTCCTGGACTCGCTTTGTAGACCAGGCTGGCCTCGAACTCACAGTGATCTGCCTGCCTCTGCCTCCTGAGTGCTGGGATTAAAGGTGTGCACCACCACACCCAGCTTACATTCCTTTTTTTTTTTTAATATTTTTTTTATTTACTATGCATAGTGTTCTGCCTGCAAATAACTCCTACAGACCAGAAGAGGGCACCAGATCTCATTATAGATGGTTATGAGCCACCATGTGGTTGCTGGGAATCGAACTCAGGACCTCTGGAAGAGCAGGCGGTGCTCTTAACCACTGAGCCATCTCTGCAGCCCTAGATTGCATTCCTAAAGCTAGCCCCCAGGTCTACTCCTTTATTTGGCCACTGATTCCTTCTCAAGACTAAACACCAAGGTCCAGCTAGCAACACCCCTTATTTGCCTATTCCAGCTGATCTGTCCAACTGGGACTAACCAGCTCATCCTCGCACGGCCTTCCCCCCACCCCCCCACCCCACCCCCATCTGCAGACATGCCGGCTGCTGCCTGTGTCCCATCCAGAGGCAGCCCCCTTGCTTGTCCCTTGGGGTAATAAGTCACCTTTGTGCTGAGGACTTGGTGCCCTGGCTGTGTTCGGTAGGGACTCTGAGCACACACACCCCCCATCACACACACCCCATCACACACACACACACACACACACACACACACACAGAGTCATATTTATGAGACTGGTTGGTACTGGGATAATGACAGGGTCTGAGGGCAACCACGGAATGGGGTGCTTAGAGGAGGCACTAGTTCCTTGGGGGACTGGACAGGGTTCCCCCAACTTCTTAGTCCTTCCCTAAATGATGGACTTCGCGACACAGGGGAAGAAAAACTTAATTCCGCCATGAGAATGCAGTGAGTTAGGGTGACAGTCCCACCACCAGTGACTATGACAGCTGGGCGGTGGTCCCCACAGTGCCGTACAGGCCAAGCCTCAGGAATTGCCCAAAAGAAGAAAGCCCGAGGAAACCAGAGTGGGGTTATTTGGGAAGCGAACCTCTGGGCGAGAGGGAGGCGATGGCTCCAAGAAGCCCTAGGGAGCACCGCCTAGAGGAAACCGTAACTAGGGTGGGGAGGACGTTCAGGTGGAGTGGTTCATGCAGTAATCCTCACGCTCCGGAGGCGGAGGCAGGAGAATTGCTGTAAGTTTGCTGTAAGTTTGAGGACAACCTGAGCTACACATTGAGTTCCAGGCAAAGGCTATATAGATGGAGAGCTTGTCTAAACACACACACACACACACACACACACACACACACACACACACACACA
>OU015754.1:66510431-66521157 GCA_907169655.1 Acomys percivali | reverse complement strand
CTTCTTCTTCTTCTTCTTCTTCTTCTTCTTCTTCTTCTTCTTCTTCTTCTTCTTCTTCTTCTTTTGGTTTTTTGAGACAGGGTTTCTTTTCTTTTCTTTTTTTTTTATGTATTCAGAGCTCTGCCTACATGTACAGAAGAGGGCATCAGATCACATTATAGATGATTGTGAGCCTCCATGTGGTTGCTGGGGATTGAACTCATGACCTCTGGAAGAGCAGTCAGTGCTCTTAACAGCTGAGCCATCTCTCCAGCCCCGAGACAGGGTTTCTTTGTGCAGCCTTGGCTCTCCTGGACTCACTATCTAGACCAGGCTGGCCTCAACTCCCATCAATCCACCTGCCTCTGCCTCCCGAGTGCTGGGATTTCCCTAGCTTCTTTTGTTTGTTCTTTTGAGTCAGGGTTTCACCATGTAACCAAGGCTGGCCTTCAACTTGCTGCTGTCCTGTCTCAGCCTGTGGAGTGCTGGCTTACAGATGTGCCCCCACATCCAGCTGCAAAGGCAACCTTCCGATCTGTTAGGTGAGGTACGGGAGTCCCTAGTCTAGCAAAGACCAGTGCAGCCTGCCTTGCAGGGTCCTCAGAAGAACTGATTTCATAGCCGAGTGTTCTCTCTGCATCTGAGGCAGAAGAAATTTTATTTAGTTCCCACTTTTTCCTTTTCTCTGTTTCAACTACTTTGAATGCTTTCTGTGCTGGAAATCATCATCTGCAAATTGTGATGCACACACACACACACACACCACACATATCACATACCCCAACACACACAGATACACACATCACACACATACCACATATTCTACCACACACACTCATATACACACACACACATGCCACACATACAGATACCACATACCCCACCACACATACATACCATACCACATACATGCCACATACCCAACCACCACACATACACACACACACCACACATACCACATACCACACCACACATACACACATACCACATACCCCATCACACATATATACACACACCACATACCCTACCACACATACATACATACATATCACATACCCCACCCCCACAGTCCCACACATATCACATACCCCAACACACAGACAGCACACACACACATACACACATCACACACACACATACCGCATATCCTACCACACACACATATGCACACACACGGCACACATACACACACCACACATACCATATATCCGACCACATACACACACATACCACACACAACACACACACATGCCACACACAACACACAAACACACACCACACGTACCCACACACCACACACACTCACTACACACAACCATACATGCAGCACACCCCCAAAATACACACACATACACACATACATGCCAAGCACACATTTATACACATCACACACACATATACACCACAAATACACAAATACCCACCACACATGTATATACACATCACATACACACATACCATACACACTACACACACATCACACACCACACTACACACATACCATACACTCAGCACACACCCAAATACACACACACACATGCCACCGACACACCAAACACACAAACACACCACACACATACCATACACTTAGCACACTCCCCAAATGCATCCACACATCCACATACATACCACACACACATCCACACACCACACACACACACCAGACACCACAGACATCATACACATATGTACCTCAAACACATATACACTAAACATACACCATACATACACATACTACACAATGTGCGCGTGCACACACACACACACACAGATCTCACTCCTCCCTTGCAGTACATCTGTCTGAAATGGCCAGGTTCTGGCAGGAGTATGAGCTGAAGTGCATTCATGAATTTCTCTTAAGCAGAAGACACATTCTCTCCTTCCCTTTTTTCCTACTGGATGAAATGCAGCCACGATGCTGGAGCGGGTGGGACGTGGAGTGGGCGCTGCAGCAGCCAGGTTACACCGTGAGGCAAAAGGCAAATATGGACCATTCAGGAAAAAGACAGAGGGAGCCCCCAACGACTGTGACTGTGTTATCATCATATCTTCCTGGACTAAATTCCAGTTTTTGTTTTGTTTTGCTTTTTGAGATAGGGTCTCACTTTGTAGATCAGGCTAGCCTCAGTCTCTCACAGAAATCTGCCTGCCTCTGCCTCTGCCTCATGCATGCTGGGTTAAAGACTTGGGCCACCACACCCAGCCTGTGTTCCCAGACCTCTAAACGGAGAAGTCCATTTTTTTTTTCGAGACAGGGTCTCTCTGTGTAGCCTTGGCTGTCCTAATCTCACGTAGGTCCCTGTTATTTTAGGTCTCCCTCATTCATAGCTGAGGCTGGATTTGGTCCCCAGGTTTGCTTCTCTCTGATACATTCGACCAGTATTTCTCAAAAAAGAGATGCAGGTTGGTTTGAGATAGGGTCTCATATAGCTCAGGTTGGCCTTAAACTCATAGCTGAGGCTAGCTTTGACCTACCAAGTTCTGAGCTTAAAGGTGGGTGCCACCACATCCGTCAGCTACTGTTGGTGGGCCCAGAAGCCCGGCAGCCCGGTGGGGCAGCTGGGACTGTGTACGAATGGGATGCTTGTATGACCTTGGAACAAAGTCATGTGTGCCTGGCAGCTCAGTGCCCAAGGATGAGGGAGGAAGCTCGGGGGAGCTGCTGAGCTAATTCCCTCGGGTGCGTTCTGCAGCCTCCAGCGGCCCCTCCTCCACCTGAGCGTTAGACTCTGCTCTCCAGGCCTAATTGATCTAGGCTGGAGAACTGGCGCAGGCGCAGGCGCACACGCACAGCTCAGCAGGAACCAGCCTGAGAGGCAAAAGCGCTAACTGGCACTGGATCTGTGTGTGAGGCCTGGTCTTCATTTGAACAGTGTCCGTCCCGCTGCTCTTCAGGAGAATGACATGGCGTGCTGGAGTCCGGGAGCGTTCGTTTGTTGTATGTGATGCTGAGCAATTGGAGGTATTACCTGTGCAGGTGGCCGGCCCTTTGGGCCCTTCATCCCATCTTGCCCGCCTTGAGGGACAAGAAACCACTTGTCTCTGCTTGCTCGCTCGTTGCCAAGCAACCCAGGATGAGCCTTCGAGGTCATTTCTCAGACAGCTCTGAGCCTCCCCACAACCTGTGAACAGATGCTCCCCCCCTCCCTCGCGCCCCCCTCCCGTCCCAGCCCTAAGCAATTGCTATGCTTCTGCAGCTTGCCTCCCTGAGTGTAAACGAGGAAAAGGAAGCCTCCAGGGACCCAGCCAGGGCAGTGTGGGGCCTGGGCCAGGCTCCAGGCAGCCCTGCAGCTTTCTGCTCTCGTCCAGGGCAGCGCCTGGCCGGAAGGGAAAGAGGAGAAGGCCCAGGTCTGTACCGTCACTCTTTTTCTAGATGGGCAGGACCGATGTAGGAGAGCAGGCTCACCCCACTTGACTGCGCACCAAAGTACAGCCTTTGACGAGTAGCTCCCAACGGGATAGGTCGGTAGGAATGTTGGTAGAATGCCTGCCTAGTGTCTGAAGGCCTGGATTTGATCCCCCCATATTTCATAAAACTGGGTCTGGTGATGCATTCCCTGAATCCCAGTACTTACTTGGCAGAAGGAGGCAGGAGGACCGGAAGTCCAAGGTCATCCTTGCCTACGCAGGGACAAGCCTGTGTGTACAGCTTTCCTGGTTTCTCTGGTGTTTATCTGTGTGTACAAGGACTGTCTTACCCTCCACAACTGTGCAGACCAGGCTGGTATCAGACTCACAGAGATCTGTCTGCCTCTGCCGCCCATGTGCTGGAATTACAGACATGTGCCGCAATGCCCCCTGCCTAAAGCTGTTTCTTTTCTTTTTCTTTTTTCTTTTTGGTTTTTCAAGGCAGGGTTTTTCTGCGTAGCCTTGGCTGTCCTGGAGTCACTTTGTAGACCAGGCTGGTCTCGAACTCACAGAGATCCACCTGCTTCTGCCTCCCGAGTGCTGGGATTACAGGCGCGTGCCACCACGCCCGGCTATGTGTGTGTATGTGTTGTTTTTTTAATGTATATGATTGTTTGTTTGCATACGTATGTGCACCATGCGTGTGCCCAGGTACCGTCAGGGACCAAAAGACAGCATCAGATCTCCTGGAACTGGAGTCACAGACAGTTCTGAGGCACCACGTCGGTGCTGGGACCCTTAGCCAGGTCCTCTGCAAGAGCAAAGAGTACTGTTACCTCGAGCCGTCTATGTAGCCTCTATTGCCCTATGTTAACAATGCAAAGCAAGAGAGACCTGCTGTTTCCAGAGCAGACCCTGGCTGCATGGCCTTTGACTCAATCCAGGTCTGCTGTGAGCTGCCCGCAGGGGGAATATAACATCCCACAGGTTCAGGGCTTGGCCTGATGAGTTGCCTCGCGGCAGGTGCTGGAAGGAAGATGGTCATCTCCACTTCTGACCAACCAGATGCAAACTATGGTGCCCACCAGCCCTTGTCTCTGAGTTAAATCGTTTTGCTGGTGGTTCACAGTACTCAGGAAAACAGTGAAGGTTTACCCCTTGTCTATTACTATAATCGACTTGCTATGAAACCCAGGATAGCCTCGAACTTGGAATCTTCCTGCCTCTGCCTCTGAGTGCAGAGATCTTACACACCTGGCACCAGTTTATTACATTAGTGAAAAAATATTACTTCTGCACAGTAATGTATACCTGAAATTCCAGCACTCAGGAGGCTAAGACTGAGAGATTGTTATGAGATGGAGGCCAGCCTGGGCTATATAGTAAGTTCCAGGCTAGCCTGGGCTACAATGTGCAATATCTTTTTTTTCCCCCCGAGACAGGGTTTCCCTGTGTAGCCTTGGCTGTCCTAGACTCACTTTGTAGACCAGGCTGGCCTCGAACCTCACAGAGATCCACCTTCCTCTGCCTCCTGAATGCTGGGATTAAAGGCATGAGCCACCACACCCAGCGTGAAGCTATCTTAAAAAAGAAAAAAAAAAAAGAAAAAAAAAAAAAGAAAGTAGAGCATCTTTGAGTGTGGAGAAGGAAAGCTGCAACTTTTGTTAAGGGTCTGGTCCTGAGGCAGGAAAGATGGCTCAGAGGTTAAGAGCGCTAGCTGCTGTTCCAGAGGTCCTGAGTTCAATTCCCAGCAACCACATGGTGGCTCATAACCATCTATAATGAGATCTGGTGCCCTCTTCTGGCCTGCAGCTGTACATGCAGGCAGAGCACTGTATACATAGTAAATGAATAAATGAAACTTTAAGGGGGGGGGAAGGGCTGGGTGTGGTGGCGCACGCCTTTAATCCCAGCACTCAGGAGGCAGAGGCAAGCCGATATCTGTGAGTTCAAGGCCAGCCTGGTCTACAAAGTAAGTGAAGGACAGCCAAGGTTACACAGAGAAACCCTGTCTTGAAAAACAAAAAACAAACCAACAGTCTAGTCCTGTTGTCTCTTTTAAGGGAATGATCAGCAAAGAGTTTGTGATCTGAAAGAGAAATGCCCCCGATAGGCTCAGATGTTTAAACACTTGATTCTCGCTCAGTGGCACTCTTTGGGGAGGTAGCAGAACCTTCAGAAGGTGAGACCTTACTGGAGGAAGTAGGTCACTGGAGGGCGGGCTCATAGTTTCCTCTACTTCCCGTTCACCATAGTGCTTGTGTTTGAAGTGGGTTCCTGCTTCTGACTCTATGCCCGCTGCTGGTACCATGCATCCCCACCACGTGGGCTCTTATCCTCGCGGAACCACAGCCAAATAAACTCTTTTCTTCCATAAGTTGCTTTGGGTCGTGGTGTTTTATCATAACGGCGGGAAAGGAACTAAGTGACAGAAGACAAAGTTTAGTGCCCTGTGGCCAAGCATGTTAGGATTCAGCTACACAACAGACCCTCCATGTGGCCCTCTCTCTCTCTCTCTCTCTCTCTCTCTCTCTCTCTCTCTCATCTTTTTCTGTCTCTCCCTATCCCTTTTTACCTCTCTCTCTCCTCTCTACCCCTTTCTAGATCTCTCTACCTTTCTTTCTCTCTCTCTCTCTCTCCCTTCCTCCCTCCCTCCCTTCCTCTCTCTCTCTCCCCCTCCCTCCCTCTCTCTCCCTCTCTCCCTCCATGTGTGTTTCCAGAGACAATTCCTGTACCTCCTTATAAAACCTCTTAAGTGGCTCTGTTGGGTGGTATGATCCATCCCTCTGTACAGTTCCGCCGTTGACCTCTAACCTCCACTGCTCAGCTTTTTACAGTGCACACCTGTAATCCCAGCACTCAAGAGGCTGAGGCAGGACCCGGGCTACAGAGTAAGCGCTTGTCTCCAAAAAGATGTTCAAAAACTGTGAGCTGTAACTCATGTGTAGGAAGGTGCGTAAGACGTAAACATGGGGCATAATGTGTAATTGTGAAACAAACACCTGTCGTGTGCTCACCGCCCAGCTCAAGGCACAGCAGGTCACCAGCAGCCTCAGTCACACGCTTCTTCAGTTCCTCCTAAGGGGAGTCATTCCTGGGGTTTTTACAGCAGTATCTACCTACCATTATAGCTTCACGGGTTCCTCATGTTAGATTTTTTTTTCTGCTTTCAAGTCATCCCAGTTTTGCCCTTTTCCTTTGCGTTAGCTTCTCCTCTGTGTTGTTGAGAAGCAGAGTTTACCTGTTTTCATTGCTGCTTAGTGCTTCATGGCACAATTATAAAGCCAGTTCAGAGCTGAGGAGACGCTCTGTGTTTGCCACACCAGACTGAAGACTGACGTCCAGAATCCACAAAATAATAAATGATAAAAAAGGCAGACGCACACACACACACACACACACACATACACCATACACACACATACACACACACACACTCACACACATACACACACACACACTCACACACATACACCATACACACACATACACACACACACACACTCACACACATACACCATACACACATCACCTATCTACACACCACACCACACTCACCACAAACCACACCACAGACACGACATACCACACCATATCACACCACACGTATCACACTCACACACACACCATATCGTAGTAGTAATAAATAAAAAGAAAAAATTAAAGAGAGAAAAAAACTGTCTCCTGCAAAAAAGTTCAGTTCCCCAGTTTTTTTTTTTTTTTTTTTTTTTTGGTTTTTTTCGAGACAGGGTCTCTCTGTGTAGCCTTGGCCGTCCTGGACTCACTCTGTAGACCAGGCTGGCCTCGAACTCACAGCGATCCGCCTGCCTCTGCCTCCCAAGTGCTGGGATGAAAGGCGTGCGCCACCACGCCCAGCAGTTCCCCAGTTTTGAGTTAAATAACCCTCTTTTCTTCATAATTTGTAGAAAGGGATTTTGTTTTAACAGCTGGAGACAGACTGTGGAGGACACCTTGACCAGCTCAGTGGACAGTCTTGCTATGTTACCCAGGCTTCTGGGCTCAAGTGAGTCTCTCTCCTCAGCTTCTCCTCCTAGCATCTAAGACTCCCAGGCATGTGCCACCACAGTGCCTGGCTCTCTCATTTGTGGGGGGAAAAATGAATCTGAGTGTGGTGGTATTGGCTTGTAATTCTAGCACTTGGGAAATGGAAGTGTAAAAAGCAAGGGTTTAAGGCCAGCCTTGACCAGCTAGTGAGTGAGAAACCAGTCTGCAGTGGTGGCTGCTGGAGGTGGCACACGCCTTTAATCCCAGCACTCGGGAGGCAGAAGTAGGCAGATCTTTGTAAGTTCGAGGCCAGCCTGGTCTACAAAGCAAGTCCAGGACAGCCAAGGCTACACAGAGAAACCCTGTCTTGAAAAACCAAAAACAAACAAAAACAAAAACAACACACACACACAAAAAAGCCCCAAACAAACAAAAGACCCCGTCTGTGCTGGTAGTGTTGGGGACCTTTAATCCCAGCACTCAGGGGACAGGAGGCCAAAAACCCCTGTCTGAAAAAAGCAAGACAAACAGGTTGTTTATTGGAACTCTTGAGATTTAGGGTCGGTGCCACCCTGAGAACACTTGCGTTCCCTCCCATCAGGCACAGGGCCTTCCGGTTACAGCAGGTAAAAGCCTACAAGTCTAGGGAGGAAAAAAAAAATCGAATATGTGAGCCACAGTGTTCATTTTTTTTATTTTTTCACAACAGAGTGTCTCTATGTAGCCTTGGCTGTTCTGGACTCACTTTATGAACCAGGCTGGCCTCCAACTCACAGCGATCCTCCTGCCTCTGACTCCCTGTGTGCTAGGATTACAGGCGTGTGCAACCGTGCCACGCTCCATGTTCATTTTTAAAAACACACTTCCTGGCAACGACTGCCGGAAGCGCAGTGTATTTCCCCCTTTTGGTATCTCTTTCGTGAGAGACTAGAGTTTCCAGCCTGTTTTTGCGTGGTGCTGGTCTTCATACCCGTGTGGCAAGCGCTTTACCAGCCAGCTCCTCCCGGGGCCGCGATGGTTAATCTTAAATGCCAACTAGGTAGATGGAGAGGCAGCCAGGAGATTTGTAACGTTCACTTCCGGGAGTGTCTGTGAGGGTGTGTCCAGAAAAAGAGTTAGCTAGGGATAAGACCCATCCTGAATCCCACCCCTTTGGCAGAGGGTCCAGATGGAATAAGAGAACAGAGAAAGCCAGCCTGGCGGGTGGGTTGGAGTGATGCACGGCTTTAATCCCAGCAGAGGCGGATCTCTGTGCATTTAAGGCCAGCTGGTCTCCAGAGAGGGTTCCAGGACAGCCAGGGCTGTTACACAGAGGAAAGCCTGTCTCAAAAACAACAACAACAACAACAACAAAATAATAGTAAGAATAATTAATTAAAATATAAAAAAATAAAAATGATAATAATAAATAAAAAGAATTTTTAAAATAGGGAAAAGTGAGAAAGGCCTGGAGAGGGCTTCTCTCTCTCCTTCCTGTCATGATATGGGCTACCCTGCTGCACCCCCCTCCTCTGCACTGTGACTGACAGAACCTTGTGGAACCTCAGGCTGGTGGCTCTCTTCCCGCAGCTTATGCGAGCCATCCTATCACAGCGGTGAGGAGGACAGCAGGCCTCAGATAAAGAAGCCTCAGCTGAAGATGTCTCTGCAGGCTCCGATGTAATCCTTCTGGCTGGCTGTGATGTGAGCAGGGATGCAGAGCTGTAGGCATGGCAACGAGGCTGAGCCAGCATCTACCTCAGCTGCCTGCTGGATCGTCCAAGAGAGGATGCCTTATTTCAGACGCCACCACGTGCGCGCATGCGCACACAGACGCAGCTACCGATAGCAGGTGCTCTGGGCCTGTCAAATGTGTTCACATGCTGTGCTGAGTCACCAAAGTGACCTTTCCCAAACCTACAGCTGCTCTAGGTCCCAGCACTTTCTTTGTCTCTTTAAGTCTGGAAGAACTCTCTTGTCTGGAAGGACCCCTTCCTCAAAACCTTTTTAATTTCTTGAGAATGTGATCTCTGTCTGATGCCAGGCATGATGGTGATGACCTTAATCCCAGCACTCGGGAGGCAGAGGCAGACGGATCTCTCTGAGTTCAAGGCCAGCCTGGTCTACAAAGTGAGTCCAGGACAGCCAGGGCTACACAGAGAAACCCTGTCTCAAAAAACCAAGAGAGACTGTTTAAAGTGAATTTTTTGTTTGTTTTGTTTTTGTTTTGAGACAGGGTTTCTCTGTATAGCCTTGGCTGTCCTGGACTCACTCTGTAGACCAGGCTGGACTCGAACTCACAGCGATCCGCCTGCCTCTGCTTCCCGAGTGCTGGGATTTAAAGGCGTGCGCCACCACGCCGGGCTCTAAAATGAACTTTAATTCACCTGTTACAATTGTTGTCTCAGAGGCTGACTGCCTCCTTCTGCTAACGTAGGCCTAGTCCTGGAAGCTTCTAGCCTCCGTACAATCTAACCTAGGCCTTGAGACTTACTGCTGTCAGGAGCCATCTGCAAAGGCTCTCTGTCCATAAGCACTGCTCTCATGGTCTCTGCTCCAGTGTAAGAATCAATGAATTGCTGAGGCCATGATTAAACAAGATGTTCTACTAAGTATACACTCAGGGTCTTCAGACTTCCAGAAAAAGTGCACTGTGGCCTCTAAGCTGAGAGTTGATTGTTCCAGCACCCAAGAAAGCAGAGTATGGGATAGAGAGATGGGTAAAGCACTCGCCCAGCATGCTTGAAGTCATGAGTTCAAGTCCAAGGCTGCTGTGGTATTGACTGCTAACCCTCCTGAGTCTGTCCATTGCTTCTGACTATTTCTTGCCTTGGTTTCTTATTTCTGTTCTTTTATTATTTCTTTTTAAAAATTAATTATTATCTGTACAGTGCTTTGCCTGCACATACAGCTGCAAGCCAGAAGAGGGCGCCAGATCTCATTACAGATGGTTGTGAGCCACCATGCGGTTTCTGGTTTCTGAACTCAGGACCTCTGGAAGAGCAGACAGTGCCCTTAACCTCTGCGCCATCTCTCCAGCCCCTTTTATTATTTCTTAATCCTTGCTCCATGATTTAGGATGGGCTTTGGCACGCTGCTGAATGAGCTCGCCTTTTCTTGTTCTTCTGAGTTCTGAGCTGCCTGGTTCAACTCAGCTGTTCTGGCTCAGACTCCTCTCCAAGCTGACTGATTCCATCTGGCTTCTCTCACGGCCTCTGAATTGCTCTGCTTGGCCTCAAACTAACTCCAACAAACTGCTCTAATCTTCCGGTTCCTTCTCACTTTCTGGCTCCTTCTGTCTTCACCTTTGTATAGCGTCTTCTCTCTTTCAATCTCTCTCTGTAAAGCTCTCCCGGTAAAGCTGTGCGCTCTCTCTCTCTCTCTCTCTCTCTCTCTCTCTCTCTCTCTCTCTCTC
>OU015754.1:66496015-66509046 GCA_907169655.1 Acomys percivali | reverse complement strand
TCAGAAATCTGCCTGCCTCTGCCTTCAGGGGTGCTGGGGTTAAAGGCGTGCCCCACCACACCCAGCTTGCTAATACTTGGAAAGATGGTTTAGCAGTTAAGAGCACTTCCTGGGGACTGGAGAGATGGCTTAGCAGGTAAGAGCACTGACTGCTCTTCCAGAGGACTGGAGTTCAATTCCCAGCACGACATGGTAGTTCACAACTGTCTGTTAACTTCAAGGCACCTTCACACAGACACACCTGCAGGCAAAACACCAATGCACATAAAATAAAAATAAAAGAGCACTTACTGCTCTTGCAGGAGACCAGAGCTCAAGTCCCAGCATCCATATGGAAGGCTCACAACTGCCTGTATAACTTCAGCTCCAGGGGACTCAATGACCTCTTCTGGTCTCTAGGGGAACCTGCACACATGTGCAAAAGCACATACATACACATAAAACAAATAAAAAGGAATGGGAGCCTAAATTGGGCATGGAGGTGCACACCTTTAATCCCAGTACTCAAGGAGGCAGAGGCAGGTGGATCTCTTTGAGTTTGAGGGCAGCCTGGTCTACAAACTAATTGAATGCAAGATAGCCAAAGCTACACAGAGAAACCCTGTCTCGAAAACAAACGAACAAAATGGGAGCCTGAGGCAGGAGGAAGGCGTTTGGCTAGATCGCCGCACGTCCCTGGGAGCTTCCTGCTGAGGTCCACTCTTGGTTATAGAAAACGAGTCTTTCAATTGCTTAAAAATCATCTGGCGACTCTGCTTGGCGTAATTGCATCCACGGGGCACTGAGTTCCCCCGGCATGCAGGCCCGTCATCGCCCTTGTCTCTCAGGACTCTCTCCTATAATGAGAACAGTGTCCTAGTAACGCCTGGGAAGAGGAGCGCGTGCTCATCCAAGGAGCGGCCAAAGCCTGTCAAAGCTGTCAGAAACCTGAATTGTAGTTTAGGGCTGCTAAGGAAGGCAAACTTGGAGGTTCACCAGGGCCCAATTAACTGATGTTGGCATCATCACACAGGCCTGGGTGAGTTGACTATTCAGAGGCTGAAATAAATTTAAAAGAAAAGAAAAAAAGTAAGTCTTGCAGTCTCTCAGCTCAGGAGATCAGACCTGGGAGGAAGGCCTTCATGCCCCACCCACCCAACTCGCCCCACCCACCCACCCCACCCCCGTCCCACCCACCCACCCACCCCCAGCTGCCCCAGAAAGACCCACGGTCTCCTTGAAAGAGAGAAAACTCCTGTCTCCAAACTGGTAACAATACTTAGAGAGTCAGAACTCCACCGTCGTCCCCAGGTAGGATGGAGGTCGGGTGGTTTTCCAGGTGCTGCTGTGGTCCCAGACATGGAAATTTACTGCAACTCGAGTCAGCACAAATCGTAGGCTGGTGCAATGGATCCTGTTGTCAGTCCACAGGAAGGACCTCTCCCTCCCACCCCCCGCCCCCGCACAACCGTGAGGGGTTTCTAGAAACAAACAAAACGGGAAGACTCATCCTAAATGTGAGTGGCGCCATTCCTGTGGGCTGTGGTCGTGGACTGAATAAAAAAGGAGGGACGCAAGGGCCTGGGGAAGTGGCTCAGTGGTCAAAGTACTTGCTGCTGAAACAGAAGGACCAGAGTTCAGATCCCCAGCACCCATGTGATGATGGTTGTGATGGCTCACTTGTAATTTCGGCCTGTGGATGAGAACAGGATACTGAGACTAGAGATATTGGTGACCGGTGGGTCGATAGAGAGAGAGAGAGAGAGAGAGAGAGAGAGAGAGAGAGAGAGAGAGAGAGAGAGAGAATGTGAAAATGAAGTGGAAGATATTTTATATCAGCCTTAGTTCTCCAGGCGCATGTGTGTGCACACACTACATACATACACACACACATGCACACCACACACATTCACATCCACACATGAAAGGAGGAAGAAGAGAAAGTGAATTGAGCATAAGCATTCTTTACTGCGGTGGTTTGAATAGGGATGGCCCTCACTGACTCATGTGTTTGAATGCTTAGCCCAGAAGGAGTGGCACTGTTAGGTGTGGCCTTGTTGGAGGAAGCGTGTCCCTGTGGGGGTGGGCTTTCAGGTCTCCTCTGCTCAAGCTACACCCAGTGTGGCATGATCACGCTACAGAACACCATGATGATAATGGACTAATAACTATAGTGAGAATTTTGGTTTGTTTTTAAAAAAGACTTATTTATTGTTTATACAGTGATTTACATGTACATCTGCAGGCCAGAAGAGGGCATCAGATCATACTATAGATGGTTGTGAGCCAGCATGCAGTTGCTGGGAATTGAACTCAGGACCTCTGGAAGAGCAGTCAGTGTTCTTAACCTCTGAGCCATCTCTCCAACCCTTTTTGTTTTGTTTTGTTTTTGTATTTTGAGACAAGGGTTCTCTGTGAAGCCTTTCGCTGTACTAGACTTGCTTTGTAGACGAAGCTAGCCTCAAACTCACATGATCCACCTGCCTCGGTCTCCTGAGTGCTGGGATTAAAGCCGTGTGCCACCACTGCCCAGCGATTTTTGGTTTCTTTAAAAACCCAGTTATGCTATGTGAGCTTGAGTTTGTTTTAATCCCAGGTGTGGGATATTGCGGCTGCTTCATGCTGTCCGCAGTGGCTTCACAGCAGGTGACAATAGTTTGCCTCCTGCCCTGTGTAGGGGCGTAGTTTCGCCAGCTGCAGATAGTTTCTGTGAGTGTGTGATGTTTGGAATTCTGGGAACTTTTCAGAAGGAATAAATGCCAGAGCCCCGAGAGGGGCGGGGTATAGGGGAGCACTCTCCAAAGAGAGACTGCTGCTCCCCCTGCTGTTGTTGTGGTTGCTGTTGGCTGGCTGCAGTTTGTTGCTGTTGTTTGTCAAGTAGGCGTGCGTGAAGAGATGAGAAGATACTGAATACCCTGACGGTGAAGGTCAGACTTGCCCCAGGGAAGCCATCCCCCCAATCAGCAGGAAGTAGGCTCAAGAGGTCTATGCCTCCTTTCCCCTCTAAACGTCTTCCTCGGACCTAGTGTTTTAGGGTTGGAAGGGATTGTGGTGAAGAGTGGAAATATAGGAACCCAATAAAGTAGAAGAAACAAAAAAACAACAACAAAACCCATTGCCGCTGGGTGTGGTGGCGCACGCCTTTAATCCCAGCGCTTGGGAGGCAGAGGCAGGTGGACCGCTGTGAATTTGAGGTCAGCCTGGTCTACAAAGTGAGTCCAGGATAGCCAAGGCTACACAGAGAAACCCTGTCTCAAAAAAACCAAAACAAAAACCAAACAAAAAAAACCCCACTGCTTACACTAAACCTCTGAAACTGTAAGCCAGTCCCAAGGAAATGTTTTCATCTGTAAGAGTTGCTGTGAGCCAGGCACGGTGGCGCATGCCTTTAATCCCAGCACTCTGTAGGCAGAGGCAGGCAAATCACTGTGAGTTCAAGGCCAGCCTGGTCTACAGAGCAAGTCCGGGACAGCCAAGGCTACCCAGAGAAACCCAGTCTTGAAAAACCAAAAAATAATTAATTAATTAATTAAAATTAAAATAAAAAAATTAATAAATCTCGCCAAAAATTCAGGGACCTCCATGTCAATGAGGCTTCTACGAGATCCAGTGGTCCAGGGCCTGTCAAGATCTTACCTCTAAGATGAGGAACAGGTGGCCAAAGGTTACACTGCCCTCTGCAAACAAAGAGGCAATGGGTGGGCTTTGATGAGACTTGGGATTTGGGGGTCAGTCCACCTGTGCTGGCAAAGCCATTTTCTTTTTCTTTTTTTTTTTTTTTAATATTTATTATTATGTATACAGTGTTCTGTCCGCATGTACACCTGCACACCAGAAGAGGGCATTAGATCACATTATAGATGGTTGTGAACCACCATGTGGTTGCTGGGAATTGAACTCAGGACCTTTGGAAGAACAGGCAGCGCTCTTAGCCACTGAGCCATCTCTCCAGCCCCCTTCTTTTCTTTCTTTCTTTCTTTCTTTCTTTCTTTCTTTCTTTTTTTTTTTTTTGAGACAGGGTTTCTCTGTGTAGCCTTGGCTGTTCTGAACTCACTTTATAGACCAGGCTGGTCTCAAACTTACAGCAATCCGCTTGCCTCTGCCGCCCAAGGGCGTAAACCACCACACCTGGCTTCAAAGCCATTTTCTTTTCTCTTCTCTTTTTTCTTTCTTTCTTCAAAACAGGGTTTCTCTGTGTAGCCCTGGCTGTCCTGGACTTCCCTTGTAGACCAGGCTGGACTTGAACTCATAGAGATCTGCCTGCCTCTGCCTCCCGAAGCCATTTCCTATGCACTCCATGAGACTGTGACTTGGCAGAGTCTTAGGGAAGAGAGGCCCCAAAGCAAGTGCAGGCTGCAGAGGATGCTGCCCAGCCACAGGAGCATTCTGAGTGAGGAGAGGCCACGGCAGAGAGAGATGTTGGGTGGACAAGCTCCAACTCGAGACTCATGGTCCTACAGACCCTTAGAGTTTTGTGTTAAACCAGAGCAGCGACTTGTACCAATAACTATTCTCCATTTGAAAAGTAGCCCCCTGCTCACTTTGGACTCGGTAGGAACAGAGTGGCTGACTGTGGGACACCATTCGACCCCTGCAGCCAGAACTGAAGGTTATCTGACCCATCTCATAAAATTGGACACACATGCTGGCATTCTATTTTCAAACAGCAACTACGAGATCAGGTCTGAACAAGTCCAGAAAGTGCAGGAAATTGCATGAACAGGTGTTTCAAATTCCCCTGACATCACATTTGCTGCTAAGGCAATTCTCCCTAGCTCACACTTGAGCTGCTGTTCCATTAACTTGGAGAAAAAGGCACAGATAGGATGGCTTTCTTTATATTTTAATTTTGTGTGTGTGTTGCCTGCATTATGTGTGTGCTCAGATGTCAGATTCCCTGGGGCTGGAGGCACTGGCCATGGGTGCTGTCTCTGGTCCTCTGGTCTCTCAGGTCCTCTGCAAGAACTGGAACACCTAATAGTTGAGCCATCTCCCCAACACTCCCCAACACACACACACACACACACACACACACACACACACACACAAACACACACGGCCCAAAACAAAACCGCAAAACCAAACAAACAAAAACCCTGGTGACTTTATTAATTGCAAGGATATTTCCGACAATATTCAGGCTAATCTCCCTATTTAAAAAAATTTTAGTGCATGTGCAGGTGCACACATGTACACACATACATGTACATGTGTGTATGTGTGTATGGGCTTATGCAGGGAGGCTAGAGGATGACACTGGGTTGTCTTTATCACTTTTGTTTATCACTTTATTTTTTTTAATCACCTTAAAACTTTAAGCTCCTTATTTTAATTTTTAAAAAGTATTTTAAAGCGTTATGCCTGGATGTGTGTCTGTTGGATTCCCTGGAACTGGAGTTACAGACAGTGGTGAGCAGCCAGGTAGGTGCTGAGAATTGAACCTGGATCCTCTGAAAGAGAAGCCAGTGCTCTTAACCCCTGAGCCATCTCTCCAGGCCCTTGAAGTTTATTTTCATACAGATATTTGTCCAGATTTTAAAATTATAGTATGTACTTGCACATGCATGCCACAGGGCACATTTCTGGATCCTCGTGTTCTTCACCTCCCTACAGTGATATTGCTGCAGCACACGCCAGGCCAGCTCTTCTGGTGGATGTTGGGGTGATCTCTTTGTGTACTGTGTAAAGATTCTATTATTTATTTATTTTTATTTTTTTAAAGATTTATTATTTTTTTATTATGTATATAGAGCTCTGCCTACATGTACATCTGCAGGCCAGAGGAGGGTATCAGATCACATTATAGACAGTTGTGAGCCACCATGTGGTTGCTGGGAATTGAACTCATGACCTCTGGAAGAACAGTCAGTGCTCTTAACCACTGAGCCATCTCTCTAGCCCCCAAGATTGTATTATTTAAATGCTGATTTCTGTACCAGCAGAGAGCTGAGTACATGCTGGTATTGGCACTGTTATTTTTGCTTGCATCACATCCTGTCAACACTCCCTCCAACACATTCTGATTGGTTTGATAAAGAGCTGAACGTCCAATAGCAAAGGCAGGAGAGGATAGGTAGGACTTCCTGCAGAGATAGGAACTCTGGGAAAGAAGCAGGGGATGCACGCCTTTAATCCCAGCACTCGGGAGGCTGAGGCAGGCAGATCGCTGTGAGTTCAAGGCCAGCCTGGTTTACACAGTGAGTCCAGGACAGCCAAGGCTAAACAGAGACACCCTGTCTCCAAAAACAAAAAGAAATCAGGGGCACACAAGAGTTGCCAGCCAGCCAGGGAGAAAGAAAGACTGAGCCTAAGATTGAGAGGTAACAGGCCATGTGGCAGAAAGTAGATTAATATAAAGGGTTAATTTAAGAACTAGTTGGGAACCAAGCCTAAGTTAAGGCTAAGCATTAATAATTAATAAAAGGGTCTCTGGGTCATTACTGGGAGCTAGTGGTCTAAGAAAGTCTGGTTATACTTGGCACCCGATGTTTATACATCTGAACACAACAGTGGACAAGAGAGTATAAAGTCCACTCTTCCACCATGTGAGTCCCCAAGTCATCAGGCTTGGTGACAAATGACCTTACACACTGAGCTATCTCACCAGCACTCCACTTTATTTAAAAAACAAGGTCTCACTATGGCTGTCCTAGAACTTAATCTATAGACCAGGCTGGCCTCAAACTCACAGAGATCTGCCTGCCTCTACTTCCCAAGTGCTGGGATTACAGGTGTGCGCCACCATGTCCCATTCCTTCATTTTATTTTTATTTTTTCTTTAGTTTTTTTTTTTTTTGAGACAGTGTTTCTCTTTGCAGCTTGGCTGTCCTGAAATTCGCTCAGTATACCAGGCTGCCTATGCCTCCCAAGTGCTGGTTGTTGGCATAATGTTCTTATAGACTGTGTAGAGTTTACCCTTGTTCATTCAGGGGCAGGGGTGTAGGGGGGCAGGGGGCAGAGGCAGAGAATCTCTATGAGTTTGAAGCCAGCCTGGTCTACAAAGTGAGTCCAGAATAGCCAGGACTACAAGAGAAACTCTGTCTGAAAAAAACCAAACCAAACCAAACCAAAAAACAAAAACAAAACAACCCCCCCCCCAATCAATTCAGGCATTCCCTTGTGATGTTTATTCTAAGTATCTCCCTTCTCAAGTTTGTGTAAACATGCCACTGTTTGTTCTCTGTGCTGCCAATAAAAGCCAACTAGCCAATGCTGAGCAATACAGAGAAATAGGGTGGGACATCTGGTCCAGTGAGGGGAGGAGAAAGAGCAGAAAGGACAGGAGGGATGCACTTGGGTAGGACCTGCAAACACCATGAGGAATGAACCAGACCTTGAAAATGAGTAAAAAGCAAAATTAAAGTGGGAAATTTGGATGGGAGGAAACTGTATTAACTTGGAGGTTTAGGATGCAGTAATTATTGCACAGCATTGTGCTCTAGGTTAATTAAATAGATCATAGTCTCTATGTGTGGTTATTTGGGTATAAAGCTGGTTATGGAGTATCTGTTGACTTATTAAAATAATAAATCAATATAAAATATTAATAATCACTTCAGCAGCTGGTATTAAAGGTGTGTGCCACCACCCCCAGGCTCCTCCACTTTATTTTTTGGAAGAGAGACTCTCACTGAAAGAACTTGCTAGCTGGGCGTGGTGGTGGCACATGCCTGTAATCCCAGCATTTGGGAGGCAGAGGGAGGTGGATCTCTGTGAGTTCGAGGCCAGCCTGGTCTACAGAGTGAGTCCAGGACAGCCAGGGCTACACAAAGAAACCCTGTCTCAAAAAATAAAAGCCCAATAAATAATAAACAAACAAACAAACAAACAAGTAAAAAAAGGACTTGCTAATTCAGCTAGAATGGCTGGCTAGCAAGCTTCTGGCATCCACCTGTCTCTACCTCCTCAGTGCTGAGATTAAGCAGAACACTCCTAGGCCAGTTCTTTACATGAATGTTGGGCATCTGAATACAATGTGCATACTAATCAGGAGACTTTAAAAATAGAGAGTTTTGCAGGTTAAGTGCTTGCTGTGTGCGTGTAAGGCATTGAGCTCAATCTCTGCCATCACATGCACGCACGCACACACTGCAAGCACACAAGAACTTTGAAAACCATAGCCCTGGGGTAGCAGTTCCTTCCTGTTGGGAGGTTGACACTGCTTTCTTTGCCAAGCAGTAGTTATCACTTCAGGGGTCTAAGAGCATCCTAGTGACCCCGACTTGTCCTCCCACCTGGTAGCTCCTGCCAGCACCTTCATTTCTGGATTCCTTGGAATCCAGCCACTTGATGGAGACTGTCTGCAGTACTCTAGACTGCCACGGTCGGTCTCCCAATGAATCCTGCCACCAGCAGCACTGACTGGTTAGAACACTGCAAGCTGGGAGACTTCACCCTACGTTTGGGCGCCTCAGATGGGCAAGGATGCTGTGCATGCCTCGAGTCAGTAGCCGGTATATGGCACCATTGCCCTCACAGCCCAGACTCACAAGCCTGGGGAACAAGGGAGCGTATTAGCAGTTTCTCTATTATTCCAGGTTATCTACTGGAGGGATGTCTGCCTTTATCCCCCTGACTTGTGGTCCTGTTGAATTCTGTGTGTGTCTTAGCCAAAAGGCAGGAAGAGGACCAAGTTCATCAGCTGAAGGATAATTAGTCTGGGTGATCAGAAGGAACTAAGTTTTATGGTACAATGGGGAAGGGTAGACAGACTGACTGGGATGGGGGGGTGGGGGGGTCACCAGAGACCTCCCAGTTCCTCCACGGCCCATAGTTGTTGGGACCAGGAACCCAACAAACATCACAGCAGTACCAAGTGCAGATACTGGGGGACGGGGACCACACAATAGGCACAGGTCCCTTCTTTCAACCTTCCAGCTCTAGAATTTGTCATCCATGCTGTTCTTGAGATGGGTGTGGCTATATAGGCTCAGGCTGGCTTCAACGACTCCTCCTCCTCCTCCTCCTCCTCCTCCTCCTCCGTCAGCCCACCAGGTGAAAATCCCAGTGAGCCAGAGCATTCATTGCCTGTGGCAAGATGACACAATCCAGGCATGGTGGAACACGCGCTAATCTCAGCGCTCAAATGGCTGAAGCAGGATTACAAATACACAGCGAGATCCTCCCTATATCAAAAAGAAAGTATTGTCGCAGGTCTCCTGTGACCCGGCCAGAAGAGTGAAAGCCACTGAATTTTTTTTTATGTTTTGTGCTCCATTGTCCACAGAGTTGCAGTGATTAAGTTTTTTTTTAAAGGTCTTTATGTATGACACACCTGGTGTCTTCCTTAGTTGCTTTCCACTTTAATTTTTGAGTCAGTCCCCCCCCCCCACCAACCTGAAGTGCATCAAGGTGGCTGGCCATCGGGCTCCAGGGGTCCACCTGGCTGGGCCTCACCAGTGCTGGAATAATCTGCACTGCCAAGCTGAGATTCTATGTGTGCCCTGGGGATCTGAACTCAGGCCCCTGTGCTGTCTAGCAGACACTTTAAGTTTTCCCGAGCCATATTCCCAGGTAGTTATTTTAGTGTCTCCCTCCATAGCTCAGGCTGCCTTAAACCTGTGTCAACCCTCTTGCCTCAGCCTCTGGGAGTGCTGGCACTACTGGCATGGGCCACCACAGCCAGCTTGCAATGACTGAAGTTTCGGGCTCATCTCTGAGTGGGACCGAGAGTGACAGGATGCTCTGTAACTAAGACTTTGTTTCCCCTGTTGAAGGTGCGGATGGTTTTTCCCTTCCCGTGAAAGAAAAATGGACATGAAGAACTTCCTTTATTTGTTTATCCCGAGGTAGGCTTTGTGGAGTTCTGGTAGACCAGGCTGGCTTCAGGGATCCACTTGCCTTTGCCTCCCGAGGGCTGGGCTTGTATCACCAAGGCAAGATTTATTTGGCTTTTTCAGACAGGGTTTCTCTATGTGTAGCCTTGGCTGCTCTGGAGTCGCTTTGTAGACCAGGCTGGCCTCGAGCTCACAGAGAACAGCTTGCCTCTGCCTCCCGAGTGCTGGGATTTAAGGTGTGCTGCGAGCTAAGATTTATTTCTTTATCCATGTATATGTGTATGTCTGTATGAGTTTATGTCCACGTGTGTGCAGTGGCCAGAGAGCGTTGGATCCTCTGGAGCTGACGTTGGGCTATTACCCACTGAGCCATGCCAGTTGGGAAAATCTGAGTGAAAATTCTGATCCACAGGCAGCTGGGCTGACATCTGTGGCGGTCACAGCCACAGCTAGACTCCAGCACCGGCTCGAACCGAAGCCCTCTCCTCCTCCTCTCCGCTCTGGAGCCTTTTATTGTTGTTGCTCTCCGTGGGCCAGGATCTGGCCATGGAGCCCCAGTTGGCCCCAGGAACCCTCCTACTGAGATGAGGATGGTATGCTTTCCTGAAGGGAGCTCCACTGGCCCCATCCAATGGTGCCCACACCCTGACTCGGTCTAGCTGTTTCCTACCGGGATGTCAATGCAGGAATGCACAGTGTGGTTCTTTCATATAATCCTTTTGTCACGGCCCACCTCCAACATCCTAAGTAAAGTCAGCTCAGGATCCAGGCCTTACAGGCTGGGCTGAGTCCTATGTGCCATTATGTGCTGTGACCTCCCTGCCCTCTAGTGGTCGGGTCCTGAAACTGCACCTTACTTCCTACCCCTGCATTACACAGGGAACCCTTATTCCAACAGGATGCAAGTCCCTCTTTCCCAGGTGAGGACACAGAGTGTCAGAGACTTTGCTCTGCCCCGAGTTAGACCACGACCATAAACTGCAAGGTCCATCCTTCCCTCCTCTGTTACTCTGAGATAGACTCACTGGGTCAACTTACTAAGGAAAAGTGGATGTCACACCCTGGTCTTTCTCAGGCCTGCATGTGTTAGGACTGTTGTATGTGGATGTCTCTGAGCTGACTGGCTTCTGCAGGCATCAGTTCTGGGACACCCCAGACAGGAGTCTTCCTGACAGTGCCCTGCTGACTAGCGGTCTCCAGTTGTGTGGACTGCGACCCAAGCACAGACAGTCTACATCACCACACTATCTCCAGCACTAACAAACAGTATCAACCACACTAGCAGTTGATGGGAGCACTGTTTCCCTAGCGCCCTCCTCCCGAAGTCCCTCCCTCCCAGGAAGCAGCCCTGGACTCTTATCAAAAACTCACATTGATTTATTAGAATATGAAAAAGGTTCGGTTTCTTTTGTACAGGCGGCAGAGCGGCAGCAGCTGTGGTGGCTTTGTACATGGTTGTCGATGTCACCTTGCATGGCAACTCCTACCCCAAACAGCCATGGAGAGGAGACAGCTGGGCCAAGCACCCACGGCCCCACCCCCTGGAGGGACCCCTCTGACTATTGCACGATCTGGTGAGGGAGCGCTGGGTGGGGGTGGGGGTGGGGCCCAGCCATGGTGGCGGGAGGGAGTATGTGCCTGTGAGCGAAGGCCTGAAGAGGTCCAGTACTCTGTCTACTCTAGCAGCCCTGGCCAGGACAGGATACCCTCAGGGGAAGCCTTACTCTCCAGGGCTGGGCTGCACTGCAAGCTGGCTATGCAGGTCAGAGAGTGGTCTGTCTAAGGGGTGGTGGTAGACCAGGTCAACAGAAGGAAAGGCAGGCCTGGGAGCAAGGCCGGTGCCAGGAGGCCACTTGCTCATGAGCTTGAATCATGACAAGTGGGGCCACATCTGGATCTGTGCCAAGAGCCCAGCCGGCAGAGGTTCAATTTAAGGGTGTTAGACAGCATGAGAGGAGGGGCAGAGGGCGGGGCTCTGACTGGCATGGGGGGTTCAAAGGGTCTGAAAACAGGAGTGCCTCTGTGCAAACAGAATCGTACTTACGTGGAGGTGCAGATAAACAAAACATGAAAAGGCAGCACTTTCTGGAGCCTTGGACAGTCCCTCCCGCAGAGCAGCCCCAGAAAGGCCCAGTGGTCCTCATCACCCAAGGCACTTCACTCTTGGGAGTGCCCTAGTTCTGGCAGAGAAGCTCAGAGATGCCCTCAGCCTGCAGCTCTGAGTGAGGACAGCTCAGGCGACTGGCTGGGGTATTATGGCTGGCAGGAGTAGTGTGGGTCTGCCATGGGTCACCCATCTGCCTCCCAGCCACATGCCTGCTGTCCTCTGACATAGGAGGGCCCACTCAAGGCCAAGGAAGGTTCGGCTCCCTCCTTTCCTGGGAGGACCACAGTGGAGCCAGTGGCTCTTTGGTTAGAAATGATGATCAAAGATGGAAAGTTGGTCTGGATGAGGAGGGGGAGGGAGGGGAGGAAGGGAGGGCCTTGAGAAGCCCCAGTTCCAGTACGGGAGAGCCTGGCTCTAAAGATGGGGCAGGGCCTGCCTCACTAGGCCAGCTGTTCTGCCAAATGGATTGGGAAGGCAGTTCTGGTAGGAGAGGACGCCTCCCAGAGGCAGGAGCAAGCCGTGCTGCAGTGGGGGCTGTGGACCCAGCTGCCATGCGTAGGAAGGGGGCAGAGCCAATCCAGATCAGGAGGTAAAGGGAGCTCCCAGCCCCGACTCCTGTGGGAGAGTCTATGGGAAGCCCACTGGGCTGGCTCTACTGCCCTTTAGGGATAAAAGGCTCTCCTTCCCCAGGCTCAGGGTGGGGGCCTGGGTCACTGAGGCAGCGTTGTATTCTCTGGGAGCTGGGGCTGTCACTTGGTCCAGGGGTGAAGACATCGTCAGTGCCTGGGGATGAGGGTTCCTTGCTCCGCATCATAATGACACCATCCTCATCTTCATCTTCTTCCTCCCGAGGTACCCTTGGTGGATCCCGGTGTAGCCCTAGGACTTTGCCCTTCAACTCCTCATTCACCAGGTCCACAGACTCAGGTGACTGTGGGGAGGCTGGGTCGATGGTGATAACAGGCAAATCTGCCTTGGGCTCATAGGCCAGTGGGTCTGTGGATTGAGAGCACAGCACAGGCAGGTTCAGTCCCACAGCTCCGCTCAGCATGTGCCACAGGCCAAGGGCCCTGCTATACTAGCAGCTCTCAGCCCTTCCCATGAGTGCAAGCGTGTCTACGGGCTCCAGTGTTGTCCCCATGGGCCTGAGCCCTTCCCATGAGTGCAAG
>OU015754.1:66474354-66496005 GCA_907169655.1 Acomys percivali | reverse complement strand
TCTTCCATCAGATGGTTCTGTCCTTGGATCAGTGGTTCCCACAGGTTAAGACAGGGCTTTTTCCTGAGTCATGACCTGTGGGCCTAGGCCTGCAAGAAGGCCTGCCCTTGCTCCTCCTCATGGACCAGAGGCTTCTCCCTCCCTGCCAGGTGCTCTGGGTCATAGCTCCAGCACAGCCCTCCTCCTGAGCCCCATCGGCACCACCTTTGTTGCTGGGGTGGACAGCAGGGCTACGCAGTCCTCCTGATGTAAACACAGCTCATGGCTTGAGAAGAGGTCATCATAGAGACCTCTCTGTCTTCCTCTTAGACTCTCTGAGGCCTGTCCCCGGCATCGGACACCCAGCCTGAGGGCCCTTCTTTAGCCCTTTACCTGAGCCTATGCGGGCCCGCGACATGGTGGGCGAGTCCAGCTTGTGGGCAGGTACTGTCAGGTAGTTGGTGATCTGACAGAGAGAATGGACAGGTGAGTGTGGGCAGTGGGCTGACACAAGTTCTCTGTGAGACACTGAGGCAGTAGTTCCTCACTGGCCTCTCCTTTTGCCTTTGCCAGCACCCACACCGGTACTTTGGGGCCTTCTGGAGACTTGTCCCAGGCTCTCAGCATGCTGTGCCACCTTCCTGGGCAGTCTCAGACAGATCTACCCTGCTCTAGCCTTGCCTCTGGCCCACAGCTGACCCCAAGATTAAAACAAAAATAGAATAACAATAAAATGCAACTCAAGGTGGTAAAGTCCTGTACAGCCCCCTAAGAATCACAAACCCAACACAATACAACTGAGCAACTCCTTCCCTTTCGTCACACCTTGTCCCTTCCCTGGCACTCTGAGATGACGTCTACCAGCCCTTCACATCCCGTTCCCACCCCAGTGGCCCCACCTCAAACTGGGAACCCAGTCACCAAGTTTTGCCGTTTCTAGTTCTGTGTCTCCTGAGCTCACTGCTTTCTCCCTCTCTCCTTGACATGCCCACCCTTCCCTCATGTCACTCCTCTGGGATGAAGCCTTACACCGCTAATAAACCTCCCAGTCTGTTTCTAAAATAGCTCGGTGTCTGTCCCCAGAGAAGAGAGCCTGGGGTGCCCCTGGTGAGGGAACAGGAGGGAGAACTGAGTCCCGAGCCCCTGGGAAAGGCAGGCCCGCCAGACACACACCTTCTGCTCCAGCTGCCGGGCCTTCTGCCTCCGGAGCAGCATCTGGTTCCAGGCTTCCTCGTAGGGGTCAGCCACGAGCGTGTGTCTGTTATAGGACCGCAGCTGAGGGAGGAACGGCCATCAGGGAGGACAGGACTTAGAAGCTGGGCTGGAAGGCCAGGGACAGGGGGACAGGAGACGGGCTGAGAACGCAGAGCGGGTGCCGAGGGTGCGCACAGAGAGCAGCTGGGAAGGACCAGGCTGGGGCAGGGCCTCACCCGCTGCCGGGTCTTCTGCAGGTTGCTCCTCAAGATCTTTCGGATCTCTTCCTCCTTGTCCTTGGACAGTGCCGGCAAGATGCGCTCTGAAGTCACGGACTTGGGGTTGATGTTCCTGGGATGGCAGAACACAGGTTAGGTCTCCATTTTGGCAGCAGAAGGCCATGCTGGGGGACAGCACAGGATTGGGTGGCCAAAGTCCTTAATATAGCTTCAGGGGCCTGCAACCTAACTTGACTAGCTCGATACCAACCCAGTTCTGGTGGCCACCCCAGGCTAGTGCTGAGGGAGCCGGCCCGGGGCGCAGACACGGCCCAGTCTGGCCAGCGGCACTCACTGCATGGAGACAGTTGAGACGGCCGACGGGATCTTGCCCATGCCACCACTCTCCACCAGCTCGATGGCCTGCTTCATCTCCATCTTGTGGTAGAAGGCAATGAGCTGCGGCTCCTTGGAGCGCTCTCCAGCAATCAGACACTTCTTCACATACTTCTTATTAAAGCGGTTGAGCCTGTGGGAGGAGGGAGGTGGGTGGGGCTAGCTCCTAGGCATGAGAAGATGCCAGGTCCCCAAGGACCCTTAACTGTCCTCTCCACCCTCCTGCCCGCCAGACCTTCACCTACTTGTCTTTCCAGTGGTGGTGGCCATAGTGACCACAGATGTCCTCGATGCCTGTCAGAAGGTGGTCCAGGAACTGAAATGGGCCCAGGGCCAGGTCAAGCCTTACTATTGGGCTCCTTCCCTACCCTACCCTACCCACCTTCACCCCAACTAGGGCTCTGCTTTAGCCTCGGCCTATAGTTCCAGGAGCAGCCAGCAGGTGGCGCCTTCTCCTCACAGATGCTGAGGCCCAGGCCACACTCTGCTGAAGCCCCTTTTCTGGACCCACTTGAACCTAATGGCAGAGGCAGGCTTCAGCTGGAAGCAGGGATGGCTGAACAGCCTCTTGGAATGTGAAGAGCTCACATCCCACTCTCCCTTCAGCTGGAGCCTTGCAGGGGCCCCTATGGGGCTAAGGGACCACCCACTAATGGGACAAGGGAAAGCGGGCTAATAGCCCAGCTCTGCCCTGCCTCCAGGAGCCTTCTCCTGCACCCCAAGGCCCAGCCCAGCCCAGCACCTGTGTGTGGATCTCCTCATTGATGGAACGCTTTGTTTCTTGCTTTTTCTTCACAGCCAAGAGGTCTACCAGGGGCCGAATGGTCATACCCTGCAAGGCAGGTGAGGATCAGGCATTCTGGTGCCACTGCCCTCGCAGAGAGGCTGAGGAACCCCCTTCCTGAGAGCCCCGAGACAAGGAAGATCTCCACTTTCAGGCCCTCACTCTCTCAGGTCTGAGAGTTTATAACTCCCCGCCCCCCAAGCATGTAAATAAAGGCAAGCCTTTAAAGCCCACTGCCTCCTCACTGCTCAGCCAGCGAACAAGGCTCCCTGCCCAGCTGGCTCTTCTGCCCTGCCTCCACCACAGGTGCTACATGGCCCACAAGCATTTGTGCTTCGGGATCTGCAATATCCCTGAAAGATGGAACTTTAAAATGTTCACACTTTACAACCGAGGGACCTGAGCAACACCAAGGCTGTGTGATTCCCTCAGGGCCCGTGGGAGCAGCAGACCCAGAGTCAGGCTGGTGTGAGAGGGTCACCACATGCCACCTTCAGTTAGAGTGGGCTTGGAAAGCCATCGAATACATGCAGCCGCAAAGCTGAGGTGAAGCAGTGTTTCTGAAGACAGAACAAGGCCAGGCAAAGAGGAGCGCTCTCCTGTAAAAGGACTGAAACAGCACCCCATCCCAAAGGTCTCCCCATATCTTCTCCTCATGAGAAGGCAAAGGTATGCTCCATCTACTACCGAGAGGACAGGTGCCCAGGAAAAAACAAGGCAGAAGAGAAACGGAGGCTCAACAGTTTCTCACCTGTTCCGGGTCAGGCAGCTAAGGGGGAACAGTGTGCATGTCTCCCCCAGACATGGGCAGGTGGGGAGAGACGGGGTGGAAGTCTGCTAAGCTGTGTCATTTAAATGCTTACAAGTCTCTGGCCGGCAGGCTGGACGGACTCCTGGGGAATCATCTAGCTTAGTCTCCTCATTCCACAAATGGGGAACTGAGGCACAGACAGGTACGCCTCCCCAAGAAACACAGCTAGTGGAGTGTCAGACTGAGTCCAGGCCTCAGGCCTCCCGACTCAGGAGACTGTCCAGCTGCCTATGCTGTGCTGCTGGAGACGCCAAGCCCTCAAACCAATCAGACCTACTATGAGCCGTGCAGTCAGCTCTCGGGCCTGTCAACTACCCTTGTCGTTTCAGTGGCTCTTATTGAAGTTGGGCAACACTGGTCACTCACACACTGACCACTGACTTCACAGTGTCACATTATCACAACTGAGAACTGAGGCCCCAGAGGGGGATGGCTTACCCAAAGCCAAGCGGCAAGCTAGCGACAGCATACCCACAGCCCTTGTCATGCGACACACTCCCCTCCTTCCACCACAGAAGTCAGGGTCCCCAAGGTGGGGGCCTGCCCATCCCAGGCCCAGCACCTGCACAAAGACTGTGAAAAAGATGACGGTGATGATGGCAGTGAGGAACAGGTCACACATGGGGAAGTGCTTCTTGTCCAGAAGGTAGCCCAGGGAGAAGGCAATGGCCCCTCGCAGGCCCCCATAGGCGATGATGAACTGGTCCTTGGGGGTCAGCTTCACAATGCGGAACTTGTTGATGAACCAGGTCAGGCCCAGTACACCTGCCAGGGCACAGGCAGAGGAGAGGTCAGGCTGTCCAGGAAGCCCCTCCCACTAAGCCCATCCACCCAACTCACTCATTTCCTGGGTCCCTCAGCTCAGGAGCCCCAGATCACTCAGCCCAAGACCTTGGTGGGTCTTTAAAGGGTTCCTTAACATGTATTGTTCCCAGAGGCCTTCAGGGGCTATAGGTCAAGAGACAGGAGGAAACAATAGAGTGGTAACAAGTTGCTACTTATTAAAACAGGTAGAAAATAATTATCCTGTTGTCTCTGCTTTTCTATATACTGAAATTGTCAATAACACAACAGTGTTTCAAATGCAGGCCATGAGGAGAGGGAAGTTTACCCTGCATGCATGAGGTCATGGGTTCGGTCTCCAGCATTATAAAACATACAAACAAAACCTGCTCGCCAACAATAAAACTCCCACAACATCCTGAGACACCTCACACCTGTAATCCCAGCTCTAGGGAGGCTGAGGTAGAAGAATCACCAAGGGTTCTAGGCCAGCCTAGTCTGTATAGTAAGATCCTGTCACAAGCCGGGCGTGGTGGCGCATGCCTTTAATCCCAGCACTCGGGAGGCAGAGGCAGGTGGATCGCTGTGAATTCGAGGCCAGCCTGGTCTACAAAGTGAGTCTAGGACAGCCAAGGCTACACAGAGAGACCCTGTCTCAAAAAACCAAAAAAAAAAAAAAAAAAAAAAAAAGATCCTGTCACAAACAACTCCAAACATACAAAAAACAAAACAAAACAACAACAAAAAAAACTTAAAAATGCAGAGAGCGACAGAAGACACACTGTGGACCTCTGGCTTCCATGCAAGTGCATGTGAGCACACACACACACACACACACAAGCAAGTGCATGTGAGCACACACACACACACACAAACACACACACACACTCATACAAAGACCCCAAGTAAATGTGACAGGAATTACAACATGGCTCTTATCACAGAGAAAGGGAGTAAAATGCAGAAAGCAGCAGTGACCTGGCCACGGAGGTGAGGACAATATGGCATAAGGGGATGGAACTCACAGGCCTAGATTCCACAGGCGACACCAGCCTGGCAGCTTTGGGCATATATGCCACAAGAGGACCCTTGGCTCAGGGCCACAGGCTGGGTTTAGAGGGACCGAGAGAGCCACTAGGTTTTTGGGGGTCTTAAAGCCCTTCACCATGGCTCACTGTGACATCGTCCAGGGTGTCCCCATACTCACTATGAGCATGGGCCTTCTCTCCCCTCAGTGGTCTCAAATGATGTTAGCATTGCAGAGAAGAAATGAGAGCGGCCAGGAGCCATTCAGCCAGGGACACACTGCACTATATATAGCTCACTAGCCCCCCTACATACTGTACTACAGACACCCACAGCTTAGCCCTGCAATCCACGGTACAGGAGACTCACAGGCTATCCCCTCTATACACTGGACTATACAGCACAGTCCAGCTTGTACTGTGTGTGTGTGTCATACACATGACAGCCCGGCTCTTACACACAGGACTACACAGTCGCAAACAGTACCACACACATACCACAGTCCAGCTCTTAGAAACATCAACACACTTATACACCCCACAGCCCCGCCTCACACTGTATCACACGCAGCTCCTCCACACAGTCACACATACACACTTCATATGCACACACAGTCCTCCTTACCCAGCACCCGGGCGATGAGACAGAAGAGCAGGGTGCTGATGACAAAGGTCCAGTTCCACTGGTGGGAGCCAGCCACAGTGGAGACACCAAGGAAGATGAAGATGAGGGTCTCACTGACGCTGCTCCACATCTTTAGGAAGTACTTGATGGTCGTATGCGACTTGTGGGAGATGTTGGCCTCCACGTAGGGGCGCATCACTACTCCTGAGGCGATGAGTCTTGGGGTGAAGAAGAACAGGGTTCAGGGGTAAGTTGTCCTCACTGTTTACAGGCTGACAGCACCAGGCTGAACAAGCCCCTGCTGACTGGGCAACTTGCTTTTCTTAATCCTCAACACCAAAGACACAGGGCCAGCAAACTCTTGCATTTTGCACACAAGAGACAGGAGTTTTTGGCCAAGCTTTTTGGAAAAATAAAGTCCTACTGAGGTGAGTGGCAATGCAACAGACTAAGTCTGTTCAACTCTAAGCCTTTGCCTCTTCCCCAAGGCCACACTGTGTCTGCCCAATGGCAGCCAGTGACACACTCTGGTCTCTTCAATTTATTCCCTCTAAGTATGATGCTGCCGGGACACAGGGTCCCTTCGGGGAGCTTTGCAGGCCCTCCCTCCTGCCTGAAGGCCCCGCTGCAGACTGCTGTCCGCACTTCCGTTCTCCTTCCATCTTCTCACAACCCATCTCAAACTCAACAGACACCTCAGGGCCTCTACCACTCGGGCTTGGAGAGTGCCTGGTAAGCCATCTCTGGGGAGCCTGTGTCAGCTTCCATCTTGGGACTCCCTTTAAGAAAAAGGGAAGAGGGCAGGGCGTGGTGGTGTACGCCTTTAATCCCAGCACTCAGGAGGCAGAGAGACAGGCAAATCACTGTGAGTTCGAGGCCAGCCTGGTCTACGAAGTCAGTCCAGGACAGCCAAGGCTACACAGAGAGACCCTGTCTCGAAAAACCAAAAAAAAAAAAAAGAAAAGAAAAGAAAAAGGGAGGAACCAGGTGTGGTGGCACATGCCATTAATACTTGGAGCTCAGGACTTCCTGGGGCAGGACCAAATTCTGCCTCCTTTGCCTGAGGCTAGCCCTAGACAGGTTGCTTTTGCCTCATCTGCCTCCATACAATCTTCAGAGTCCTGAATCCCAGAGTCTAATGGAAGTGGTTTCTTACAGGAGGCCTCTAATGACCCGGGGCCACTACAGAGATGCTGGGGAGCTCCTTGGTGACCACAAAAGTCTGGGGACTCCATACTAGATAGCTACCCTATCCAAGCTCCGTCACCTGTCACAGCCAGACTCACGCCATGATTCCTGACAGGTGGAAGAGCTCAGCTGACAGGTAAGCCATGTAGCTGTAGAGGAAGACGAAGAGCGGCTCAATGACCCGGATGTGGGAGGTGAATCTTGAGGTGAAGGCTGCGATGACCCCGTAGACCACGCCCACGAACACCCCGCCAAGGGCCACTACGAAGAAACTCAGGAAGCCGAGGAAGATGTCCGAGATGCCCACAGACTCATAGCTGGCAAACTCTTCAAAGAGGTGATAGAGGACCTGGAGAGGGCATGTGGGCTGGTGGGCAGGAGGGCGGGGCCCTGGCCCCACGACTCCCTGGGACTGGCCCATGCTTATCCCACCCCTCCACCATCCACAGCCACGACACAGACCACATGGCAGCAGAGAACCCCTCATGTGTCTGCGTGTAGAACGTGGCCTGGGGGGTTAGGGAGCTTGCTAGCGGGGCACACTGGAGGCCTAACCCTGATGTAATGAACATAAACACTTAAAGCTGGGCAGCTAAGCTGTAATCTTTTGCACACATGGCCAAGGACTTAGTCTTCCTGTCACTCAGTTTTCCATGAGGCAGGGGCAAGTGGAGTGTCTCTCCATTAGCACAAAGCAGGGAAGTTCAGACAGTAACCCAGGACAGGACCTGTAAACCTCTGACAGTGCATGAGGCCAGGTAATATGCAACCTGGGTCCCACCAAGTGTGACTGAGAAAGACTTAAAACAATCTGCCGGGTAGTTGCAAGGAACAGCAAGCTCAGGTGCTGTGCAGCCGGTGGTCCCAGGCATCCCAGGCCTGGAATGGGAAACTCTGCACAAGGCCTCATGGTCTTTATTGGTATGCAAGCCAAGAATACCTATCCCCTTCCTAGAAAAAGGAGATACCAACTAACACGCCAGAGGGGCCCAAAAGGGAAAGAACTGGGCCCAGAACTTGGTCACTCAGGCTCTGGGCTTTGTTCTGAGGGACCGGAAAGGCACAGCAGCTACCAATCTATCCAAGTCCTGTCCTAGCAGCTCTGTTAGGAACCAGCTGGGGCATTTCCAGGCTTGGAAGGAAGGGGAAACAGACAGGAGACAGTGACAGGACAGAGACCTGATGCCAGGCAGCTCAGGCGCAGCTTCACTGTCTGGGGCGCACACACCTGTAGAAAAGACCCAATCTGCCGGGCAGTGGTGGCACACGCCTTTAATCCCAGCACCTGGGAGGCAGAGGCAGGCGGATCTCTTGAGTTCGAGGCCAGCCTGGTCTACAAAGTGAGTTCCAGGACAGCCAAGGTTACACAGAGAAACCTTGTCTCAAATACAAAACAAAAAGAAAGAAAGAAGTAAAAAATAAAAGAGCAGTGGATGCTGGCCACTGGCTGGCCCAATACTGCCTGGTGGATCACAGCTCTCTGGGAGACGAGGTAGGCCTCAGCAGCAGATGTGCTCTGTCTTAGGCTAACCAATTCCTGGCCTACGGATGCTCATGAGTGCTCACAGTTGGCCACATGGGTCACTGTAACAGTACCTCGTTCTAGCCTGGAGTTATTGTCAGTATGTGTGTAAGGGGGGATGTCACATGACCTCCTTCAGCTAGCGAAGCCTCCTAAGCTTCCATTTCAGATAACAGTGCCCTGTCCTAGGTGGGGTTTGTTTGTTTGCTTGTTTGTTTGTTTGGTCATCTTTATACAAGCTAGAGCTACCAGGGAAGAAGACCCTCAGCTGAGAAAATGCCTCCTTCAATCTGCCTGTCGCCAATGCTGTGGGGCATTTTCTTGATTCAAAGGCTGGTCTAAGGGAGGACCAGCTCCTCTGGGCAGGCGGTCCTAGGTTTTACACAAAGCAGGTCGAGCAAGCCACTAAGCAGCACCCTCCACGGCCTCTGCTTCAGCTCCTGCCTCCAGGTTCCTACCCTGACTTCCCTCAGTGATGGGGCATGACTTGACAAGTTGCTTTTGGTCATACTGTTTTACCACAACAACAGACCCCTAAAAAAGCCACAGAGTTGCTATGCAAGCAGATAGGGCGAGATGCATTCGGACTGGAAGCACCTGAACATCAGCCACATGACCACCACTGTCACCACTGTCCGGAGATGCCAGAGCTCCTACACGCCCAGAGCTGAGTTATCAGCTTGATGCAAGCGCACCGTTGTTTCCAGCAGTGTAAGCCGGAATGCATACCCAGACTCAGCTGGAGAGGGTTCGGCTTAGGTACCCACACTTCAGGTGCCTAGTAACAGGCTCAATTCCTACAGGGATCCCAGGAAGAGGACAGGCTGGCGACTGTGTGTCCTGCACCACAGTTGAGCTGAGGCTCTTGTGTAACCCGTGTAACCAGACCTGCTAGAAGAGACCAAGATGGAGCACTGAATGATGGGGTTTGACTCTGTCCAGCTGTATGAGAACAGCAGCAGGAGGCTGAGGCTACTGAGCAGCTGTTTCTCTTGGAGGTGCTGCATCCAGGGCTGGAGATGACACAGACTGTGGCGCTGCAGGACTGGGCATGCACCCCTGTGTCCTCTGTGTTTTCCTGTGTATGCAGACCCTCTCTTACAAGCCCAGTTCTGGGGGGCGGGGGGGGCGGACATGAATGTCCGCGCACACACCTACTTCCTGAGGAAACTGGCCACTAGGCATGCACGCACACACAGGCCTGCCAGGCACTGGCCTTCATGCAGCCTCTGGCAGATAGCACTACTACTCTGTCACTTGAAAACTGTCAAAGGCGAGACCAAGAAGAGGAAGAGTCTCTTGTTTACAGTCACATTAAAAAAACAAACAAAACAAAAACAAACAAAGAAAGGCAGCCAAGCAGGAATAGCAGCATGCACTTTAATCCCAGCACTCAGGAGGCAGAGGCAGGAGGATCTCTGTAAGTTCAAGGCCAGCCTGGTCTACAGAGCTAGTTCCAGGGCAGTCAGGGCTACACAGAGAAACCCTGTCTCAGACAAACAAACAAATAAACAAAACAAACAAACACAACCATGCCAGGCATGATGGCACACACCATTAATCCCAGCACTCAGGAGGCAGAAGTAGGCAGATCTCTAAGAGTTCAAGGCCACCCTGGTCTATAAAGCAAGTCTAGGACAGCCAGGGCTACATAAAGAAACCCTGTCTTGAAAAACCAAAAAATAAAAACAAAACCAAGAAACCCAGCAATAACAAAAACCAAGTAGTCTACCTTGACCTACTAATCTCAACTATCACATTCTACAGGTTTGGGAGCTCACACCAAATTCTTAAACAGCCAACACAAGGGCTAAAAGGCTCCTCGGAGATTAAAAGAGCTATAAAGCAAGGCACGGAGAAGCCCAGTAACTGGGCAAGGCAGCATCAGATGCAAGCTGGCCAGAAAGCAAATGACCTACTAGGCCAGAGCTCAGGTCCTGGATGGCAACAGACTGGACCAAGTTCACTGTCTCAAGTCTCGCTCCACCACATTCTAGTAAGTTGCTTAACGTCTGTGGGTTCTTTCTAGTTCTGTGAGGTGAGAATAGTACATCTGAAGATTAAAAGAGAAAAATCCATGTTCCAGTGCCCAGAGAAGTGCCTGGCACACAGCAAGCATGGAAGGACACTGGCCAACTTTATCATCATTTGTGGAAGGGTAAAGTGTTGCCTGTGCCCATGTGCATGTGATGTGGCCCTGAGCACTCACCACTGTGACAGCATCATTGAGAAGGGACTCCCCGAAGACAAGGATGTGTAGCAGTTCGTTGATGTGGATCTCCTCGAAGACAGCCAGCACAGCCACCGGGTCCACAGCGGAGATGATGCTGCCGAAGAGCAGGGTGTCCAGCAGGCCAATGTTGTTGATCTGCTCGCCGCCCACCAGGCACACGGCGTACAGGAGGCCACCCAGGAAGAAAGCGTTCCATAGTGTGCCCACCACAGCAAAGATCAGGATGGTGCCCAAGTTCTCCGTGAACTGCCGCAGTGGCAGGAAGTAGCCTGCATCCAGGATGATGGGTGGTAGCAGGAAGAGGAAGAAGACGTCTGACTGCAGGAAGGGGGGCGTCTCGCCAACACCCTTGATCAGGCCCCCCACCAGCAGCCCCACCACGATCAGCAGGCAGCTCTCCGGGACGATGCTTGATATGGTGGGGATCACATGGAAACCTGTGAAGGACGAGAGAACGGGAGGCCGTGGGCTTTTCAGGGGAGCCAGAAGAACAGAGGTTGGGGACGGGACTGGGGGCCAGGAGAGCAGCTGGCGAGAGGTGCACAGGCTTGGTCTCAGAAGGCCGCTCTGTTAACTGTGAGCTCGGGTTCCTCGCCTGTAAAACGGAAGGGATAACACCAGCTTCACAGGGCTGTGGTATAAAATAAATTATTTTAAATATTTACATTTGTGTGTGTGTTGCATATGCACGCATGTACCACACGGGTGGACACCAGAGGACAACTGGTGGAGGTTGGTTCTTTCCTTCAACTGTACGGATTCTGGAGACTATGAACTCAGGTCCTGGGGCTTAGTGACGAGCCACTTTAGGCCTGATGTTTTTCACAGATCATTCTCCAAATTGTCTGTTACTGTCATAAACGGTTGGAAAGCAGCAGTTTTACATGCCTCTGATGAGCAGGTGCAAAGTACCTAAGGCATCAAGCTACCCTGAACCCATGGCATCTTCTCAGGCACACGCTCAGGGCTCTGACTTACAGCCCACAAAAAGATGACCAATCTAACAGTCCTGTCTCAGGGAAGGCGGAGAACGCCATGTCACGGAGGTGTATAAGCCGAAGGCTGACAATGGGTGGTGTTAAAGTGGAGACATGAGAGAGCCAGGAGAATCAGAGAGCATCAGGGCCAGGATGAACATGGGAGCGACAGGCCTGGGTCTGCAAATCTGCAGAGCACATGCAGTGGCCTCCAATCCCAGCCTTGCAGGCAGGAGGCGGCTGTACATAACTGGGGCACACGCTTTTCCGGACACAAGGCAGCTGTTCCAGACAAGATTCCAAGAGGTCAAAAGCCATCGGTCAGTTTCAGCAAGTAAAATGAAATCTCTTTGACACCCTGCCTTTAGCCTAATCCCATCCTCTCTACAGACAGGGCCACTGAGGCTCAAAAGGGAGGGACATGTCCAAAGTCAGGAAATCAGTAACAGAACAAGGAGAGAGCCCTGGCCTGTCGCCCAGCTCCCAGCGAACGCCATGACTCTGAAATGTTAGTTCTCCTAACTTCCCACCGCATCAAGGTACCCGAGACAACTACCAACCACTTCCCCGAGTGGTGGCGGCCATTCCTTGTTGTGGCCATGCTGAGGCTCCAGACCCAGGATTCTGGGGACGCCAGGTTTGGTTACAGAATCCCATGTTCCCTGTGAGCTCTTTGGTTTGGTTTTGGAGTAGGGAGGGTGAAGACCTGGGCACCCAGACTTGATCAAGAGGTAGTGAGCCTTTCACTTAAGAAAGATGCTCTCTCCTCTTCCCTACCTAGCGAGCTCCGAGCTGGCCAACCCCAGGGTACCACAGGAGCTCAACACACACATGCTGACTTCAAAATACCCAGGGATGGGACACACTCACGATCCCCAGGGACTCCAGGATCCCAGGAAGGAGGGGCCTTTCCCCCTATGGCAAAGCCCCTCCTATATTCGGGTACCCAGGCACACTAGTACCACCTCAGTCCCCATACAATGCCAGGCTTCCAGAGACACTGAAAACACATTAGGGAAAAACATGTCTCCATCTTAGGGTACAAAGGAACCTCAAAGTCACCTTGTACATGTACAAAGTCACCTCGTACACTGAAAACCTACCTATGCTGTAGAGTCTACTAGTAACACCAAGAGCTCGGCTGCCAGGTCCATCTCTTGTCCGTTCTCCTGCCTTCCTACTACTCAAATTATCTGCAGTGGTCCCAAAGGAGCCGTTCTCTTTTCCAGCAGATGGGCCCCAAACTGTGTGGCTGGCTAAGTGTACTTCTGCCTCCTCTTCCAGGAAGTCTTCCCTGACCATCCTGTCTACCTAGGGCATGGTGGGAGTTCCCCTCTTATGGCTCCTCTTTACAACCTTACAAAGCACAGCCATTGCCGGGCATGGTGGTGCATGCCTTTAATCCCAGCACTTGGGAGGCAGAGGCAGGCGGATCGCTGTGAGTTCGAGGCCAATCTGGTCTACAAAGCCAGTCCCAGGATAGCCAAAAGCTACACAGAGAGACCCTGTCTTGAAAAACAAAAACAAAAACAAACAAACAAACAAACAAAAACCAAAAGACAGTCATCGCTTTTCCCCTGGCACCCACATAGAGGTCAAGCAACCAGCTACCAGCTAAAGAGTGGAGATGGGGCCACAGCACCTTACCCAGAGATCTGCACTGCCCTGAAGTGGAGACCATAGGGCCTGCTACACTGTGGATCTTGAATGGTTCTCAATACCCCAAGCTTTAAAGGGTTAATAACAGTAGGTGGGTAACAGAACCTTTAAGAGGTAGGATCTAGGAGAGGCTTTAGGTCACTGGGAGTGTGTCCTTGAAGGGGAGGAAGTGAGGGTTCTCTCCTTGCTCTCTGAGCTTCTTGGCTCATAATTTAAGCCTTTTGGTCCACCATGTGCTGCCCCACAACGTGCTGCCTCCCCACAGACCTGCAGCAAGATCATTCAATCTTAGATTAAGGCCTCCACGACTAGGGCAGGGATGCTGGCTCCAGCAGGAGGACTGGCGTCAGACCCCAGCACCTACACACACGCTGGGAGGGCATGGAGACCCCTGTAACAGCAGCACTGGAAAGGAAGAAGTAAGAGCACCCAGAACACGCTCTAGCTGGGCTAGCTGGACTGTCCAGCTCTGGGATCAAGTGAGGGACCCTGCCTCAATTTATAAGAGTTATAGAAGAAGATACTTGACTTCAATCTCTGGCCTACACACCTACACACACACACACAAAGTATACACATACACACTCACACACAATATAAACACATAAACACCCACATACAACGTAAGCACATACACTCACACATATACATGCACACCCACACGCAATGTAAACACACATGAACACTCATTAATATAAACACATGCACACACAAAACCCTGTAAAACTGAGTTTAAAAAGTCTCTTTAAATGGGCACTTAGTCATATGAAAGTGGACCAACTAAGTTTAAGGAAATTTAGGGTTTTTTGTTTTGGTTTGGTTTTGCCTTTTTCTTTTATGGTTTTTTGAGACAAGGTTTCTCTGTGTGGCCTTGGCTGTCCTGGACTCGCACTGTAGACCAGGCTGCCCTCAAACTTAGAGAGATCCGCCTACTTCTGCTTCCTTCAGTGCCACGCACCCAGTACCCAGGGAGTGTAGCTTTTACTATGGGCAGAAGGCAGCTTCCCAAGGTCAAGACCGCAGCTCTAAAGACTGGTGAAGTGGATAAAGGTGCTTGCAGCCAGCCTGATGATCCGAGTTTGATCCCTGGGCCACACAATGGAGAGAACCAGCTCTTCCAGGTTGTCCTCTGACCCCCACAGGCAGGCTACGGCACACATGTGAGCACATACACACACACACACACATATAAAGAAATGTTTTTAAGCTGGGCGTGGTGGCACATGCCTTTAATCCCAGTACTTGGGAGACAGAGGCAGGAGGATCTCTGTGAGTTTGAGGCCAGCCTAGTCTACAAAGAGAGTCCAGGACAGCCAGGATTACACAGAGAAACCCTGTCTTGAAAAACAAAACAACAGCAGCAAAAAGTTTTTAAAAGGACTACTCTCAAGAAGGAGTCCATCTGCAGCCAGCTGCCCTTCCTAGAGTGTCCTGCTCGGGAGTCGGCAACAGCAGCTGCCTTAGGAGAAGGGAGAAGTTACACACGGTAGCTTCCACCACCCTGGCAGGAAGGCTGGGAAGATGCCCCTCATCCTGTGCTCTTCAATCCAGTCCATAGAGCCCTCCTGGTCCGTGAAAATGCCAGACAACAAGGTGGTATCCAGAGATGAGCTGGCTGCAGCTCCTTCCTGGAGAGAGTGCGTGTGAAGCAGTGACAGGAGGTGGCCCACAAGCCGGCACTGCTCTGGAAGCACGTGCCACGTCACTCAGTCCTGACAGTCTCGTGCTGCTCCTATGCGGCAGAACACAGGCAGGAGCTCTGCAGGGAAGCAGTCTGCTCCAGCACAAATGTCCTGAACCTGGGCCCCAGAGCTCTCAGCCAGGAGCTGCAGTGTCAGTGTTTCCCTGGGGCCTGCTCTGTTGGGCCCTAGGGACCTCTGTGGGAAGCTCCATGGCAGCTGAGCAGCTGGTGTTTCCACAGGACAGACGACAAGCTGGAGCTCTGAAGGCAGGATGTGCTCTGGCAGGCCACCCAGGCTTGGGCTGCTGACCAGGGGCAACATGCTTCCTTCTATTTAAGACCGCTCCCAGGGAGCCTGGGCTGCAGTCATGTCCTGGCACCCTGCCCTCCCATCTCCCCCAGGCTTCTGTTTGTCCCGACTTCCCAGTTTTCGGCAGGGGGCTCCACCTGAGCGGCCTGTAGGCTGAGCCCAGGCTGCAGGGAAGGGCTGGATTTCCTCACTCTTGGCTTGGGGGAGGGACACTGTCTGTCAGGAGGGGAGACTCCTCAGGGAAAAGACTGTGCCTGCATGAGATCTGTCCTAGCTTGTCCCTCTCCCAAGGCCTGTTTCCAATTGTCCCCACCCTGTACCCCAAAGAGTCCGGAAACACAGGAAACTGACTGACACTTGTAATGAAAGGGGCAGTAACAACAGATGGGGATCTCTGCTGTGGTGACAAAAGGACAGCATTGAAAGCTGGGTGTTGTAGCGCACGCCTTTAATCCCAGCACTCGGGAGGCAAAAGCAGGTAGATCGCTGTGAGTTCGAGGCCAGCCTGGTCTACAAAGTGAGTTCAGGACAGCCAACATAGAGAAACCTTGTCTTCACTCACACACACATGCACGCACGCACACACACACCACCACCACCACCACCACCACCAAGAAAAGGACAGCATTGAGGCAAGATCCCAAGAAATAGGGTCCTCCAGGGCTCAAACGGTGGCAGTGGTGACTTAGCTGGGATGGACTTTGGGCAGGGCAGATACAGTTAGAACCAGATCTGGAGACAGCATTTAATTCTCCACTATGTGGTCGGCCAAGAGAGCAAGTGAGCTGTCAATGGCCAAAGAACCAGTTCCAGAAAAGCTATGTGCTGTAAGGCCCCAGGGACCCCCGGGAACCACAGTGTCCCTCAGGCATCCTGTCCACCCAGAGGCCAGAGGCAAGAAAGTGTGGAATTCCACACGCCCAGCCTTGCACTAACCCTGGACTGCAGGTCCAGGCTGGCCTCCCTGTGAGAAGTGGCTGGGGAAGGGAGGTATGCACATTCCTTCCCGTGTAAGTGGTCGTCTGAACATGTGTGAGCACAAATGCATGCTGACAGAAATGTCACCAGATTTTGGGTTGACTGGGGATTCTTAAGGCTCTCTGCAGCTGCTCTACCCTTCACCATGAAGACATTTTATTCACATTTCTCAGGCTGTCCCCACCTGTTTGGTGGGCACAGGGGAGCAGGCAAGGCTGTCCCATGTTACACACGGTTGCAAGGGTGACCATATTCCTGGTTCAACTTGTCACAGGCCTCCCTAGCCTGGGAAGTTAGAGAGGAATGCTAGGAAGCGGGGCCTCTGAGGCCTACCAGCGTTAGGTCTGCCACTTTACTTCAGGCCTGACGGCTGCAGTTCAGCCCGTGCCTGAGGGATCCCATTTCTTTAATTCCCTCTTCAACTGCCGCAGCAACCAGCCGCAACCACAGCAATGAGAGGTCTCACAGGGAAGCCACAGAGACTCTACAGATCATAGCAGTGTGCACTAACCCTCTAACCTCATTTGTCCCTCACCATGGCTGTGAGAGGACCCAACTTTACAGACGAGAAAACAGAGACATAGAAAGGTTAAGCAACTTGGCTCAAATCCACACGAGCCAATAAGTGGGATGCACAACCTAGGCCCAGGAGTCTGTTCTCCGTCACTCACACCATCACTTCTAGTTTCATTCCTGGATTCCCAGAGGACCCACCTAGGACTACAGAGGCTCAACGCAGTTCTCTGAAGACCACAGGTAGCCACTTTGTTCCATGAGCCTTCCTCCCCAGGGAAGTCCTTGCACAGTTCCCATCCTTTCTCATGGCCCCTTAAAGACCATCGTCAGCCTCTGAAGCATCCTCCAGGAACGATGTGGTAAGCTCAGCCAGAGGACCTCTGCAGCCGGCCCTTAGGTGACAGGCGGGAGTTAAGCAGACATGGCTCCTCACTAGCACCTCAGCTGTGGGACCCACAGAACAAACGTAGCTCAGCTTCAGCCACTGCCTCCGCTGGCTCCCAGACAGACTTGCAAGGCACAACACTGGTGGCACCGGCTACCCTCGCTGTGTTCCAATCAGGTTATGGTTGCTGACTAGCAGGTGGCCTTGCCAAGTGACCTTATGACCCCTGTCCTCAGTTTGCCCCCATGTGGCATGGCAGCGGTAGAAGTAGATGGAATCGAAGAGACGCTAAAGGCAAAGACTGCCAAGCAATGAACAAGGTGTGAACTTGAGATTCCGAGGCAGGAGGATCACAAGTTTGAGGCCTGCCTGGGCAACTGAGTGGGGACTAATCTAAAACAGCGAGGGGGAGGCACCGAGTAATGTGGTGTCTGAGGTAAGGTGTGACAAGCACTTTACTAAAGTTCCACCGAGGGGCCCGCAGGGTGGCTCGGAGGGTGAAGCACCCCTGGTACAAGCCTGGTGACCTGAGCTTGGTTCCTGGAACCCAAGCGGACGTGGAAGGGCAGAACCGATTTACACACAGCTGCCTTCTGACCCAGTCCACTGGTACACCACCAACAGTATGCACACACACACAACAATAATAAATAAACTTAAAGTAAAACTTCCTTCAGCTGAGTACAATACAAACACATCAGTGTGACCCCCAACGCTAGGCTGACAGCTCCCAAGAGTGGGAACCTCTTAGAGCCAGCCAAGTCGTAGGCCTCTAGCACAGAGCAGGCATTAACTCCTTGCGATCGATCGAGACAAGACTGACTTGTCAGATGTGAAGCAAAGGAAAGCTCCGGAGACAAAGCAGGGTTAAAGGGGAAAGAGTGGAGGGTGCTCCCAGAGCAGGGCCACTGAGCTGAGCAACAATAACAACAACCACGCATAAGGAACAGGGTCTGATTCCCCCAAAGAGCCTCATAAACTAGGCCTAGCCAGATAGGCCTGGGATGGCAGCTACTCTAGAGGCTGAGGCAGGAGGATGCCAAGGTCAAGGACTGTCTAGGCTACATAGCATGTTCTAGGCCCTCCCCAGCAACTAAATCAGAGCCCGCCTCAGAATAAAAAATAAAAGGTAAAGGCTCTGAGTGCAGCTCAGGGGTAAAGTATTTGCCTGACATGTGGGAAATTAATGGAGTTGGTCCCAAACACCGCAACAGTGGAGAGATGGATGGACAGACGGACGAATGGATGGATGCATGGATATGTATTTACATAGGTAGGTAGGCAGATCGATAGATAATAGGGTAGAATGGGGATAGCAAGATGACACAATGGTACAATGGTTAAGAATGTCTCCTGCGGGCTGGAGAGATGGCTCAGAGGTTAAGAGCACTGACTGTTCTGCTGTTCTTCCAAAGGTCCTGAGTTCAATTCCCAGCAACCATATAGTGGCTCACAACCATCTATAATGTGATCTAATGCCCTTTTCTGACCTGCAGCATGCAGAGCACTGTATACATAATAAATAAATAAATAAATAAATCTTAAAAATAAATGAATAAATCTTAAAAAAAAAAAAAAGAAGAAGAATATATCCTGCTCCTGCAGAGGACTTGAGTTCTGTTCCTTGTACCTGTTGAGTGCATCACAACCTCCTGTAACTCCACATCCTGAGGATTTGATGTCCTTTTTTGGCTTCTGTGGGCACTGGTGGGCGTGGGCACACACACACACACAATTTAAAAAAAAGAAAAACAGATTAAACGCCTTTAATCCCAGCACTTGAGAGGCAGAGGCAGGTGGATCTCTGTGAGTTTGAGGCCAGCCTGGTCTACAAAGTGAGTTTCAGGACAGCTAGGGCTATATAGAGAAATTTTCTTCTTTTTCTTTGTGTGTCGGTGTATGTGTGTTTTAAGACAGTTTCTTTGTGTAGCCTTGGCTGTCCTGGAGCTCTGTAGACCAGGCTGGCCTCGAACTCTACAGGTGGTGTCATCGACCCAGTTAATGACAGGAGATGCATTTTGGGCACAAGCACCAGGCACTGTGCTAAGCACTTCATTTGTACCATCTCATTTAATCTTCACGGTTACTCTGTATTTGGGTGTTAGCAAAGCTTACCAAAGTCAGCTGCTTTTGTCTGTCTTTTGTTCTGTTTATTTTTTGTCCTTTTTTTTTTTCTTTTAAGATTTATTTATTTATTATGTGTACAGTATTTCACCTGCAGGCCAGAAGAGGGCGCCAGGTCTCATAGATGGTTGTGAGCAGCCCTGTGATTGCTGGGAACTGAACTCAGGACCTTTGGAAGAGGAGCCAGCACTCTTAACCTCTGAGCCATCTCTCCCGACCTATTTTTTTTTGTCTTTTTCTTTTTTTGTCATTGTTTGATCTTGGTTTTGCTTTTTTTTGGATGAGGGGGGTTGTTTCTTTGTTTTGTTTGAAACAGGGCTTCTTAGCAGGGGTGGGGGTGGGGTGGCACGTGCCTTTAATCCCTGGACTCAGGGAGGCAGAGGCAGACGGATCTCTGTGAATCTGAAGCCAGCCTAGTCTACAAAGCGAGTCTAGGACAGCCAGGGCTGTTACACAGAGAAACCCTGTCTCAAATAAACACAAAACAAACCAAAAAAGGAAAAAGAAAAGAAGATAGCTCTATGGTACTAGAGAGCAAGCCCAGGGCTTTACACATCCACCAGCCCTTAGTTTACAGGTGTTTGGTCGGTCTCTCTCTCTCTCTCTCTCTCTCTCTCTCTCTCTCTCTCTCTCTCTCTCTCTCTCTTTGGTTTTTCGAGACAGGGTTTCTCTGTGTAGCCTTGGCTGTCCTGGACTCACCTTGTAGACCAGGCTGGTCTCGAACTCACAGCGACCCACCTGCCTCTGCCTCCCAAGTGCTGGGATTAAAGGTGTGTGCGCCACCACCGCCTGGCAGTTTACATTTTTTAATTCTTTTTTAAAAAAAATAACTTGATTTTGTTCTATGTGCATTGGTGTGAAGGCGTCAGAATCCCTGGAACTAGAGTTACAGGAAGTTGTGAGCTGCCATGTGGGTGCTGGGAATTGAACCTAGGTCTTTTTTTTTGGAAGAGCAGAGAGTGCTCTTAACCAATTGAACCTAGGTCTTTTTTTTGGAAGAGCAGAGAGTGCTCTTAACCAATTGAACCTAGGTCTTTTTTTTGGAAGAGCAGAGAGTGCTCTTAACCACTGAGCCATCTCGCAGGCCCCGTTAGTTGACAATTTTGAAAACCAACTTTTACTGAGTCATTGCTGTGGGCTAGAGGCTTCTGACTAAATGGTGCCCAGCACCACAGGGGAACATTACAAACAAAATCAACCCTGCCTATGCTCTTCACTCAGTCGGGCTTTACCCTACCACCAGTCACTTTACAACAGACTGCCCAGCACAGACAGGGAAGGGAGGACGGTCAGTGACAGTCTCAGGTGTGAGGAGCTGTGCTCGGGTCTTCACACATCTCTTCTCATTTCAGATTACACTCTGATCCTCACTTGATAGCTACAGAAAAGGCTCTGTGAGGTAAAGTGACTTGACCAAGGCTGCATAGCTGGGAAGGGCTGTCATAATTAGAATCTGGGTCTCCTGATTGCCAGTTTCTTGAGCTCCATGAAATCTATGCAAGCTGGACCAACAGAACACGAATCCAAGTCTGCAGTAGGCCTCCCCCACATAAACAGTCAGAAACAAATCTGTTCCCAGTACCTGGGCAGGAACCATCCCTGGGCCCAGAAAAGCTAGTCTCTGCTCCTGTCCCCAGGACTTCCATCTGGCAGCTGTCTCTTGTTTCAACCCATACGTCAGAGAGCCTTTCTAGGTTGTGGCAGAAGAGATGACACACAGGGTCCCACCCTAGTAATACCATGCCTACATAATAATAAAAATCTACCTAGCCAGGCATGGTGGCTCACACCTTTTAAAAATCCCAGCACTCAGGGAAGCAGAGACAGGAGGAACTCTGTGAGTTGGAGGCCAGCCTGGTCTACAAAGCCAGCCCAGGACTGTCTGGGCCAGGAGAAAGAAGGTGGAGCCAGGGAGCCAGGATGCAGTTCCTATCTGCCCTCCTATAACCGTTGGCCCTGGAGTCTTCCAGGTTTCCCACGCATGAAGCTCAGCACGGGTGGGCCGGTTTCTGTGTGTCATCAAGTGAGACTCAGTGGGGTGGACACAGAAACACCTTTATACAGTGCTGCGGCCCAGGAGGTTGAGGAAAGACTCGTGAGAACAGACAGATGGGCCACAGCAGGGGAGAGGACAAACAGCTCCAGAGGAAGCCACAGGGAAACAAGAGTCACCTCTGGGTGGCCTGGTGGGACAGGCTGTTCTAGAAGCAGAGAACTGCCCAAGGACTGTGAGCACACCTCCTCGTGGCTTACAGGAGCTTTT
>OU015754.1:66427142-66474057 GCA_907169655.1 Acomys percivali | reverse complement strand
GTGTGTGTGTGTGTGTGTGTGTGTGTGTGTGTGTGTGTGTGTGTGTGCGCGCGTCCGTGACACACACATTAATTAAAACAATAAATTTAAGCTTTGAAATTATGTGTAAGGGGCTAGAAAGATTGCTCGGTCAGAGCCGAGCGGTTCCAGCTGCTGCAACACACTTTTAATGCCAGCACTCGGGAGACAGAGGCAGCTGGGTCGCTGTGAGTTCAAGGCCAGCCTGGTCTACAAGGCGAGTCCAGGATAGGCAGAACTATACAGAGAAATCCTGTATGGGTGGGAGGAGTGCGGAGATGACTCAGCAGCTAAGAATACTTGCTCTTCTTGCAGAGGACATGGTCCCTTTCCCAGCACCATGTCAGGTAGCTCATAAACACCTGTAATTCCAGCTCCAAGGGATCCAAGACCCTCTTTTGCCAGCTGCATACACATGGTGCATGCACACACATCCATGCAAACTCATATATACATAAAATAAATGCTTATTTTTTAAAAACCCAGCCAGACAAAGAAGTATACATCTTTAACACCACCACTCTAGAGGCAGAGGCAGGTGGATTTGAGTTCAAGGTCATCCTGGTCTACAGAGTGAGTTCTAGGCAGAGCTACACAGTGAGACCCTGTCATGGTAAAAACAAAACAACCCACTTGCTTCTCTGTCAGAGCCCCCTCCTCAAGCTGAGCTTCTAGCAACCACATCAGGGGGCTCACAACCCCCTTTAACCCCAGCTCCAGGGGAATCCCACGCTTTCTTTCAGCCTCCTCAGGCACTGCACTCATGTTCACACACCCTCACACAAAAATAAGACTAAGAATAAAAATGTTTAAATAAAACTATGCGCAAATGCTTAGCTAGTGCCTTGGAGCAGACGCTAAGCACTTTACTGCTAAGCATCACTCGGTTGTCTCAACAACCTAAAGCAGCAGTGTGGTTATAGTCCTCATGTAGAGACCCAGCACGGCGGCTGCCAGCGTGGCGCAGCAGGCTGAGGCCCAACTACCCAAGCTCTATCTATCCCTGGCTCCAACAAAGTGTGAGGTGAGAACCAACTCCCAAAAGTTGTCCTTTGGCCTCTGCACATGCAGCCTGTCATACTTGCCCCAACAGAAAAAAAAAATTAACGTAATTTTAAATTCTTTTTAAAGATCATAAAGAGACTGAGTGTTCTTGTAGTCTGTTTGGAAGGATGAATTTCAGGCCAGTCCAGGCTCTATAGTAAGTTAAGTTGTAACTAAGCCTGGGATACAAAGCAAGATCCTGTAACAAACAAATGATACACAAGGAAAAGGCACTGGGCGGTGGTGGTGCGGGTGGTGCACGCCTCTAATCCCAACATCTGGGAGGCAGAGGCAGGTGGATCGCTGTGAGTTAGACCCCAGCCTGGTCTACAAAAAGAGTCCTCAACAGCCAGGGCTACAACAAACAAAAGGAAAAGGCTACAATATGCCCACTTCTTTACCCCAAGAACACACAGCCAAGGCTACAGAATGGGGTCACTGCTGCTGGAGGAGCCTTGTCCTCCCCTTTTGTACGGCAACCTACGGAGCCACCTTACTGTAGGTGTGGCAGAGCCTGAGCCATAAAAACAGAGCCATTCCCCTCAGTGGCATTAGAGAGAAGGACGGTTTCTTGTGCTCTGATATCCTCCACCTAGAGCCCCAAGCAGGCCTTGCCTGTGTGGTTGGCAGGATCCCCAGAAAGCCTCAGTGTCCAGTTTCAATGTCCCTTCTCCCCATGGCACCACTGGCATTGGAAAAATCTAAATGACATTCCTGGCAGTGGAGGCTCTTCTTGGGTCCCCAGATTTCAACCTTGGGGTGAGAAAGAAGGTGAAAACGGAATGCTGGAGCTTACAAGAAACCTGGCAGTGACCTAGTGTCAAGTCGCTGTCTCTTCCTCTTTCCTGTTGGTCTGGTGGTGGCTGCCCAGCTGGGCTCTCCCTCCCGCAGCACCCCATGACTGGCCTGGCCTGTCTCAGGCTCCTCTCAGGCGCTGCGGCTGTAGTGGTCGTTCCACGTGCTACTTCGCCTTTTACCTGAGGTGTGGCAGGGGCTGTGGAGAACCATGCTCTCAAGTTTCAAAAACTTTCAATGCGTGTTGCTAGAAAGTTTAGAGCCACGGGAATGCTCGATTTTCCTTTCTTTCTGATGGGCTAAGATACAGTCTGTAAAATGAAGACCCAGATAGACCTGAAACTGGTCACAGCAAATACCTGTTGTCCGGGCCCCTCTCAGCCCAAGGCCTGTGCAGTTCAGAAGCGTCACAGTGGGTTCACTGCATTGCACAGCTTGTGCACTTGAGCTCCGTATGTGGCAAGAAAAAAGCAGCAGCACAAAGAGAACCTACAATTCCGAGGAAACCCCCTGCAGAAAGTGAGTCATAATGCCCCATTTTCAGCTGCCACAGAGGAGGGAAGGGGTGGCATGGAACAAGACCCAGGTGATGCTAGCTTGCTCAGGAGAGAGAACAGCAGCCCCTGGGGGACAGTGGGCCCTCCTCCCTCCTGCACCTCACAGCTCAGTTTGCTCACAGGAATTATTATGTGCTCTGTATCATCTGTGATAGAGAGTGGCATCAGCCACCTCACAACCTGAGCCCTTTGGTGACCCCTACAGAGCCATGAGAAGCATGGCATGGTGGTGCATGCCTGTAATCTCAGCATTTCCGGGAGGTAGAAGAAAGTGGATCTCTGTGAGTTCGAGGCCAGCCTGGCCTAAAAAGCGAGTCCAGGACAGCCAGGGCTACACAGAAAAACCCTGTCTTGGGGGTGAAGAGGTGGGGGATATTGGTGAGAGACGGGTGATGCAGGCTTGCACTTGACAAGCTGAGGCAAGTTGGGTCTACCTAGGCTACAGAGCAAACCCAAGGCTACCCTGAGCAATTTATGGAGACAAAAGCAAAAATAGAAAACAGCCCAAGGAGATAATTCAGAGGTAAACACTTCCCTAGCTTAGGCAGGATCATGGGTTTGATCTCTAGTTCTCTCAAAAGAAGAGGCTGTGGGAGGAGAAGGACAAGGAAGAGGAGGAAAAAGAAGACAGGAGGAGGTGACCGTGGTGGTGAGAGAAAAGGCTGAGAAGGCAGAGCTGCTGTGGGAGTCTCTGGAGGGGTGTGCTCAGGCGCACAGGTGATCTGGGGAGTGGCGAGGAGGCAGCAGCTGGGAGCTCTGACAACGGGCAACCTCCCCCTTTCTCCTGCAGTTGCTCGTGCCTATCTGTGGAGACATCCTGACTCCTCTGTGCTCTTCACAGCCCACAGCCCGCCATAGTCAGAGGCTTCTGGCTCTTCCTTTCAGACCAGTGACTTTAGACTCCTTTACTACACCCTCTGCTAACAACTGACCTGGACCACTATGGCTGCTGGCTGGGCCCCTGCAGCAGTATCTATCCTCTAGTCTCCTTCATCCACTGCAGTCTCTGGGGCTCTTCCTGTGGCAGCCACGAGGGGAGCACCTTTAAAAGGAAAGGTGGGCGTGGTGGCCAACACCTTTAATCCCTGTACTCCGGAGGTAAAGATAGGCAGGTCTGAGTCTGCCGCCAGCCTGGTCTACAGAGTCATTTTCAGGCCAGCCAGAACTCACAGAAAGACCCTGTCTCAACAAACCCAGCCAAAGAACAAAAGAATGACACACTTTTGAAAGGGAGAGACTAATGCTGAGTGGTGGTGGGTGGCACATCCTTTTAATCCCAGCACTTGGAAGACAGAGGCAGGTGGATCTCTGTGAGTTCGAGGCCAGCCTGGTCTACAGAGTAAGCTCCAGGAGAGCCAAGGCTACACAAAGAACCCCCACCATCACCAAAAAAAAAAAAAGGAAAAGATGGAAGGGAGAGAAAAAAACCTCTCCAGCCCGTTTGCCCTCATTAAATCACTGCCCCCGCCCTGCTGTCCTGGCTATCTTTTTTTTACCCTGATTCCACCTTAGAGCCTTTGTACGTGTTCTTCTGTATCTGCGTGTGTGGACAGAATTTTCTTTCCTCTGGAAGGTCCTTCTCCAGTCTTCTGCTCTCACTATGGCACTTCCTGACAGCATATGTACTGCCCCACTGTACCCACCCCTGGCCAGAATGTGGACTGCATGAAGACAGGCTCTTTCTGCCCTCGCTGCCATCTTCCTGGCACCTCAACTAGTGCTTGGTACACAGTTTGTCTACAACTGATTAGTGATCTATGAAGGGTTATCTTTGCTTTATCACTGTTCCAGGTGATTCTCAAGATCACATGAGGCATTGTCAGGGCGGGTCGCCCTGTCCCTGGGAATCCCTATAGAGACAGACACACAGCCCTATAGTGAGAGTCTGACCACACTGAATAGAAGGCTGATTGGTTTCTGCCTTGAGATCACAAGCAAGATCCTTATTCCAAGCGAGGACAGATAGATCATGTCCTTTACCTTTGACTCTCCAGCACTGAGCCCAAAGCCTGACACAATAAGAATGAAGCTTGGTTGCTAAGCCTCTGTGATGACTTGAGGACCAGACTGCTAGACTGTCCTGTCCTGTCCTGTCCTGTCAACTCTTGATGCACTGGCCTTTACTGGTGAGACCCAGAGAGGTGTCCGATGAGTCGGAATGGAGGGGAGCAGAGCGAGGTAGAATATTTCTATTGGGAACAAATGTCAGCAAAGGCTAGAGAGGAGGTTTGTTAGTTAGGTAAGCATCAAGCCCGCCTTTCTCTGGTTCTCACAAGAAACCTAGGCAGTGGACAGCAGATGAAGAAAGAGAACCTCAGAGAGGTCCACAAACTCACCCAAAATAACACAGGTGACAGTACAGACAAAAATCACACCAGGGGTGCTGACTCCCAATCCAGTGCTCACCTTGGGCTAGACGGTATCACATCACAAATTTTTTTTGTGAACACAGTCCCGATCAATCCACTGGGGCAAGACAGGCTGCAGGGCTCCAACTACCCAGGCTCAGCACCTTGGAAGCTGGGCGAGCTGTCTGGTCACGCAGTCATGGAGTCTAGGCACCAGGGAGACCAGCAACGGCCCCTGCATGACACCAGCAGAGTGGGGAGACCCCAGCCTCCCACATCGAAATGCCTTGAGAGACTAGAAAGCTCCATTCAGAGGGGAAAAGGGCCAGAGCCAGGCCCACTGGTCATCAAGGAACCTGGTTGCAGATCCTAGGTCCCTATACTCTGCGCGCTGAGCACGCCCTTGCCTTTCTAAGGCTCTGTTCTTTCTAAGGCTCTGTTCTTCCTCTCCTGCGGGTAAAAGCAGAGTCTGTGGCTCAGCGCAGCTGGAGGGACATGAACTGCACACTGACATCTGTTCTGCTTTCAGGCAGAAGACAGGTAGAAATCAGCATTCAAAGTGGAGGAGGGATGTCAACAGGCCTGAGTGCTCTGAAACACCAGGGGAAAGGGATGTCTGCCCTGAGCAGCTTGGTCTCCTCGGAAGCGTGGTTTGACTGACACTGGCCCTGACTTGGGGTCAGCAGACACACGGCATAAGTGTAGACGCAGAGGGGCTGGGCCTCCTGCTGGAACGGAGGTCATATACCTGGTACCTCTGACAACTCAGACCAGCTCTATGGCCAGGCTCTAGGAAAACAAGGACTCAAGGATCAACAAAGCCATCTACCCTAGGGGCAGCTACTCTAGAGCTGGGAAGCCTGCGTCCTGGGGCCTGGGAACAGGACCCATGTACAAGGTGCCAGGGGCTGGTGGAGAGGGCTGGGAAGGGAGAAATCAGGAGGTCAAGTGTGAGCCAGCTCAGACTTTCAACCCAAATTCAGTGACGTGTCAGGGAGGCCCCGTGGTTGAGAGCATGCTCTCCTGGTGCTGACTAGCCACGACTTCATGCCAGGTACTAAACTTCTACCTCGGTTCTTCATCTGGCACTCACAACCATTTCCATCTGGAGGGGCTGTTCTAAGCAGCCGAAGAGCTGAAAATAGTCAGCTAAGGGCACCATCCCATCTCTGCACACCCCACCTCTACCCCTAAAATAGGCCGCCAGCATCAGGATATAGCTACCAGAGAAGGAGCCAGAGGCCAGGGGACCTGGGCCCCACTCACAGACAGCACAGCATCAGCACCCAGTCCCTGTCAGGTTTTTTCCGCGATAAGCCTGCCCCAAGGCATAGAGGGGGGGTATGGGAAACAAAAAAACCTTCTGGAGTCCTCAAGGAACCAGCTCCTTCTAACTCATAAAGTCACAAAAGGTATTATGGGGACCAAGCCTACAAGTCCAAGAGTCTTGGATGTTCTAGGCTTTGTAAAAGATTCACTCTCACTAGAAATGATCATCCTGAGTGAGTTAACCCAGACCAAAAAAGATACACATGGTATTTACTCACTTATAATCACACACTAGCCCAACAGAGGCATCCCCTGAAAGTCTTCACTTAGCCAGAGATTGGGATAGATACTGGGACTTCCTATTGGGACTCTAGGTGACAGAAGTAAGGACAAATGAGGAAACAGAAGGATCCAGAGGGTCCTAGATACCTACAAGAAGACTATTAAGGCTGGCAGATCTGGACCCAGGTGAGTCAGCTCAAACTACTGTACTAACCAAGGTCAATGCATGCAGCAAACCTAGAACCCCTATCCAGATCTAGTCAATGGACACCACATTCTCCACAACTGTGTGGAGAGCAGGGACTGACTCAGACATGTACTCTGGTGCCCCCTATTTGACCACTTCCCCTTGGTGGGAAGACCTGGTGACACTCAGAGGAAGAGTAAGCAGGCTACCAGAAAGAGACCTGGTAGGCTGTGATCTTATAGTGGGGGATGAGGTCCCCTTCTGTCACAGACCTAGGAGAGGAGAATAGGGGGAAGGAGGGAGTGGGGGGAACGGGAAGATACAAGTGAGGTGTAATCTTAATAAGTTACTTATAAAAAATGTTTTTAATTTAAAAAAAAAAAAAAAAGATCCACTCTCCTGGGCAGATGGAGGATGCCGGAGCCCTGAGCAGCAGAGTCCCTGTAGGCAGGTGTAGCTGGCGCATGGGATCACCGGCCATGTTCTGGAAACCTTCCACACACTGAGCTCCAGAATGGTGGTAGACATGGCGGGAGGCATGCTTGGAGGAACTTTCCCTGTCCCTTCTCCCGGACACTGAGGCAGTTTGTCACTCAGGCCTCTAGGGGCAGTAACTGGACTGCAGGGACCAGATAGTTGAGCACAGTCCAGAGAACGCTGCGCTATAGAGGGCACTGCAGAGAAACAGCAGCCCACAGGCCTTAGTCCCAAAGCCAGAGGGGTCCAGGGCCTGAGATCTCACTTTAGGGGAGAGAAGCAGCCAGAAGCTACAGGAAATGAGAAGAGACCGCCAACCTGACCTCTGTTTAAGTAGATACAAATGACCCAAAAGGGGGCAGGGGTTGGCTGGGGTTGTGAAGCAAAGCCGGGATGCACTCTGGCTGGTCTAACCCTAACTGGTCCTCTTGTAGAGCATGGTGCCAGCCCACAAGCCACTTCTGCTTTGTTTCCTTTTAACTGCCTTTTCCTGAGCCCTTGCCACACCTCGCTCCTCATTCTATGGGCCTCTGGAAACTCAGAGGCAAAAAACAAAGAGGAGGTTTGTTTTATTTTGTTTTGTCTTTGAGACAAGGTCTATTATTTAGCCCTGGCTGTACTGGAACTAATTATGTAGACCAGGCTGGCCTCCAACAAAGACCCCCTAGCCTCTGCTAGGTGGTGTGCAGCACTTCTCTTGTCCTTAGGGTGAGGAGTTTCAACCCCGCCCTTCTGCCTGGCTTTTTTTTATTTGTTTTGTTCTTTGTTTTTGTTTTTGATGCCAGAGCCATAGTCTCCAGCCATGTTTCCTGAAAAGCTGGGCTCCGGTTTTCTGTCCTGCTGGGAAACAAACAGGAAATGTGGGAAGCAAACTAGAGTTTGCTGCCAGCTTCTCGCTTTTCTGTGTGTTCTCAGACTGACCGCTCACCCACTCTAAACCTATGGCCCCTCTAAGACCCACAGCAATACAGAGAAACCCTGGGAGGGGAGAGGCAGGAGCTACCTGCAACCGTGACAAAGAGGAATGGAGTCCTGCTGGGTCTGGCCTAAAGGTCTCTCCTTAATCCCTGCATGCACTGGGGTAGAGGGACATGACAGGGTACCCTCTAGCCATAGACTGCCACCAAGAGGCAGAACCACCAGTAAGCCTCCGGCTTTCTCATTTCGCCTCAGGCCACGAGGCAAGCACTACTCTTCCCATTCTCCAATGGACCCACCAGCAGGCTCATAGCTTAAGAATCTGTTCAAGGGTGCTGGAGAGGTGGCTCAGCGCTTAAGAGTATATTGTGTATTCTTCCAAAGATTCTGAGTTCAATTCCCAGCAACCACATGGTGGCTCACAACCATCTTTAATGAGATCTGGTGCCCTCTTCTGGTACAAGAAGACAGTGTACTCATATACATAAAATAAATAAACTTAAAAAAAAAAAAAGAATTTGCTTAAATGACACAGGCAGAAAGCAACCAAGCTAATGCTGGATCCCAGGACTGCTTGATTGCAGAGGCCAGGCCTGGTAGCTGTTTCCTGCTGACACTCTGGTCTGGAATGAGCGGCGGGCGGGAGGTTAGGACCCCTTCAGCTGAGCCAAGCATGAAGGCCCGACGGTCCCAGGCAGGATGAGAGCCGCCTGCCTGCCTGCTTACTTGCTAGCTTGCCAGCTAGCCAACCCCAAACAAGCACGTGCACAGGAAGGAGATAAGGAAGGCTTCGTCAGCACTGCCTTCTGGCTGGTGCGGCACTGACTGCTGTAAGGACTGCAGACGGCTCTTGTCTGCAGAGGAAGGGCACTTCTGTCTCCCTGAGGCAGGGCAAACAAGATGCTTATGGCATTCAGACTGGAGAAGCAGCCACCATGGGGCAGGACATAAGAGCCTGGAACATGAAAGGAGGCCTGCTGGTTCTAGTCAAGTTTCCTCCAGAGATGGAGGTGCCGATGGCAGTGGTAGCCAGCACTCATTGAAGGTTTGCATCTTCTCAGCCACCCACTGACCCAGGCTTCACCACATCTCTATCACAGATGATGAAACCTGGGGCTGTCAGGGGCTCAGGGCCACCCAGCTGGTGGGGGCAAACAGGATAGACACCCAAGACATGCTTGTCCGCAGGCAAGTTTCCCAACAGTTCCTCATTAACACCAACAAGAAATGGCCTGGGGGACAAGCTTCCCAATGATCTAAAAGTCAGGCACAACATGGGCTGCTCGAGTCCACAGGGGCACATGACAGCAACAAAAGGGAGTCCCAGCTCCTGAACCCAGCGTCACCTGCCCTGCTTCTGAGGTAACACTGGCCCTGGCTCTGCTCAGCCATGTAATGGAGGGAGGGACTAGACAACTTGGAATGGCCTTCTCCCCCCAACCCCTGACTTCAAGGGTTCAAAGTCACCCAGGGTTAAGACTCTCCTAAGTACTTAGCTACCCTCTCTGAATTTACAAATTGAGGCTCTCTCTCTCTCTACCTCACAGAGGGAGGAAAGGGGCACCTGAGATGAGCAGACAGAACCTAACAGGAAGCCAGGTAAGCTGAGGCTAGACCATAAGCTTCTGGGGCTTACTGCCCACAGTGCAGGACTATTTCTCACCACCATTCACTGCCACCAGGACACACGTCACTTCAAGACCTTACCCTGAAAGCAGATACCAGGGCTCTCCTCAGGCCCCGCCCTGGGCCAACAGGGTGCTCCCAGACAGGCCCAGCCTGGCTCTTTGATTATCATCACTAACGCCTTTTATAATGAGCTGTGGCCACAGAGAGGACAGGAGCCAGGGCACAAAAAGCCATTCCCGAGCTATGTACCTGGTACTGAATGCGGTAGCTAAACACTGAGGAGAGCAGGGCCCACCTGGGCTGGTACTGTGTCAACCTTATCATGCCAAATGCTTCCTGGGAAAGGGCTGAGAGTGAGGCCAGCGACACCGGTCAGGTATGCCTGCAGGCTCGGCCACAGTCTACACATATCAGGAGGTGCCTGCCTCTCCATTTTCTTGGAGCCATGAGGGTAAAGCTGAGGAGATCAGTCCCTAAGGCAGAGTCTGAGAGAATGCTCAAACCCAGGCCTTTGGGCGTCTGCCTAAGAGGAAGGGACAGGAGACCCACCTTCACTTGTTCTGTGTGGAGGCCCAGGTTTACTGTAACTGACCAGGACATCTCGCATCCAAATCTCCCTCCTCTGTTCTGCCTTCTTAGACCACATGCTGATGAGCACATTCAACCAGTGTGTGTGTATATGTGTGTGTGTATCATAGTACCTCAACCAGTGTGTGTGTGCCTGCATATATGCGTGTGTGTATATTACAGTACCTCAACCATTGTGTGTACATGTGTGTGCAAGCACCTGTGTGTACCATAGTACCTCAGCCTGTGTGTGTGTGTACGTGCACGTGCACACATATACAACTAAAGCATTGGACATTTCCTAAAGTGTCTTTCTTCTCTAGCAAGTAGCCCTTACACACAGGAAGTGAGGAGCTCAGAGCAAAGCTCAGGCCCATCAAAGGGACCCTCTTAATGAGGTCTCTTTGGCCAGAAAGTAGCCATGTAGGCTCCCAGGCATCAGAAATCATTGGCTGGTTCTGGCCCCTCCCTTGCTAGTGTTGTGGCCTTCCTAGGACTTTGGTTTTCTCCAGGGTAACACTATGGGCTTGCTGGACATTCCTGCTAGCTTGACTTCTATATAGTAAGCAGCACATGCGCATCACCTTCCATTATCTGGTGTACGTCAGCACATTTAACCCTCGTGGCATTTCCGAGGTGGTCCTACTTTTCTAAAAATGAGAAAATCAAAGCTCAGGGCATTCAAGCCTGAAACCACACAGACGAGACAACAGAGCCGAACCTTGGGTTCCACGGAAAGAAGCCAGTCCTGGCGCATGAAGCAGGAAGCCCGCTGGCAGGCTACGGTCTCACCCGAGACTCTCCAAGAGCTGCTGCCTGCTCCTGCCCGCCAGACAGGGTTTCTCTGTGTAGCCTTGGCTGTCCTAGACCTGCTTTATAGACCAGGCTGGCTTCGAACTCACAGCGATCTGTCTGCCTCTGCCTCCCAAGTGCTGGGACTAAAGGCGTGCCAAGAGCTGCTCCTTTGATGTATGTGTATGAAGTTGTGAAACTAGGAAGGGGAATATGAGAAAGGAGGAGATGCTGACAGATTAGAGAAGGTTCTGGAGTGCATGTCACATGAAAACAGCGACACTAGGATACAGGAAGGGAATCAGATGGGGATGGGGCAATGAGTGAGGGAGGCAAATTAGAAAAAAAATGTGGCAAATACTTGAAAATGAGACAATGAGGCCGGGCGAGGTTACACAGCCAGGGTTACACAGAGAAACCCTGTCTCGAAAAAGCAAAAAAAAAAAAAAGAGTAGACTAGTGATTATCAGAGCCTAGGAAGGGTATGGAGGTGGACACAGAGAGAGGCTGATGTGACACGGGTAGAGTGGGATGGAGGCATGACTCCCAGTGTTCTATGGCACAGAAGAACTGTGGTTGGTAACCACAACTGTGGTTGTGAAGTGCTGGGGATTGCGGACCTTGCCCGTCAGGCAGACTACCACTGAGGTACAGCCCCAAGGTTGCTAATGACTAATCACGCACACAGAGGAAAGGATCTGAGTGTTCCCATACACAAATGGTGACATCTTAGGTAATCTGCCAACTACCCTGGTCTAATTAGTGTATTGTATACATGCACTACAGTGCCGCAACATTCTCCTAGGCCAGGTGGCGCATGCCTTTAATTCCAGCACTTCAGAGACAGGGGAAGACGGATCCCTGTGAGTTCAAGGCCAGCTGGGCTCCAGGCCAGTCAAGACTACAGAGAAAGACCCTGCCTCAAACAAACAAACAAAAAATATAAACAACAATGGCAGGCTTATTTTTAAAGCCAATTTTTTGTTCAAGTAGTTCATGTCACTATAGAGAAAAGCCCAGTAGGACACACTGGTGTTTTAATTTTTCTGGAAAAAAAATTAAAATGCTTACCCCCTGGGGCAGTTTTTCTTAGCCATAATTCAATATTAAACATTTTACTGTAATAGATTATCTCATTTAGGTCCCACAAAAACCCCATGGAGTATAAGAATGCTCAAAGTAGCTTTCTTCATAATTGTCAAAGTACGGGAAAGTAACTCAATGCTTATCAACAGGAGATGAGCCAGCTGCAGTGTGACCGTACACATAGTCAGCTAGCTGCAGTGTGACTGTACACACAATTAGCCAGTGCAACCATACACATGGTCAGCAACAGAAAGAACAAACCTCTGGTGGAAATAACAAATACGCTCAACAGAAGATGTCAAACACAAGAGTCCCTATTATACTACTCTTTTTTGTGTGACAGGGTCTCTCTGTGTAGCCCTGGCTGTCCTGAAACTCACTCTGTAGACCAGGCTGGCCCTAAACTCAGGAGATTTGCCTGTCTCTGCTAGGATTAAAGACATGCGCCACCACCACCTGGCTATACTATTCTTTTTATCTGACATCAAAGACAGATGAAACATCAGGTGTAGTGGTGGATGACTGTAAGTACAGCATGTGGGAGGAAGAGGAGTGAGGTCAGGAGTTCAAGATCATCCTCAGCTACACAGCTAGTTGGAGGCCAGCCTGGGCTACATAAAACCATCTCAAAAGACAAACAAATAGGGGCTGGAGAAACGCATCAGTGGTAAAGAGCTCAGTAGTTAAGAGCACTGTCTGAGCCAGGTATGGTGATGCACACCTGTAACCCCAGCACTTGGAAGGCAGAGGCAGGTGTGTCTCTGTGAGTTCGAAGCCAGTCTGGTCTACAAATCAAGTCCAGGGCTACACAGAGAAACCCTGTCTCAAAAAACAAACAAGCAAGCAAAAAACAAACAACAACAACAAAAACAAACCAAGAGCATTGTTGAACCCAGGTTCAATCCCCAGCACCCACATGGCAGCTTACAACTGTCCGTAACTCCAGTTCTAGGTGATCTGACACATTAAATAAAATTTAAAAATAAATAAATAAGTAAATAAAGCCACGATGATAGATGTCAGAACAGTGGCTACTCCCAGAGAGCAAAGGGGTATACAGCATACAGTGATCCAGGGTGCACAAAGATGTCTAGTATCTTCATCTGGGTAGTTTATGTGGCTGCACACATTGTAAACAGCACATTTAAAGATTATGTATGAGGCTAGATGTAGTGGCACATGCCTGTAATCCCAGCACTCTGGGAGGCACAGGCAAGTGAATCAACTGTGAGTTTGAGGCCAGCCTGGTCTACAAAGTGAGTCCAGGACAGCCAAAGAAATCTGTCTCAAAAAAATCCAACAAAACAAAACAAAATCATGTACATAATGCACATAAAGATTGTGCATATTTGTTACATATATAGGCATGTAAGTCTACAATTAAATAATCAGGTGTTAAAAAGGCACTCATGAAGCCACATCATCTCCCTATAGTCACAGAGCTGACACTCAGATCAGGTCTTAGGGTACCAGGATGCTCTGACCCTGAGACTGTCTGGAAGGATGCTGTGAATCCCCATCTACAGGACCATCCCAGCCTCTCCACGACAGCTTACTCCTCAGCTCTGACAGGAGCCACTCTAGACACTAGCACTGTGATTCAGCCACTAAGTGGAAGCAGACTGGCCAGAAGCCTCAGCACACAGACAGCTGCTATTTTGCCAGTGAGGCCAAACAGGGGCAAAAGTCAGGCCTACACTAAGGCTTCAGATCTGCTGGGAGCTAGGGCAGGGTGAAAGCCGGTAGAGCCAGGTCAGGGTACCCAGCCACACAAAGCATTCATAAAAGACCCCGGTTCACAATGGTGTGAAGGCCAGGCCACACAAGACATAAGCAGCGTGGCAGGCCCGTCAGTCTGGCCTCTGGCCTACATGGCCTCCCACTCCCATTAGGATCTCAACTCCTATTAACCCAGAAATGCTAAGTCGGGCCAGCTAGCCATCTAAAACTGTGTCCATCCTGCTTGGCTGTCTCAGCCCAGACCTGGCTTCCCTCCCTCTCCCCCTCCCCAACTCTGAAGGGAGCCACCTCCTGTTGCTTGGAGGCAGCTATTTCCTCTCCACTCTCCCCACAACTCCTACACAATCCCTGTCCCAAACCGTTTCCTGCAGCTTCCCATCTGATCAATTTCTTAGGAAGCTAATTATCCACGGAGGGAGGAGGCGGAAATCTCTCAGAGCCAAGAACACTGAGAGAAAATTTCATCTCCATTCTCCACCTTCCCGGACAACCCTGGTCCCAGCGCTGCTCGCTTGTGCCCACCATGCTCAGGCCTCCCCTAAAACACCAGCAGTTTCCCCGTGTAAAGCAGATCTGTCTTCTACACCACAGTCACTTTGAATTCCCAAGTTCAAACCTTGTTGCCAACACACTAGGCGGCAGCATCACAGAGACCCATCTGCACCAGGACTCACTGTACTGGAGCCCTGTATCACTACAACCATGCTGTATGTTAGCCGGCGGCTGCAGCTCCAGCAGAGTGTCAGCACCTATGCCGGGAGCCATCTTCCCACGCCTCTGCCCAAGCACAGGTGCTCAACGGCAAGCTGCAAAGGTGGAGGGCGCGCCAGAGGACGTCCTAGTTCCCTCTGAAGAAGAAATGGATGGAAGGAAGATGGTCGTTTATATTATCACTGAAAGGCCCAACTAGGGGTCAAAAGAGTTGAGCCCAACCCCAGCTTTGCCACAACCCGAGGCTGCCCATGAGCAAGTCACTTCCACTCTGGCCTTCTGTTTCCTCCTAAGATGAGAGAACAGGCCAGGCTCTGCCTGTAGCTTCCCAGAGCCCCCCGCCACCCACCATATATAAATATAAATATATATATATATATTTTTTTTTTTTTTTTTTTTGAGACAGGATTTCTCTGTGTAGTCTTTGCTGTCCTGGACTCCCTTTGTAGACCAGGCCGGCCTCGAACTCACAGAGATCTGCTTGCCTCCGCCTCCAGAGTGCTAGGATTAAAGGCATGCACCGTCCCAGAGCCCTTCTTGCTAGGTGCTCTTAGCACTCTCATTTCACCTCCGCAGCTCTGCACACTGCTGAAGAGCAAGAGCTCGGGCTGTTTGAGGTCCCCAGACTTAGACTAGGATCGCCCAAAGCTCGGAGATCTGATTGGCCCTCACATGATCTGACAACCCCCAGCTGTGACCACAGAGCTGGAATGGGAGGAGGGATGTTCAGGTCCTAGAGCTCTGGGGTGCCATGACCTCTTACAGGATATGTATGCTGACTGGCCGGAAGCTGAGTGCAGGCCTCACAGATTCTGCATCCCACTCAGCGTCTCCCACACCCTCCTCTTTGAATCCTTCACAACTGGCTGTCCTGGCGCACTGCCCCCTCCCTCTTAGTGGCTCTCCTAGGCTGGCACTCCAACACCACCAATGCAAGAGGTGCTTTGTTGGGAGGCTTTGCTCTACTGTCTCAGTCTCAGGCTGATGAACAGATGAGCCTAGGGACCTGCTTTGTACAGCTCACTCTGTGACTAGCCTGGAGCCTCAAACAACTCCCTAATATTTACTCCCAAGATACATGCCCCAGTCCAGGTCAGACCATGGCACCTTGCTCCTGATGGGGCCATACAACACTTAGCATTGACTTAAAAAGCCAACCCAAGGCCCATATGAGGTCTGGCCCCTGCCTCCTCCACTGTCCACACCACACTTCTCCCCTTGCCCCACTACAATGTCCATACACACCCTCTTTGGGACCCCGGTCTTTGACAAGCAGGTTGCCTCTCTCTCCTGTCATTCAGCCACCTCCTGGCCTGTGTTTATTTTCTTTAAATGCATACCCCGGGCTGACATTGTCGGATCTACTCTTCAATGCTCCGCACTCGCACGTGAGCCCTCCACACTACTCTTCTGCCTCGCTCTTGCCCGTGTCCTCGAGAGACGGGCACCGGGAAGATGGAGCTGTGAGGGCAGGCCATGTACTGACATTAGCCTGGCTGGTCAAGAAGGAGACCGGAGACTTGAGGCCCAAATGAAAATGCTAGTTTAAGGCCGTCTCCAGACAGTGTTCCGGTTTAGGGGACAAGCAAACGCTATAGTCTCAACAGAGAAAATGGGCTGGCAAGGGATACGGGGCATGGCACTGAGAATGGTATAGGTTACATCTCTTAGATGTAGTCTCAAGTTCAAGAGGAAGCCTCAGGAATATCAGCAGGGAACGCCACATTCCAGTTTACATTTCTACAAGCTCCCTCTAGCTGCTCACCTCATTACAGCCAGCACCGGGGGCCAGAGTCACCGTAGATGCTCAGGCACGAGACTGAGAGACTGGGTGTGGAAACAGTGAAGGAACAGCTCTTGACCTAGGCCACAGCCCCCTCTGGCTAGAGTTACAGATACTCAGAAGCCCAGTGGGCCCTAAGATACCCAACGTCCTTCCGAGTACACCAATGCAACACTTTCAGCTAGCTGCTGTCCGCCCTGGCAGCTGCTCAGACTTAGACAGTGTCTCAGGCCTCTCCTAAGTCAATGCCTCTGCTATGGGGCCTGCTGTAGGCGCTACCCTGAGGCTCACTGGGCTTCCCAGCCACATCTCTTCTCTCTCTGGGAGCTTACTACACCTCGAACAGCAGCACAGCAATCCCCAAGCGCTAAATTAGCCGGTGTCATTTTTCTGAGATAGTTATAAGCTGCATAAAGGCAAACACCACAACTCACTCTGCTGAGGGTTATGAAAATGGACAGCCGTGCGCTAAGTGGAGTCCTTGGCACAAGACCAGGCACTGGCAAGTTCAGTCAAGGCAGCGCTTGTCCTGGTCTAAGGACTGCATACATCACAGCCTCTCCCAAACCCCAGTACGGCTGAGTGTTTCTGCCTCCCTGCTGGCTAACCAGGGAGGCGAGGCTGTTTGGTGGAGGGTTGAAATTGTCCCAACAGGTTTCAAAAGCAAAGGGCAGCCTGGACATGGTGGCTCACTCACTGACACGGCGTTCAGTAGGGTAAGGCAGGAGGACTGCCATGAGGTCAAGGACAGGCTGGGCTACAACGGTAGAGCCTGCTTCAGTGTCAGGAGTTTTTGAAACAAATGTCAATCACCATCACATCTGCCTCTGCATCACCTCATGGATGTGCTTACCTTCCATTCGCTCTCTGGGTAAGCTGAGCAAACTAACCATCACTTTAAGGTCCTGCTCAAAGTTCTAAAAGGTGAGTGACACCCCCCCTAAACAAACACCCACACCCACACGCACCAGGCCTCTGTGGGCCCTGCCACAGCAGTGCTTCAAAACACATCCCAAATGATTGTTTACGCGCCGGCTTCTCCCTTGAGGTAACTAACTATACTTCCTGACTCTGTCTTCAGCAAGCAGCTCTCAGCAGAGCCCAGTGCCTGCCACCGCCCCACTCCTAACTCAAATTCAGTTCCTTCTCTCGTTTGAGTACTGATGACATCCAGGCCTACCCCAATGCCCTTAGGTCATATCCCTGCCGGCACCCTCTCTTTTCATGAGACAAATCCAGGGGCAGCTCCCAATACTTACAAGCATGCTCAGGGCCTTACAGGTATCACCCTATTTGACTGAGGAAACTGAGGTTTAGGCATGGTGATTAAGTTCAAAAGGGGCAAAACTTTCTGCCCTTAACACCAGCACGATTCAACTTGCACTCAGCTGGGCTGTTAGAAACTATTATCTCATGGGCTAAGGATCTAACTCAGTTGATGGAGTGCTCACCTGACAAGTATAAGGCCCTGGGTTCAGTCTCCAGCACCATAAAAACCAGGTGTGGGGAGGTGCGCACCTGTGACCTCATCACCAAGGAGGGGCAGGAAACGAGATCATCCTTGGCAACACAGAGTGTTTGAGGCTGTCCTGCAATTCACTATGTAGCCTGGTCCAGCCTTGAACTCACAGGAAAAACAAAGAAGGAAGGAACCAAGGAGGGAAAGGAGGGAGGGAGAGAGGGAGGGAAGGTAAAGAGAAGGAGGAAGTGCATGGAGGAGATGGCTTAGTCAGGAAAGTGTTTGCTGGGTAATGCTAAAGACCTGACTTTGAAGCCCCAGCACCCACGTAAAAGCCAGGCGTGACAGCGCATGTCTATAATAGCAGCACAGGAAGGGCCCTGTCTCAGAAGATAAGGTGCAGAGCAACTGAAGACACTGAACACTGGCCCCTGCTTTACACACACACACACACACACACACACACACACACACACACACACACCATCATCGGAGCTGAGTATGGTGGTTCACACCTATAATCTCAGCACTTGGGAGGATAACAAGGTTCAGGCCAGCCTGGGAAGCACAGCGCGTTCCAGACTAGCAAGAAATACAGAGCAAAATCCTGTCTGAGAAAAACAAAGCACACAAACAAAAATAACTACTCTGCAAAAGTAAGTGTTTTTATAGCTAAGTCTTCATCTGCCAGCTAAAATCATGCTTTCCTTGTTACTTCCACTGGGTAGGAGAGGTGGCTGCAGCTTCCTCAGGGGCTTTGGGGCTCAGGGGTGCAGCTCGTGGTAGAGCTCATGCTTAGCCCAGATGGAGCTCTGGGTTCACAGACAAGGTTCCCTGCCCTGTGGGCCCATACATTCACTGCAAGGGCCAGTGCCTTCTCCCCGCTGCCACACTGCCCACACACGGGCACACGGCAGGGCGCTGAGGTTCTGCTGAGGGAACTAAACAGGCCAGCGTTCTTCTCTCTCCTAGTACTACAAGTCACTACTTATTCTCTTCTAGATGTGCCAAACTGTACAACCCACCATACACAAGGCTCCTAGTGCCCACCCCCCACAGCCACGGGAGTTAAATGTGACACTATGATTAGTGAGACTCAGGGAGGGTGGCTTACTCATTCAAGGTCATGCACAGCTACCCAGCAGAGCTGAGATTTGAAGTTGGGTGGCAAAGCCTGGGTTCCTAGTCACCATGCTGTATTTTCATAGGCAACTGCTTGGGACACTCTTCAGCAACCTCACGTTCCGCCTCAGGTGGAAGCTTCCGGTAAGGCTGACAAGCATTTCATGAACACCCTAGCTATCCTCCAGGGCCTAGCTCACAAAGCCTCTTGACCCTCCCAGTGTGGAAATCTGTCTTCTCACCCAGCTCCAACTCCCACCGAATTCCATGTGCACCTCAAGTCCCACCCACTCGCCCCATCTCCCCAGCATGATAACAGAAGCGGTTTTGCATCTGTACAGCCAGGAGGGTGGGCTCAGAAAGGGTGGGTGGGTGCCTGCTCCCTCTCCCTCCCTCCAGCTAGCGGGAAGCTCGGCCCTGGACTTGCTTGGATAGACAACTGGCCCTGCCCCAGGCTGGCATCCTGCCTGTCGAGTACAACATCTAGATTCTTATGGGCCTGACCCCGAGCCCGGGAGATAGGCTCATCGTTGATGGTAAAATGCCATAAAGGTGGCAGAACAGACAGAATAACCTGCTGTTCTGGACTCTCTGTGCAAGCCAGGCTAGTCTCAAACTCAGGGTCTGTTTGCTCAACACTGGTTTGTGACGTGCTCCAAGATCTAAGAGACTCAGTGGGGTTGGCAGAAGAGTTCTACTGTAAGGACCAGTATCGCCAACACCCAAGTTTCCTGCTCCGTGACTGGCTGCCACCCCAGCAAGACACTGTCCTTCTTTAGGCTGGATGGATCCCCCTGAAAAAGAAATGTCAATACTTGTGACATCCAAGCATAGACCACAGGCCCTCCTCCAGATCCACTGCCTGGAGAGCCCTGTCTCTGCCATTAATACACATGTGGCCAAAGGCCAATCCTCCTTGGTCTCAACTGGAAGGTGGCTGGACCACATCAAAATGTCTCTCTTCCCTTTGGGACTGGGAGTCACAGACTAGAAAAGATGAAACCGGAGAACAGGAGTCCTGGTCTAGGAAACAGCATGTGATGGCTCTTTGTGAGCCACCATGTGGTTGCTGGGAATTGAGCTCAGGACCTCTGGAAGAGCAGCCAGTGTTCTTAACCTCTGAGCCATCTCTCCAGCCCCCCTTTACCCTTTTTAATTTCCCATAGAACAAGGCTTGAGCAGTTAGCCTTTAAAATCTGTGGCCACTACTGGCCTTCTCCCCTGCCAACAGTACGAGTATAAAACATCAAGGTGCAGTGGCACACACCATTAATCCCAGCACTCTGGAGGCAGAGGCAGCCGGACTCTGTGAGTTTGAGGCCAGCCTGGTCTACACAGAGAGTCCAGGACAACAGGTTATTTTGTCCGTTCTTCCACCTAGGCCAAACTCTACCTTAGCCACAACCGCTTATGCCCTAGAGCAAGGCTTTTTTTGTTTGTTTGTTTTTTGTTTTGTTTTTCGAGACAGGGTTTCTCTGTGTAGCCTTGGCTGTCCTGGACTCACTTTGTAGACCAGGCTGGCTTCGAACTCACAGCAATCCGCCTGCCTCTGCCTCCCGAGTGCTGGGATTACAGGTGTACACCACCACAGAGCAAAGCTTCCTAAACTTTTCCCATTGTAACTCTTTTGCTGAAGAAATTCTTATGTGATCCTAGGTATATGAATATATAAAAATTATACAAACCAAAACATTTATTGATAATAAATCAAAGAAATTTATTTTAAGGGGGCTGGAAAGATGGCTCAGCAGTTAAGAGCACACAGCTGCTTTTCCAAATGACCAGGGCCCAGTCCCAGCATGACACTGTGGCTAACAACTGTCTGTAGCTCCAGTCCCAGAAGGTTAATGCCATCTTCTTGCCTCCAAAGGCGCCAGGCACACAGTGGTGCATAAAGAGCAGGCAAAACACTCATGCACACAGAATAAAAATAAATTTACTTTAAGACAATTATTTACTATTCTACATGTAATTTTATTATTTAATAAAGATAAAAAACACATGTACATACTAATGAGATTTGCATATAAAGAATTAAATTCTGACTGACTATTTGATACTGCGTAAGACAGAGAACATTCTTCACTATTTTTGTGAGTTGATTAATACTTTAATTTCGTAATCATCAACACTGAGACTGCTGCTATGCATAAGCAGACAGTGTCGCCTGTGGTGGCACGTGCCAGCAGAGTATGCTGAAGAGGCAGAGGCAAGAAGTTCATGAGTTCAAGTGCAGCTTGCACTATACCTTGAGGTAAGCAAGGAAGCACCTGCCTCATGCCTGATAACCTGAGTTCAGCCCCTAGGACCTATATGACGGAGGAAGAAAGCAGATTCTCGTGGGCTGTCCTTTAACCGGCATGTGGGCAACCATACACACACACCCACACACAAATGAGTACATGCAGTTTTTAAGGTGTTTTTCAAAAATTCTGATGTGCATGTTTACATGTGGTATGAAGTGTCAGAATAACCCATTCTTTAGGGCCATTTCAAAAATTGTTGGAAATCTTGTCCTAATCCCTGGCCAAAATTCACTAGACTTTTTTTTTTTTTAATGAAATTCAAATAAAAAATGCAAACAACAATTTCAAAATCAAATATTTCAGAACAATACAATCCAAATGATAATTTACATGCTAAGGAATGATGCTAGGGAATATAAAGTATTTGTTTTCTATAATTAAACTATTATATTTCTATGAGAACAGGCTTTTTTATTTTTTATTTTCTTGGTTTTGAGACAGGGTCTTTCTGTGTAGCCCTGGCTGTCCTAGAACTCACTCTGTAGACCAGGCTGGCCTTGAACTCACAGGGACCTGCCACCCTCTGCCTTGCAAGAGTGCTGGAATTAAAGGCGTACGCACCACCACCCAGTAGGAACAGAAAAAAAAAAGGTTTTGGTTTTGGTTTTTGGTTTTTGGAGACACGGTCTTCTGTGTAGCCTTGGCTGTCCTGGACTTGCTTGTAGACCAGGCTGGCCTCGAACTCACAGCGATCCACCTGCCTCTGCTTCCGGAGTGCTGGAATTAAAGGCGTGCATCACCACACCCAACAGAAAAATTTTTATGTATAGTAAAAACATCGCAATTAGCAGAATATAGTGCACACTTGGAATCTCAACACTAGGGAGGCTGAGACAGGAGGGTCTCTATCAACTCAAAGCTAGCCTGTACTACATGGTAAGTGTCATGTCAGCCAGGGATATACAGTAAGACACTACCTCAAGTAGATAAAGGATAGATAGATAGATAGATAGATAGATAGATAGATAGACAGACAGTAGGAGATGGGGCTTGAGAGCCAGCTCAGCAGTTTAAAATATTGCGGTTCTTTCAGACCAGGTTCAGCTCTCAACATCCACATTAGGTATTCACCACTGCCTGTAACTCCAGGTCCAAGGGATCTGAGCCTTTTTCTGGCCTCTGCAGATACCAACATATATACAAACACATACTATAACCAGATAAAAATGAAATTTTCCTTTTAAAAAAAAAGTGAGGAATAGGCTGGAGAGATGGCTCAGTCGTTATGAGCACTGACTCATCTTCCAGAGGATCTGAGTTCAATTCCCAGCAACCACATGGTGGCTCACAACCACCTGTAATGTGATCTGATGCCCTCTTCTGGACTGAAGGTGTACATGCAGGCACACTTTCAATAGTTCATAGCCTCAAGCTGGGTAGAGTGGCACATGCCTTTAATCCCAGCACTCAGATGTAGAGGCCAGTGGATCGAGACCAGCCTGGTCTACAAAGTGAGTCAAGGACAAGCAAGGCTACATAGAGAGACCCTGCCTCAAACAAACAAACAGCAACAACATCAAAACAAGAGAGAGAGATGGGATGCAGCTCGGTTGGTAAATGCTTGCCTGGCACGATGATCTGAACAAGAAACATTCCCCACAAGATCACGTATTTGAACACTTGGGCACTCTGGAGGCAGAGGCAGGCGGATCGCTGTGAGTTCAAGGCCAGCCTGGTCTACAGAGGAAGTTTCAGAACAGCCAAGACTACACAAAGAAACCCAGCCTCAAAACAAAACGAAAAAAGGAGTTCAAAGCCTCGCCCCCACCCCCGTTTTTCCCCTGCCTCCTACATCTGGTGGAGCATGTGCTCACTCAGCTTCCTGCCCTAGTCGCCCACCTGCTGCCATGCTTCCCCTTTCATTATGGATTCTTCCTTCTGAAGCCAGAAGCCAAAGAAACTTTCTTCTATGTCATTTTTAAAGATTTATAGCTAGGCGTGGTGGCGCACGACTTTAATCCCAGCGCTTGAGAGGCAGAGGCAGGTGGATCTCTGTGAGAGTCCAGGAGAGCCAAGGCTACACAGAGAAACTCTGTCTCGAAAAAAAAAAATTATTTGTGTTATTTTCATGTATGTGAATAGGACATTGGATCACATGGGGCGTGGTTGTAAATGGCAGCGAGCCACCACATGGATGCTGGGAACTGGACTCCAGCTTCCTCTATAAGTCATTTTTTATCGTGGTATCTTATCACAGCGATAGAGAAGTGACTGGCATATCAAGTATGTGGAAAAGCTCTGAGCTTTCATTTCCAGCATTTCATAAGCTAGCTGTGGTATGGAAGCACATGCTTTGAATCCCTTCACTTATGGTCGGTAGGAACAGGAAAGTCAGAAGTTCAAGGTCATCCTCAGATACACAATAAGTAAGTTTGCAATCAGCCTGGGATACATTAAGACCCTGTCTCAAAGAAAGAAAAAAAAGAAAAGAAAACAAAACAAAAAGGAAAACCACCACCACTCCAGTTGCTGACATAATAGTCTGGAGTTGGGGCTGTTTCGAGCAGTGTCTGATGGAGTCTGTGGTGTGACTGCACACGTGCTGCAGGTTTGGAGACTGTTGGACATTCAGAACCAAACAGGGTTCTTTGTGAAGATGCACAGGGCAACACCGGGGAGCTCCGGAGAAACACCTGGGCAAACACCTGGGCTCATTACACATGGAGTTATTTTTGGAAACCTACTGTCATCAAATTTATCACATTTTACCACCATAGTCAGTTGCACAAACCCATAGCTTGAAAGGCTGTGCCCTGGACCACCTCTCCTGACCATCTCCTTCCCCCCCCCCAATTATTTATTTATGTGCATTGGTGCTTTGCCTGCATGTATGTCTGTATGAGGGTGTCAGATCTTGGAGCTACAGACAGTTATGAGCTGCCACATGGGTGCTGGGAATTGAACCTGGGTCCTCTGGAAGAGCAGTCAGTGCTCTCTCCAGCTCCTCCAGCTCCTTTTCTTTCTTTTCTTTTTTTCTTTTCTTTCATTGTGTGTGTGTGTGTGTGTGTGTGTTTTCGTTTTCGAGACAGGGCTTCTCTGTGTATCCCTGAGGGTACTGGAATTCACTCTGTAGACCAAGCTGGCCTTGAACTCAGAGATCTGCCCAAGTCTGTCTCCCAAGTGCTGGAACTAAAGGCGCGTGCCATCTCCTTTGAACCAACACCACACAATTCCCTGCTGTGCCTCCTCTCTTATATACTGTCCTACTTCTTCTATGGACCTATATTTTAATCTTACAATTGGAGACCTATACATGAAAATTCTGTGCTTTGAGGCCTGAGATCTATGGGAACCCTAACTCACCCTCAAAGGAGGAACCTTGTAGACTTTCCTACCAAGTGTCTCAGTCTCCCTAGGCCATATCAATTGGAAAGCCCCAGCAGAGCCTTTTACAGTGAAATTTAGAGTGCAGTGAAGGCCCAAGAAAGCAAAATGCCTTATGTAGGAAAGAGGCAGAAGTAACAGTAGGGGGTCAAGTCCCAGGTCACAGCCTAGAGCCACAAAGTGCGCTTCATGAAAACTAAACGTAAGAATTTCTGCAAAAGACGCACACTCCAGCTGCCATCAGTAACAGCAGGTGAATGAATGAGAGTGCTCAGGGAGCTAAGCAGAGGGACTTTTACCTTCTACTTTAATTCCCTCCTAGACTGCTGTTGGGCTATACTATGCTGCTCTTATTTTATTTATTTGTATAAAAATAAATCTGCCGCAGAAGGAAGATTCTGGCCCCAGTCCATATCCAATCCACATACAAACAAAGAGGAGCCATAACCAAACCTGTGCAGGTGACTATAAATTAACAAGATGCCTTCTTGTGTGGTTTATGTCCACTGGCCTCAGTAATTCAGTCACAGTGTAGTTTATGGCTTGAGAGCCTTCTCAGGAAAAGCCTAATTCAATTAGAGCTCTCAGTGGCTCCCCGTGGAAGTTCTGGTATCTCACTTTTCCTCACACACATAGAGGGCAGACCAAACAGACCCAGATCCTCTCAGAGACACCCACCCTGGCCCAGAGCCCATCGGTGCCCTTCCAGATGAGCATCAGAGCCATGCAGAAGACGCTGTGACCTCAGCTGCCCCGGGCCGCCTGTGAGTTGAGTGTCACTCTCAGTTAGGCTCTGGCCTACCATTCAGCCTGCCACCAAAAAGCCTCTGGACGCCCTTTCTCCCTCCTTTCTGAGCAACCTGGTTTCTAGTCAACCCCGATCTCTGTGTGAACCCTGTCTCCACATGAGCGTCAGTCATGTGCTCGCTCCTTCATCCATTCATTCCCCAATATTTACAGAGCCCTGTCCATGTGCCAGAAACAGATAAGAAAGTAAATGCACAAAGTGTTACAGCTTCTTTAAAATCTGCCCAGCAGGCTTTCTGGCTTGTACTGGCAGTATAACAAAGGAAGAAAGCAAGAAAGGAAAGAAGATAGAGAGACCAAAGAGAGGGAAGGGTGGGGAAGGGAAACCAGCACGGTGGCCCTGTCCTCAGGGGCTTCCATGCTCGCCCTCATGGGCATCAGCTTCGAAGTACAGCATGTGCTCCACTTCCACTTCCACTCTCACCAAGACTCCACTCAGGTGGGGGGGGATGGGGGGGGGAAGGCGGTGGTGGCACACGTCTTTAATCCCAGCACTCGGGAGGCAGAGGCAGAGGCAGAGGCAGGTGGATCGCTGTGAGTTCGAGGCCAGCCTGGTCTACAAAGTGAGTCTAGGACAGCCAAGGCTACACAGAGAAACCCTGTCTTGAAAAACCAAAAAAAAAAAAGGACTCCACTCAGGTTCCGCCTCACCTCTTTGGAAAGCCTCCTCTAGCAGCTCCGCAGCCCTCAGGGGCTGCCCACTCCCTCTCAACTCACCCTCTGCCAGGAGGCTGCCCCGCCATCAGACACACCCACACCTTGTTCCCTCTTGTCTCATTTCGTGCAGTCCTGAACAGTCTGGAAGCACCTACTGAGCAGGGCAGCCCAGCTTTACTTTCCCAGTGCCGGAGAGGCCCAGGCTAAAGCCTGCAGGCAGCCTCTCTTCTTGCCTCTGTTTCTTCAGGCTGGCCAGCTCTTAAGACACAGCCCTCTCCGGCCTTACCTGGCATGCGCTAAGGGCTATGCATGTGCTGCTCACTAGTCATTGTGTTGGTGAACTTCTGGGCTCTGTCTCACATAAAGCTGTGATGTCATCCCACAAACCTGGGAAGGAACAGAACCCCTCACTCTAGCCCCCAGTCAGAGCGCCAGAGGACAGGTATTTATGAGAACTTGCTGGGATAAGCCAGGGGGCTCCTGATTTCAGAGCTCAGTTTGGCCTAGTGAACACCAAAACCTGTCCAGGACTAAGAAAGGAATTGAGCATGATTTGAGAGAGGAGGGGCAGCCCGCTGATCCAGGCCAACCCAAAACTTAGTTCAGTTAAAATTAGATTAGCCCATAAGAGTAAAAATACCCACATATAATCACGGGCTGCCTAAAGTATCAGTTGATGTTTATTGGCATCTAAAGAGATGGTTTGGCCTAGTGCGGTGTGTGCAGACAACCTTGGGGAGACTCGTCTGACTCAGACATTTGCAGAGGCAGCGAGGGAGCGTGAGCTGCAGGAGGAGCCACAGGGCGATGGATGACTCAGGAATAACCCCAGGCCCTGCCCGTGCTGAGCGAGCCTTCTCTGCCTGCAGCAGAAGAAAAGCAGGTGGGGGCTGCCAGGAGGAGAGGAGCCCAGCTGCAGGCTGTGTACAGGCTGCTGTTCCCAGAGGACATGTGGGGCGCCCTAGCTGCAGGTCCCAGTCATTGGAGGGGGTATGAACACCACCACCTCTTAGATAGGCTCTTTCTTCACTGTGGACCTTGGAATGGGCCACAGTTTTGTCTACCCCACCCCTTTTTTTTTTTCCAAGACAGGGTTGGTTGGTTGGTTGTTTTTGTTTTTGTTTTTTGGCCTTTCAAGACAGGGTTTCTCTGTGTATCCTTGGCTGTCCTGGACTCACTTTGTAGACCAGGCTGGCCTCGAACTCAGAGCAACCCACCTGCCTCTGCCTCCCAAGCACTGGGATTAAAGGAATGTGCCACCACACTGGGCTCCTAAATCCTTTTCAAAGATTGAGCCAAAGAGAACAGTGAAGGGTTTCAACCCTGCAGTTTAGAGTGACTATGGGGAAATGACATTTCTGAACTGAAGGGGCTCCTGAACTTGAGACATGACACTGAAAAAACACAGGCTCCAAAGTTGGCCAGAGCTGGGCTTCTTTGTAACTGTGCCAGCACCCAGCAGCCTCTCAACTAGGAGTTTAATAAGAAACAGCTAAAATAAAAGCAACAGCTAGGGGCTGGAGAGATGGCTCAAAGGTTAAGAGCCCTGACTGCTCTTCCAGAGGTCCTGAGTTCAATTCCCAGCAACCACATAGTGGCTCACAACCATCTATAATGTGACCTGATGCTCTCTTCTGGCAGAGCACTGTATACATAATAATAAATTAATTAATTTTTAAAAAAGCAACGGCTAATGTAATTAACAACCACTTAACAAAACCATCACAAATCAGAAATCACAAATCAAGAACCAGCACAGAGCAGGGGGGGGGGGTAGTATGGGCAAGGTCCCAGGTTCAATCCCCACAACCCACACCAAAAGAAAAAGAAAAACTGAGATCTGAGGTCAGACCTCGTGCACGCCCGCCCATCCACCCACTTCTAGCAAGTTTCCCATTAAAATTCATTTCTCTCCTCCTCTCCCTTTGGGTGGGGGTGGAGCAGAGCCTCCCACAGGCTGAGAAAAAGAACACCCCTACCTCATTTCAAAGGTTTGCTGCCCCACACATCAGGAAGGTGAGGATGGCAACCCTCAGACTGAAGTCCGCAACATAGGAACACTGGAGGATGGTAAAGACCTTGTGGCTGAGTGGCCAGAGCTCTGGGCACCCACCTCCTACAGCCCACAGAAAGGACACCCTCCATCCAGGTCACCTATGTGGATACATCTAGTCATTTCTCTCCTAAAACCACTTTGGAATTTTTTTGGAGACAAGGTCTGGCTGTCCTGGGACTCACTATATAGTCCAAGCTGGCCTTGAACTCAAGAGTTCTGCCTGTCTCTGCCTCCCTCCTGAGTGCTGGAACTTTATTAACATTCAATATTCATGGTAAACTTGTTAATAAAAAGACAGAAAGGAGCCCAGCAGTGGTGTCACACGCCTTTAATCCCAGCACTCAGGAGGCAGAGGCAGGAGGATCACTGTGAGTTCAAGGCCAGCCTGGTCTACAAAGTGAGTCCAGGACAGCTAGGGCTACACAGAGAAACACTGTCTCAAAAAAAAAAAAAAAAAAAAAAAAAGAAAGAAAGAAAGAAACAAAAACTGGCAACAACAAAAACACACAAAGAATCCCAGCTTGCTGGCCAGGCAGGAAAGAAGACAGGACCTTGAGCTAGCTGTCCAGGAATTGGGTCCTTTCCCCCTGCCTCAGGCAGGTGACAACCCAAGACTCAGTTTCCTTAGGTATTAAAGAAAGTAAAATTAGCTGGGCGAGGTGGAGCATGCCTATAATCCCAGCACTCGGGAGGCAGAGGCCAGCCTGGTCTACAAAGCGGGTCCAGGACAGCCAAGGCTACACGGAGAAACCCTGTCTCAAAAAAACAAAAAGAAAAAAGAAAAAAAAAAAGAAAGTAAAATTAAGTATTGTATATGCAAGTGCTTTGGAAACAAATCCCAGCACTAAAAAGAATTACAACTTTTGCTTCTAGAGCTAAAGAAAACTATACCACCTGCTCCCATACAAAGTGTGTCTCTCAGAGGGTGCCACAGGGCCCTGAGGGCGACCAAGAGCAGGTGGGTACATTCTTCCTCAATGGCAGGAGGACACACACAAAGCTAGCCAGCCCCTCTGGCTAAAGAAGACCCTCTCAATTGCTATGTTCTTAGAGAAGCAAGCTCTGTCAGACTGCTGAGAGAGCACTGCAGAGAGGTGACAGGCGGGTGACTCTTTGAGAAGGTGCAGGCTCAGTCTAGCCCAGGATTTGTGTGCACTCATGCAGGTTCAGTGATTCCTTTAGGACAGGCACAAAACATCCCCAGCTCTCTCAGGTAGGAAGAGGGCTGCCCTGGCGGCCATGCCGCCCCCTCAGGCAGAGTCCTCCTGCAGGTGCAGTGAGGCTGGGCACCACTCCATGCAGGGCCTAGTGCATCGGGCTGAGGGCAACGCAGAGAGGCAGTCAATGCAGCTACACCCCTCCAGGAGACTATGGCAAGACGACAACAGAAAATAAATAGCAATTCAGCATCGCTGAAGAGAACCCCTGAGCCATTTCCTCATCTGCAGAACAGAGGGAACCTTTATCTCATGAGACTTTTGTGCAGATTAAGTAAGATTACTTTTACAAAGTCCCTGACACTGCTCTGTAGACACTCAATAAATGGTAGTTATTATTACACCGCACACCCCAACATCAGAAGTGATGTCAAAGGGCAGACTAGGCGGGATGCCGAAGCTGTGAAGAAACAGCATGTGGAGAAGGAGAGCAGCTGCTGCAGCCTGGAACGGGCCAGGGAGATGACCATGGGTCTGGAACATAGGCCCAGAGTGGTACTATTGGGAAGTTGTGGGAACTTACGAGGCCTACTGGTCTTTAGGTCTAACAACATGTCCTTGAAAGGATGCCAGCTCCTTACCTTCCTCCTTGCTCTCTATGGCTCCCCAGCCATGAGGGAGGCGGTTCCGTTCCACTATACATTTCTGCCACCAAGTGTCACCTCATCTGTAAGTACAAATGGGCCAACTAGCCATGGACCCGAGCCCCAAAACTGTGAGTCAAAATAAACTTTTTCCCCTTATACACTAATTTTTTTTTGTTTTTTGTTTTTTTTTTCGAGACAAGATCTCTCTGTGTTAGCCTTGGCTGTCCTGGACTCACTTTGTAGACCAGCCTGGCCTTGAACTCACAGAGATCCGCCTGCCTCTGCCTCCCGAGTGCTGAGATTACAGGCGTGTGCCACCACATCCGGCTCTCTTATACACTAATTCTATACGCTATTTTTGGTATAGTTACACAAAGACGAATGATACAAAATGGGGAAAATCTAATATACTCTAGATGCCACCACAGTGAGCCAGGTACCCCCAAACCACAGTGAGCCAGGCACCCCCAAACCAGTCTCTAGCTCCGACTCAGAAGGTGGCGGTAGTATCGTCACTTCACTAAGAGAGCAAGGCAATGGGGCTGGAGAGATGGCTCAGAGGTTAAGGGCACTGACTGCTCTTCCAGAGGTCGTGAGTTCAATTCCCAGCAACCACATGGTGGCTCACAACCATCTATAATGAGATCTGGCGCCCTCTTCTGGCCTGCAGGTGTATATGCTGGCATCACAGTATACATAATCAATCAATCTCAATCAATCTTTAAAAAAAAAAAAAAAGAGCAAGGCAAGTCCAGGGAAATGTCCCAAAAGGCAGCAGCGTCCATCCAGGACAGTGAGCAGGGTTTCTACCAGGGTCATCCTTAGAGCAGAGCCGCATGTGCTGGCTTGGGATCCCGAGGGTCAAGGAAAGGTGAACCTGGGTGCGAAGCCAAATCAAGTGCAGGCCGACCTGCAAACACCCTACCTGAGGCCGTGCCCCCAGATGCTGGCTGACTTCCCTCACACCATCCCACAGCCAGGTGGCTGTTTTTCCCAGGAGAGAAAGGTCATCCTTTTCCTTTTGGAGTCCCATCTGGGGTTGGGACCACTTCAAGGTGACCTTTAAGCTGTTTCCTTCCTTTTGGGAAGTAGAAGAGGTTGGTTTGGGTCTCACTTTAACAGAGCACAAGGCTCGCATCTGCTCGTAATAATCCCCTACCTCGCTGTTTGCAAACTTGTTCTAGGGAGAGAATAGCAGCACACACCTTGCAAAGACCAAAACCCAAACATCATAAGATGCAAACGGACAAAAGGAGTCTTTATAGGCTTCTGGGCCTCTGCCAGGTGTTCCAGGTCAGGAATATGGGCAAACACCGGGGTGCCGCCAGTGGTGAGCTGGGAACAAGCACTGCCCAGGAGTCAGGTGAACTGGGACAAAGCAGAATTCATGCAAGAGCCAAACCACAGTACGTGAGGGAGGAGGATGGCCCTACCCCAAAGGTTTCTGGGCAGGTCTCTCAATTATTCATTTATTCATACATTTATTTATTATTTACTTATTTGAGACATGGTCTCATGTGTCTCTGGCTGGTCTCAAACTCACTTTGTAATTGAGGATGGCCTTGAACTTCTGATCTTCCTGCCTCGACCTCCCAGTGCTGAGATTCCGGACCTTGACGTCCAGATTTATGCAGTGTAAGGAATTGAACCTAGGGCCTCATGCATGGTAGGCAAGCACTCTACCAACTAAGCTACATATCCAGTTCTGGTTCTCCCAATAATTTAAGCCCCTCTTAAACCACTAACTCTCCTCCCACCAAGAAAAGGGAAGAATCCTTGACTAAAAGAGAGAAAAGTGGAGGCAGAGGCAGGCGGATCGCTGTGAGTTCGAGGCCAGCCTGGTCTACAAAGTGAGTCCAGGACAGTCAAGGCTAACAGAGAGACCTTGTCTCGAAAAACCAAAAAAAAAAAATTAAATAAATAAAAATAAAAATAAAAGAAAGAAAAGTACGGTCCAGAGAAGGGAAGTGACTTGCCTGAGTTCACCTCCCCAGTCCCGAGGCATCACTTACTCTAGAACACTAACTCTTGCCTTATGTCTCCAATGTCTACAGGACTCTCCTTTGGGTTCTGGCACACGACTAGGAGGGAAAGAAGACTGCACACTGCACTTTCCGTTCTTAAAAGGTGGGTACATCGCATGAGAAGGAGCTACCCCAGCTGACAGGATGGAAACGCCACCAAAACTCCTACCCACTCTGGGATGATGAGAAAATAATCATGGCCCTGAAATAAAGTCTCTGGCCCTTGGATAGCAGACACTGAAGAGATCACTGCCTTGGCCCTCCAGCCTGTACCAAAGGACCTGCTCTGCTCCCGTCTTCCCACAACCAACTCAAGGAGGCAGCTCAAAAGAAGGACGATGACAGCCAGGGCCACACGAAGAAACCCTGTCTCAGAGAGAGAGAAGAGAAAGTCAGACGACACATCCAAACCCGACACCTTAAGAAAGGACCAGGTGGCAGGCCAGGGCTAAGGGACAGTGCGGTGCTGCAGTCTCAGAGGAGACAGGAAGTAGGGATGCGTCCACCTTAGGTGGCTAAAATACTAACACTGGCAGCAGCTGCTCACCAAGCACTCTCCACATAGGAGGTCAGTTTTATGTGCACTACTTACATCATTGCTAGCACTATAGCTGGGTACTAGTCCACGAGTGTAATACGCACGCACGCACTTTTTTTTGTGGCACCTCGGACTTTATGCATGTCTCTATCACTGAGCTACACCCCAGCTTGTGCTAACCATTTTCTGGTGGATGTAAAGCCCCGGCTGGCAGGTGCACTCTATACTGCAACCTTACATCTGACCTTAATTCTACGAGTCAAAGGCGAAGGTGGGGAATGGGTTTCACTGCTGCCATCTGCACGGGACCCCTGAGATCTTCCGTGCCCTTTCCGTCTACCCTTTAGCCCCAGGATGGCCAAGTGCCAAGGCCCCTGTTTTCAGAAGCAGAAAAATACCTTTCCAAGCCTTTGGGACCGCAAGGGGTCAGCCTCCCCAATTTATGAGAGGAAAACCGAGGTCCAAGGCTGAGGAGCTCCACCAGGGTTTCCGGAAGCAGAGCAACAACAGATGTGTCGGGACCACAAAATATCACAAAGAACAACTGGCTGAGGACGGGTCAAGGTCACAGTAGGAGGACAACTCAGTGTCCTGACTGTTATTCTCCCCAGCGCCCCGTCTCTGCTCTCCAGGCCAGGGTCCCAGGTACCAGTACCACACTCTATGTTGAGTGCAAGTCAGGCCCAGTCTTGCGCCCATTAGGACGAGAGCTATCAGGTCTGCAGGGGGAATGTTCAGACTTCCCAGAGAGGGGTCTTTTTGCTCATGCTATGGTAGCACCAGTAGACAGATCTGCAGTGTGTGTACCAACTCACAGTCCTGGGACATGAGGGGCCTGAGGGGAGTGTTAGTGTATAGGCAGCACTTAGGAAGTCTGTCTCCTACAGACAAATGACATATCATGGTCACTTCAGGTTCTTACAACAAATACAGCCAGAGGTTTCATGACTTAATCGATACAGTCGAATAGCAGTTTGGATTCTTATTTCACAAATAAGAAAGACCTTCAGGAAAGGGCTCAGCTGTTTAAGGTCATGAATTTATGTGAGAATCTGTACACACAGTTCCCCTTGCTCAGTCCTTGAATTTTTTTTTTTTTTCCGGGAAGCTGGCAGCCATCAGGGTATAGGTGCTGATGGCCCAGCTCCTTGGCCAAACTCTGCCACTGTAACTGCCTCAGCACCAAAGCCCTGCACCAGGAAGCCAACTCCTGGATCTATCAAAACAGAGGTACCAGTTAGTTCCTGCAGCGAGCCCCAGGGCCAGCCTCACATCAGTCGGCCAATGGTGTCCTTGGGAAAGCTGCAAGGCTTCCTTCCTGCCCAGGGTCATTTAACTTCTCAAAACACAGATCTCAAGCAAAGTGGGAGCAGAGTCCCAGTGCCCTGTTAACTCAGAGTGGCCTGGAAAAAACTAAGGTAGCTTGCAAAGCCCCCTGGATGCTAGCTCCGGGGCCTCCGGAGAACTCCACCAATCACCCAACGGAACAGGGTGCTCAGGCTGGGGCAGGAAGCCCAACCATCAAAGAGGGAACAGCTTTCTCATGCTCTTCTTCCAAAAGGAGTGTTGTGAAATCTCTTTAGACCCAGCCCTTCTCTACCTCTTTTCCTTCAGTGAGTAGCCAACGTCTCTAGTCAGCTGAGTACAAACCTGGACCAAACCTCAACCTCCTCCACTCTCCTGCCACCTCCAAATGGCCTGTAGACATTGCTATGAACTGGAAAACGGTTAGTATTTCTGGACTGGAGTCTGACTCAAGGGCTTCTGAGCAGCCTTGGCAGGCAAAGCTGACAGCTACCATCCTGGAGGAGAAGGAAAATGAGACCTTAGTAGTCCCTGTGTCCTACCACGCTCCTAAGGCTTCCGTACCCGGTTCCTTACTCTACACAAAATCCTTAGACAGGCCACGTCCTAAAAAAAAAAAAAAAAAAACACCCTCTCACCAAGAAGGTAATAAATTGCACTGATTCCTGTTGACAGGGCACAAAGTGCCACTTGCTAAAAGATACTCCTGTCTTACACATAGCATGGCACCTGGCTCCTCTCTTAGTTTGAGCCAAGCCGTAGGAGACCTGCCAAGCCTTGAAGCCTTGGAAGCTTTAGTGAAACTATTTTGTTTCAGAATCATCCCATCTTCAAATCCTGTGCCCACTCCTGATCCTTCATACATACATACATACACACACACACACACACACGCACGCACGCACAATGCCAGCCCACAGGCCAGAGTTAAGAGTCTAAGGACTTAAAAAAAAAAAAAAAAAAAAAAAGGATGTCAATGTCACAGAAGCGGTTCATTCAGATCCAGAGCAGCCGAATCTGGTAAGAAATGGGACAAGAAGCTCACCTATCTGGTGGTGGCAGCAGCAGCACCAGCACCAGCATCAAGCACCTTGGACTTACCTATTTTCATGAGGCAGGCCAGCAGGATCCAGAGGGAGATCTCGAAGGGTGTGCGTACATGTAAGTAGTCAATGTCCAGGACTGGAAAGGCCTTTCGAGCTGGCTTAACGCCTTGTTCAATGACCAAACTGGTTAAGTTGCGATCATCTGGGTGGCGGAGAGGCTCTGACGGAGCAGTGGTCACATCCCCGATTGAGCGTTCCCGTGGTGGCTCAGAACCTCTGATGGTGCTGGCAGTGGGGCTGGGCTGAAGGCCATGGCTCCTGAGAACAGGTAGCAGTCCCACCAAGGCAACCACCACCAGCAAGGAGGGGAAGATCCGAGGTGGAGAAAGTCCCCAGATGCCAGACCGCCGAAGCATCTTTGTGCTGCTCCCTCAGGTTTTAGGAGGCCTCAGCCTTTAGCCAAGTGAGTGTAAGACGTGGGACATAGGTAGCAAGGAGTCCACCGGTGGGTTGAGACTGGAGCAGTCTCTAGGAAGAGTTCATGTTTTAGAGAGGTTATCTTTGTTTTCTATAGAGTCACAGCCTAAAAGTTCAAACTGCAAAAAGGGCACAAGTACCTTGGGTGGGGGGAATAGGAAGGAAAACCAAAAGATCTAGAACTCCAGGCTGAGAGAAGGAAATCGTAGAAACTGCGTCCTAAAGAAAGAGGAAAGGCCACGATATGCTGGACCACCGGCAAGGAAAAGGAGGAAGAAGGCTGGACCTTTGGCTAAGGAAAATCGCCAGGGTGTTGGAACTCGGCTAGAGGGAGGAGGTAAGGAATCTGTGCTAAAGACCGAAAGGGATGAGACCTACTCCAGGAAAAGGAGAGAGAAGGCTGGAAGGCCAGCCTGAGAGAAAGGAGTAAAGCAGGAAAAAGGCGGGGGCTTTCCCACCCAGAGGAGAGCCAGGGTCCAGGCGCGCCGGGTTGAGATTCCGGGGAAATGGAGGGAGGCGGAAGAGAGAGGCAGACGGCCTGGCGGGAAGGCGCCTCGGCGCAGGCTGAAGGCGGCTCGCAGTGAGCCAGCAGAAACACACCCCTCCTTGAGACCCCGGTACAGTGCTGTGCTTCACCCCGGCCCAGCGGTAGCTCCTTCACGGTCAGCTCCAGCTCCACCTCCAGCCCTAACTCGCCCCCGGATCCCGCGGCAGCGGACTGATGCCTCGCTGAGCACAGCGCAGCCATTTATAGGCACCAACGAGCAGCCGGCGCAGCGGGCTAGAGAGACCTGTCAGCGCCCGCCTGGTGCAGCGACCCCTGTCGCCAAGGGAAGGAAGTATCACGTAAGAAGAGGAAGCCGAGACCCCGAGGAGGAAAAAAAATAAAAGTACAATCTAACACGAATGAAATACTGTACTAGCTACAAGGTATTTCCTCATTGTCACGTGCCTTGGAGCAAGTTACTTAGCCTTCCTGTTTCACAGCCTTTTCAACTGTAATGTGGAGATAGGTAGCTATAACAGACGGATACTATGATGGCTAAATGAGGTAATCCATATGGAAATGTTTAGAATGAAAAGGGTGAGATTTTGGTTGAGAGGTAGAGCGCTTGCCTACTGGGTGTAAAGCCTTGGTTTCAATGCCCAGCGCCACAGAATAAAGTTAAATAAATAAAGCTGGGTAGTGCCCAGCCTTTAGTCCCAGCACTCGGGAGGCAGAGGCAGGCAGATGGCTGTGAGTTCGAGGCCAGCCTGGTCTACAAAGTGAGTCCAGGACAGCCAAGGCTACACAGAGAAACCCTGTCTCGAAAAACAAAAAAACAAAAACAAACAAGAAAGTTACATAAATAAATAAATAAATAAACAATAAATAAATGTGGGCTAGAAATCTAAACTCCAGCTGTTTGCAAGTGTAGGTTTGTGCTGAGAACCATGTGAGCACAAATCTGGTCCTGCATCCCAGCTGCTGGTGTTTTGCAGACGATGTAGCGTCTTCCCTTGGCTGTGGCAGCATAACTCTGACCTCCCTGTCTCTGTCTCTAGGTGCAAATTTTCCCTTTTTATAAGGACTCCAGTCAAATTGAATTAAAATCCTAATGACTTTACCTTAGCTTGATCAACTTCAAAAACCCAATCTGAACCATGAGCGGTGGCTCCCACTTATAATGCCAGCTTGGAGGACTAAGGAAAGAGGATTTCTTTTTCTTTTTCTTTTTTCTTTCTTCGTCTTCTTCTTCTTCTTCTTTTTTTTTTTTTTTTTTTTTTTTTTTTTTTTTTTTTTTTTTTTTTTTGGTTTTTCGAGACAGGGTTTCTCTGTGTAGCCTTGGCTGTCCAAGACTCGCTTTGTAGCCCAGGCTGGCCTCGAACTCACAGCGATCCGCCTGCCTCTGCCTCCCGAGTGCTGGGATTAAAGGCGTGCGCCACCATGCCTGGCTTCTTCTTCTTTTTTTTTTTTTTTTTTTGAATTGTTTTTTGTTGTTGTTGTTGTTGTTGTTGTTGTTGTTTTTCAAGACAGGGTTTCTCTGTATAGCCTTGGCTGTCCTAGGGAAAGAGGAATTTCAACTTGAGGTAAGCTTGTATAACAAAGTGAGTTGCAGGCCAGCCTGGGGTACATAGGGAGACCCTGTCTCAAAGAGACAAAAAAGGACCCCTCATTTAAATAAGGCCTCATTCTCAGGCACCAAGGGGCAAGCTGGGATAAGACTTCAGCTGCTTCAGAAACGGCAAATCTCAAGCATGAACGGTAGTGGAGCAACCAAAAAGCAAGAGTCTGGGCCTCGGTTTTGTCTTTCTGTCTGTTTGGTTGTTTAAAGAGAAAAGGAGAGTTTTTGTTTGTTGGTTGGTTGGGGTTTTTGTTTTGTTTTTCAAGACAGGGTTTCTCTGTGTGGCTTTGGCTGTCCTGGACTCACTTTGTAGATCAGGCTGGCCTGAAAAGGAGGATTTTTGTTACCTGTAGGCAGAACACAGCTTCCGAAAGTGGCATGGTCTCTATTTTGTGAGACATGCGTCTAGCTATGTAGGCCAGCCTGTTTGTTTGTTTGTTTGTTTGTTTGTTTGTTTGTTTTCCTAGAGATAGGATTTCTCTGTGTATCCTTGGCTGTCCTGGATTCACTTTGTAGACCAGGCTGGCCTCGAACTCACACAGATCCACCTGCTTCTGCCTCCCGAGTGCTGCAGCCTGGATTCTTTTTAGCAATCCCCCGGCCTCTCCCTTTCAAGTATGACTATTGGTGTACATAACCACACACAGCTGGAACTGAACTTCGAATGAACGGTGATGGCTAGAACTTGGGGAGCTGAAGAAAGTATGTCTACATGGTAAGATCATTGGAAATGTTTTTAATCCCTTAGTAGAATTCCAACACAGAACCCTGCTTAGGCCAGGCAAGTCCTCTCCCACTAAGCCCTGACTGAGAAGGTTTTTTTTTTTTTTTTTAATGTGCATTATATATCTATGGGAGTCATATTTTGGAGCTACAGATAGTTGTGAGCTGCCATGTGGGTGCTGGGAATTGAACCCGGGTCCTCTGGAAGAACAGTCAGTGCTCGCAACCGCTGAGCCATCTCTCCAGCCCCTGAGAAGGTTTTTAATCATTGAAATTATGCCCTGTTTTGTAGAAGGGTTAATTAAAACCAAGAAAGCCAGGTAACTTGCTCAGGTGATCTCAGAGGAGCTCATTTTAGTTTGATGGGTCTTTGCTGGACCTCTTGACAAGGCTTTGTGCTAGGCTAGCAACACAGGCATGGGACATGGGATGGGAGTAGGGATAGTGGTTAGGGACTGCTCAAGAGCTCAAAGGAGCTTCCGGTGGTACCCTGTTCCTTCTGGTTGGTACCAAGGGTACTGAGAGGCAGTAATGTAGTGGGAGCTCACCAAGCAGCCAGGATTCATGTACTGTCCTGTGGGTATAAAATCCTTGCAAAAGAAAGACACTTTCAAATGACAAGAGTGTGATGTGACAACTAAACGTGAAAACATTAAAACATTACTGACTTCTTTTGGGGGGGTTGTTTTGGTTTGTTTTTTTTTTGTTTTGTTTTGTTTTTTTCAGACAGGGTTTCTCTGTGTAGCCTTGGCTGTCCTGGACCCGCTTTGTAGACCAGGCTGGCCTTGAACTCACAGTGATCCACCTGCCTCTGCCTCCCGAGTGCTGGGATATTACTGACTTCTAAAGTTCACATTTTCCAAGAATAGGTTCAGACACTGGGACGTGACCAAAAAATAAATAAATAAAATAAAATAAAATAAATCCGGAAACAGATCTGGAAAGATGGTAATTAAGAGATAGTGGTTATGGACCAGCATCCAAAATCCCTAGCTTTCACATTTAAAATACAAGAAAAGATAGAGAAAGGAAGGCAAGTAAACCTATATACCTTTAGCCACAGCACAGTGGAGGGTAGATACAAAAAGGATTGCTGGGGCCTTGCTGGCCACCAGTCTGCCTCCAGGTCCAGTGAAAGACTGCATCTCGAGAGAGTAGAAGAAAGTGATGATTCCTAGTCTGGTCTTAGCATGTGCAAGGCCTATGCACCTGCGCATACCACACATGTATTATACACATACATACCTGAAGGGAATATTATAGGATCCAGAAAGTATTATGGGAGCCGCTGTCCCAGCATGAGCAAGATCCTGAGTTTGATTCCCCCTACCCCACCCCCCCACTCCAACCCCCCAAACCCCCACCCCCGGCACCTTAAGAAAACACTGAGGACAGGGGAAAGGCAAACAATAGCTCCAATGGAGGTGAACAAAGAGGAACAGTCTTTAGGTCAAGGGTCAGAATGGGCCTGGCATGCTACCTGGTGTTGACTCAGGCCTGTAATCTCCGCTCCACAGAGACTGAGTCAAGAGGATCGGAAATTCAAACTCCGCCAGGCCTACAGAGTGAGCACAAGGCTACCTTGAGGAATTTAGTGAGAGTCTGTCTCAAAATAAAATGATATAAGCGGGCATGGTGGTGCACGCCTTCAACCCGGCACAGCACTCAGGAAGCAGAGGCAGGCGGATCGCTGTGTGTTCAAGGCTAGCCTGGTCTACAAAGCGAGCCTAGGATAGCCAAGGCTACACAGAGAAACCCTGTCTCGGAAAACTAAAACTAAAATAAAATGATATGAAAGATGGCGGGGGCATAGCTCCACAATGGTGTGCTTGCTTAGCATATAAAATGCACTAGATTCCCTTTCTGGTTTTTTTTTTTTTTTTTTTTTTTTTTTTTTTTTTTTTTTTTTTTTTTTGGTTTTTCGAGACAGGGTTTCTCTGTGTAGCCTTGGCTGTCCTGGACTCACTTTGTAGACCAGGCTGGCCTCGAACTCACAGCCATCCACCTGCCTCTGCCTGGGATTAAAGACATGTGCCCCACCACCACCCCCAACCAACTGGCTAGGTTCTCTTCTTAGTACTGAAAACCCAGAGGATCCAAATCAGCAATGATGCCTCACAGCTGTTCAGTCACTGAGAACTGAAAAGCAACTGCCCGTGTTTGTCGAAGACCAAAGTCCTGCTGTAAAGCAAAGAATCGGTATGCAGTTGCGACTATTCTCATTTGACAGATGAAAAGAACAAGGTTCGGATTCTTGAAGCTGTTTGCCTAAGACAATATTGCTATGAGGAAGTAGTGCAAAGATTTAAAACCAGGCTTTAATCTACACCACAGACTCTCAGTGTAGATTCATAAAAAGAAGAAAGAGTGGAGCTAGTGAAGACACTTTCCTCCCACGCCCTGAGGCCAGAACTGGGAACTTTCCAGTCCAGTCCAGTCCAAGCAGCCACCATCACTGGTGCTCTCTTCAGCTCTCAGTAAGTATTTGGTTGCCAGCTCAAGAGAGAGCAGATCTCAGGAGAAGCAGGAAATACCACCAGGAGGTCCCCCGCGGCATGGAGAAGGTTATAAAAACTTGACAGTTTCAGGCACTGGGCCTGGGGCAGTCTGTGGCTAGGGCACAGTTCCCACGAGGCTTTGGAACTCCCTCACATAGGTGGCCAGATCCTGTCCCAGCATCACCACCTGCGGTGGTCAGTCTCTGCTCCAAGTGTCTTCCACCATGATGTTATGGTGCAAACCTCATAGGACTATAATCAGAGTATTTGGCAAGGTTAAAAAAAAAAAAAAAAACTTTAGAGCATGGACATGGTGGTACACGCCTTTAATCCCAATGCTTGGAGACAGAGGCAGATGGATTGATATGAGTTCGAGGCCAACCTGGTCTACAAAGCGAGTTCAGGACAGCCAAGGCTACACAGAGAAACTCTGCCTCAAAAACAAAAAAAGCAAACAAACAAAACCTTTGGAGCAGCATCCAGCAGGTACCACCTAAATTTGTCATTGTCATCCTATCTTGCAGACACCTTGAAGTCTTGAATGTAGACTTTTATATGTGTACTACCGTGTTTGACTTTGAATTTTTTTTTTGAGCTAGGATTTCTCCAAGGTGACACACATTAACATCAAATTCATGATCCTCTTACCTCAGCCTTCTGAGTTTTTATATTGCTGGTCTTGCAAGCAAGAGCCCTGTGAATTTGCACACACAATCACAGAGATGGACAGGCTAGGAAAAAAAGCCTCACACTGATGAGATCGGTCCCGTCACATCGCCTGTCTCAGACTATGAATCTAATACTTCTTTTTATATATATATAATTTACCTTTTTTTTTTTTTTTTGGTTTTTTCGAGACAGGGTTTTTCTGTGTAGCCTTGGCTGTCCTGGACTCACTTTGTAGACCAGGCTGGCCTCGAACTCACAGAGATCCACCTGCCTCTGCCTCCCGAGTGCTGGGATTAAAGGTGTGTGCCACCATGCCCAGCAACTTCATATTCTTAAAAAAAGAGTTTGAGCTAGGACAGGCTTAAAAATGATAGGTCAGCCTGGCTAATTTACTCATTTTTATTTTATGTGCATTGGTGTTTTGCCTGCCTGTATATCTGTGAGAGTATCAGACTTTGAAGTTACAGACAGTTGTGAGCTGCCATTTGAGTGCTAGGATTTGAACCAGGGTTCTCTGGAAGAACAGTCAGTGCTCTCAGCTGCTGAGCCATCTCTCCAGCCCCAAAACTAACACTTTAAATAAACATCTTGTTAAAGATCATCCATTAAGGGCTGGAGAGTATGGCTCAGAGGTTAAGGGCACCAACTACTCCTCCAGAGGTCCTGAGTTCAATTCCCAGCAACCACATGGTGGCTCACAACCATCTATAATGTGATCTGATGCCCTTGTCTGGCCTGCAGGTGTACATGCGGGCAGAGCACTGTATAAATAATAATAAATAAATAATAATAAATTTTTTTAAAAGATCACCCATTAAGTCAGGAGGTGATAGCTACTTGTGACTTTAATCCCAGCACTTGGGAGGCAGAGGCAGGTGGATTGAGGGGCCAGCCTGGTCTACAGGTAGAGTTCCAGGACAGCTAAGGCCACGCAGAGTATACATGTGTACATACATGGACTGAAGGGCAACTATCAGGTGTCCTCTGGGGATGAACAGCAGGTCGTCAGGCTTCTTGGCGAGCTCATTTCCCTGCTGAGCCATTTCTGTAGCCCTGTTTTTGTTTGTTTTTGGTTTTGTTTATGTTTTTGTTTTAACAACACTGGAGATCTGACTCAGAGCTTTGCAAATGGCTGGCCAATATTCTATTACTAAGCTACAGTCCTGGCTCCATGTGTCAGTCTTCTTTTTGTTTGTTTGTTTGTTTTGTTTTTTAAAACAGGACTCTATGTAGTCCTGGCTGTCCTGGACTTGATTTGTACATCAGGCTGACCTTGAACTCAGAGATCTGCCTGCCTCTGCCTCCCTGAGTGCTGGGATCACAGGTGTGCGCCACTACACCTGGCTCTGTTTTCTTTATTCTTTTTTTTTTCATTGTATTTGTTTTCTTTTTCTTTTCTTTTTTTAAGATTTGTTTACTTATTATTTATGGTGTTCTGCCCAAATGTATGCCTGCACACCAGAAAAGGGCACCAGATCTCATTGTAGATGGTTGTGAGTCACCGTGTGGTTACTGGGAATTGAACTCAGAACCTTTGGAAGAACAGACAATGCTCTTAACCTCTCAGCCATCTCTCCAGCCCTCTTTTTTCTTTTTTTGCTTGTTTTTCCCTAGAACTCTCTTTGTAGATCAGGCTGATCTCAAACTCACAGAAATCCACCTGCTTCTTCCTACTGAGTGCTGGGATTAAAAGCATGTGCCACTACGAACAGTTTTGGTTTTGGGGTTTTTTTTGTTGTTGTTGTTGTTTCGTTTTGGTTTTGGTTTTTGGTTTCTCAAGACAGGGTCTCTTTATGTTAGCCTTGGCTGTCCTAGACTCACTTTGTAGACCAGGCTGGCCTCGAACTCACAGCAAATCCGCCTGCCTCTGCCTCCCAGGTGCTGGGATTAAAGGTGTGCGCCACCATGCCCGGCTTGGTTTTTGTTTTTGTTTTTTTCTGAGATAGAGTTTCTCTGTTTGTAGCCCCTGCTGTTCTGGCATCACTTTATAGACCAGGCTGGCCTTGAACTTACAGAGATCCACCTGCTTCTGCCTTCCAAGTGCTTGGACTAAAGGTGTGTGCCACAACTGCCCGGCTTCTTTGCTCCTGGTGGTATTTTTGTTTTCTTTTGTGTTTTGTTTTGTTTGGTTGGTTGGTTGGTTTTTTTCTCTGTATAACCTTGGCTGGAATTAAAGGCATGCACCATCACACCTGTAGAAAGTACCTTTTGAAACCCAGCCCTGACTTGGTCCTTCCCTAATGACCATCAGTTCTCATGACATTCATCTGTATTTCCTGTTTGCCTCAAACGCCCAGTGTTCTCTTTATTTTGTTTCTAGGTAAGTGCCTATTTATCTTTAATGCCGTAAACCAGATGAAACCGGCTCTTGTGAAGCTGTTCCTATGCTCTCAGGCCAACTTGGGTGGTTGTTCTTCCCATAATGTTTGCACAGCTAGTCCAATCTCTACTGAAGCACATTTTGTTCTCTGCTGTCCCTTTTTTAAATTTATCTATCTTACTAGATTGTTATGGCTTAAGAGGGACCTCATCAGGCTATAGAGATGGCTCAGAGGTTAAGAGCACTGTCTGCTCTTCCAGAGGTCCTGAGTTCAATTCCCAGCACCCACATGGTAGCTCACAACCATCTAAAATGAGATCTGGTGCCCTCCTCTGGTGTGCAGGTGTACATGTAGGCGTGGTGGCACATGCCTTTAATCCCAGCACTTGGGAGGCAGAGGCAGGCGGATTGCTGAGTTTGAGGCCAGCCTAGTCTACAAAGTGAGTCTAAGGAAGGAAGGCAGACACCAAGCAGGAAAGATTTAGGATGGGGGGGAGGAATGTGTTAAGTGCTGGAAGGAGCCAGAGGTAGTGAGGGATGCTGGAAGAGGTGACCAGGTTTTTTTGGAGGGTTTTGTTTTTATTTTGTTTTGTTTGGTTTTTTTTTGTTTTGGTTTTTTGAGACAAGGTCTTTCTCTGTTAGCCTTGGCTGTCCTGGACTCACTTTGTAGACCAAGTTGGCCTTGAACTCACAGAGATCCACCTGACCTTGACTCCCAGAGAGTTCAGATTAAAGGTGTGTGCCACCACGCCTGGCTGCATCTTCATCCTTTGTGAGATAGAATTTCACGGACTCTCACTATGTTCCTACGTAGTTCTGAATGGCAGGGAACTCACTGTGTAAACCAAGCTGGTTTTGCTTGTTTGTTGATTGGTTGGTTGTAAAAGTAACTTTTATTCTCCTGGCTCAATTTTTGTCTGGGAGTCTTACAGTCTCCTTCTGCTAACCTAGGCCTAGTCCTGGAAGCTTCTAGCCTCTGTACAATCTAACCTAGGCCTAGAATGTTTTAGCCTCTGAGACTTTACTGCTTGATTAGCTCACCTTTACTTGTTCTTTCTGAGCTCTGGGCTGGTTGGTTCAACTCAGCTGTTGTGGCTCAAACTCCTCTCCCAGCTAATCTATTTGATCTGGCTTCTCTCTCTCTCCCTCCCTCCCTCTCTCCCTCCCTCTCCCTCCCTCTCCCTCTCTCCCTCCCTCCCTCCCTCCCTCCCTCTCTCTCTCTCTCCCCTTCTCCCCCTCTCCCTCCCTCCCTCCCTCTCTCCCTCCCTCTCCCTCTCTCCCTCTCTCTCCCTCTCCCTCTCTCCCTCCCGCCCCCTCTCTCCCTCTCTCTCCCTCTCTCCCTCTCTCCCTCTCTCTCTCCCCCGGAATTGCTCTGCTTGGCCTCAAACTAACTCAGCAATCTGTTCTAGTCTTCTGGCTTCTCGTTTTCTGGCTCGTTCCGTCTTCACCCGAATTCTCTCTCTGCAACCCATCTCTCTATTACTGTCCTGGTAAAACTGCCTCCTCTCTCTGTAAAACTGCCTCTTAAGTAGCTTCCCTTTCCTCTCTCTTCTCATGAGAGTTGGGCGTATCCTATTCTGTCAAATCTCTGATTCATCACCTTTTCTGCCACTCAATTAGACATCACTTTCCAATATGACTGCTTCCTTCTACAAACTAACTTTACCTCCTCGTTTGGGATTATAGGCATGTACTACCATGCTTGGACCTAAGCTTTTCTTTACCTGATACTTGCTGTATACCAGGCTGGCCTTGAACTCAGATCTGTTTGCCCCTGTCTCTTGAATTAAAGGCATGTCTGTATTCCAGAGGGATCACCCAAACCTAGAAGGTCTTTGGATATGATCTTTCGCCAGAATTGTTTTTGTTTGTTTGTTTGTTTGTTTGTTTTTTAGATTTTTCAAGACAGGGTTTCTCTGTGTAGCCTTGGCTGTCCTGGACTCACTTTGTAGACCAGGCTGGCCTTGAACTCACCGAGACCCGCCTGCCTCTGATTCCCTGAGTACTGGGACTATAGGCATGTGCCACCAGGTCCAGGGGCCAAGCTGGTTTTGAATTTATAACAATTCCATTGTCTCTGTTGTCCAAGTTTTGGAATTATGGATGTGAGCAACCACACCGAACTCTAGGGTTTTCTTTTGTAGTGTAGAAAGAGAGGAAGCAAGTTAGAAAGATCCACATATTATAGTTGGGTTTCAGACCCGGGACGAGCAGCTGAGGTGCCTATTTAACATATCAAAATGGACCTGGCCTGCAGGTTCTCCCAGCATCCCTCGGTCCCTGCCTGTTTGTTGGCATGGCTGGTATCACCCACCCTGTATGATGAACTTTCCAGGCCAGGCTGTGGGCTTCCTCTCACCCAGAGGCTCCTCATTATGTAACCCAGACATTTTGGTTCTCTTTGCTTTTTTCTTCCCCTCCTCCCCCTCCCCCTCCTCCTTTCCTTCCTCCTCCTTCTCCCCCTCCCCCTTCCCCTCCTCCTCCTCCTTTTCTTTCTCTCTCTCTCTCTCTCTCTCTCTCTCTCTCTCTCTCTCTCTCTCTGTACTTTGTCTCTCTGCTCCCCCTTTCTGTCTCCCCGTCTGCATGGCCACTTCCCCGACCTCCTCCTGTAAGATCAGTGAATGAACCCATGCAAGAGCTGCGCCCTAATAAAACTGCCTTCATACTTTAACTGGGCTTGAACTTCCTCATTTGTCATCGGGAAATACCTAACAATCCTCAAAATTGTTTTCTAGATGTGTTGAAAGAAAGCACAGAGAGGGGCTGGAGAGATGGCTCAGGGGTTAAGAACACTGGCTGCTCTTCCAGAGGTCCTGAGTTCAATTCCCAGCAACCACATGGTGGCTCACAACCATCTATACTGGGATCTGGTGCCCTCTTCTGGCCTGCAGGTGTACATGCAGAGAGAGCAACTCATACATAAAATAAATCTTTTTTTGTTTTTGTTTTTGTTTTTGTTTTTGTTTTGTTTTTCGAGACAGGGTTTCTCTGTGTAGCCTTGACTGTCCTGGACTCACTTTGTAGTCCAGGCTGGCCTCGAACTCACAGCGATCCGCCTGCCTCTGCCTCCCGAGTGCTGGGATTAAAGGCGTGCGCCACCACGCCCGGCTAAAATAAATCTTTTTAAAAAGAAAAGAAAAGCAAGCACAGGGGCTGAAGGCCTAATGTGCTTCCTTGACCTTTCCTGTGCAGGCACCTGAGAAAAACCATCAAGAAGCCTGGCTGAGGTGCTGGAGAGATGGCTCAGAGGTTAAGAGCACCATCTCCTCTTCCAAAGATCCTGAGTTCAATTCCCAGCAACCACATGGTGGTTCACAATCATCTGTAATGAGATCCAGTGCCTTCTTGTGGTGGGTAGGCACACATGTGGGCAGAATACTATATAAATAATAAATAAATCTTGAAGAAGAAGAAGAAGAAGAAGAAGAAGAAGAAGAAGAAGAAGAAGAAGAAGAAGAAGAAGAAGAAGAAG
>OU015754.1:66415887-66427132 GCA_907169655.1 Acomys percivali | reverse complement strand
AGAAGAAGAAGAAGAAGAAGAAGAAGAAGAAGAAGAAGAAGAAGAAGGAGAAAAAGAAGCCTGGCTGAGCAGGGCATGGTGGTGCACGCCTTTAATCCCAGCACTTAGGAGGCAGAGGCAGGCGGATCTCTGTGAGTTCGGGCCCAGCTTGGTCTACAAAGCAAGTCCAGGACAGCCAAGGCTACACAGAGAAACCTCATCTTGAAAAACCAAAAATAATAAAAATAAAATAAAAATTTTGGAAACCAATGCAAATGAGGTGTGCTCTGGTGGGGGAAGCCTGTGCTCACAGAAGGGTCCTATTATCTCGCCTTCCAGGCTGGCTGAGGCCCCTGCCCCATATTGACTCATGCACTTAAAAAAAGAGGGATTGTGGCTTCTGATTAAGACCCTGGTTCAATTCCCAGCACCCACACGGGGCCTCACAATCATCCCCAACCATAGTTCCCGGTTCCAGGAAATCCAACATTCTCTTAGCTTCCTCAGGCACCATGTTCACAGGTGGTACACAGACATGCTTCCAGACAAAATACATAAAATAAAAATAAAATAAAAAGGGCACCTGGAGAGATGACTCAGCCCTTAAGAGCACTGTCTGCTCTTCCAGAGGTCCTAAGTTCAATTCCCTCCAACCACATGGTGGCTCACAACCATCTATAATGTGATCTGGTGCCCTCTTCTGGACTACAGGTGTACATACAGATAGAGCACTGTATACATTATAAATAAATATACCTTTGTTTGTTTGTTTGTTTTTGAAGACAAGGTTTCTCTGTAGCCTTCGCTGTCCTGGATGCTCTTTGTAGACCAGGCTGGCCTCAAATACACAGCAATCCACCTGCCTCTGCCTCCCAAGTGCTGAGATTAAAGGTGCACAGCCACCATAGCCTGGCAAATACATACATCTTAATGGCGTGCACCATCTCACCTGCCTAATGAATCTTTTATTTTTAAAGAATAGATTCATTTTTAAAATCAGATTCATTTTTAATTTTATATATATATATATATATATATATATATATATATCATGTGCCCAAGGAAGCCATTGTCAGCTGCCTGACAAATGTAAGCAGAACTTCCGGAGAAGAAACTGTCTTGCCGCCGTGAGCAACAACAACAGACCTCCTGTGAGGAGTTTGTGTCTGTAGGGACTAATGGAATGCTTGGAATTTCAGTACTGTGGGGGGGATTGGAGTTTTGTAAGTTTACAGACTATTTGTCTTGGGCTAGTCTTAGCTGTTTGTAGAGCCATCCCTGGCCCTACTCTGTACCTCAATAACTTGAGATAATAAAAATCTTGGGCTGGAGAGATGGCTCAGAGTTTAAGAACACTGGCTGCTCTTCCAGAGGTCCTGAGTTTTGTTTTGTTTTTTTGGTTTTCTTGAGATAGAGTTTCTCCGTGTAGCCTTGACTGTCCTGGACTCACTCTGTAGACCAGGCTGGCCTCTAACTCACAGCGATCCACCTGCCTCTGCCTCCCGAGTGCTGGGATTAAAGGCGTGCCCCACCACGCCCGGCTTCCAGAGGTCCTGAGTTTAATTCCCAGCAACCACAGGGTGGCTCACAACCATCTGTAATGAGATCTGGTGCCCTCTGTACGTGCAGAAAGAACACTGTATACATAATAAATAAATACATCTTAAAAAAAATTTTTTTTAAAACTATTAGTTAATCCCAGCACTTGGGAGGCAGAGGCAGGCGGATCTCTGTGAGTTCAAGGCCAGCCTGGTCTACAAAGGGAGTCCAGGACAAGGATACACAGAGAAACTCTGTCTCAAAAAACCAAAAAAAAAAAAAAAAAAAAAAAAAAAAAAAAGAAATGAAAAGGCTGAAGGACAAAGTGAACCTCCAGGAAAGGACAACTCTGTTCACAGGTGCCTCATTTTCCCCTGCAGGGTGGTGTCCCTGAGTCATTGTCTTCCTGTCAAAGAGAGGGGGTTGAGGTGGCTTTTCTCCAGGTCTGCTCAGCTGGAACTGTCAGCATGGAGCGGGCCTCTCAGGACTGGGACAGGTGAGTCCGTGCTGCTTGCTCTCTGGTACACTTGTTTGACTGACCTTTTCCCGGAGCCCAGATACATCCATCATGTGGCAAGGTCACACAGGTTTGTGGGCCTAACTGGGTGTTTAAGAATACACCTCTTTGCATGTGTAAAAAAAAGAAAGAAAGAAAGAAAGAAAGAAAGAAAGAAAGAAAGAAGGAAAAGAAAGAAAGACGGCTGGAGAGAAGGCTCAGCGGTAAGGGGTTAAAAGTATGTATTCCAGATGACCTGAGTTCAACTCCTGGCACCCACCTCAGGTGGCCCACAGCCACTTAGATGCCTCTGGCCTTTTCTGGTACTCACACTGACAGAAGCTCATACACACACATGATTAAAAAATAAAATAAGGCCAGGTGTGGTGGCAAACACTTGTTATTCCCAGCACTCGGAGGCAGAGGCAGAGGGAGGGGAGTGTCTGTGAGCTCAAGGCCAGCCTGGTCTACAAAGCGAGTCCAGGACAGCCAAGGCCACACAGAGAACCCCTGTGTCACAGAAATAAAAATTAAATAAAATAAAGCCGGGTGGTGGCACCCGGAAGGCAAAGGCAGGTGGATCACTCTGAGTTGGAGGCCAGCTTAGTCTACAAAGTGAGTCCAGGACAGCCAAGGCTACACAGAGAAACCCTGTCTCGAAAAACCAAAAATAAATAAATAAAAGTCAGAAGGGCAGCCGGGCGTGGTGGCACACACCTTTAATCCCAGCACTCAGGAGACAGAGGCAGGTGGATCTCTGGTTTGGGGAGTAAATTCAGGACAGCAACACCTAGATATCACATGGGCCCTGGCTGTTGAATTCAGGACCTCATGCTTGAATAGCAAACTTTACTGACAGAGCTCTCAGTAACAGAAACAGGTTTTCACATAGCCCAGGCTGCTCTTGAACTCACTGTGTAGTTGAGGATGGCCTTGAACTCCCAAATCCTCCCACCTCCACTTCCAAGTGCTGGGATTACAGGCATGCATTACCATGCCTGCGTGCGTTTTTTGTTTTTTGTTTTTCAAACAGTGTCTCACTTTATAGGCTAAGTTGGCTTGGAACTCACTCTGTGACCCAGGCTGGCCGGACACCAAAGGGCAATCCTTGTGTCTCGGTTAGGATGACATGTGAGAACCACCGCCAAGCCCAGAAAGTTGTTGATGAGATGTTTTCTTTCCTCTCCCTTTCTTTCTTTCCAAGGTCTCATATATCTCAGGTTGGCCTGAGCTGTATAGCTGGGGATGACCTTGAACTTGGTGATCTTCCTGTTTCTACTTCCTGATTACAGGCATCGCTATCACAACTGGGTTTTTGTTTGTTTGTTTGTTCCTTTGCTTTTTCCGAGACAGGGTTTCTCTGTGCAGCCTTGGCTGTCCTGGACTCACTTTGTAGACCAGGCTGGCCTCGAACTCACATCAATCCACTTGCTTCTGCCTCCAGAGTGCTGGGAGTACACCACCATGCCCACCTCCACACCTGGTTTTATGCGGGGCTCGGGATCAAACTGAGGGCATGTGCTGCTGTGCATGGCAGACACAGCACTGTACCAACCGAGCGGCCTCCCCACCTATATGCTTTTTTTATACTAAATCTCCAAGCCTACAACCTTACGTCATATGCCCAGCGGCCCTGTGACTGATGACTGGAGCACAGTGTGGCCAGTCCACTGCATCCTCGGACCCCTGCAGTCCTTAAGGGGCTTTGCCCAGGAGGGCAGAATAATGCTGACTTGGCTTCTTGAAGCGTTTCGGCATCTTCTGACTTGTTGACCACAGGCATGTCTTAATATATAATCAGGATAAGAATAAGTATTAGGTGCTATGGGTATATGGTGCTCTCAGACAGGGCCCCTTTGTCCTGGTTTGCAGGTCAGGGGAAGGTTTCAGTAGGAACACACAAAAGATTGAGCATAATTAATGCTAAAACCAGATCTGGTTGTGTTTAGTTTATAATTATTCTTTAAACTGTACTTACATGCTTGATGTCTATATATGATATATTACACAATTTAAAAGTACAGGGCTAAAGCTGGGTGTGGTGGCACACGCGCCTGTAACCCTAGACCTCAGTCAAGAGGCAAAGGTGAAAGGGTCATGAGTCAAAGTTAGCCTTGGTGACAGATCTGTCTCCTTTTGTGTGTGTTTTTGTTTTTGTTTGGTCTTGTTTGTTTAGGTTTTTTTGAGACAGGGTTTCTCTGTGTAATGGCCCTGGATGTCCTATATGAGATCTGTCTCAACAAAACATTTTTTTTGTTTGTTTGGTTGGTTTTGGTTTTTTGAGACAGGGTTTCTCTGTGTAGCCTTGGCTGTCCTGGACCCGCTTTGTAGACCAGGCTGGCCTCGAACTCACAGTGATCCACCTGCCTCTGCCTCCCGAGTGCTGGGATTATAGGCGTGCGCCACCACGCCCGGCCTCAAAACATTTTTTAAAATATTAAAAATAGGGGCCTGGAGAGATGGCTCAGTAGTTAAGAGCACTGACTGCTGTTTCAGAGGACCCAGGTTCAATTCCCAGCACCTACACAGTAGCTCACAACTGTCTATAACTCCTGTTCCAGGGGATCTGACACTCTGACACAGACATACACGCAGCCCAAAACACCAATGAACATAAAATTAAAAATAAATAAATAAACAAATAATTTAAAATAATGAAAATTAAAATATAGCTAAAAAATAGAAATACAAGTATATTCCCCAGTTGCAACCAGCAATGAGCCAGCTCTCAGGCAGAGGCTTCTAAATACAATTCTCCAATAAAAGGAATCTTTGGAGAAATGACTGAGCAGGGAAAAATAAGACATAAACCCAGATATCTGTAGTGCCAGAGAGCAAGGAAGGTTTAAAAACATCTTTTAATCCCAGCACTCTGAAGGCAGAAGCAGGTGGATCGCTGTGAGTTCGAGGCCAGCCTGGTCTACAAAGTGAGTCCAGGACAGCCAAGGCTACACAGAGAAACCCTGTCTCAACAAAACCAAACCAACCAACCAAACAAACAATCATTCCCCAAAGGAAGCTGGAACAATTTGAAGCACCGAATCAATAATAGTATGGATTGTAATCTAAACTATAGGATAACTACGCACGAGTTTATACTGATATAAATAACCGAATAAGTCGGGCGCACCTGTGATCCCAGCACTCGGGAGGCAGAGGCAGGAGGATCACTGTGAGTTCGAGGCCCGCCTGGTCTACAAAGCGGGTCCAGGACAGCCAAGGCTACACAGAGAAACCCTGTCTCGAAATAAATAAGTAAATAAATAAATAACAAGGGAGAAGAATTCTAAATGTCCATATTCCTTCCAGGAGTCGGGACTTAAGGCCACTCTTTTAATTCAAGAGGCTGGGGTGGCGTCTGTAACTTACTTAGAAGAATACAGTATGGAGCTGCCTGGCCCAGGGGCAAACGCCTGTGGTCCCAGCACTGGGGAGGCGGAGGGAAGAGGAGCAGGAGTTCCAGGTCATTCCTGCTACACAGAGCCCGGAGTCCAAATTGTGGAACATAGACCCTGAAAGGTGAAACAAGCCCCAACTCCAAGCCCAACCCCACCCCAACCCATCCAAAAACAAAAACCACACATGAAAAAAAAAAAAAAAAAAAAAAAGCAACAACGAACCAAAACAAACCAAAAACCATTGAAGGAGGTCTGAAGAGATGGCTCAGAGGCTAAGGGCACTGGCTCCTCTTCGAGGGGCCTTGAGTTCAATTCCCAGCAATCACATGGTGGCTCACCGCTGTCTACAATGAGGTCTGGTGCCCTCTTCTGGCCCGCAGGTGTACATGCAGGCAGAGCAGTGTGTACATAAATAAACAAACAAACAAACCCCAAGGAGATGCTACCCAAAAGGGCAGGGCATAGGAAGAAAGGAGAGGAGAGAGACAAGAGGGGGTGGGCGTGGCTAACCAGGGGGGAGACACCTGGCAAATATCTCCAAGTGATCAAGGTTAACATCACCCTTGAGAGTGGTGGGCAGCTCGAGACGTGAGGAGGAGAGCACTTCCTGCCACAATCCCAGGGAGGCAGAGGCAGGCGGATCGCTGTGAGTTCGAGGCCAGCCTGGTCTACAAAGGGAGTCTAGGACAACCAAGGCTACAAAGAGAGACCCTGTCTTCAAAAACCAAAAACCTAAAAAAAAAAATTTGTTTTCCCCCTCTTTGGTGGTTGTCCTGTGACTTGAACTCACGGTTTCCAGCATGCAAGCAATTCTTTTTTGCCAAGAGCTACACTCTTCCGCCTGAGAGATACTCGGGTGTGTGTGTGTGAGAAGGTGACTAGAGAAGCTTGCCTAGCTCAACCTGAAGTTGAGTCTCCGGACTTTATCTTGTGGGAAACCACAGAAGTCTATGCAGCAAGGGTGTGGACAGATTACCCAGTGACTCAGCCAGTCACAGTCGCACTTCCTGAAGCCTCCAGCCTGCTCCTCCCCCACCTGATGCCCTTTCTGCTCCGACATAAATTATGTCACAAGCACCCGGTTGGGCGTGGTCAAATCCTCTGGTAAATGCTTGCAGTTCAGGAGGCCGCTGCAAGAGTAGATCTTGGATTGGAGGTCAGCCTTGGCTACGTGGGAAGTTGGAGGCCAGCGTGAGTTATACTGAGACAGAGTCTCGAAAAAGCAAATCAATCCAGCGTGGGTGGCGCCCTTCCTGACTCATGATCCCAGCAATCAAGAGGCTGAGGCAGGAAGCATCGTCGCAAGTTCGAGACCAGCCTGGGCTACATAGTGAGTTTGAGGCCAGTCTAGGCTACAGAAGGGTAGCCTATCTCAAAACAAGCAAAAAACCAGACCCAAACGAAAAAACCCACCAAACCAAACAAGCAAAAGACTAGACCAAAGATAATCACTTCCAAGGACCATCCTCCCATTTCTTCCTCCGCATGCCACAGCCTTCTTTAGAGGTACTTAGTAGCCACGCCCTCTAAAGGAGGCGTGGGGCCACTTTTTAATCCTTCCTGGACCGAAGGAGATCCCTGGGCTGGGAGTAGCAGGGCGGAGCCTTTTGTAAAATCTTGCAAATCCTAGCTCAGCCTTTGCTCACTAGCCCCTCCCACCCCAGTGAGACGACTCCAACGCATCGGTAGGGACAAGAGATTCGGGGACAGAAGAAGGGTCTTCAAGGCAGAGGCAAGGTCTCTTGCTATCAAGAGAATTGTCAGCGTGACTTCCTCGGGGCCTTCACGGAGCCACAAATATGTCCAGGTCAGAGGCCCGAGCGGGAGAGGGATGGAGCGGGTGGGGTCAGGGGGTGTGGTAGGAGATGTGAGAAGACGTACTTTCCCTACTGGCAATACAGTAGTAGATTTCAATGGTAGGATTGATTTCGATCCTCATCCTGGCACTGAAGCAGTTTTCTCTGTGGCGTCTTTTATCCCTTCGTGGAAAAGCAAACGGCCAACGTTACCAACAACGCTCCGCGCCGAACGCAGTAGGTATAGCTTTATTCTGTCCCCTCAGCATCTCTGTATTAGTATTCATGTTTTATTACTCCATTTATTTAGGTTTGGGTTTGGTTTTGAGAGACAGGGTTTCTCTTTGTAGACCAGGCTGGCCTTGAACTCAGAGATTGGGCTGCTGCTGTCTCCCGAGTGCTGGGATTAAAGGCGAAGCACCATCTGGCAGGCCTGGCTGGCTGTTGTTTGAGACCCTGAGTCCTGCGCCCTGTACCTCCTCCTGACCTTCCTAGTCCTCTTGGTTCCTCCCCACATCCTGGGATTATCTGTTACAGGTAATTTTGTAACATTGTGTGGTCTTGGGAAGGCCAGGAAGCAACTGAGGATCATCTCTTGCTCCCCGGATTTGGTTTTGTTGTTGGTCTTTTTTTTTTTGGTGCATGTGTGTGGTTTTGTTGTTTTTTTGAGACAGGTTTGTCTCTCTGTGTAGCTTTGGCTAGCCTGGAACTCAGGGAGATCCTCCTGCCTCAGCCGGTCCAGGTGGCTCACTCCTATAATCCCAGCACTCTGGGAAGCAGAGGCAGAAGGGTCTCTGTAAATTCAGGGCCAGCCACGACTACATAAGTTCTAGGCCAGCTAAAAGACACCCCTCCCCCTGGAACAGGGTTTCTCAGTGTAGCCTTGGCTGTCCTAGAACTCACTATGTAGACCAGGCTGGCCTTGAACTCACAGAGATCCTTCTGCCTCTGCCTCCCTACTGCTAGGATTAAAGGTGTGCACCACCACGTCCGGCAGCACTGCCCATCTTGAAGTATCTTCTATCCCTAGTTTCTTCAGGATTTTGTGGTAATTGAGATGTTGAGCTTCATTAAAAGCCTTTTCTGCATCTGTAAAAGGGTTCCATGGAGCTCAGGCTGAACTCTTGCCTCCCAAGCACTGGGAGTAAAGGCGTATGCCATGATGCCTTTCTCTTCTCTCCGTTTACTTTTTGAGGTACATTTCATGTAACCCAGGCGGGCATCAAACCTGCTGAATATCTCAGGGTGACCTTGAATTTATTATCCTTCTACTTCTGCTTCCCAAGTCCAGCACACCTGGTTTGTGTGGTGCTGGGGATTGAACCCACAGCTTTGTGCATGCTAGGCAAACACTCTACCAACTGAGCTACATGTCCAGAAGCCCCATCCTAACCTCATGTGATCTCACCATGCAGCTCTGTCTGCCCAAGGTTGTCTTTTTGTTTGTTTGTTTTTCAAGACAGGGTCTCTCTGTGTAGCCTTGGCTGTCCTGGACTTGGTAGACCAGGCTGGCCTTGAACTCACAGAGATACACTTGCCTCTGACTCCTGAGTGCTGGGATTAAAGGCGTGCACCACCACGCCCAGCAAGTCTTAGTCTTTTTTAAAAAATTTATTTATCTTTATTGGTGTTTTGTCTGTATGTCTATGTCATGGTGTTGGATTCTAGAGTTACAGGTGTGAGCTGCCATGTGGGTACTGGGAATTGAACCCCAGGTCCTCGGAAAGAGCAGTCCTCTTGCCTTGGCTCTTACAATGTGTCTGGTAGTTTAAGGAATTTTGGGACAACTCACTTTGTACTTCATTTTCCTTAATGAGTTTGACAAATGTGTGGATTGTGCTTGTTCTTTGGGGCCACAGATGACCGGGCACAGTGATAACACCTGGTCTCCCCACCTCTCCACAATCAACAGTAGCCACCTTGCCACTGCCAGGATTGGCAGCTACAGTGTAACTGAGACACCTTTGTCCTTTCTTCTTTTAGTTCTGGACTGTAATAGGAATCCTCACCCCCTACCTGCCACCCTCCACCCCCCAACTAGGCAGCAAGCAGACACAGGGTGGTCAAGAGCCCTCTTCTTAGTCAGTAACCTAGTAAGACCTTGTCTCCAAGTAAAATAGAAAAGATGGCCTGGAGAGATGGCTCAGCAGTTAAGGCCACACGCTGCTTTTCCAGAGGACCTGAGTTCTATTCCCAGCACTCACAATGGGCAGCCCCCCAACAGCATCTAACTCCAGGAGCTGTAGTGCCATCTTCTGACCTCCGTGGGCATCCACACATATGTGGCATACGTTCACACAGACACACATATTCATGTAAATAAAATATAATAAAGTGATTTATTTATTTATAGTAATAGGGACCAGAGAGATGGCTCAGTGGATAAGAGCACAGGCTGCTCTTTCAGAGAATCCAAATTCTATTCCCAGCACCTTTATGGTGGCTCAGAAGTTCCAGGGAATCTGGTACCCTCTCTGGGCTCCTTGGACACCAGCCACATACGTAGTACATAGACATGCATACAGGCAAGACACCCATATGCATAAAATGAAAACAAATAAGCAAATAAGTAAACTAGAAAGGCTGAGGGTGTAGCTCAGTGGTAGAGCATGTGCCTTGTATGTACAAAGCTGTGAATTCAGTCTCCAAGCCCCACCCCTACAAAAGACCCCCTGCTTCCTAAAGAATCTTTGTGGTTTCCACCACTAATTTGGACACACAGTCCTTTTTTTTTCTTTTTTCCTTTGGGGAGGGTTTCGAGACAGGGTTTCTCTGTGCAGCCTTGGCTGTCCTGGACCCACTTTGTAGACCAGGCTGGCCTCAAACTCACAGCAATCCACTTGCCTCTGACTCCCGAGTACTGGGATTAAAGGTATGCGCCACCACGCCTGGTTTACACAGCCCTTTCAATTCTTTCTTTCTTTCTTTTTTATTTATTTATTTATTTATTTTTGGTTTTTGTTTTTTGTTTTTTTCGAGACAGGGTTTCTCTGTGTAGCCTTGGCTGTCCTGGACCCGCTTTGTAGACCAGGCTGGCCTTGAACTCACAGCGATCCACCTGCCTCTGCCTCCCGAGTGCTGGGATTATAGGCGTGCGCCACCACGCCCGGCCTTTTTTTTTTTTTTAATTTTCAAGACAGGGTTTTTTTCTGTGTGGTCATGGCTGTCCTGGAACTCTCTTTGTAGACCAAGCTGGCCTTGAACTTACAGAGATCTGCCCGCCTCTGCTTCTCCAGTGCTAGGATTAAAGGCGTACAACACCACTACCACTGGACTGTGGGAAAGATTAAGCTTTGTCACGGGTGGAAGCAGTCTTGGCGGGCTTTACCTTTGGGGCACCCCATGAATACCTTGTGACAGACTGAGTGGAGCCATCTGGGCCTGGAATTCAGAAAACAGACCTGGGAACCCCAACTGGGCTATTGTTTTTCTAATGGACCCTCAACGGGAGGAGACCGCCCTTCCCATGTGACTCAGGCAGGTGGGGAAGAGAAAAACAACCCGGGGTTTTGGAGAGCGTGTGGAGCAGCAAGCAGGCAGGACTATCAAGTGGGCCAGAGAGACACCTAAGGACTCATCCCGTGGAACGGATACCGGAAGGTTCACTCTTTTGTCCCTTTAACCTTTTTTCTCCTGTGTAAGCTAGTTGGGTTGGATAATACAGTTTATTTGTTAAGAAACAGAGCCAACACTGGACAGTCCTTTCTTTTTCCTTCTTCCTTTTTTTTTTTTTTGAGACCAGGTTTCTCTGTGTAGCCTTGGCTGTCCTGGACTCACTTTGTAGACCAGGCTGGCCTCGAACTCACAGCAATCCACCTGCCTCTGCCTCCTGAGGGCTGGGATTAAAGGCGTGGGCCACTGCTACTGGCTAGTCCTTTCAATTCTTAAGCCAGAGCACCTTCTGTGGCCATACCGCTTACAAAGAAAAAAAAAAAAAGTATGGAAGTTTTTGCTTGTCATCATGAGCCATGACCAGGAAGAGATACTGTTTCATCTTTTTTTTTTTTTTTTTTTTTTTTTTTTTTTTTTTTTTTTTG
>OU015754.1:66404835-66415787 GCA_907169655.1 Acomys percivali | reverse complement strand
TTTTTTTTTTTTTGGTTTTTTTGAGACAGGGTTTCTCTGTGTAGCCTTGGCTGTCCTGGACTCACTTTGTAGACCAGGCTGGCCTCAAACTCACAGCGATCCGCCTGCCTCTGCCTCCCAAGTGCTGGGATTAAAGGCGTGCGCCACCACGCCCGGCCACTGTTTCATCTTGCTACAATGGATCCCCTCTGAGGCACCATGAGAAAGCCTTCCGGTTTCCTCTCCTTCCTTCCCTCCCATTCTGTCACTCATCCTACCAGTCGATGCTGCCTCCTAATTGTCTCCCAGATCTGCGCACCGCTGCCAGCCCTTTGTCCCCCCCTTTTACCAGGTGCCCCCTTCCTGTGTCACCTGGCTCACTGCCTTAGTCTCCCTGTCAGCTTTCCTGCTTCCAGCTTGGCCCAGTGTTTCTCCACAGCGCATAATCCAAGTGATTGGTCTGTGGTTCAGATGGCCCGAGACAAAGCCCACGATCTCAGCGTGGCTTTATAAGGTCATTCTCCTCAGGCCACAGCCTCATTGTCAAGCACACTGTGCTGTGCCCTGCCTGGCTGAACTAGTTCCTTAAATGCACTCATGAGACTTCTTTGTTCAGAACCCTTGCTTCTGCCAATCATTCTAGTTTTAGCCTGGATGATGGCAGTTTCTTCAGGAAGCCCCTCCTTAGCTCTTCCCACTTCCTTAGTAGCCGGGCATGGTGCTGTAAGCCTTTCATGCCAGCACTCAGGAGGCAGAGGCAGAAGGATCACTCTGAGTTCCCTGGTCTACAAAGTGAGTTCCAGCACAGCCAAGGCTACAGAGAAACCTTGTCTCAAAAAAAAAAAAAAAAAAAAAGGGAATCCTTAGCACAACTTTTTTTTTTTTTTTTGGTTTGGTTTTTCGAGACAGGGTCTCTCTGTGTAGCCTTGGCTGTCCTGGACTCACTTTGTAGACCAGGCTGGCCTGGAACTCACAGCGATCCACCTGCCTCTGCCTCCCGAGTGCTGGGACTAAAGGTGTGCGCCACCACCGCCCGGCTACAACTTTTTTTTAAAATTTATTTATTATAAATTAATTTAATTTATTAATTTATTATTAAATTATTAATTTATTATTATTTAATTTATTATACCAGACGAAGGTACCATACCTCATTCATTATAGATGGTTATGAGACCCCGTGTGGTTGCTGGGAATTGAACTCGGGACCTTTGGAAGAACAAGCAGTGCTCTTAATCTCTGAGCCATCTTTGCAGCCCCGCTTAACGCGCATTTAATTCTAGCACTCGGGAGGCAGAGGCAAGCAGATCGCTGAGTTTGATGCTAGCCTGGTCAAAAAATAAAATAAAATAAAATACCGGACAGATGGTTAAATGGGGCACAGTGGCTCACACTTGGAATGCCAGCTCTTGAGAAGGCTAAAGCCAAGGGACCATCAGGACCAGCCTGGGGTCCACAGGGACTTCCACGCCAGCCTGGGAGACAGAGTGACTCTAATCTAAAAACTAACAAAGCAGAATGTTGTGTGTGGGGCAGCGAGCAGGTCATGGCCTGTGTGGTGCTCAGGAGCCCAAGACGGGAGAGAACTCTGACCTATGTCACGCGGCACTGCTGTTTCACATCTGTATAATAACTATTGATGAAATAGACTCTAAGGGAAAAGCCGAGTTGCAGGTAGCATGTCTAGAAGTGACCAAGGTGAGGTTAGAGCTCCAGCCGCTGAGGATTTCTGGATGGCTCCAGGTTGAGATGCGTCATTAGGAGCAAGAGGCATCAGAGGAAAGGATTAAAAGCACCCACAGGGGAATGGAAGAGGAGAAAATTACACCAGTCTCCATGTTTGGGTGTTTTGTCTGTGCACCACGTGCATGCAGTGCCCACAAAGGCCAGAAGAGGGCATTGGATCCTTTGGGATTGGAGTTACAGAGGGTTATGACTGCCAGGTGGGTGCCCAGTCTTGGGGAAGAGCCAGTCTCTAATAGGCTTAACCATCTCTGCAACCCCAACCATCTCTTCATTCTCTGTGTTGAAGCTGTCTGGGGTCACATCTTTGCCAGCCATTCTGGTTACTTCTTTGCCAACTCGACATGAGCTAGAGTCACTTTGGAAGAGAATATAGCTATTGAGAAAACGCCCCTGCTAGACTGACCTGGGGCAAGCCTGTGGTACCCTTTCTATGGGAGGGGAGGACACAGCTCACTGTGGGTGGGACGGCCCCTGAGCTGGTGGTCCTGTGTGCTGTAAAGAGCAAGTTGAGCCGGGCGTAGTGAAAAAGGAAGAAAAAGGAAACTGCCAGGGGAGCACTCGAGAGGTAGAGGCAGGTGGATCACTGTGAGTTTGAGGCCAGCCTGGTTTACAAAGGGACTCCAGGACAGCCAAGGATACACAGAGAAACTCTGTCTCGGAAAAAAAAACCTAAAAAAAAAAAGCAAGTTGAGCTGGGCGTGGTGGTGCACACCTTCAAACCCAGCACTCAGAAGGCAGGGGCAGTCAGATTGCTGTGAGTTCAAGGCCAGCCTGGTCTACAAAAGTGAGCCTAGGACAGCCAAAGCTACACAGAGAAACCCTGTCTCAAAAAAAAAAAAAGTAAGTTGAGCAAACCAGTAAGCAGTGGTCCTCTACGCCAGCTCCTACCTCCAGATTCCTGCTTGAGTTCTTGCCCTGACTTCTCCCCTCTGTGATGAATTGGGATCTGGAGTTGTAAGGAAAAATTAACTACTGCCCACCAGTCAAAGCAACAGAAACCCTAAGTAAGAGTGGTTCTGAACTCCCTTAGATTCCAGCTTGGTACCAATCAATAACTATGTTATGGGTGTGATTAGAGCCAGCAGCCGCTTACTCATCTTCATTACTTCTAATTAACATGACTCTCTAAGATAGACATTTTCCCCATTTCTGAAACAAGCGGTGTGTCTGTTGTAGCCTTGGCTGTCCTGGAACTAGCTCTGTACACCAGGCTGGCCTTAAACTCATAGACATCCACCTGCCTCTGCCTCCCTGAGCGCTGGGATGAAAGGCGTGCGACACCACGCCCACAAGACCTTCCTTAACTGATTCAGAATGTTCAGGGGGCTCAGGAGTTTCCACCTGCTGACACTTTCGGAAGAGGAGGAGGAGAGAAGAAGAAAAAAGATGAAGGAAGAAGAAGAAGGAAAATCAAACTAGGAGGCTTAATAACATAGGAATCCATCAAGCCAAAGGGCAGATTTAAGGACTGAGAATGTTTGGAGTTTTGAATGTATGTTTCCACTCAGTGCTGTCATAAGGCCCTGGTTTTATGGATCCAGAAGATGAGAGGTGATTGGTCAGGAAACACCCCAAACATTTTCCTTTTTCTTTCTTTCTTTTTTTTTTTTTTTTTTTTTTGATTTTCGAGACAGGTTCTCTCTGTGCAGCCTTGACTGTCCTGGACTCACTTTGTAGACCAGGCTGGCCTCGAACTCACAGCTATCTGCCTGCCTCTGCCTCCCGAGTGCTGGGATTACCGGCATGCGCCACCACTGACTGGCGCCAGAACATTTTCTAGGAAAGTCAGCACAAGTATTGCCCACTTGTCTGGGAAAAGCATAGAGGTGACAAGGTGTGGGGAAATAATGATGGCTTCCGTTCTCCTGGTTTGAGAGGAGATGCAGTGTTCCTAGTCAACCACTAGGTGGCACTGTGAAAGGCAGGCACACTGATGGCCCTATTAGAACCTCTCAATTTAAGAATTTCAGCAACTCTAAAATGTGTACCGAGATTGGTTTGTTTAATAAAAGAGGAAAAATGCTAATAAATCTTTAAAAAAAAAAAGAAAGAATTTCAGATCAAGAAGCATAAACTCTGGTTTTTGTGTTTTGCTTTCTTTGGGAGCGAGGGGTTTTTTGAGATAGTTTTTTGTTTGTTGGTTTGGTTTGGTTTGGTTTTTTTCTGAGACAAGGTTTCTCTGTGTAACCCTGGCTGTCCTGGACTCACTTTGTAAACCAGGGTATCCTTGAACTCACAGAGATCTGCCTGCTTCTGCCTCCCCAAGAGTGCTGGGATTATAAACATGTGCCACCATGCCCTGAGAGAGAAGTTTTTTTTGTTTTTTGTTTTTTTGAGACAGGGTCTCCCCATGTAGCCTTGGCTGTCCTGGACTCACTTTGTAGACCAGGCTGGCCTCGAACACTCAGCGATCCGCCTGCCTCTGCCTCCCGAGTGCTGGGATTAAAGGTGTGCACCACCCGGCCTTGAGATAAGGTTTTTTTTTTTTGAGATATGATCTTACTCTGAAGATTGCCAACACATGCCTCCACACCTGACACAAATTCTTTCACGTCCTCTCGTGGTGCAAGTTTATTGAAGTCACTGGCATCTTTGAAAACCTCAGTCTTTCCCTTCACAGAATAAAGGACTAAGCTATATATTTGAGATGCCAGGAAGAGCACCAATAGCCACAGTATTGAGATGTAAAATTCAGTTCTCAGCCACGTGTCCGTACCCCCGGCAGACGGTTATGGGCAGTGACTAGGACAGTACCCAGCAAAAGTGCAGACCTTTGCTGGGCGTGGTGGCGCACGCCTTTCATCCCAGCACTCAGGAGGCAGAGGCAGGCGGATCGCTGTGAGTTCGAGGCCAGCCTGGTCTACAAAGTGAGTCCAGGACAGCCAAGGCTACACAGAGAAACCCTGTCTCGAAAAACAAAACAAAAAAAACAAAAGAAAAAAGTGCAGACCTTTTCCAGTATTGAGGGGTTGCGTCACACAGCATTGATAGTGTTTCAGGTGCTTCCAGCTTCATCCCGTGTGTCCTGAGTGCCCTGAGAGGGTGAAGGTTAAACGCATAAAGCTTTCCAGCTCTCAGCCTGAGCTCCTTTTGGAGATAGGGTCTAGTGAACCTTAGGGTAACCTCGAGTAGGCTCTGCAAGCAAGCCTGACTCAGAACTTCTGGTCCTTGCACCCTTACCTCCCAAGTGCTGGCTTTAAGAGATGCGCGACAGGCTGTCCGGCCTCTCTTTTTACCCACCTTCCTATCAGCTTCCTCTGACGTTATTTTACACTATTTCCCTGCATCATTTTACAGCCTAACAAAGAGACTTCTGGCTTGATCCTGAAAAGTCCTGTGTTCTCACCGGCACCCCACCCCCCACCCACGCCCCGCCCCCAGCTGGAGCCCAGGGTCCTCAGGCTTGCTCAGTAGCCCCATCCCTGAGCCTTCCCACCCACGCACTCCCCGGTTGGTGCAGATGTGGTTTGAGGAACAGCACAGTCACTCCGCTCGCTTCCTCAAGTCCTATGACGTGTGGCCCACGTTGTGCAGGGCCGCGGCTCCTTCAGTAGTGCCAATCATCAGAACTTAGAGCCGCGGTTTTGTTAAGTGGCAGGTTATTATCTGTTAGTAGGTCCCCGAAGTCAACTTAGTGAGCCAGTCCATCAATACTCTACTTTTTAGACCAGAAGTAGACGTGCACCCCTGAACTGTGGATCGTGAGAACAGCTCCCTGTCCTGGGAAATGCGTTCAGTCACACAGTTGCATGTGCATCCTGATACCAGTCATGATGTGACATGGTTTCTTCCTGATAGTTGTCCCCTGGTCCATAAATGCACACATATGTGCACGTGTAGCCTTAGCTGTCCTCGAACTCCGGGACAGGCAGACCAGGCTGGCCTCCACCCGCCCCCCCCCCCCAGTCTTACCTGCCTCTGCTGGGATTAAAGGGGTGAGCCACCACCTCCTTGCTGATCTTTAGCGAGATAATGTTTATTTAGAAGTATTATATTCTAATCCGGTCCCTGGGAATTGGCTAGAGCTATCACTGCCAAGCGTTCTTTCTAGCCCTTGATACAGAGTAACAGAAATTACAAGTATTATCTTTCAGCTTCCATTTTCACTCGTTATTGCAATTTTGAGACACTTTGATTGCACTGCCAAGGCCGGGCAGTGTGGTGCACACCTTTAATCCCAGCACTTGGGAGGCAGAGGCTGGCGGATCGCTGTGAGTTCCGAGGCCAGCCTGGTCTACAAAGTGAGTCCAGGACAGCCAAGGCTACACAGAGAAACCTTGTCTCAAAAAAAAAAAAAAAAAAAAAAAAAAAAAAAAAAAAAAGTGAATTGTGGGTTGTAAATATGAGAATCTTTGACTTCAGGTTGACTTCTGCTGCGTTTGTCTAGGACTCTAATAAGATGAAAATGATGGCACAGTGACAACCTCTGAGGAGGCATCCATCAGTTGGAGCATCCTGCGGAAGAAAAGCTGCTCTATTCATAAGCTGTATCCGGATACTCTTTGTTCCAGAAAACTAAATCGGAGAGGGCTAGAGTTGATCCTTTACGTGTCTCCTTTAACTGGGCCTGGAGTGCCTTGGAGCTATAATCACACATACTGACTGGCCTTGAATGCTTCCAGTAGTCTCCCAAAGCCATCCAGCTCTGCTGTCTAGAAGGTTCTTTCTTCAGCTAATCTGAATACACTTCTGGCTGGAAAGTATGTCTGAACCGAATCTTTTTTTTTCTCTGTAGCCTTGGAAGCACCTTAGGCAAGTGCCTTACCGCTCAGCTGCATCTTACCTGGCTGTTCGCATCCTCTGTTCTCCCCCACCCCCCACCCCAGCATCCTCTGCTTTTGACTTAGTTACTTGGGGTTTCTATTGCTGTGGTAAAGACACCAGGACCAAAAGCAACTTTTGGAGGAGGAAAGCTTACATGTCTGGCTCACAGGACGTCATGAAGGGGAGTCAGGGCAGGAACTGAAGACGCTAAAGGCGGGCCAATCACTGCGTGGCCTCAGGGCTTCTGCAGCCTGCTTTCTTTTTTTTCTTTTTTCTTTTTTTTTTTTTTTTTTTGGTTTTTTTGAGACAAGGTTTCTCTGTGTAGCCTTGGCTGTCCTGGACTCACTTTGTAGACCAGGCTGGCCTTGAACTCACAGCGATCCACCTGCCTCTGCCTCCCGAGTGCTGGGATTAAAGGCGTGCGCCACCACCGTCCGGCTCAGCCTGCTTTCTTATACAACTACCAGCCCATGGGTAGGTAGCACGACCCTCTATGGGCTGGGCCCTCTCAAATCAATTATTAAGTAAGAAAATGTTCCACAGGCTCGTCCACAGGCCAATCTGCGAATGCTTTCTCAACTCAGGTTGAGAAATGGCTCTGGCTTGTGTGAAGTTGATAAAGTGCTAGCAGCACAGAGAAGAGCAGCGTGTGTCCTTTCTAGCGTAAGTCTGATAAATGAGTGTGTGTGAATGTTTATGTGTAGACATACAAATGCATATGTGTGAACTATATATGGACACAGCGTGTGATCAAGCATGAGGGCTCCAATGAATACCAGTCAGAAAATAAGCAAGTTGTTGTCTGCGTGTACAGCTGCAGGCCAGAAGAGGGCGCCAGATCTCACTACAGAGGCTTGTGAGCCACCATATGGTGGCTGGGATTCCAACTCAGGACCTCTGGAAGAGCAGACAGTGCTCTTAACCTCTGAGCCATCTCTCTTTTTTTGTTTTTTGAAACAGAGTTTCTCTGTGTAGCATTTGCTGTCTTGGACTTCCTTTTTGACCAAGCTGGCTTCTAACTTGCAGTAGTCTGCCTGCCTAGAAATCTGTCCTTTTTTTTTTTTTTTTTTTTTTTTAATTATCTAGGTTTTGATGCTAACCTTTGCCACTTCTTAGCTGCCTGATGGTGGGAGGTTTTTTTTTTTTTTTTTTTTTTTTTTTTTTTTTTTTTTTTTTTTTGTTGGTGGGAGTGTTTTTTAATCCACTGGGAACTCCTAGCAAAGATGTAGGATAAATATTGGCTACTTTGTAGCATTTTTGACCCAGTCTCACCCTTAAAAAGGCTCTAGCCTGAGGCTAGAGAGCTGAGGATACATTATGCGGAAGCCTTCTTCGGGTCTCAGTATCTATGCTGTTTTGTTTTTGTTTTTTGTATTTTTTTATTTTTGAGGCATGGTCTCACTTTCTAGCCCCAGCTAGAGCTGGGCTGGAACTCACTCACCTCAATACAGATCCACTTAGCCGGGCGTTGGTGGCGCACGCCTTTAATCCCAGCACTCGGGAGGCAGAGGCAGGCAGATCGCTGTAAGTTTGAAACCAGCCTGGCCTACAAAGTGAGTCGGGGACATCCAAGGCTACAGAGAAAAACCCTGTCTTAAAAAACCAAAAAAATCCCAGCACTCGGGAGGCAGAGGCAGGTGGATCGCTGTGAGTTCGAAGCCAGCCTGGTCTACAAAGTGAGTCCAGGACAGCCAAGGCTACACAGAGAGACCCTGTCTCGAAAAACCAAAAAAAAAAAAAAAACAAACCAAAAAAATAAAAAATAGGGCTGGAGTGATGGCTCAGTGGTTAAGAGCACCGCCTGCTCTTCCAAAGGACCCAGGTTCAATTCCCAGCAACCACATGGCAGCTCACAACTGTCTGTAACTCCAAGATCTGACACCCTCACACCAATGGACATAAATTAAAATTTAAATATTTAAAAAAATAAATTAAAAATTAAAAAAAAAATAAAAATACAGATCTACTTACCTCTACCTTCCACATACTAGGACTTAAGGCCTGTGCCACCACACCCAGCTGAGTATCAGTATCTATCTCTACATCCATCCATCCATCCATATGGGAAAGGTCAGGAGGCATGCTCCAGAACCTTTCTAGGAGATGAAGACTGAGCTACATTTATAAGGGTGGGTTTGGACTAATTCACACACGTGATTAGAAGAGAAATGGGCAAAAAAAAGCCACTCTTGGGGTGATAAGCATGGGACCAACACGCTAAGCACTGAATGTCTGTATCTGGTCCTTGATGAAGAACACTGCCTGGTCTCAATCTTTGTTTTCTTATCAGCAATGTGACCCTGGGCTAGCAGCTTTAAACCTCTTTACTCTTTTGTAAAAACAGAGAGACAATTGTACCTATCAAAGGGAGCATGCCCAATACAGTGAAAACAAAAGTGTTTGGGCTTTTGTTTGTTTGTTTGTTTGTTTGTTTTTCTAGACAGGGTCTCTCTGTGTAGTGCAGCCTTGGCTGTCCTAGACTCACTTTGTAGACCAGTCTGGCCTCGAAGTCACAACAATCCGCCTGCCTCTGCCTCCCGACCGGTGGGATTACAGGCGTGCACCACTACGCCCGGCTCCAAAAGTGTTATTAACTGGACATTGGCTTACCATGTACCTACCATCCTAAGTTAACATTTCTCCCCAGAAGGTGATGATGGTGTTTTTTGTTTTGTTTTGGATATTCAAGACAGGGTTTCTCTGTGTTAGCCTTGGCTGTTCTGGACTCACTTTATAGACCAGGCTGGCCTCGAACTCACAGAGATCCACCTGCCTCCGCCTTGGCCTCCCGAGTGCTGGGATTACAGGCGTGCGCACCACCGCCGATGACCATGTTTTTGAGTTGAAGCTCCTGGTCTCTCTACCTAAGCTATCCTGAGTGCCTCCCTTGTCATCTTGGGTACTTCCTTAGAGAGGGGAGTGGCTCCGTTCTGACCTGGGACTCCCAGCACAGCAGTTACTCGACTAGTATCAGATGGACTATGTCTGCCATCAGTCTGGGTTCCTAGAGCTCCCAGGCCATCCAACCTAGGAACTATTCTCTTATTTTTCTTCCAGCTCCGGAAGATTCGAGCTTGGAATGTGTTAGCTTCAGCAGCCCCCTAGATCGGGAAGTTGTAGGCTGTGGCTTGGCTCTGGAATGACTTTGGGTCTTAGCCCAAAGTATTTCCTAATTTATAGGATCAGAGGCAAATTTGACGAGCCCTTAGCTAAGAGTGGCTGTGCTGAACTCGGAGCGAACTCGTAGAATTGGGTCCCAGAAAAGGTGTGGGGAAAGCATTTTATCCGGTAGTGAAATGGGAGGTGCGTCTAGGTAACTAATGGTAACCAGGCGAGCCAAAGCCACGCCACAGGACCTCCGCGATGGCCAAAAACTACGACTCCCATGACACTCCAGGGCTGAGTCCCGCTTCCCCGCCCGCCCACTGACTGCCGTTCCCGCGAGCGGTGAAGCCGATTGGCCCCGGCGTAGCGGGGGGCTCCCCCGCTAGCAGGTTAGTGGGCGCCACCGGCTGCAGACGTTGACCGGGCGCGCGATGGGGGGGCAGGGAGCACTAGGGCCCCGCGCTCACTATTCTGGAAACTGCCGGGCGCCATCGCCTTAGCGTAGCCGTGGACCGGGAGGCGCGGGGCAGGCGCGGAGACTGCGTGGCGCAGGCGCAGTGCGGGGTTTCTTCTGGGTCCCCAGACAGCTGGAGGAGATAAACAGAGGAGGAGGGAGGGGAGTGCGTGTGTGAGAGCGCGCGAGGGAGTGTGAGTGTGTGTGAGCGCGGGTGTGAGGCGGTGCGCAGGGGCGGGCGGAGGCGCTGTCCGGCCCCGGCCAGGCGCCGGGCGGGGAGCATGGGAAGAGGCTAGAGCTGCCCGGGTCCCCAGCCCCCTTCCCGGGATCCGCGCTCCTGCTCCCGGGAGAGGGGCCGGGCCCCACGCACCGACATGGGCTCGTGAAGTTGCACCACTGCTGGTCCCGGGAAGAGACCTGACAGGTACGGGTAGCCGCCGCCCCATCCCAGCCACAGACGCCGAGTCGGGGACGGGCTCGGGCAACCCCAGCACCCGGGCCGCTCGCTCTGGGCCGGATCCCGTGCTGGGGGCCTGAGCCCGATCGCCTCGGGACTTCGGGGTGTCCCAAGAAGGGGACAGGCCTCGGCGGCGAGGAAAGGGCGGAGTGGGCCGGGGACGGGACGGGAGGAGAGGCCAGCAGACGGCTAGCTGGGAGGTAGTGGGAAAACTGTAGGAGTCTCCGGGAGGCTCTATCGGGACAGAGGTGGAAGTCGTCCTATCACGGGACTTTGTTATTTATTTATTTTTGCGGAGTTTTTGACATCTGATCTGACCCTGGTCGCACTCAGGAAGAAAGGGGCAGGTGGAAGTTTCAAGAGGTCAGTGACCTGACCTACTCTTTCCGTGTCTCTGTCGCTCTGACTCCCCCTTTCCCCCCCCCCCCCCCCCTCCCCCCCCCCCCC
>OU015754.1:66379541-66404735 GCA_907169655.1 Acomys percivali | reverse complement strand
GTGTGTGTGTGTGTGTGTGTGTGTGTGTGTGTGTGTGTGTGTGTTCAGGCAGCCGCAGATGCCTTCAGTGGCTCATCCTGGCACCAAACTGAACTTTGCCAAGGTGTTTGCATCATCGACTGCAGCGCCAAGTACAAAGGGTCCCTGTTTGGGAGTGGGCTGTTAGTACCTACTTGAAAGGGTAAGGTAAATAAGAAGTGTAGAGATAAGCTTCAAATCAGCAGCCTCCCTTTCTGAGAAGCTTTAGTGGAGTGGTCCCGTCCCGTCCCGTCCTGTCCCCACTCTTACTCCCTAGCCGGATAATTGGAGTTTCTGGGTAACTTTTCGGGTTAGCTCTCCACTGTAGGTGAGTTGCCACGGCTAATAGAAAACAGGTGTGAAGGACCTGTCTTAGCAGCAGATTGTGTCTGGTTTTTGTTTGTTTGTTTGTTTTTGTTTTTCTTTTCTTGAAGCTCTCTGGTTTTCTTAAATCTTTTGAGGTAATGTATTTGGTGAAAATTTTGTTCTCAAGTTTGAGGTTAGAAGCCAAGTACAGTGGCTGTAGCTTTCCCACTTCTTCCAAGGATGGGGTAGATGGTCAGGATAAAGCATCAGAGAAGTGTTCTTATTTTGTGTGCATTTTACAGCAAGGTCTCAGATAGCCCCGGCAAGGCCTTGAAGCCATCACACTCTTATCTTCTTGCCTCTAAGCCCCCAAGTACTGTGATTATAGTGGTATGTCACTACACTTGTCCCAAATGTCTTGTCCTCCCCACTCCCTCTTCAAGGCAGGTTTTCTCTGTGTAGTCCTGGCTCTCCTGAACTCATTCTGTATGTAGTCCAGGCTAGCCTTGAACTTGAGATCCGCTTGCCTCCTGAGGCCTCTCCCGATTAAACGCCTGTGCTACTACAACCAGCTAGCTCCAGGTGTTCCTTTTTACCCACAGCCTGCCAGATCTCCGTGAGTTTGAGGCTAGTTTCAGGACAGTTGGGAGGACATCATAGTGAGACCCAGTTTCAAAATAAAACCTAAGTGTAATCCCAGCACTCGGGAGGCAGAGGCAGGCGGATCGCTGTGAGTTCGAGGCCAGCCTGGTCTACAAAGTGAGTCCAGGACAGCCAAGGATACACGGAGAGACCCTGCCTCGGAAAAAAAAAAAAAAAACAAAAAAAAAAACCAAACCTAAGTGTAAGTGAAAAAGTAAAGCCTGAAACAGTTTTGAGAAGAAAAGCAATCCTTGGCTACTCTCTGAGGCAACACGGTCATATTATCTATCCTGGGCGCAGTGAGCGCACGTCTTTTTTTTTTTTTTTTAAAGAGTTTATTTTTTATTTTTGTTATATTTTATTTAATCTTAATTTATGTCCGTTGGTGTGGGAGTCTCAGATCTTGGAGTTACAGACAGTTGTGAGCTGCCATGTGGGTGCTGGGAATTGAATCCGGGTCCTTTGGAAGAACAGGCTGTGAGTGCTCTTAACCACTGAGCCATCTCTCTACCCCAGAGCCCCACAGAGTCCAGAAGAGGATGATGGATTCCTTGGAAGTGAAGCTACAGATGGTTGTGAGCTGCCATGTTGGTGTTGGGGATTGAACCTCAGTCCTCTGCAAGAGCAGCCAGGCATTTTAATCACTGAACCATCTCTCCAGCCCCCCACGTCTTCTAGCAGGCCAGAAAGTAGCTAGTAGGGCTGAATCTGAGGCTTTTTGTTTGTTTGTTCTTCCCAGACAGGGTCTCTCTGTGTAGCCTTGGCTGTCCTCGACTCACTTTGTAGCCCAGGCTGGCCTTGAACTCTCAGAGATCTGCCTGCCTCTGCCCCCTGAGTGCTGGGATTACAGGCCTGGGGCAATACACCCAGATGAATCTGAGGCTTAACAGTTGATTTCTTCATTGGTAATTACATTTCTCTTTTTTCTTTTGAGACACGGTCTTGCTATGTAGCCAAGGCTTGCCTGAAACTCAAGGCAGATCCCTGGCCTCAGTCTCCTGAGGGCTGGGAATATAAGTCTGAGCGTTTATGTCTCTTAGTCTATTAAATTATTTATTTATTTATTTTTATTTCATATGATTGGTGTGTCGCCGCATGCATGTTGGTATGAGGGCATTGGGCTTCTGGAGTTACAGACAGTTGTGAGCTGCCATGTGGGTGTTCGGAATTGAACTCAGGTCCTCTGCAAGAGCAGTCAATGTTCTTAACTGCTGAGTCTCCTCTCCATCCCCCTGAATAATTTTTCTTGTTGTTTTGTTTTTTGAGACAGGATTTCTCTGTGTAGCTCTGGCTATCCTGGAATTCTCTTTGTAGACCAGGCTGACCTCAAATTCACAGCACAGCAAATTCACAGCGTGCCTGGCTAAGAATTTTTTTAATATAGTTTTTTTTTTTTAAAGATTTATTATTATGTATACAGCCCTCTGCCTGCATGTACACCTACAGGCCAGAAGAGGGCATCAGATCACATTATAGATGGCTGTGAGCCACCATGTGGTTGCTGGGAATTGAACTCAGGACCTCTGGAAGAATAGTCAGTGCTCTTAACCTCTGAGCCATCTCTCCAGCCCTTAATATAGATTTTAAGCATGAACCTAAGGAGAAGGAAACAGGTGCTTGGGAAAGACATGCTTCAGAATGGAAGTAGACTTCTGAGAAAAAGTTACCTCTCTTCTATTCTTTTATGTTTTGGTTTGGTTTTGGCAGCACTGGGGATTAAACCCAGGGTCATGAACATGCTAGGTAAACCCTCTCCCTCCGCACCACAGAGCTATATCATCAATCAGTCCTTCCCCACCCCCCTTTGTCTCCCTGAGTTCTGGGGTTGGAGGGGGGGGAACACTGCACCCGTAGTTCTTTAATTAAAATAAATATTACCAGGCAGGGCGTGGTGGCGCACGCCTTTAATCCCAGCACTCGGGAGGCAGAGGCAGGCGGATCGCTGTGAGTTCGAGGCCAGCCTGGTCTACAAAGTGAGTCCAGGACAGCCAAGGCTACACAGAGACACCCTGTCTCAGAAAAAAAAATACTCTGTGTGAGAGCAAGTGTGCACATGCATTTGTGCTGCACACATGTATGCAGGTACACACACCACTGTTTGCACGTCCCATTGCATGTGTGAGGTCAAGTGGGTCAGTTGTCTCCTTGACAGTGTGCTCTAGGGATTGACCTCAGCTTGCCAGGCTTGCATAGGCAGCACTTTTGCTCACTGATCCACATTGCTGGTCCTTTATAAATGTTTGAGATAGGCTCTCAGTAAGTTGCCCATGATGGATTTGATAGTCCATGTGGGCCTTGAACCTGTCCTCTTCCAGCGTCCATTTCCTGAGCAACACTGAAGTTAGAGGCCTGTTTTTTTTTTTTTGGTTTTTTAAGACAGGATCTCTCTGTGTAGCCTTGGCTGTCTTGGGCCCGCTTTGTAGACCAGGCTGGCCTCAAACTCACAGTGATTCACCTGCCTCTGCCTCCCGAGTGCTGGGATTATAGGCGTGTGCCACCACGCCCGGCTTTAGAGGCCTGTTTTTATCAGCCCAGCAAATTGCTATGTTTCATTGGAAGCCTGGAGACAACCCTTTCTTTCATAGTTTGGATTAAATTGCTGATAAGTCTGGATCCTTTTCATCTCTTTGGGAACCTTTTCAAGTCACATCTTACAGAGGGAGCACTACTTCTGGCTTGATTTGGCAGAATAATTGGACAACAACCTTTATTTCTGTTTGGGATTCCTTCCCTGGTAGTCACTAGAGAGAGAGAATACATAATGTGATCACAATGACAATGTCAACAGTAGGTTGAACAATTTTTGGAGCTGTCACAAGTGGCAATTTTTTTGTTTGTTTTGGTTTTTCGAGACAGGGATTCCCTGTGTAGCCTTGACTGTCCTGGACTCACTTTGTAGACCAAGCAGGCCTCGAATTCACAGCGATCCGCCTGCCTCTGCCTCCCGAGTGCTGGGATTAAAGGCGTGCGCCACCACCGCCCGGCTGTGACAGAGGTTTTTAACCCATGGCAAATAGCAAACAGAAAAAGGAGAGAACTGGGACAAGGTATCGCCTTCAAAGGCGTGACGCCTCTGGGGACCTCTTTGGCATGTGAGCCTGTGGGGACTATTTCTTTTCTTTTTGGTTTTTTTTGTTTTGTTTTGTTTTGTTTTTCGAGACAGGGTTTCTCTGTGTAGCCTTGGCTGTCCTAGACCCGCTTTGTAGACCAGGCTGGCCTCGAACTCACAGCGATCCACGTGCCTCTGCCTCCCGAGTGCTGGAATTATAGGCATGTGCCACCACGCCCGGCTTTCTTAAAGATTTATTTATTATTATGTGTACACTGTTCTGCCTGCATATATGCTTGCACACCAGAAGAGGGCACCAGATCTCATTATAGATGGCTGGGAGCCACCATGTGGTTGCTGGAAATTGAACTCAGGACCTTTGGAAGAGCAGCCAGTGCCCTTAACCTCTGAGCCACCTCTCCAGCCCCCCTGTGGTAACTGGCAGTCGTTTAGTTGGAACAGATTCCGTACGGGCACACAGGGCATCCTCTGTGTGGTGTATCGTACCCTTGGGCTTCAGGACACAGATGGGACACAATTGACGAGACAAGCCACACTGGAGCCTTTGCCGTGCTGGGACTCACTGTGTCGCTCGGGTGGCCTAGAACTCATGGCTGCCTGCCTGGCTTAGTCTCTTCAGTGCCAGAATGACAGACACACAGTAGCATTCCCAGCAGTGACCTGTTCTTCAGTTGTTTTCTTTCTTTTAAAATAGAAAACGTGTGCTGCATGTTCAGTTCCTAATCTCAGAGACAGCCCTGGGCAGCGTGTGATGTGGATACTGGATACCTAGCTGTTTTTTGGGCCAGCGGCTTAGTGTCTTACGCCGTTTCTTCTTCCATTCTTCCCTTTACAGAGCCTCTGTTGCATCTTTGGGCCGCTGGTATAGATGGCTAGATCTAGAGGACCAGCAACGATGCTTTTTCTTATCTGTTATCTCAGGAAATCCAGGTCCTGAAGGTCGAGGCCGGAGACCAGGACCTTGTTGTCACATGGAGTTCTGATTAATTACTTCGACAGATACACACTATTTGGATATATCTTAAAAATGGCTGACATAATAGCCTGGCGTGGTGGCGCACGCCTTTAATCCCAGCACTCGGGAGGCAGAGGCGGGCGGATCGCTGTGAGTTCCAGGCCGGCCTGGTCTACAAAGTGAGTCCAGGACAGCCAAGGCTACACAGAGAAACCCTGTCTTGAAAAACCAAAAAAAAAAAAAAAAAAAAAAAAATGGCTGACATATATTGATGGGTTTGGTTCTAGTTAATATTATTTTTTAATCTACTTTAACCCTCAGGGCTGCCTAGTGAGATGAAAATCATTTTTCCTTGCTATGCACATGAAGTCACAGATTTAGAGTTATAAGAAACTTGCTGAAGCTGGGAGGTGGTGGCACACGCCTTAATCCCAGCACTCCGGAGGCAGATCACCGTGAGTTCAAGGCCAGCCTGGTCTACATAGTGAGTTCTAGAACAGCCAAGGTTATACAGAGAAACCCTGTCTCAGAAAAACAAAACAAAAACAAAAACAAAAAGGAAAAGGAAAGAAACGTGCTTGGAGCCACATGGCCTGTCAAGGGGAGAGGCGCGCTCTGTGTATCTGTGATATGTGCTTTCTCTGTAACAACATCACAGGAGGATGAGCTGGACAGAGCAAGGCTGAGAGCACAGGGACCTGGTCCTTGTCCTCAGTCACCTGAAGGACCGTTGAGAGGGAAGCCGGGCGGTGGTGGCGTGCACCTTTAATCCCAGCACTTGGGAGGCAGAGGCAGGCGGATCACTGTGAGTTCGAGGCCAGCCTGGTCTACAAAGCGAGTTCAGGACAACCAAGGCTACACAGAGAGACCCTGTCTCGAAAAGTTTAAAAAAAAAAAAAAAAAAAAAAAAAAGAGGAGAGGGAAGTGGAATTTCTCAGGATTCTAGAAGACAGCACAAGGACTAAAGGACAGAGATCTTTGAGAACTGGCTTTGGTTTGATAGGAGAAAATTTGGCTCCCCCCACACACCCCATGTACCCCGGGGGCCATGATCTTCCAAGGGCTTAGCTCCCCTCACCTCTGCCCTTCCAATGCTGGGCTTGAAGGCAGAGCCACACCTCCCAGCTTGCCTCTCAAGCACGTGGCAGAGGGTTCAAACAGAACTAAGCTGTCTTTTGGTGTTTTAAATTGTTATCCTGTGAAAATATCAACCACTTTCTTTTTTTTTAATATTTCTTTCTTTATTTATTATTATGTATACAGTGCTCTGCCTGCGTGTACACCTGCATGCCAGACAAGGTATCAGATCACATTGTAGATGGTTGTGAGCCACCATGTGGTTGCTGGGAATTGAACTCAGGACCTCTGGAGGAGCAGTCAGTGCCCTTAACCTCTGAGCCACCTCTCCAGCCCCAACCACTTTCTTTTTGATCTGTAAAAAGCTGTCGTGTATTGGCGTTTTGCTTTATACTGGACACTTGCCAGATACTTTTTCTGAAATATGTCCCTTAATCCTGTCAGAAATCCGTATGTCCCCTACCTGAAGAGACAGGCTCCACAAAGTCAAGAAATATGCTAGAGGTTCCACAGCTAGAGGTGGTAGGGCTGTTATGTGCACCGCGTCAGCCTCTTTGTGTACGTGACATAGGTCACAGGTCCTCTCTGAGGTGCAGATCATTGCCTCACCTCTAGAAGGAGGAGGACCAAGACAGTCTGTGCCTCTCACTGCATCGCCTTGCCTTCCCTGGGGCCGGCTGGGGCTTTATTGGCTTTCTTAGGGTGAGTTCAGGCCTGAATAGGGGAACCCCCAAAGCCCTGCGCTCCTTCTTTGTACTATTAGTAATAGCTTCAGACTCCAAGAGCTGCATGGCGATGGTGAGCAACCCCTAAAACCTTGAGACCCGAGTAAGGGGAGGAGGCCAGAGTGTAAGAGGGCCTGTTCTCAAGGGAAGTCCTCAGCCAAGCCGGCCTGGTGGTGTAGGTCTCCTGTCCCAGCTGCCTGGAAGGATTGAAAATGTAAGGCCTTCGTAGGCTACAGAGTGAGTTCAAAGCCAGCCTGGGCAACCTGGTGTTTTCAAAATAAAGCACTGAAAAGGGCTGGGGGATGTAGGTCAGTGGTAGAGCACCTGGCCAGGCCCTAAAGGAAGGAGGGGAGGAATAGAACATTTCCGGACATTCTTAAGAGTGAGGGTCAAAGGTCACTGTTTACATTTTTATATTAAACACCTCCTTTTAGGACAAATAAGCTCACAACTGCTATAGCTGGGCCCGAGCTGGATGCCAAGAATAATGGCTCTTAATCCCCCCTGTAGCCATTGAGGGAGGGATTAACCCAGTTTCCTTGGAGTGGGGGTGGGGAGAGAATAGGACCTTGCCCGGGAGTTTCCCAGGGACCCTCAGGCAGTGTCAGGACTAGAACCTGGTAAACTTTTACTTTCATTTACAACCCCAGGTTCTATTTCCAAGCAGAATAAAATTGCTTTTTCTTGGACCTTGAAGGGAACTTTTTCAGAATGGGAGCAGGCTGGCTAACAAAAGGCAAAGTTCTGAAAACTAAGGAGAAATACTAACTCAGCTCAAATGGCATTACACTGCCCGGTCAGGCAAAGGAGGTGTCAAGGTGAGTTTTGCTAACTGCTTCCCAGAAAGCGAAGTGTGTCTTTAGATGGACGTCCCTTGGGATTCTGTGAGCCAAGAGACTCAGAGATGTCTCCAGAGATGCTCTTTGCTGAGAACAATAGTCTGCCAACCCCCGTTTCTACATAACTGTCCTTGTATTAAGTCAGTGCATGACCCTGAAGTGGTGTGAAATTCTGACCCTACCCTCTTTTATTGGAGACAGGGGCTTTCTATATAACCTAATGTGCCCTCACCACCACACACAGTCTTACTGCCTTGGTGTCCTAAATGTTGGGGCTACGGGCCTTCACCACTGTGCCAGCCTTTTATTGGGGGTTAGGAGGGGGGGGCCAGTGTTCCATTGGCTACCCTAGGCTAGCCTCAAACTCATGTACTTCTGAGTGCTAGGGGACAAGATGGGCTGATACTTCAGGCCTAAAGTAGCACTCTTTAAATTATTATTTCTTGGGCCGGGCAGTGGTGGCACACGCCTTTGATCCCAGCACTTGGGAGGCAGAGGCAGGCGGATCGCTGTGAGTTCGAGGCCAGCCTGATCTACACAGTGATTCTAGGACAGCCAAGGCTACACAGAGAGACCCTGTCTCGAAAAACCAAAAATAATAAAAAAAATAAAATAAATTATTTCTTTTTGCTTTGTTTTTTGAAATGGGGTTTCTCTATGTAGCCCTAGCTGTCCTAGAACTTGCTCTGTAGACCAGGCTGGCCTCAAACTCAAGAGATTCGCCTGCATCAGCCTTGAGTTCTGGGATTAAAGGCACACACCACCTCTGTCTGGCTAAGTCTGTGTTTAAGACTACCAAAACCAGCTCCCGAATAGAAACCCTAATAGAATCCCAGCACTCTGAGAGGCAGAGGCAGGCAGATCTCTGTGAGTTTGAGGCCAGCCTGGTCTACAGAGCGAGTTATAGGACAGCAAAGCCATTTTTCCTGTGAGTGTTGGTGCTGGGATTGGACCAGAGTGCCACACATTGTTAAGCAGGTTCTTTATTGGTAAGCTACACCCACGGCCATGCTAATTTTGCCTCCTTGCTTAGCTCTAAAGAATGGTAAGAGATGAAATTTGTTTTAGGCAAGTGTCGGACATGGTCTGATTAAAGATCATAGCAATAGTTGCTAAATGTTGACTCCCCACTTAATAACTTTGTGATGTGGTAAATTAACTTCTGTTTCATGGGATTGCTCTGGGGGTCTGTAGTAACACTTGTAAACTGTTTAGAATGCTGAGTAAATGTCATTTAGCAGCTCAGTCTCAAACTTTTTACATGTGTACTCTTCCATCTGTGGCTACCCTGCAGAAGACCCCAAGACCAGACTAGGAAACCAAGGCTTAGAAATGCCATGTAGGGGCTGGAGAGAAGGCTCAGAGGTTAAGGGCACTGACTGATCCTCCAGAGGTCCTGAGTTCAATTCCCAGCAACCACATGGTGGCTCACAACCATCTATAGTGAGATCTAATGTCCTCTTCTGGCCTGCAGAATCACATGCAGAAAGAATACTGTATAAATAATAAATAAGTCTTTAAAAACAAAACAAAACAAAAAGAAATGCCATGCAGAGCTGGGTGCGGTAGTGCACACCTGTAATCCCAGCACTCAGGAGGCAAAGGCAGGTACATCACTGAGTTTGAGGCCAGCCTGGTCTACAAAGAGAATCCAGGACAGCCAAGGCTACACAGAGAAACCCTGTTTTGGGAGAAAGAAAGGAAGGAAGAAAGAAAAGAAGAAAAATGCCATGTAGAAAGTAGATGGTGGGGTTGGGATTTGGGTTTGTTGGGTTCCACAGCTCGGCTCTCCATCATGTTTTGCCACTTGTGCTGCCCTTCCATGCGCCCTTGCAATGCCCTTTTCCCTCTGTGGGGTTGCTCCAGTAGAGGCTGCAAGCAGAAGAGAAGGAAACTTGCATACATCTTTTGCACAATTCAGAATGTTGAAAGGGATCAGTTGTCACTTGAGCTGGAGACACCTCCACGAGGTGGGAGACGGCGTGTCCAGAGACTGGGAGCACATGGGATTAAGGTTCCACCTTCCTTCTGCAGCTAAAGAGCGGTGTCTCCCTAGAACCTGGTTGGTGGAAATGGTTTTGTAGTTCATCTCTGAGTTTGCTTCTTATATATTTAATATGTGTGTGTGCATGTGTGGAAGTCATTGAGCCATCTTGCTGGCGCACCTCCCCCCCCCCACTTTTTGAGGTGTTTGAGAACAAACACCAATAGGCCCATATATTTGAATGCTTGGTCCCCAGTTGGTGGAATTGTTTGGGAAGGAGGATAAGGAGGCGTGGCCTTATTGAGGGAAGTGTCACTAGGGTCGGCTTTGAGCTCGTGTCGTTTCCAGTTAGTTCTCTTGGCCTTGTGCCTGTTGATGAAGACGTCAGTTCTGAGCTACTGCTCAGGCATCCTGCCTGCCCACCCGCTGCCATGGTGATGGTCACAGACTCTAACCCTGTGGAGCCATGAGCACCAGAATAAGTTGCCTCAGTCAGGGTGTTCTGTCATAGCAATAGAAAACTAAGATAGTAGCCGGGCGTGGTGGCGCACACCTTTAGTCAAGTTCCAGGCCATCCTGGTCTACAAAGCGAGTCCAGGGCAGCCAAGACTACACAGAGAAACCCTGTCTCGAAAAAGCCAGAAAAGAAAACTAAGATAGGTTTCATGTAGCCCAGGCTAGCTTCCAACTCACTCTGATACTGAGACTGGCCTGATCTCTGCCTTCCTCCTAAATACTGGTATCACAGGTGTGTACTACCATTCCCGGTTTCTGTGTCTCTCTTTTTTTTTTTTTTGTTTTGTTTTGTTTTTTCGGGACAGGGTCTCTCTGTGTAGCCTTGGCTGTCCTGGACTCACTTTGTAGATCAGGCTGGCCTCGAACTCACAGCGATCCACCTGCCTCTGCCTCCCGAGTGCTGGGATTAAAGACGTGCGCCACCACCACCCGGCTCTCATTTTTTTTAAAGACAGGGTTTCTCTGTGTAAAACCCTTGGCTGTCCTAGACTCTCGTTGTAAACCAAGCTGGCCTCGAACTCACAGCGATCCACCTGCCTCTGCCTCCCGAGTGCTGGGATTACAGGCGTGCTCCACCATACCCAGCCTGCTTCTTGTTTTATAGACGGGGAAAGAGTCTGACAGAGTGCAGTGTCTCTCTCAGTTCATGCCAGTTACGGTGGAGGCTGGCCTAGAGCATAGGATCCCAGCCCAGTGGTCCTTCCCAGCACCTGAGTGTGCTTTAGTCTTCCTTAAGTGGGGCTGGTAATAGTTTATGGCTTCCTCATGGGATTGTTGTAAAGCAAATTAAAAGCAGGAACAAAGGCGCTTTGATAGGCATGATGCATCGTGTGTGTATGTGGGTAGCCACGCTGTTTACTGAGCCGCAGTTATTGGCATCTGCTAACTTCACAGTCAGCCATGGGAACATCACAGGATGAGTCAGGTGAAGGCTGGCCTTGAAGGAACAGACGCTGCAGAAGGTCAAGGTTGGAGACAGGGAAGGAGAGGTTAAGGACCAGCGTTTTGTTTTGAGTTGTGAACCTGAAGTAAGGGAAGAGGGTTTGAGAGCTTTTCTTTTAATAGCTGACATAGTCACATGCCAGGAATGCACTGACATAGAAGTTAGAGCTCAGTGGGTTTTTAGTTATTAGTTTTTACATTTTAAAAATGGTGTGTATGTGTCTGCAGGCATGTAGGGAGCCCAGAGGCATCTGACTCCCCTAGGACTAGAGCTCTAGGAAGCCGGGGAGCCACCCAGCATGGGTGCTAGGAGCTGAACTCAGGGCTCGTCACCTACTGAGCTAGCTTTCCAGTCCCACTGTGGTGTTCTGTGTCCTCCCTCCCAAGACTAGTATCACCATATGTGTCTTTTTTTTAAATTAATTTATTCATATTACATCTCAATTGTTATCCCATCCCTTGTATCCTCCCTCCCTCCCGCTTTCCCCTTACTCCTCTCCCCTATGACTGTGACTGAGGGGGACCTCCTCCCCCTGTATATGCTCATACGGTATCAAGTCTTTTCTTGTACCATATGTGTCTTTAGCTGTGTACAGATAGCAGTTTTTCTGTTTCATTAACCAGTACCCCACATTTTGAAAATTGCTACAGATAGAAATAGTTTATATATATATATAATTTTTTTTTTTTTTTTCAGGGTGAGAAGGGTCTCTGCCTAGTCTTTACTGTCCTGGCCTGTAGATTTGCCTTCCAGGTGCTGGGATTAAAGACGTGCTACCATACCCTGACACATCATTAAAACTTTTATTTTTTTTTTTTCCCACTGAATTTGTGAGATATTACATGCACTGAATCCAGGCTTCGAGATCCTTGTGATTAGCAGTAGGGCACACTGGGAACCGAACTCGGGTTGTTGGGTTCTCTGCTATAAAAGGCATGCTCATAACCTCTGAGCCATGTCTTCAGCCGTCTTTCTTTCTTTCTTTTTTTTTTTTTAAATACAGATTAAACCCAGCACCTTGAGGGTGGTAGGCTCGTGCTCTGCCACAGAATTACATTGTCATTTTGAAGATTTTTATTTGTTCATTTTGAGGCAAGGTCTCTTGTAGTCCCATCTACCCTTCAATTTATTCTGTATCTGAGGATGAAGGGGATTTGGTTTGGGTGAGTTTGAGGTTCGAGACAGGGTCTGGTAGAACCCTGGTTGGTTTGGTACTTGCTTTAAAGCTGAGAATGCCCCAGTCCTCTTGACTGTGCCCACAGAGTTGAATTTTAGAGATTATAGGTGTGTACCACACTCCAGCACAAGATTTTAAAAAATATTATTCATTCATTCATTCGTTTGTTTCTGTTTCTGTTTCTGTTTTTTTTTTTTTTTTTTTTTTTTGAAACAAGGTTACTCTGTGTAGCTCTGGTCATCCTAGAACTTGCTTTGTAGACCAGGCTGGCCTTGAACGCAGTCCACCTGCCTCTGTCTCCTGACTGCTGAGATTAAAGGCGTGTGCCACCACGCCCGGCTTGTTTGTTTGTTTGTTTGTTTTTTAAGATGTATTTATTTATTGGGTATACAGCGCTCTGCCTGCATGTACACCTGCTGGCCACAAGAGGGCATCAGATCGGATTGTAGATGGTTGTGAGTCATCATGTGGTTGCTGGGAATTGAACTCAGGACCTCTGGAAGAGCAGTCAGTGCCCTTAACCTCTGAGCCATCTCTCCAGTCTTGTTTTTTTTTTTTTTTTTAATTTAATTTTAATTTATGTGTGTTGGTGTGAGGGTGTCCGATCTTGGAGTTACAGACAGTTGTGAGCTGCCATGTGGGTGCTGGGAATTGAACCTGGGTCCTTTGGAAGAGCATGCAGTGCTCTTAACCACTGAGCCATCTCTCCAGCCCCCAGGAAAGAGTTTAAAAAGTACTTTATATGAAGAATTCCAGTCCTTGTGCCTGCTAGCAAAATGTTCTACCCTGACCTACTTCCCTAGCCAGGGTTTTTTTTTTTAAAGATTTATTTATTTATTATTAGGTATACAGTGCTCTGCCTGCATGTACACCTGCAGGCCAGAAGAGGGCATCAGATCATATTACAGATGGTTGTGAGCCACCATGTGGTTGCTGGGAATTGAACTCAGGACCTTTGGAAGAGCAGGCAGCACTCTTAACCACTGAGCCATCTCTCCAGCCCCGGTTTTATTTTATTTTTTTAAACAGATGTTCACAGCACTGTTGACACCAGCCAGTGGATAAACATACTATATCAAAGTAGTGGAATACTATTTAGGCATAAACAAATAACTGGAGTAGTAATAGTACAGATTGGAAGGCGTTCAAATAAAATTATGATTATAATTAAAAGAAGCCAGAGTAGGTGGACCCATCCAGATGGAATGGTGTTTGCCAGGTGCTGGTAACAGAGGGGAAATGGGAAGTGGTTGTTGGCTGGGTATGGGGTAATGGGAGTGTTCTGGGATAAGCTAGGGGTGGTGGCTACACAACAGTGGGTGTACTGGATACTGCTGAGCTGTGTCTTTGAAAATGATTAGTTTCATATATCTTGTGAATTCTACTTCCATTTAAAAATCCATGTCCTGGGGCTGGAGAGATGGCTCAGAGGTTAAGAGCGCTGGCTACTCTTCCAAAGGTCGTGAGTTCAATTCCCAGCAGCCACATGGTGGCTCACACCCATCTGTACTGGCATCTGGTGCCCTCTTCTGGCCTGCAGGCATCTTTAAAATCAAAAAAACCCAAAAAACATGTCTTTAGCTCTCCTCTGTCTACCATCTCTTCTAACCTAAGCAACTATTAACCTGTTTTCTATTTACAAGTTCTAACCATTTTATAGTAGTAGGATTAAATCATTTTATAGTAATAGGATTATATCAAAGACATTATCTTTTACTTGCATGTTTTCAGAGTTTATTTTGTTTGTGAGTTGGAGGGTGCACGTGTGTTGTGGGTATGTGTGAACATGTCTTTGAATTATATATGGAGGCAGGAGGTCAACCTCAGGTGTGGCCCACTGTTGAAAAGTTTGTGTGTATATGTGATGTGTGACCACACATGCACATGCCATGATGTCAGAGGACAGCTTATGAGCGTTGGTTCTCCCCTTCCACTGTGGGTTCCTGGGTTAGACTCAGGTTGTCAGGAAAGCACGTCAACTACTTTTTCTTGCCGAGTCGTCTCACCACGTGTGTCCCACCTTCACCACTACTTTTTGAGATACAGCCTAGGCCAGCTGGCTAGCAGGCTCCAGGAACCCAACCGCCTCCCATCTCCCAGCACTGGGATTACAAGAGCACACTGCCACACCTAGCTCTGTGAGGTCTAGAGGCTGCACTTATTTATTTATTTATTTTGTTTGTTTTATTGAGACAGGGCTTCTTTCTGTAGCCTTGGCTGTCCTAGACTCACTTTGTAAACCCTGTTGGCTTTGAAAGGAGAGATCACCTGCCTTTGCCTCCCTAAGTGCTGGGATTTCAGGTGTGCGCCACCACGCCCACCCAGGGCTTGGAATTATTAGCAAGTACTTTATTAACTGAGTTAGCACCCCAGTCCCCCTTCCCTGCTCTTGTGCTCATGATTGCTCTGCCTCAGCCCCTCAAGCTCACAGGTGTGTAACCACCAAGCCTGGCTTTTTCAGTGCTTTTTCTGCTTAAATGACAATCTACATTTTATGTATCTGTTGCGGCATTGAATTTTCTTTTTGTCCAGTAGACATCTCTCTGCATAAGGTTTGGTGTGGAGTTTGCTTTTTATTTTGGTTTTTAAAGATTTATTTATTTATTTATTATATATACAGTGCTCTGTCTGCATGTACACTTGCAGGCCAGAGAGTTTTCCTTTTTACAAATAAAGTTAATAGCAGGGCAGTGGTGGCACACGCCTTTAATCCCAGCACTCAGGGAGGCAGAGGTAGGCAGATCACTGTGAGTTCGAGGCCAGCCTGGTCTACAAAGGGAGTCCAGGACAGCCAAGGCTACACAGAGAAACCTTGTCTCAAAAAACAAAAGCAAAGCAAAAGTTAGTTTTCCTTCTGATCTCCCAACTTAAGGCTAGCAGTAAGGACACAGAGCTTTCTGTCACCTTTCAGCCCCCTGATGGGATCCCCAGTGTCATTCTTGATAGAGTAACATGGAGACATGCACCCTGCGCTACCAGACAGATGTGACAAGACTTACCAGGTGTTCACATTTGCTGTTCCAGGCACTGCCATTCATATTTGTCATATTATTTGTTCCTCACACCTGCCCACTGAGGAAGGCATCCCAGCCCTATTTTCATTTTGCAGACGTACAAACTGAGGCTCATATGACGTATGTAAGGGGCTGGAATTCATGCCTAGGTGCCACGTTCAGCAAGTCCATTGTGTGGTGGTGTTTTTTCTGCTGTGTTATTGAGACATTCAAAAGACTGACAAATGTGAAACGGGGCTGTTGTCCGTGTGTGGTGCTTGGTCTCAGATGGGTAACTTTGTGGCTTTACTTCACCCGAAGGCTCCCCAGCTTCAGCCTCTTACGCTGTTGGTATCTTTTGCATTATGAGTAGATTTCTTTTCTCCAAAGTGAGCTGTTAACTGGATGTTATTTTCTGTCTTTCATTTACTATGTATATGATTGTATACGTGGGTGCGCACACGCCACCGTGTGTAGGAAGGTCAGAGGATAACTTCCTGAAGTTGGTTTTCTCCTTCCATGTTACAAGTGCGTTTCAGGAATCAAATTTAAGTTCTGGATCTGCTCAGCAAGCACCTTTACCTGTTGAGCCATCTTGGGAGCTCTGACCATTAGCTTCTTGTTAGTGTTATCCTTGTAGAAGAAAGTTTCCTAGTAGCCTAAGCTAAAACCTTTCGGGCAGGATGGGGTTAAGGATACCATGGCAGTCATTTTAGCCCCAGGGAAAATACCTTCAGAGAGGTGTAACAGCTCCACTGCAGCTCTTGTTTCTGTAAGGACATTATGTCATGTGTTTTCCTCCTCCTCCATGAGGTCTGTTAGGGCTGGCCTTGTAGCATCTTAATTACAGTCCTACCTGCAAACCTTTGTCCTCTAGCTAGAGAAAGTCTTTATTGCGCTTTCATTTTCGATGAACAAATTAGCTCTCAATGTTCTTCCAGTTCTGAGAGTGAAAGGGTGTGGCATTCCGTGAAGAGTACACATCCTCCTTTTCCAGCAACTCCGTGCAGTCACGTTCTTCCCTGTGGTGACATCCTGCTGTCATCTGCACTTTCTTCTGAGATGTACGGATAAATTAGTATAAGTAAGATTCAATTATTCCTTCCAAGTCCAGCTCATTAAAGTGTTTGTGATAAAATTCTTGAACATATTAATTGCAGCCATCGTGTAATTTGCATACTGCATCCACAATAGAATTCTCTTGGTCTCTTCTCTAGTGTTTGATCATGTGTGTCTCTGCAGCATGCCAATTTCAGATCCCACATTCCTAAGTGTCTGTATGTGGCTTGTTGACTACTTCAAGAATGCTCACTGAAATACACTCTAAAAGTTGGCCATGACTTACTTCATCTCATTGTAAAACCAGTTTTGATTTATTGATCTAATTTTTTTTAAAGATTTATTTACTTTATTTATTGCATATGAGTGCTTTACAGAAGAGAGCAGCAGATCTCATTAGAGATGGTTGTGAGCCACCATGTGGTGGCTGGCAATTGAACTCAGGACCTCTGGAAGAGTAGGTGGCACTCTTAACCACTGAGCCATCTCTACAGCCCCAGAATCTAATTCTTTATGTTTGGGAGAACTTTGGATGGGAATATCAAACTAGCTGTGCCCCTTGGTAGATTTAAAGGTATTTCTTCCTATGTGAATCTTTTTTTTTTTTTCCTGAGACAGGATTTTTCTGTGTAACAGCTCTGACTGGCCTGGACTCTCTTTATAGACCAGGCTGGCCTCAAAGTCACAGAGATCTGCCTGCTTCTGCCTCCGAGAGCTAGGATTAAGGGCGTGAGCCACCATGCCTGGTGCTGTGAATCTTTTATCTAGTTAGATGTGCCTACAAAATTTTGTGGAAAGGCACCAAGTCTTTGTTTCCTTGAAAAAAGCCAAGCTGTGTCCCAGGGTGGTTTCCCAGTGTGTTACCCATTTCTTCTCAAAGTAGTGCAGAAATAAATGTTCATCAAAATGTTAAGTATGAGCCAGGCGGTGGTGGCGCACGCCTTTAATCCCAGCACATGGGAGGCAGAGGCAGGAGGATTTCTGAGTTCTAGGTCATCTTTGTCTACAGAGTTCCAGGACAGTTAGGGCTACACAGAGAAACCCTGTCTCAAAGCAAAACAAGATAAAAGCTAAGTATGCATTAGTTGTATCTCTCTATCTATATTTGTTGTGTTGTGTTGTTTTTACAGGGTTTCTCTGTGTATCCTTGGCTGTCCTGGACTCACTTTGTAGACTGTGCTGGACTTGATCTCACAGTGATCCGCTTACCTTTGCTGGGATTGCAAGGATCACCATGCCCAGCTACTAACTTTATTTGTAAAAAGGAAACTCTTCTGGCCTGCAAGTGCTGGGATTAAAGGCACATGCCACACACCCGGCTTAAATTTTTATGTTTATTGTACCTCTTGACTGACAGGTTTCCTGTGTGCCTGATTTCCCCTTTGCTTCTTTCTGTATTTCCGAACCACACATAAACGTTAACTAGAACCACTTATCTTCAGTCTGAGCTCTCTTGGTGTAGGCACTGCACCTTTTATCTCAGCATTCCAGCACTGTGCTCCATACTTGATAAACACGTGGCTGATGCTGCAAAGAAACTCATGAGTAAGTCGCTCTGAGCTGGTTGGCCCTCTGGATTCTCACTGTGGCCATTCCTCTGGAAAAGAACATACCATTGTGATGAACAATACGGGCTTTGGAGTCATGTAGGCTTGGGTTTGAGTCCCCACACTGGCTCCAGCTTATTGGCCATGTGACATTGTGAAACTGTCACATATCCATGAATCTTAGTTTAAAATGACACCAGAAGTTGGCGCTTGCCCTTAATCCCAGCATTCGGGAGGCAGAGGCAGGCAGATCTCTGTGAATTCAAGAATAGCCTGGTCTACAAAGTGAGTCCAGAACAGCCAGGGCTGCACAGAGAGACCCTGTCTTGAAAAACAAACAAGAGCCATGTGTGGTGGCATACACCTGTAATCCCAGCACTCGGGAGGCAGAGGCAGGTAGATTGCTGTGAGTTCGAGGCCAGCCTGGTCTACAAAGGGAGTCCAGCACAGCCAGGGCTACACAGAGAAACCCTGTCTCAAAAAAACAAAAAAAAACAAAAAAAAAGAAAGAAAGAAAAACACAAATAAAAATTATTGGAGCTAGTGAGATGGCTCAGCAGGGAAAGCAAGCCTGGCCACCTCAGTTGGATCCCTGAAACCCAGGTAAAGGCAGTCTGAGAAAAGGGAGCACCAATCCACATACATACACCACTAGTGGTAGTAAAGCTATTTACTGGCTCATTATACAAGACTTTACAAAGGATACAAACGAATGGATGCATAGGGCGAGACATGGAAGGTAGAGCAGAGCTTCCTGCCCACTCCGGGAGCTTCCACGTTGTCAGTTTTCTGGAAAGCTCCCTTTCTGAGTCTTTGATTCTGTGGAGATGTTTGTCTGTGGCACTGATTTGGTTGTGGGAGAGTCCAGCTGAGGGTTTCACATCTAAAGTGATTGACAGTTCAGATGGTTTGCCACAGGTGTTATGGGAAAAATGGACATCTGTTTTGTGCCCTGTTGACTTCAGAACACAACACCGAATTCCTAACTGCATCCACAGCCTTTCCCGGTGAGGCATCGCAACTCCATCAAGTGCTACTCAGAGCTGCCTGTGGTTTATGAGTCACTGTACGCTCCATCTTTCCCCATTCAGGGGTTCCTCAGCACTGCAGAGCAGGGCCAGCCCCCCATATCACAAGTCACTGTGTGGGCTAGTGGGCTGGTTTGGGAGTGGGATCAGGCTTTTGAAGGCACCTTATTGCGTTTCCCAGCACTCAGTGGTATGTTTTGTTTTCCTCTTAGGTAATTAAATGCTTGTCTTGTGGACCTGGGCTGGGCTGGAATGTGCAAGGGTCTTGAAGATCCTCCTGTAGCTTCCTTCTGTTGAACCATAAAGAGAAGATGGCAAAAGTCAACATAACTAGAGACCTCATTTGTAGGCAAATCAAGGTAAGCAGTCCAGACCTTTTAACCTTGGGCCCGTCCCCCACAGCAGTGGTTCCCAGCCTTCCTAATGCTGTGATTCGTTAGTCCAGTTCTTCATGTTGTGGTGACCACCAACCATAAAATTATTTTTGTTGATACTTCATAACTGTACTGTTATGAATGATAAAGTAAATATTTGTGTTTTCTGATTTTCTTTGGCAAATCCTATGAAAGGGTTGTCCCACCCCCAAAGGGATCATGACCTACATGTTGAACCACTACTCTATAGATTCATTTAAAGATGAAAAAAAAAAGAAAACCAGCCAACCAAACAAACAAAAACTAAACAAAACAAACAACAAACACACAGCTGTAGGGTTGGTGACCTACCTAAAGTCACATAGCTTGCTGGTAGCAGACCGAGGCTGGAATTCATGGAGGAGCCCCCATTTCTGTAGTGTAGGCTGGAGAGCCATCGCTGTAGAGAAGCCATCCATGTGGGTGTGCACACAGGAGTGTAATCACCAGCCTCTTCGTTGCTCCGGCATCTACGCTGTAGGTGGACTGGAACCTACGGAGTCGGCTGGGGGCCGCTGGGGGCCGTTCTTCCCTTTGAGGCTCCCTGCACTCTAGCATGTAGAAAGCAGCAACACCTGTGAGATGAGTGAATGACTGGGCAGTTGGGTCCAGTTAGAAACACCGCTCCTGGGAGACTCCGGTGTCGGAGCCACAAAGGTTGAGAATAGTTTCAAGCAAGGCCTATGTGCTTCTGGTAAACAACCCAAGCTGGATTGGGCCACGTGCCGCTATCCCGAGCGGTGTAACTACCTGAAGACTGGTCATTTTGCCTGCTGGTACTCTGATTTTGTTGTTGTTGTTATTGTTAAGTGATAGTATCTTTAAAAAGCTAAATGCTAGAACATTTTTATTTATTTTTTGCATATACAGTGCTCTGCCTGCAAGTATGCCTGCAGCCAGAAGAGGTTGTAGATGGTTGTGAACCACCATGTGGTTGCTGGGAATTGAACTCAGGACCTCTGGAAGAGCAGACAGTGCTCCTAACCTCTGAGCCATCTCTCCAGCCCGCTAGAACATTTTTAAACAGAAAAGAAATTAAATTACATAGCAGACAGAGACCTCTAGCTATACCTTGACATTCCTTTACAGCGAACCGTTCCCTTTGTGACATTTCCCTTACAGTGACATTCCCTTTACAGTGAGCTCTTAAAGCCGCTAACCAACATTGTTCTATAGTAGTGTCATCAAATTGAATCTGTTTTTGTGTATCAGAGTGCTGCCCTTCACGCAGCAACTAATCTTTTACTATATACATTCCCCTCGCTCTATTTCACTGCTCAATATCTGTGGCCTTTTCTCTCTACATGTTAGACGTTGCAGCTGTGGTCCAGCTTCTAGTACAGCTGCCACCAATTCCTTCCTGCCTTGGGGGATAATTCTAATTTGAGTAGCTCAGTTATTTCGAATTTTTTACATAAGGGGAGTGCATTCCGTATGAAACCATGGCCTCTTTAAAATGCCTTAGATCTGCCGTAAATCTTAGGCCATCCCATCTCGTCATAACCTTGTTTCACACCACCAGCAGGCAAATGCTGTGTGGCCGCTGGTAAAGCTGATGATGGTGATCTCTTAACCCTGGCCACCCGCCTCCCACTCTTGAAAGGGTCTATTTCATCAGACTGTACTCCTGCCTTTTTCAGCTTTTCTCTGACCTGACTGTCCTCTGGCACAGTTTCTTTTCCTCTTTCCATGACTGAGCCTTCCCCCCCCCTTTTCCAGTGCTCCTCCCTTCTCAAGTGCTTCCACTTCCACCCACAAGTTATCCAACTGCTCAGCCATTCTCCCAACCTTTTTTGAAACAGAATTTAGGAAGAAGAAAAAGAAAAACAAAATCTCCTCTGGGAGCAAAGCAAGGAGTTCCCAACAGTGGCAGCCACAGTAAATTTTTTGCTGGTGTCTTGAAACAAGATATCAATTCCTTTGTGCCACGCTGGGTCTGCTTCTCCCCTCTGGCATCCAGGCATCACTGTACACCGGGCTGGACTGAGGGAAGGAAGGTCAGCCAGGTCAGATGGGTTAGGTAGGATCGCGGTCGGCATGAGTGCAGGAGAAACAACCTGCTCTGGAGACAGTTTTCAGGGAAATAGCTCTTTGTAACTGGGTGGAAATGAGGGTGATATGAACGTTGGGGAGTGGGTAGCAGTACTCAGGGTGCGTGTACATCATTTTCTGGGGCCACGGTGCTGGGAGCACGTCATTTACATGAAGAGGGATTCCAAGGGCTTGCTGGACATATTCTTATAGGGAAAGAGGAAGTTTAACCTGAAACCTGGCCACCAGGCTACGTGACTACCTCAGGAGTGGCAGAAGTGAAGGTCACAAGGGTATGTGCAGGGCCCAGAGCGAGGAGGGAGCAGTCCTACTCCTGCCAGTCCAAAAATGACAAGATTTTTGGGGTTTGAACATGCCTTACCTCACTCTTGCTCTGGACTGCCTCCCTCAGTCACATGGCTTACTGGCCCCACACCTTTGTCCCCTCTTATTTTCTCTATGGCATTTCAAATCAAATTTCCCATTTTGCCTATCTGACACCACTTGTCACAAGCATTTGCTTCTTTACAGATTGTTCTTTTTTTCCCCACCCTTCTCCACCCCTTTCTTCTTCCCTTTCAACCCCCTAACATTAGATATGAGAGAAGAGAGGAGAGAGAGCAAAGGAGAGAGACCACTGAACAAAGCCAGTAGTTGGAAAGGAGATGACACAATCCTTAGACTGCTTCCTGCTGATTAGGGGCATTGAGTTTCTTGGGACAAGTTTTGTCTTCTCCATCAGGATTTCTAATTTCTTCTTCCTTTGCACACGGCTACTTAGCAAACAGAGTTCAGTCACAACCAACCAACAGGCCACCCCTAGCTCTAGCATTTCTGTTCCCTCTGAAAATTTCCCAGAATTCCAAGAACCATACAATTGTAGAAATTATCTGCAGCTGGCAAAATCACACCTCTGCTAAAGCACGAGGCAGAACATAGGCAGCTTCTGTGAAACAGCCTCATATCCCCACACCTGGGATTAAAGCAAAAACATATTCTTATAATATCTCTGGTTTTTAAAGAAACCAAAAATCCAAAATTACAACCGGCTATAATTCCAGTTCCAGGGATCTGACACCCGCTTCTGATACCTGCCGAAACCAGGCATGCACATGGAGACAAAACACCCATACACGTAAAATAAAATTAAAAAAAAACAGAAGATATACTAAATAATATTGAATTGAAAGGAAATACAAGTTTGTTTTTATTCCCAGGAGCGGGGTGCCCTGAGCTTTGAACGGCGCTACCACGTCACCGATCCCTTTATCCGGCGGCTGGGCCTGGAAGCTGAGCTTCAGGTAAGAGGTCCAGTTTGCACCCCAGACTCACATGGCCTGTTTTCCATCTTGTGCACACAGAGATCCATCTGTTGCTCAGTGCTGGAATTAAAGGCGAACACCACCACGCTTAGCTGGTTTTGTTTTGTTTTTTAATTAGGTGTGGGTGGGTGGGGGGGTATGTTCATGTGTGTGCAGGTCTTCTTGGATGCCACAGGCATCAGATCCCCCTAGAGCTGGGGTCACAAGCAGATGTGAACCACCCTACACAGCTGCAGGACCTGAGCGCAGATCCTCTTTGTGGGCATATGTACTTAACTGTTGACTCATCTCTCTAACCACTGATTTTCTTTTCTTTTATTTCTTTTTTGGGACTTTTTTTTTTTTTTTTTTTTTTTGAGACAGGGTTTCTCTGTGTAGCCCTAACTATCCTGGAACCTGGAACTCACTCCGTAGACCAGGCTGACCTCAAACTCTGAGATCTGCCTGCCTTTGCCTCAAAGAGTGCTGAGATTAAAGGCATTGATTTTGGGGGGGGGGGTTTGAGGGTTTTTTTCAAGACAAAGTTTCTTTGTGTAGCAAGCATGACCACATATGAAGGTCAGAGGACAGGTTTCTTCTCCTCTGCCATATAGGCTTGGCACCTTTACCTACTCAGCCAGCTCACCAGCTTTCCTTTCCTCATTCATTCACGTACTCATTTATTTTTTTGAGCCAGGATCTAACTACGAAGCTCAGGCTAGTCTTGAACTTATGTCTTCCTGCCTCCCAAAGGATGGGACTACATCTGTGCACTATCACATCTGGTTTAAAACCTCTAATGGGCTGGATATGTGGTGGCGCACGCCTGTAATCCCAGCTCTCGGGAGGCAGAGGCAGGCGGATCGCTGTGAGTTTGAGGCCAGCCTGGTCTACAAAGTGAGTCCAGAACAGCCAAGGCTACACAGAGAAACCCTGTCTCAAAAAACCAAAAAAAAAAAAAAAAAAAAAAGAACTGGAGTTACAGACAGTTGTGAGCTGCCATGTGGGTGCTGGGACTTGAACCCAGGACCTTTGGAAGAGCAGACAGTGCTCTTAACCACGGAGCCGTCTCTCCAGCCCCCAAAGCCACGAAAATTTATATTTGTGTTTCCTCCAAAAGTTTTATTGTGTTAGAGAGAAGGTGAGGTAGTTTATCCATATATATGTAAACAAAATTCAATGAAGATATCCAGTGGGGTAGGGGGTTGGCGACAAAATTAAGGTCCCTAAGAGGGTTCCCTCTTTATTCTTGAGGTTTTGGTTGTGAGCCTTTAATACTGAGGCCTCTGTCCAACCTGCCCCTTCACTCTTTAGTTGTTGATGGTGGTGTTGGGGATCAAGCCTACCTCTTGCACATTCGTGCTGTACCATAGAACTCTACCCCAGCACAGACTTACGTATTCTGCATGTGGATGTCCAGTTGTCCCAGCACCATTTGTTGCAAAGACTGTTGAAGTGTCTTGGCACTCCCATTCTGCCCTGAGACAGGGTCTCTCTGTGTAGCCTTGGCTGTCCTGAACTCACTTTGTAGAGCAGGCTGACCTGGAACTCACAGCGATCCGCCTGCCTCTGCCTCCAGAGTGCTGGGATTAAAGGCGTGCGCCACCACGCCCGGCTGTCTTGGCACTCTTAACAGAAATTAAGTACCCGCAAATGTAATTTTGTCTTGTTAACTGTCAGCCTATATCACTGATGTAAACATCTGTTCTAGGGGCAGTGCCTCTTTGTAGCAGTGGGAAATTAGGGCACGGGAGTCTTCCAACCTTGTTCTTTTGCAACATTGTTTAGCTATTCTGAGTCCTTTACATCTCCATACGAGTCTCAAGTGCACTGCCACCTGTTCTTATAAATAAAGTTTTATTGGAGCACAGCCACACTCATTCATTTATGTATTGTCTGCCTGTTTTAGTGATTCAACAGCAGAATTGAATGATTCATACAGAGCCCATATGGTATGCAAACCCTAAAATATCTATTGTTTGGCCCCTTACAGAAAAAGTTGTCAACACTTACTTTATATAATGAAGTAAATTCATGTTTAAATCACCTGAGAGCAAAAGTATGAACGCATCTCTAATTCCCTCACGTACTCGGGCAAGTAGACTATGAAGTATACAGTGTGTGATGTGTACACCAGCAGCATGTCGAGGCACTCAGGTGAATGAGGAAGTCCAGTGTAGCTCCTGTCCTTGAAGGAGAGGGCTTCTCCTATGTCCAACCGCTGTGATTTATGGTCTTCATGCCACCTAATCACTACCTGACGAACCTGACTGTGTGTGTGGTTTTCCTTTCTCCCTCCAGAGTCCCCTTATTACTCAGCACAATAGTATGTACATGTAGAAGAATGCCTATTATAAGCTGAGGTCTGGTAAAGGTCAACTCTGTGAGGCTGGAGAGCTTTACAGTAGGTGCGGGCTCAGCATAGGGAAAAGTTCCTATTGTGAGTTATGGCTTTTGTCTTGCCTGCTTAGACTTGTCTGTTATGTCAGAAATTGAAGTATGTTTTTGCTATAGTTAGATCTTTGTGTGTGTGTGTGTGTGTGTGTGTGTGTGTGTGTGTGTGTGTGTGT
>OU015754.1:66324531-66375121 GCA_907169655.1 Acomys percivali | reverse complement strand
TGGTGGCACATGCCATATGGTTGCTGGGAATTGAACTCAGGACCTTTGGAAGAGCAGCCAGTGCTCTTAACCTCTGAGCCATCTCTCCAGCCCCATGTTTAAATTTTTTAAAGAGATTTTTATTTCTATTTTATGTGTGTGGGTGTTTTGTCTGCATCATGTGTATCTATGTACCCCATGGTACATAGTGCTCCTGAGTGGGTTGTGAGCTACCATGTATGCGCTTGTGCTGGAAATCAGTCCTGGTTGCTCCGGAAGAGCAGGTAGTTTTCTTAACAGCTGAGCCATCTCTCCAAGCCAACTTTGTTTGTTTGTTTTTTGTTTTTTTGGAGACAGGGTTTCTCTCTGTAGCTTTGGCTGTCTTGGACTCACTTTGTAGACCAGGCTGGCCTCAGACTCACAGAGATCTCCCTGCCTCTGCCTCCCAAGTGCTGGGATTAAAGGCGTGCGCCACCACCACCTGTTTCTGTTGTTGTTGTTGTTGTTTTGGTTTTTCGAGACAAGGTCTCTCTGTGTAGCCTTGGCTGTCCTGGACTCACTTTGTAGACCAGGCTGGCCTCGAACTCACAGTGATTTGCCTGCCTTTGCTGGGATTAAAAGGCATGTGCCTCCACTCCTGGTTTAAGCCAATATTTTTTTTTTAAGATTTATTTATTTTATTTATTGCATATGAGTGCTTTATGTGCAGAAGAGGGCATCAGACCGCATTGTAGATGGTTGTGAGCCACCATGTGGTTGCTGGGAATTGAACTCAGGACCTCTGGAAGAGCAGGCAGCGCTCTTAACCACTGAGCCATCTCTCCAGCCCCCCAATATTTTTTAAATCTCAAAATATATATTAATGAGCAAGTAGCAACCCTGAGGGTTAGTAGTACAATTCACTTAGGTAATTGATCTCTAAGAAAGAGCTTGCAAATCAGGTTTGGTTACACACACAGATAATCAAGTCCTTGCACTTGGTGGGAGGTGGGAATAAGAGGATCAAAAGTTTAGGCGGTGGTGGCGCACGCCTATAATCCCAGCACTCGGGAGGCAGAGGCAGGTGGGTCGCTGCGAGTTCGAGGCCAGCCTGGTCTACAAAGTGAGTCCAAGACAGGCAAGGCTACACAGGGAAACCCTATCTCAAAAAAAAAAGGCTGGCGAAATGCCTCATGCCTCAGCAGTTAAGAACATGGACTGCTCTCCCAGAGGACCTGAGTTCAATTCCCAGCACCCACACGGCGGCTCACAACTGTCTGACATTCACAGACATACATGCACACAAAACACCGATGCACACAAAAATAAATAAATTATATTTTTTACAAAAGTTCAAACGGCATGGTGGCCCACACCTTTAATCCCAGCACTCAGGAGGCAGAGGCAGGTGGATTGCTGTGAGTTCAAGGCCAGCCTGGTCTACAAAGTGAGTCTAGGACAGCCAAGGCTACACAGAGAGACCCTGTCTCGGGAGCAGGGGGCGGGGACCTTGACTCGGGCACATGTCACTTTTTCCAAGAAGATGGTTTCCAGAGATCAGCTCCCTGACTAGCTTAAGAGGCCTAAAAAAGGGTCTGGCCTGGGCTCAGTCCTACAGATAACCCAGAAGTCATTTGGACTATTAGCTACCTCTGGTCCTGGTTGTGGGAGCTAGGGGAGGCCCTGGCTGTAAGGGTCATTTAGATCACTGGCCACATCTGGTCCTGGTTGTAGGAGCTTGATGTGGCCTGGCCCAGCAGATCACCAGGAATGTTAATCCCCTCGGTTCCTCGCTCTCTGGATGGAAGAACAAGTTTTTCATCTTTTCCTGCATGCCTCACATTCCTGGGGACCTTCTGGCTGTGCCCCCAGGGTCAGGGGCACAGCACTGAGGCTGTTTGGCTGCCAGGTTTAAAGGTCTGAAATGACCTGTGAGGAATTGGCCTTTTCAGCCCTGAAGTTCTATACTTTGACGTTGTGGGCATGCGCAGGTGTGTGGCCGAGGCGCCTGTCAAGAGCAGTGAGAGGCTGCCGGAAGTCGTAGCATAGGGCGCTCCGAATCTTATTACTCTACACACTGCCTCCTTCCCACAGACTCTCACCTCCTGTGGATTATGTCCCGTCATTTTTCTAGAAGCAGAACAACTGGAGCTTGGTTCGTGGTCCTGATGACCAACACATGATGTGTGTGGGTCCCTTGTGCCACAAGAAGCTGGACAGTCTTGTCATTGTAGTCAAACCTGGAGTGACCGCCTGAGCCGTCAGTTTGGCACCACTGGTTCAGAGACTTTGACAGTCCTTCTGCATGTCTCTTCTGGTGTTTTTGTTGTTGTTGTTTTGAATTTTTGGGTTTTGGTGTTTTAAAAGTACATTTTCTCAGTTGTGTGGTAGTAGTACACACCTTTAATCCCAACATTTAGGAAGCAGAGGCAGGGGGAATCTCTGAGTTTGAGGCTACCCTGGTTTCCAGGACAGCCAGGGCTACACAAAAAACCCAGGAAAAAAAAATCTAAATTTTCTTTCTTTGTTCTTGTTTTTTGTTTGGTTTGGTTTTGGGTTTTTGTTGTTGTTATTTGTTTGTTTGTTTGTTTTTGAGATAGGCTTTCTCTGTGTAGCCCTGACTGTCCTGGAACTAGCGCTGTAGACCAGGCTGGCTTTGAACTCAGAGATTTCCCTGCCTCTGCCTACTGAGTGCTGGTACTAAAGGCGTGCGCCACCACCACTAGACTAAAAATACATTCTCAAAATGTATTATTATCATTTATATAGGTGTGTGATCTGGAAGAGGGGGAGCTAGCATTTATAGCGTATGTGTGGAAGTCATAGACAGCTTTGTGGAGTTGGTTCTCTCCTTCCTTTTTGGCTCCTCAGGATTGAGTCCCAAGTCACAGGATTGTATGACAAGTGCCTTTACTTACTGACTCACTGAGCAATCTTGCCTTTTTTTTTTTTTAAAGAAAAACAGAGAAACGTATAGTATTCCATGCATGTTCGCCCCCTGGTGGCCATGGTGGTACATTACAATGTGGCCGCAAGGAGGGCTCACCTTTTTGTTTCTGCTGTTGCTGGAATCTGCTATCTTCCAACAGGATTAAAGATTGCTGCTTGCCCCTACAAACATTTCTTTTCCTAACGTACATATGGCAAGGCAGAAAAAGTGTTGTTTACTTTCTCTGCCAAATAAAAACTAAAAAGGAGAGCTGGAATATAGCTCTGTGGTAGAGCACTAGCCTGCTATTCTCTATGCCAGAGTCTGTCCCCAGTACAGGGAATGAGAGAGAGGAGACAGACAGACAGACACACACACACACACACACAAACACGCTCAGCTAACATCAACCCCAAACACTTTCTTCCTCAGAGTTAGATGATAACGCCGTGTCCTATTTGTACATCAAGGGCATGTTTATAGCTGTTTGGGTCTTGTCCCATGTGTCTGGAGTGCCCTGTTCCCCACTTCCCTTGGGTGATGGTGGTGGTCTCTGCAGCGGTCAGCCCTTCCCCCAGTGTCCAGCATATGAACTGGTTTGCTGTTATAAGGAGCACTGTACTGACTGTTTTTGCCCAGACCCTCTTTACTTTTTAGAAGTCGGAGTTTCAGGTCAAAAGAAACTTTGTTATCCAATTCCCCAATTTTTCCACAGAAACAGACCATTAAAAAATACCCAATCTCCTAAAATTCCTGGTTTATTCTTTCCAGTCCTGAACTATTTCAGTCTTGTTACTTTAGCTCTGGAATCATGTGTGCTTAGTCACCAGCACCAGAACTGGATGGACGGATGTGTGGATGGACAGATGTGTGGGTGGATGGACTGATACACAAATGAAACCAACAAGCTTGGGTTTGAACAGTTGGACTGTGTTCTGAAACCCGGTGGTTCTGATCATTGGCTTTACTTTACTTTGGTACTGGAATTGAACCCAGAACGTCATACATGTTACACATGTAGTCTGCCAATAAGCTACAGCCATAGCCCATGCTCCTTAAAGGTGGTTTTCTTTGCCTGTGCTAGGGACTGAAGTTAGGTTTTCACACATGCTAGGTGAATGCTCACCACTGAGACACATTCCCGGCCTCCAGGGTATAAGGAGATTATTTTCAGTGTCAGCAAGATAAAGTCGCTGCCCTGTGGTCTGGGTTTGGAAGTTCTTTGTAAGTGACAGCTAGGACTCATCCACTCAGCTCCTGCTTGGAGAAGAACCAGGAAGAGGGCTCCTTAGCAGTCCAGCTCCGTGTAAGTGGCGGCTACGCTGACTGCGCGCCGCTCACGGCCCATGGTTACTTCCTTGAGCTGACTGCATGCTGCTCACTGCCCACGGTTACTTTGGTGAGCATTTAGAGATGACCTTACTTTCCTGAGTGGCATGAGAGCAAAAAGGCATGCTGACATCTGGGCCAGTCTCCTCTGGTAGCCAGCTCTGCCCTATCTCCTGCCCATCATTCACTTTCTCCTGAGCAGTTCCTGCCTCATGCTGGAGACCGAATCTTGATCACGGGGGCAGCCGACTCCAAGGTGCACGTCCATGACCTGACGGTAAAGGAGACGATCCACATGTATGGAGACCACACAAACCGCGTGAAGCGCATCGCCACAGCACCCATGTGGCCCAACACGTTCTGGAGCGCCGCTGAGGATGGGCTCATCCGGTAAGTGGCTCTGCCAGGCCCTGGCCTCCTTCCACAGACCTGGCCTCTCCTTCCAGCAGGGGGACTGGGTCTCCCCTGTTCCGGTGTCCCTTGTGTGTTTGCCCTGCTCCCTTCAGACAAAGGGGGCGCCATTGCCCTTCTTTCCTTTTCCCTTTAGGGTGCTGGGAATCAAACCTAGGGTCTCTTGCATGCCAGATAAGTTTTCTGCCACTGAGCTAACGTGCCAACAGCCCCATTTCATGGGGGGATTGGATGTGGAGACAGGGTCTCGCTCTGTAGCCCAGGTTGTACTTGGACCTCTTGACTATTGTTTTGAGAGAGGGTCTTTCTGTTCCTCGGGCTGGTTTCAGACTCTGGCTCTGCAGACCCCCCGTCTCTGCTTCCTAAGCAGTTGGATTTACAAGCGCACCCCAGCATCCTCTGCTGCCACTGTTCTCTCCACATGCAGCCTTACAGCCTTCCCTCACTTCTCCAGCCTGCTTTAACTGGGCCGTAGCGATGCACTAAGTATAAACTCATTGCAGTGCAGTTACAGGCAGGGCTCCGAAGCCATAACCGAAGGCAGCACAGGTCCAGTCCTAGTTCCCTCAGTGTTAGGTCTGAAGAGGCCACTCCACCCCAGAACTATAGTCTCTTCGTCTATAAAATAGGAATAATCATAACTGGTCAATGGCACGTTCAGGAAGCACTTGCTGACCCAACAACAGCCTGGCCTGTTGTCAGGACTAGCCGGTGGATGCCAACAAACCGAGCGTCAGGTGGACTCCTGAGAACCTGGGTAGAGTCCCCATCAGCAGAAGTGTCCCCGCCCCATGAACGGAAGCTGGGCCTTCAAGAGCAGGCAAGAAGAGGCAGAGTGGGTTCCCCACATGAGAAGGTGTTGTGAAGGCAGGGTAAAGTTGCATACAAGATGCCTCTGTAGTGACTGCCTGGGAACACAGCTCAGTAGCAGAGAGCCCACCTAACATATTTGAAGCCCTAGAGTCAATCCCTAGCATGGGGGGGAGGGTCCGGGGAGAAAGGCCACAGATATAATTGGCCCACACAGAAGGCTGAGGAATGTGGGGTATGTGAAATTGGGTCTTAAAAGTCAGACTAGAGTTCCATAAACTTAACACTTAGCAAGTGGCAGAAGAAGGATGTCAGACTATTTTAGGAAGAGCATTCAGTGAGGATGGCCTAGAAGGACAAGGAAACGAGTGAGGCCATTAGAGACACCTAGGCAAGAAGTGGGTAAGTGCATGGGGGGTGCTGTGGCCCCTTCTGTAATGGCAGCAAACCCCACCCCGCTGCAGAGGCAGGTGTGTGCTGCTGCTGTGAACATGTGGGCTTTTCCTTTGCGTGCATCTGGGGCTGAGGGCTGGCCCTGGCTTTGGTGTTCTTTGACGGCTCTCAGTGAAGCTTGGCTCTCTTTTTTCTTACCTCCCACTAGCCATGCCACCCTTGTTTCCTAAAAGAAAGTAGATTAGGAAGGAGCAGATCTGAGTAAGTTTTTTGGGCTTGGAGGTTTTTGGTCTGTTGATTGGTTTTTAAGACAAGGTCTTGTTAGGCATGGTGGTTCACACCTTTAATCCCAGCATTCAGGGAGGCAGAGGCAGGTGGATATCTATGAGTTTGAGGCCAGCCTGGTCTACAGATTGAATCCAGGATAGCCAAGGTTACATAGAGAAACCCTGTCTCAAAAAACAAACTAACAAAACAAAACAAAAAGAGGTCTTACTATGCATCTTAGGCTGTCCTCAAACTCACTGTGAGCTCAAGCCTTGAACTCATGATCCTCCTGCCTCAGCCTTCTGAAAGCAAGGATTCCAAGCATGTACCATGACCCCCAGCTAACAGAACAGTTACATTCCATAGTCTTAGCAGGTTATCCCTGCTCTGCACTTCAAAACTTTGACATCCCAGATAGTTTACTGCATTTCTTTGAACTTCAGTGTTCGGGGCTGGTGTTGTTTTAATTAAATAGTACGTGTGAAACACTCAGGGCAGTATTAGATGAACAGAACATTTTCACTCAGTATTTATTACTAATCACTGGCAGAATAACAGTAGCAGTAGTACTGACATTTATAAAATCTGAACTATAGTATCTCTACCCTAAGGGGTTAATTTAGGATAAATCAAAATATGCTAAGAAGCCTACTGCAAGCTGGGCCTGTAATCCCAGTGCTAAGGGATGCAGAGGTAGGCGGGATCTCTGTGAGTTCAAGGCCAGCCTGGTCTACAAAGTGAGTTCCAGGACAGCACCTGGCTCGGAGCAGACACCATCCGCTCTGGCATTACAAGGACGTGGTTTCTCCCCTTCTTCCTAGAAGTGGTGTAGTCACTAAATCTGTCCTCTCTTACAGCCAGTATGACCTCCGGGAGAACAGCAAACACTCAGAGGTGCTGATTGACCTGACAGAGTACTGCGGCCCAATGGTGGAGGCCAAGTGCCTCACGGTCAACCCCCAGGACAACAACTGCCTGGCGGTCGGGGCCAGTGGGCCCTTTGTGAGACTCTACGACATTCGGATGATCCATAACCACAGGTATTTATTGGGGCTGTAGAGATGGCTTTGTCGCAAAGAGCACTGGCTGCTCTTCCAGGGGACCCGGGTTCAATTCCTAGCACCTATATGGCAGCTCACAACTGTCTGTAACTCTAGTTTCATGGGATCCAGCACCCTCAAACAAACATGCAGAAGAAACACTAATACACATGAAATAAAAATAAAGCATTAAAGGACTGGAGAGATGGCTCAGAGGTTAAAAGCACTGGTTGTTCTTCCAAAGGTACGGAGTTCAATTCCCAGCAACTACATGGTGGCTCACAACCATGTATAATGAGATCTGGTGCCCTCTTCTGGCCTGCAGTTGTACATGCAGGCAGAGCACTGTATACACAATAAAGAAATACATCTTTTTAAAAATAAATAAATAAATAAATAAATAAATAAATAAATAAGCATTAAAAACATTTTTATCAGCCGAGTGTGGTGGCACCCGCTTTTAATCTCAGCACTCTGTGAGGTGGATCTCTGTAAGTTTGAGGCCAGCCTGGTCTACAGAGTGAATCCAGGACAGCCAGGGCTACACAGAGAAACCCTGTCTTGAAAAACAAACAAAACAAAAGAAAGAAGAGGGCTGTCTCGTGCCGCTCACTCTCCAGCCTCGGCCTCCATGACTAGGACAGGGCTGGTCTGCTCTGTTTTTGTTGGTGGATAGGCCCACAGCCATCCTAACAGCAAGCCTTGGTGTCACTAGTGGCAGGAGGAAAGACACCTTCTGTCCTTCTGTATCTCTAGGGGCATAGCCCTGGGTTTCCTCTGGCGTGTAATCCAGCCTGCCAGGGACAAAGCTAGAGTTTTGACCTGTCTCATTTTCCTTCCCATCAGAAAGAGCATGAAGCAGAGTCCTTCAGCGGGTGTGCACACCTTCTGTGACCGGCAGAAGCCCCTTCCAGATGGTGCAGCGCAGTATTATGTGGCAGGTAGGCCCAGCCTGGCTCTTGACTAGACCCTGGGGCCATGGGGGAGGTAGGGGGGAAGGGGCACTGGGTGAGAAGAAGGAGGGAGGGGGGAGGACGGGGATGACAGCAGTCAAGAGCAGGGGGTTTGGAATCAGACAGATCTGAGCTTTACTCCCGACTTGCCATTGCCCAGCTGTGTAACTGTCAACAAATCACTTAACCCTGTGAGCTTCTTCTCTGTAAAATGGGATTGTAATCCCGGAACACCTGAGGCTAAGACGGGAGGCTCAACACCACAGCACTGACCAGGAGTAAAGCGCAAGACCCTGCCTTAAAGACACAAAATGGCTGAGGACGAGCATAAGCAGCTGGCCCATTGCCTGTGCCGAGGGCTCCACACTTGGGGCCACTCCGTGAAGCTGATTGCTAGCATTTTCACTTTGACTGTCTCTACCTCTTTAAGGGACTTAAAAGTCTCATCCTAGGGTCCCTGTGCTCTTGTTGGCAGGACACCTGCCGGTCAAGCTGCCCGACTATAACAGCCGTCTGAGAGTGCTGGTTGCCACTTACGTGACCTTCAGCCCCAATGGCACGGAGCTGCTGGTCAACATGGGAGGAGAGCAGGTAGGCTCAGCTGCCTGGTAGCACCCTCCCGCCATCCGTCCCTGTCTTGGCAGATAAAAAGCAACAGCTTCCAGCTGGGCATGGTGGCGCACACCAGTAATCCCTACACTCGGGGAGGCAGAGGCAGGCAGATCTCTGTGAGTCCCAGGCTGGCCTGTTCTACAGAGCGAGTCCAGGACAGCTAAGGCTACACAGAGAGACCCTGTCTCAAACCAAAAAAAAAAAAAAAAAAAAAGGGGAGTCGGGCTGGAGAGACGGCTCAGAAGTTAGGAGCACCAGCTGCTCTTCCAAAGGTCCTGAGTTCAATTCCCAGTAACCACATGATGCCTCACACCCGTCTATAATGAGATCTGGTGCCCTCTTCTGGTATGCAGGTGTATGTCTCAACAGAGCACTCATGCATATAAATAAATAAATAAATAAATAAATAAATAAATAAATAAATAAAATTTAAAACTAGCTATTTACAGTGACTTCAAGCAATTGTCTATATTTTTCTGAGCCTCAGTTTCCTCTTCTGTGAGGAAATCTTTGAGGCTCAGAGTTTAGCCAGGCTGTGATCTAGGGCCAGCTTTGAGAAGTGTCACTCAATAGTACCAAAGTGCTGGACCCTCTGTGTGCTCTCAGCTCAAGGTGTGTGCTGAGCCTTGTAGAAATCCATCTCCAGCTACCACTATGGTAATGCTGTGGCACTAGCATTATCATAGGCATGATAGAGACAAATGCAATACAAAGAGTCGTAAGGCTGACAGTGACCCCTTACAGAGCAGGGTGCAAACACACACAAAAGAGAGGGCTGGTGGGTGATGAGGATGAGGGCCTGGCAGAGAGAGCAGGCAGAGGCAGGGGGCCTGGCTTCATCCTGCTCTTAGGACCGTGGTTAAGTCTGACATTCTGAGTCTACAGAAAGGATGGTGGTAGAACCAACGGGCTCCCTTGGGGTAAGTCCGTCTAGGACACCCAGCAGATCCGTGACCAGCGCTGATCAAGCGACAGATAATAGTTGCTTACTGAGAGGAGTCACTGCAGGGTTACTTTTCACAGCTTCTCCTCTCTGAGGCCTCAGTTTTCCAGTCTGTAGAACAAGATATCTACAGCCTTTGAGGACTTTTCTAATTTAAATATGTGCTTCCAGTTAATGACCGTGTCAGCAAGGGCTTTGAGTAGTCCCACAGCCTGCCCCAAGAGTCCAAAGCTAGGAAGTGTTTCCTGTTCAGGGTTCATTTCGTGCAAGCGTCTGGGTGGTTCCATGCTCAGTGCTCACAGTCAGCTCAGAACTCTGGTCTTAAAAGCTGCCAACATCTTCCATCTCTCCCCAACTCAGGTGTATTTGTTTGACTTGACTTACAAGCAACGGCCATATACCTTCCTCTTGCCTAGAAAATGTCACTCAGTGGGTAAGTTCTCCCTCAGGGAGTCTGTGCTGTGGTGGGTGGGGCCTTGCGTGCTTTACCTCTGTGGAGAAGCCTGGATGTCTACAGTAGCCTTGTTAGGACAACCACAGCAGGTCAGAGAGGTCCGTCCAACCCTTTGCGTCCTGCCCCATGGGCGATGGGTCCTCCTGGTACCATGCCTCCTGAGACCTTGAAGAAGTTGCCGGTTCGATTCCCTTCTTACCCTGGTTCCTGATTTCTTTCTGTGGCTTACAGCTGATGCACCCACCTCCTCACCCCTCATCCCTCCTCAACCTCCGCTTCAGGAAATGTCAGACAGAAGCTGTGTCCTCTTTTTACCAGCAGAGGGTGCACAGGCTTTTCTTTTTACCATTGTCATTCTGTCCTGACTTGTTTTCTGGGGCTGGCTTTGACCTGGGAGGGTAGTCTCACATGCTGGAAGCCAAAGGCATGTAGAGGACTGAAGTCCTCCTCCTGAGCTGTCACTCTTACTTTCTGTACATCCTTCCAGAAGTCCAAAATGGCAAGATGTCTACTAATGGTGTGTCCAATGGCGTGTCGAATGGCCTACACCTCCACAGCAATGGCTTCCGGCTGCCGGAAAGCAAGGGGTGTATCAGGTGAGGCCAGCTGACCTTGAATGCCTTTCGTGTCTTAGTTACAGCTTATGGATGAGTGTGTCCTGTAAACCTCTCTTCTGGGGACAGGACTACTCAGCAGTCAAGTCAGAGGACCCAGCTTCCATTTCCAGAACACACAAACACACATGTACACACACGTGTACACACACACACACACACACACACTTCCTCCTGACCTGGATGCAGATAGGAATCCTAGATGGTGGACTGCCGCGTGCCCCTCTGTAGCAGCGCTAGGGTAAGGGTGTAGGGGCTAGCTGCCTCTCCCACACAGACAATGCCTCCCTGGTGTTTTCTTCCCACTTGATAGCACATCCTGCCTCTGTTCTCTTCTCTCCCCTCTCCTGGGCTTAGATGCATAAGGTGCAAATTCCCCAGAGTCATAGGAAGACAGACGATGGTCACAAGGTCTAACTCAGTGTGGGGGCAGGCTGCATGGGTGGCTGTCACCTCAGCCGAGCATTTGATGAATAATTGCTTTTTACCTGTCCAAACAGCCTTCCCTCTGCCTTTCTTTTACTGGCTCACAGTATTTGGGATTGTGTGCATATTCTCTCGTGGTAATAGGTAATAACCCAAGCTCGAGGTGTGAGTGGCCCCTTCTCCTGGCTGCCAGTGAGATCCTCGGGTCCACGAAACACTGCGCAGCCCTTGGGTAGAACTACCAACCTTTAGCTGGTCTGACCTGGCTCCTCTCCCCTGGCAGCCCCCAGGTGGAGCTACCCCCATACCTGGAACGTGTGAAGCAGCAAGCCAATGAAGCCTTTGCCTGCCAGCAGTGGACCCAGGCCATCCAGCTGTATAGCAAGGCTGTGCAGAAGGCCCCTCACAACGCTATGCTCTATGGAAACCGAGCTGCCGCCTACATGAAGCGCAAGTGGTGAGTGGGCTCGCAGGGGGACCTGGGGCAGAAGAGTGCTGAAGCACCCGGACCCAAGTTGCTAAGGCATCCAGAGAAGGTGGCATTGGCACCTGCTAGCTCTCAGAGCCACTCCTTTCCACCAAGGCTGAGGGGAGTTGGGTCCCTCAGGCACAAGACATTTAGTGCTGCAGGAACTTCCCACCTTGCTTTGTTATAAAGTGTGAGTGAAACAGGGGTTGAGAGAATTGTTACTGATTATTGGAGAATCCGGCCTTGGCTTGGACTTGGACAGAACAGTGAAATCTTGGTAGATGCAACTGAGGCGCTTGATGAACTAACTCAGTTGGTATTTTCACAAGATGATTCTACAGCCGAATGGCCCTACATCTGCTTTCTGGGCTCTTAGGCCCACTCACAGGACCAAGTACAAATCAGACCTCAGAGACCTGAGGTCAAGTAGATTATGTTGGGATAGGTGATAAAGAGATAGATCAGTCAGCATCCTAAGACACCCTGCATCTTCAGAGACCACCAGGGACCCAGTCCTGCCTGCAGCACCATCAGACAAGCAGGCAGGCGGACCCCCATCCCCCAGCCAGGGCCAAGACTAGATGGATAGAGCTGGGCCCACAGCCATTTCTGCTCCGTCTGGCATCCGTCGGCTCTGCCCAGACAGACAGGCCAGCTGGTGTGCCATCGTCTGGCTGAAACTAGGCAGGCCTGGGAAAGCTTAAGAAACCCACCCAAGTCAGCAGGATGGGGGTGGGGAAGATGCCACACACGCAGAAGTTAGCTTAGGCGTCAGGAGTTTCCCCAGGGATCAAGGGGCACCCACGTTCAGAAGAGGACTACCTGGGGGCTGCCTGAGGTGTGTCACCTCTGTTCCAGGGGTTGGGTAGGATGTGGCGGCCTTATCTAGACATCGAGAGCTCAGCTTTGTGTCTGTATTTTTGCTGAGAGAGGTTGGTGGTTTCCTAACCCATAGCTTGTTCTCTGAGCTCCTAGTATGTACTAGGTACTGGGGAGACAGTTCTGTCCCCGAGTCCCTGTGCCCTGAAGTGCGCAGCCGCTGGACCAAGGATTGTCTGACATAGTTCAGCCTGAAACATGCAAGATGCAGGAAGCAGTCAGTCTTGTTAATGGTCAGGCAAAGTGCTGTGGGCATCTAGAGGAGTTGAGTCACCTAGTTCAGGATCAGGGAAGCCTCAGAAAGAGGTGGTGCCGGAATGGGCTTGAAGTGTGGGCAGCTTAGACAAGGAGATGAGGGGGAGGAGAGGACTGTGGGGAAGGACATTGCAGGGAGATGAAATGGTGTGAACAAAGGCCTGGGGGCGGGGACTGACTGAAGAGCCTGCCTCAGAACAGCAAATCCATTTGGCTGGAGCGCAGGGTTCTGGAAAGGACTGGCAGGGGCTGAGTCTGTGAGGTAGCCTGGGGCTTGCCTGGAAAGGGCTTGGAATGCAGAGGGTGGCGTCTGGCCTGGATTCAGTGTGTGATGGGCAGCTACTGGAGAGATTGGAGCAGGGATGTGCAGAGGGCTGTCTTTTCAGGGACGCTGATCTGGCAGAGGATTGAGGATGGGTGAGCCCTGGGGCCAGCCTGCACTCCCCCCCCCCCGCCCATCCCCACATGCCTGCCAGTGACCCCTAGAATGTGACATTCTGTCCCAGGCCAGTCTCCCCAGGGCTGCCATCTGCTCCTGGAAACAGACCACCCTCTGGCTCCCGGCTGGTCTCTGGGCTGGCTCTTGCTAGGAGCTCAGAAGGGGCACCTTGCAGGCAGTAATTGGGTTTCCTTCGTCATAGCCACTCATCCTGACGCAGAGTGCACATCAAAGTGGCTCCGTTTCCTGCCTGCCCCACATTGCTTAGCTGACCCGTCCTAGTCTAGGGCGCTCCAAGGGCTGGGTGCTCCTCTGACTTACCTGGCAACAGGAGAGTCTGGGAGGCACCTTCTGGAACAGGCTGATGGTGGCCATACAGGAGCCTTGTGAGCTGTGCCCTTGGAGGGACCCTTGGCTTTAGGGATTGCTGCTTATTTGTCACCTGGGGAGATGGGCCCACCTTGGCCCAGCATTGAAAAATGAACATATACATATTTCTATAGGGCAAAGTGGTCCTCACTACAGACAGGGGCAACAGGAGAGGTGTGCCTCCTGTCCTGGCTCAGCATAAGAAAAGGAGGGTCTCTCCCCCTTACACCCCTCCAATAAAAAGCATCTCCACTTCCCTTTATCCATACTTTTCCATTGAAGAGAAGAGTAGAGAGGATTTGGAGCTCCTGGTGCGCACAGCCCCCTCACCATCAGCTTCCAGAGAGCTGACTTTGCCAGACAGTCAGGCCCCATCCTCCAGCCCCAGGAGGTGGAGGCCACAGCTGCTGCAGATCAGTCAGCCAGGACAGAGGGGGGTCTGGCTGAGGGCATGCTGCCTGCTGGTCAGACCCCGAGCCCCCGGCCTAGCACTTCTGGCTTCTCCAGACCACAGAACTGTCCTTGAGGGCCCCCTGCCTCGGACGTAGCTTTGAAGGCCAGCAGGGGGACTTGAGGGGGTGGCTGAAGGAAGAGAGAAGAGGGCTTGGGGAGCCTGAGGTGGGCAGGATGCCAGGCCTTCTGCTGCAGAGCTGCGGGTGCCTGAGGTGAGCAGTGCACAGTTGCAGTCTATGCCCGGCAGAGGGCAGCCCAACACTGCTTTTCACTACCTCAGGCCTCAGGGTTCCTGACTTTCTCCTCAGCTTACTTGGCTCCCAAGGAGTACTGGGTAAGCCAAGCCTTCATCTCCAAGTCTCCTCACCCTGAGGTCTGTTAGAGATAGCCTGGAGGTAGCCACAGGAAACGGAGACTGGTGGAGAACTTGTGTTTGCCACAGGACCTCACCTCTAAGCTACATCCCTCTACTTCCCCAGGGATGGTGACCACTACGACGCCCTCCGAGACTGCCTCAAGGCCATCTCCTTAAACCCCTGCCACCTGAAGGCGCACTTCCGTCTGGCCCGGTGCCTCTTTGAACTGAAGTATGTGGCTGAGGCTCTGGAGTGCCTGGATGACTTCAAAGGGAAGTTCCCCGAGCAGGCCCACAGCAGCGCTTGTGATGCACTCGGCCGTGACATCACAGCTGCCCTTTTCTCCAAAAGTGACGGTGGTGAGTGAGTGCCGAATGGCCTGGAAAAGGCATGGTTCTGTGATCCAAAGGCCCTTGCTTCAGATGTGGATTCAGTCTGCTGAGCCCTGAAACTCACTTTACACAGCTGAAGGAGGGGACAGCCAGCACTTCCTATGGAAAGTTTGCGGTGCGGGTTACGGCTAGCGTTCAAGGCGGCAGGTAGAGCCCAGTCAGGCCGTGTGGGCTCCAGCTGGAGCTTCCTTCCCGCCTGTTCCCAGACAGGGCCTTGGCAGCAGCACACTGGGCTGAGAGAGGCGAGTGATGTTTGCTGCCTTTGTTCCGATCTGTGCACGTGCTGCAGACAGTGGCAAGGGCAGTGCTGAGGCCCAGCTTCTCCAGGGGAGCTGTGTGTGGCCATGGATACAGCACAGCCTCCAGACCAGTCGCAACTGCAAAGGGCATCGGAAGTCGGCCTGGGTCCTCTAGCTAGAGTTGCAGGCCAGGCTAACGTGGGCTACAGATATGGAAAATGGACTCACTGGAGGCGGAGAACTAGCTGTGTGGGAGTCGTGTTCAGGCTGAAGCCAGCAGTGCGTCTTCCTACAGCCCTTCTCTCGGTTTTCCAGAGGAAGGTGGAGGCGGGGGGGGGGGGGGCGCCTTTATTGCTTGTTCTGGGCTGAGGGCTGTGAGGAAATGAAGGGAAGGACCTTTCTCACCTCCTCTTCATCTCCGCCCCAGAGGAGAAGAAGGCAGCTGGCGGCGGTGGCGGTCCAGTTCGCCTTCGAAGCACAAGTCGCAAGGACTCCATCTCAGAAGATGAAATGGTGCTGCGGGAACGGAGCTACGACTACCAGTTCCGCTACTGTGGCCACTGCAACACCACAACGGATATCAAGGAGGCAAATTTCTTTGGCAGGTCTGAGGCCCTGAACGGGAGGAGGGTGTACGTGACAGTTGGCGGCAGGGGCTTGTGGGGAGGGGCCACATGGGAAGACATGCCTGGCTCTGCCTTTGTCCCCTTGGGTGCCTCCAGCCAACCTGTTTCTTTGTCCGTTCAGCGAAGCCACCCACCCACTCATGGAGTCCTGACAGACTGGCCCGAGTGTGGCGTCCAGAGCTGTGCCTGGAACGGTTTCCTCTGCCCCTCCCCACTCTGTCTCGTGTCCCAGGGCTGGCTTCTTTTATCTGGACGCTTGGAGCTTTTCTCTGCGGCTGAAAAGGGAGGCAGGAAGTCTCAGAGGCTGGGCATCTCAGACCACTGTGTGCTCAGGAGAGCAGAGCCCTTATCCGCAGACACTTCCACCCCGTGCCCCAGCCTTCCTTTGTTTATACACTTTGGATGTATGTCAAGAAGATCGCCTCTGAATGTCAACAGTGTATGAGGCCTGTGCTGTGGATGTACTGTAGGGTTTGGTGGTCTGGTAGTCTTGGATTGCTGAGGGAAGGCTTAGCTAGATGAGAGTGTTCTTAAAGAGATAAATACAAAGTTGGCTGGGCGTGGTGGCGCAGGCTTTAATCCCAGCACTCGGGAGGCAGAGACAGGTGCATCACTGTGAGTTCGAGGCCAGCCTGGTCTACAAAGTGAGTCCAGGACAGCCAGAGCTACACAGAGAAACCCTGTTTCGAAAAACAAAAACAAAAAGCAACCACCAACAAACAAAACCATCAGTGATTGTCTGGGTCCCTAGTGCTGGGATTACAGGTGTGCACCACCACACCCAGCTATCTGATTTTATTTTGAGACAGACTTTCACTACATTGCTCAAGGTATCCTTGCACTCACTTTGTAGGCCCGGCTGGTTGCGGGGTTTTATTGCTACTAGTGATGACTAGGACGAAGGAGCCCATCTGCGTAGGAGAGTTCTGAGTCAAGGAAAGCCCCTTGGTATGAGGGACTGAGTGCACCTAGTCCCTCGAGCCTTTACCTGAGCCTTTAGAACAGTCTCCCACCTGACCTCCCTGCCCTTTGCCCCCTGCCAGCAATGCTCAGTACATCGTCAGTGGCTCTGATGATGGCTCCTTCTTCATCTGGGAAAAAGAGACCACCAACCTAGTCCGAGTGCTCCAGGGAGATGACTCCATCGTCAACTGCTTGCAGCCACACCCCAGCTACTGCTTCCTGGCCACCAGCGGCATCGACCCTGTTGTGAGACTGTGGAACCCACGACCAGAGGTGAGGGAACAGGCAAGGTGGCCAAGGCTGGATGACAAGGAACATTAGGGCTGTGTTTAGAGGCTCTAGCTGAGCATCAATGTCAGGCTAGAAGCTGCTGGGAAGGGGGGAACCCCTCGGCTTCAGAAAGCTCTCGAAGCAATCTTGGGGTGAGCCTGGCTTTTGTAATCAGGGAGTGTATCCTTGAGCTAGCCATGAAGGTGAAATGCCGAAACACTAAGAGCAGGTGTGCAGGAGGGAAGACAGAACCGGACCAGCCTCTCGTGGGAGCGCCTCAAGCTCCCCAGAGGCCTTTCTTTCATGTGCTCTGTGATGGCTCTGCTCAGAGGCTGTTTTGAGGACTGACTCCTTGAGTCCAGGAAGGGGCCCAGGCTTTGGAGTTGATTCCTATGCACAGAGCACTTGGGCCAGTGTGGCCGCCTCTGTTCTCAGTGCAGGTGGGCAGATGGGCCTTCCCGGGGCAGCTGGAAGTTCACGTAGATCTGAATCCAGAACTGATTTGCTGTGACTTTTATAGAGAGGACCCTATGAGAGCCTTCCTTGAGAGAGAAAATGCAAAGGGCTATGAGAGGTAGGGGACTGTATCTGGTCCCCAAGCCATGTGAGGCATCCCCCCGACATGTACTCCTTCCTGCCTGCGTATCCCCTCCCAATGTGTTCACCTTGTGTGCTTCTTACCTCATACCTCAGTGTGATCTCTTACCATGTTCTGAAGTAGGTGTTTCCTCTTATATACCCCAGGATGTGTGTTTCCCTCCCCCAGCCCCATGCCACAGTCCACGTGCCTCCTTTATACCTTCTGTCCCCGTCCAGTGCTCACTAGAACCCCCTCTTCCTCACAGAGTGAAGACCTCACAGGCCGAGTTGTGGAGGATATGGAGGGTGCCTCCCAGGCCAACCAGCGGCGCATGAACGCCAATCCCTTGGAGGCGATGCTGCTGGACATGGGCTACCGGATCACAGGCCTGAGCAGCGGGGGCGCTGGGGCCTCTGATGACGAGGACAGCTCAGAGGGCCAGGTGCAGTGCCGGCCCAGCTAGATGCTCCTAGCCCCAGTCCCCAGCCATGTGCAGGAGGGCAGAGGGTTGGGTTCTGTTTTGGATTGTCTTCCCACCCTCATTTTTTCATTTCCCCTGTTTTGTTTGTTAGTTTGACACTGTGGGTGGGGATTGCTGCAACTTGCTGGCTTTCAGACTCTTGGGCTGATTGTCCCTTGACTGTCCCAAGCCCTGAGCAAAAAAGCAGGAGGGAAAGCCCCTCCGTCTGCCCTCACCTCCTACTTCCGTGTCTCTGGAAACCCCTTCTGCCTCCAGTGGGGAGGCTAGAGCCAGAGCTGTCTTCAAGGACTGCCCTGCCCTTTAAGTTGGCAGCAGAAAGGGGGAGGAGCTCGCTGCTGGCAAAGGCCTGCCTTGGCCTGTTGTTGCCACTCTTGCTCTCCTGCCTGCGGGGCTAGCTCCCCTGTGGTCTTTCTGGAAGGTCCCTTCACAGCCACCAGTGTTAGGGTGGAAGCAAGGAAAGATAGGAGCCCTGGAGTGGCAAAGTCAGGCCACCTGCCCTGGCGGCAGTGGGCAGTGGCAGGCGCCTCCTCATCCCCTCCTGGGCCTGTTCTCCTAGGCTGTCTCTGGGGGCTTTGCCTTTCCTATGATGTGGCAGAAGGTGGGGCAGGCACCTCGTCCTCACCCCACCTGCCCATGCAAGTACTTCTGCGCCATGGCCACTCTCCTGGGGCGCTCCTCGGCCTCACTGTGACCTTTCTGCCAGAGCTCCCAGCCAGGCCTACTCTGCTGAGGCGGCGCTTCCTAAGGCCCCTTCTTCTTGCCCTCCCTTCCCACCCATGTGCTGAGCCGCCACAAAGACCAAAGAAGCGATGGCTTTTCTCTGTCCCCTGCTGCTCTGGGGGAGGGGGTGGGGAAGTCCTTAGCTCAGCCGTCCCTCCTTGGCAGCCCAAGCTTTACACTGGACACAGCGGCCACTCCACCACCAAGCCTTCCTTCTCCCTCTGCCCCCTCAGCTCCTGCCCTGGAGCCTCCCCCAGCCCTGTGTGCTTCCTCTGGGCCGCAGCCCTCCAGCTGCAGCCTCCAGGGAGAAGCAGCCCTCTTCCCTCCTTCCCTCTCTCCCTCCCTCCCTCCCTGCCTTCCTCCCCCCACCCACCCCTGTCTCTGCCAGGTGCCTCCTCTCAGTCAAGCTTCTGAGCAGCCCTGGAGACAGGAGGGCCATGTTAAAAGCTTTTTCACAGTTTTAAGAAGACTAGGGGGGTGAGGCTAGTGGTGGGGGGTCTGGCACCATCTCATTGCTTTAATCTCAGCGACACAGGTGGCAGCTTCTTTCTCCCCCTTCCTGCCCCCCCCCCAGGCCCTGATCCCACCCCTCTCTTCTAGCTTGGTAATGAAGTGTATTTATTGGTGAAGGAAACAGCTGCTGCTGCTGCTTCTCCTGCTGCTGGGACTTGCTCCCCTGTCTCTTCCTCATGACCTTTCTCAAGCCAGGGAGGGGGAGCAGGAGTGTCGGGCTAGGCCCTGGGGCACAAGAACTGGCCAGGGCCCCTTTGCTTTCCTATGTTCAAGCCACCTGCCATTTCCCCCTCCCTGCCTCCTGTCCCCCACCCGCCTGGCCCAGGCCCTGCAGTGTGGAGAGACACATAAGCCTTACTGTCCTGGGGGGCAGCAGCCGAGCCTTTTTGTTGCTCTGCTCCCAGGAGAGTGAGGGTGACGACGCAATTGATTAAAACCATTTTGTTCTAGTTGTGACTGGTGGCATTTGTTGGGGTATAATGGGTCTTGAGTCCCTCCCCCGGGCGCGCCATAGCTCTGTGACTTGGAGCAGCCACACCTCTGCCAGCCAGAATGAGGCCTGCCTGGGGGGGGGGGTCATCGTGGGCAGCGGCCACCCTGCCCAGCAGGCCGAGCACAAAGCCCAGAGCTGGTGGCTGTGACTTGGCATAAGCAGCCTTTACTCTCCCGGGCCCTCCCCCGTGAAATGAAGGATTCTTTAAAAAACTAGAACCCAGATCAGTGGTGCACACTCCACCCTGCGATCCCAGACGCACGTGTTCTTGTACACGTGTCATCGGAGCGGGTGTTTCACATGGTGGTGTTCACCCTTGCCATGCGCTCTGTGTGCCTTTCTACTTTACTAAAGAAAAAACTGATTGTAGCCTACTAAATGGATTTTAGGACCCATGGGGTTTGGTTTGGTTTTGTTTGCTGGGTGGGGGGGTGGGGTGGGGGTGGGGTTGTTCTGATTCCTAGATTTTCCAGTGATTTCTTAACCAGAAGATTCCAGAATCTCTCATCCTGCAACATTATCATCCCAGTAATTTTTCATGAAGGTTCCTAAGCAAGAAAAAAAAGAAAGGCTGAGTTCAATTTATTAAGTATTTAAGTCGAATCACTTAGGAATTTTTATATCCTAGCAAATTTGTTGTATTTTTAAAAATAATACACATAAAGTAGGAGAAATGTTTGAGGCAGGGCTCATTAGCCCAGGCTGGCCCTGAATTCACTATGGAGCCAAGAATGATCTTGAATTTCTGATCCTCCTGCCTCTGTCCTGAGTGCTGGGATTCACAGGTGTACACCCCACACCCAGTTAATATGATGCAGTTTATTGCATAGTAGGGTTGGAACCCAGGGCATCATACAGGCTGGGCAAGCACTAACCACTGAGCTACGCCCCCAGCCCTGTCTTTTCCTAAATTGCCAGTTACAGGTGGGATCTCTGTACTTGGTGGGTGCTGCACAATTTTTCAAACATGTTCAAAGCAAACATCACCCATCACAGTAATAATTCCATATTGATTCATTTTATTACAGTGACTGCTAACAACCCAGTTTTGTATTGTTTTGTTTGAGACAGGGCTCCTCTATTATACAGCCCTGGCTTTCCTGGTAGACCAGGAACTTCGGCCTGCCTTCCTAGTGCTGGGGTTAAAGGTATGTGTTTCTGCATCCAGCAGAAACCCAACTCCCCCACTACCCCCAACAGAGTTTCTCTGTGTAGCCCTGGCTGTCCTGGGCTCACTTTGTAGACCAGACTGGCATTGAACTTACAAAGATCTCCTGCCTCTGCCTTCCGAGTTCAGGGATTAAAGGTGCGTGTCACCAAAACCCAACTTCTTGAAAGGATGTAGTTGAAAGCAGTGTGATGCAGTCTCATAAAGCAACCGCAGACTACCTCAGGCTGGTCTTTTTCTCCAGTATATGTCGGTAGTCCTCCAATTTAAAACACGCCTCTTTGCTACCAGCATCTTACCAGGACACCATGAGGTCCTCTGATATAGCTTAGGAGCTGGTAGTGCCACAAGAACAGTTCCATATGAAACTTAAGACTCTTCTCCAGCCGGGCGGTGGTGGCACACGCCTTTAATCCCAGCACTCAGGAGGCAGAGGCAGGCGGATCGCTGTGAGTTCGAGGCCAGCCTGGTCTACAAAGTTAGTCCAGGACAGCCAAGGCTACACAGAAACCCTGTCTCAAAAAAACCAATAAAAATAAAATAAAAGACTCTTTTCTTTGTAGCTGTGGGAAGAACCAAGCTGAGCTAGCAGGCTGTGCCTCATCAGACCAGGCATCCCCAAATTAATGCTCCAGAAGCTTCAAGGTAACCCCAGAACCTTGCAGAGAGGTACAGTATCCCAGGGCAAGGAAACAGCAATCCAGTCCTAGGTGCGCCTTTGTAGATTTGGGGCAGGGTTATAGCTAGTGGAACCGAAGGAGCCCGTGTCCTCAGCAGAAGACTTGCCCTGTAGACACGGAGGAGCCCTTAGACTTCATCAAGAGGGTGGGAGAGCTTAAAAGCACGCACTTGTTCTTACAGAGACTGAGTTCTGTTTCCAGGACACACACCAACCGTCTGTAACTCCAGTTCCAGGGCACCCAACATGCTTTCCTGACCTCCTGGGCACTGCACACGTGGTGCGCAGACATATGGGCAAGCAAACACCTGTACACACACAGTAAAAATAAGGAAGTGAATAAAAAGCTTTGTGGTGGTTTGAGACAGGCTGTCACTGTATAGCCCTGCTGTCCTGGAACTCACAGTATAGTTCAGAGGCTGGTCTCCAACACACAGAGGTTTTTTTTTTTTTTTTTTTTTGAAGACAAGGTTTCTCTTTGTAGCCTTGCCTATTCTAGAACTCACTCTGTAGACCAGGCTGGCTTCAAATTCAGAGATCCAACTGCCTCTGCCTCCTGAGTGCTGGGGTTAAAGGCGTGCACCACCACCACCTACCTGGACACACAATCCACCTGCCTCTGCCTCCCTGGTGTTGGGATTAAGGACCACGATGCTCAGTGAGGAAGAAATTTTAAGAATTTTACCAGGACCTTCCTTCTATTCGACATTGGTGCTTCTTTTTCCCCTTAGTTAAGAGCTTGAACTTTTCTTTCTTTCTTTCTAGAGTACTTTTAGCCTTACAGAAAACTGAGGGGTGAGGGGTGACCCAGATGTGGCCTGCAGCTGAGTCCTAGTTTGGGGGTAGCAAAGACGGGAAGCTCCTTTGCTGGTCCGATAGTCAGGCTGAATCTGCAAGCTCTACGCTCAATAAAGAGAGCGTGTCTCAAAAAATGGAAGCAACAAAAAGATATCTGTCATCAACCTCTGGCTTATACAACATAATACGCTGCCATACGGAACAGTTTCACTGTCCCCAAAGCACACTGTTCACCTCTTCACCCTGAAAAGAAAGGGTTTGTTTGTTTGTTATATTTTATTAATTTATTCATATTACATCTCAATTGTTATCCCATCCCTTGTATCCTCCCATTCCTTACTCCGTCCCATTTTCCCCTTACTCCCCTCCCCTATGACTGTGACTGAGGGGGATTTCCTCCCCCTATATATGCTCATAGGGTATCAAGTCTCTTCTTGGTAGCCTGCTATCCTTCCTCTGAGTGCCACCAGGTCTCCCCATCCAGGGGACGTGGTCAAATATGGGGCACCAGAGTTCGTGTGAAAGTCAGACCCCACTCTCCACTCAACTGTGGAGAATGCCCTGTCCATCAGCTAGATCAGGGTAGGGGTTTGAAGTTTTCTGCACGTATTGTCCTTGGCTGGTGCCATAGTTTGAGCAGGACCCCTGGGCCCAAATCTGCCTATCATAATGTTCTTCTTGTAGGTTTCTAGGACCCTCTGGATCCTTCTACTTTGCCATTCTCCCATGCTTCTCTCATCTAGAGCCCCAATAGGATGTCCTCCCCTCTGTCCCAGTTTCCTGATAAGTGAAGACTTTCATGGTACTTGTTTTTGTTTTTCAAGGCAGAGTTTCTCTGTGTAGCCCTGGCTGTCCTGGAACTTACTCTGTAGACCATGCTGGCCTCGAATGCAGAGATCCGCCTGCCTCTGCTTTTGAGTGTTGATTAAAGGACTGCTACCACTACTCCCTGGCTAGCAATTTTTTTTTTTTTTTTTTAAGGAATTGGGCAGATATCCTTCAAGAAGACCAAAATCTGGTTCCCAGCACACTCATTGGCCATCTCAGAAGTCCCTGACTCCTGCTTTAGGGAATCTGATGCCCTCTTCCTGCTTTCACAGTCAACAGCCCATGTGGTATACACACATACACTTAAAATATCATTAAGGCCGGGTGTAGTGGTGGATGCCTTTAATCCCAGCACTTAGGAGGCAGAGGCAGACTGATCTCTGAGTTCGAGGACAGCCAGGGCTACACAGAGAAACCCTGTCTCAAAAAAACCAAAACCAAAAAACTGGCCATGGTAGTTTATGCCTGTAGTGCCAGATGTAGGGGGGTTGAGGCAAAAGGATCTCAAGTTTGAGGTCAGCCTGAGCTGCACTGACCTTGTCAAAACAGAGTAAAATGTGTAGAAAAACAACATGAAACCTGTGACCTTTAGGTTTTTTTTTTTTTTTTTTTTTTTTTTAAGATTTATTTATTTGACCCAGGCATGGTGGCCACGCCTTTAATCCCAGCACTCGGGAGGCAGAGGCAGGTGGATCGATCTGAGTTCAAGGTCAGCCTGGTCTACAAAGGGAGTTTAGGACAGCCAAGGCTACACAGAGAAACCCTGTCTCAAAAAACTAAAAAAAAGAAAAGAAAAAAAAAAAGGATTTATTTATTATGTATGCAGTGTTCTGTCTGTATGTAAAGACTGCATGCCAGAAGAGGATATCAGATTTCATTATAGATGGTTGTGAGCCACCATGTGGTTGCTGGGAATTGAACTCATGACGTTTGGAAGAGCAGCCAGTAATCTTAACCTCTGAGCCATCTCTCTAGCCCTGTGACCTTTAGTTTTGTAATGAGTTTTTCAATACAGCATCAAAAATAAGATAGCCAGGCATGGTGGCACAGGCTTTTAATCTCAGCACTTGGGAGGCAGAGGCAAGTGGATCTCTGTGAATTCAAGGCCAGCCACGAAAAATCAAAATATACATATATATAAATGAATAAAATAATATCAATGGGGTGGGGTAAGATTTGATCCAAATTAAAACCTTTGGCTCGGGAGCTGGAGAGATGGCTCAGAGGTTAAGAGCACCCACCATCAGTTCTTCCAAAGGTCCTGAGTTCAATTCCCAGCAACCACATGGTGGCTTATAATCACCTGTAATGAGATTTGGTGCCTTCTTGTGGTAGGCAGGCACCAATGTGGGCAGAACACTGTATAAATAATAAAACAAAAACCTTAGTTCAGCAAAAGACACTTTTTTGTTTTGTTATGGTTTGGTTTGGTTTGGTTTGGTTCTTGGTTTTTCGAGACAGGGTTTCTCTGTGTAGCCTTGGTTGTCCTGGACTTGCATTGTAGACCAGGCTGGCCTTGAACTCACAGAGATCCTCCTGCGTCTGCCTCCCAGAGTGCGCCACCACGCTGGGCTCAAAAAACACTGTTAAAGAATAAAAACAAACAAACCAAGGATTATGAAAAAATAATGCCAAAACATCGAGAAAAGGGTTTAGGCTTGAAATACGCATTGAGCTCCTTTAGGCCAGTCCCTATATTTTGAGACAGTGTCTCCTGTAGCCCAGGCTAGCCTGATACTCAGAGATTGAAGTACTGAAATTGCAGACATGAGCCATCATACCCAGCTCCAAAGAACTAAGTGATTCTGGGCCGGATGCGGTGGTGCACTCAAGCCTATCCTTTCAGCAGTGGAGAGGCATAACAAGAGAGTCACAAGTTCAAGGTCAGCCTGAGCTACAGGACCTTGTCTCTAGGAGGATGGGGTGGGGCACAAAGATCTAAACAGGAGCTGGGGAGATGACTCAGTGCCTAAGAGCACTAGCTGCTTTCCCACAGGACCTGGGTTCAGTTCCCAGTACCTTCCATGGTGGGCTCTCAACTCTAATTAGAGGGGATTGGACTCCCTTTTTTTTCCTACCTGGGCACTGCATGCACATGGTGTACACACACACACACACACACACACACACACACACACACAACCACTAAGGAAAAAAAAGGCTGACAGGTAGCAGATAGACCTATGAGTTTGAGGCCAGCCTGGTCTACAAAGCAAATACCAGGACAGCCAGGGCTACACAGAGAAACCCTATCTCAAAAAAACGAAAAACAAAAACAAACAAAGCCAGGCATGATGGTACATGCCCTTAAGGCCAGCACTTTAGAGGCAAAGGCAGGTGGATGGATCTCTGTGAGTTCCAGGCCAGCCTGATCTACAGAGTTCCAGGACAGCCAAGACTACACAAAGAAACCCTGTCTACAAATACCAAAAAAGAAAAAAGAAAGAAAAGAAAAAAAACAGAAAAGAACAAAAGGAGATAACCTCTCATTGCAGAACAGCAAAATAACAGAAAACTCTCCACACCTATAAAGATGGTTATAACAAATGACAAAACTAAATGCTGACAAGGATGTGGAACAACTGGAATTTTGTTCACTGCAAGTAAAAATGCAAAACTATACTGACAGAGAATCAAACAGGGCCTTTCTACATAGCCTAGGCTGGCTGGGCTTTTAGCCCAGGTTTCTGAGCCTTCCAAATGCTGCAATAACGTGCAATAGCTACCACAACCCCTAGCTAAGATACTCACTTTTGAGGACAGTACTTGTGAAACCAAATCTAGTCTACTACACCATCCAGACGTACTCATTGGTATTCACAGAAATGAAGCAAAATCTATCTGTGTAAAAACATATCCCTGGATATTTATAGGTGTTTTGTTCATGACTGTCTAAACAGGAATCAGCTAACATGTGCTTCCGAAACTCAGAGGATAAACTAGCTGCAGCCACACACTGGAATGTTCCTGAAGAAAATTTCTTTCATACACATTTAAAAAAAAAAAAAAAAAAAAAAAAAAACAGGTATGGTAGCCTTTAATCTCAGTACTCAAGAGGCAGGGGCAGGCAGATCATTGTGAGACACAGGGGGAGCTAGTTGTGTGCTGTGGCCTGCACCTGTGGTCCCAGCTATTGAGGGTACCCCAGCTCAGTATTCAAGGCCAGCATGAACAGTGCCTAACCTATCTCAGAAAAATAGGGGGGAGGGGCTGGAGAGACGGCTCATTAGTTAAGAGCACTGGCTGCTCCTTCAGAAGACTTGGCCGGCTTCAACTCCTAGCACCCACAGGGGCAGCCTGTCACCATCTGTCTAGTCCCAAGAATCCCATGCTCTCTTCTGGCCTCAGAAGGTTCCAGGCTCACATGGTGTACACAGACCCATGCAGACAAAACACCCATGATACATATCAAATATTCTTTGATGTGCATAAAATAAATGCACATTGAAATCCGTCAGGAAAGGTGACATGGTTTTGCTCTTCCAGCTATGTGACTCTGGGAAGAGCAGAAGCCTACAGATAGGATAAGCCAGGTGGTGAAACTGCACAGCAAGGCAGGCGTTACAAATAGAGGCCTCTGTGTCCGCAGCAGTTTTAGCCCTGGGGACCAGCAATGGTCTCAGTATAGATCCTCAGTTGCGGACTCTAAGAGACAGAAGTTTGTTAGTGCAGTGAGTCTCAGGCCTGGCCATACTCAGGACCACCTAGGAGCCTTTAGATATTTCTCTTGTTCCCTACCCAGAGCGTCTGTGTTGGTTTGCTTAGAAATCCATGTATTCACTTTGAACCGTTCTAGGTTGATTCGAAGGGGAAGCCAGAGTTGAGAACCACCAATGTGGCCATGTTGAAACTATATAAATATGGGCAGTGAATTCCAAAGAGAGAGAGGGGAGAGATGGCATGCCCTGGGCCCCATGGTGAATGAAACAATGCCAGGACTAAATCCCTGACCTCTGGCTCTTAGACTAGTTCTTCTAGTCATTTTCTTGGGACAGGAGAGATGGCTCAGCAATTGGTGACTTACTCTTGCAGGGAACTCAGACCTGACTCCCAGCCCTGAGCTGGTGGCTCAAAACCATCTGTAACTCCCGTTCCAGGGGAATCCAACATCCTCTTCTGGATTCTCAGGGCACCAGGCACACACATGGTGCACAAGCAAAACACTCATAGAAATAAAACATCTGGGCATGGTGACACCCGCCTGTAATCCCAGCACTCGGGAGGCAGAGGCAGGTGGATCTCTGTGAGTTGGAGGCCAGCCTGGACTACAAAGTGAGTCCAGGACAGCCAAGGCTAACACAGAGAGACCCTGTCTTGAGAAAGAAAATAAATAAGTCAGTTTCCTCATACCAAAACCTCTAATCTAGGGGTTGTCTTGAAGGAACTATCACTTAAGCAATTCTCAGCCACACAAGACTTCCTGGTTTGCCAGGCCTGTCTCTGGACTAAGCTATGCAAAGGCTCTAAGAATCCTTCAAAGGAGCAACCCCATAAAATAGATAACAATCACCAAAAAAGGCTCCTTCAAATCCTAGGTGCCATCACCCCGGATCCATGCTGGATACAATGGTTCTGTTGAATTATTCTACAGAAGGCATCCTGCACTCCCGTAGTTGTGTGCCACTCACGGGTCTAACCTCTGCTACCACCTTTCTTAAATAAAATAGGTTCTGGTCCTACTAAGCCAATAGTTTCAGGCTGGCTCTCCTTTTTTTAAATTTAAGTAATTTATTCAGATTACATCTCAATTGTTATCCCCTCACTTGTACCTTCCTGTTCCTGCCTCCCTCCCAACTCCTATTCTTTTTTTTTTTCCCCAACTCCTTTTTTTTTTTTTTTCCCCGAGACAGGGTTTCTCTGTGTAGCCTTGGCTGTCCTGGACTCACTTTGTAGTCCAGGCTGGCCTCGAACTCACAGCGATCCACCTGCCTCTGCCTCCCGAGTGCTGGGATTAAAGGCGTGTGCCACCGCCACCTGGCTCCCATCAGGTATTTTCAATAGCTCCTGACAGCTAGGCCTCAGACCCTAAACACACTGGCCATCTTCCTGGACCCACATGGACACTTTACTGTCCGTCCCAAAGTAGAAGACTTAGGTTCTGGTCTTCTATGTACATTTGTAACCTTGCTGGGGTAAATTTGCCCATAAAAGGGAGGAAAATAGGAAGCTGGACTGTGGTACCTAAAGAGTCAGAAACTTGTTTTTCTGATGGTTTGTTTTCTTTTTTCTTTTTTCTTTTTATTTATTTATTTATTTATTTTTTATTTAATTTATGTGTGCTGGTGTAAGGGTGTCAGATCTTGGAGTTACAGACAGTTGTGAGCTGCCATGTGGGTGCTGGGAATTGAACCAGGGTCCTTTGGAAGAGCAGTCAGTGCTCTTAACCACTGAGCCATCTCTCCAGGCCCTTGTTTTCTTTTTTTTGTTGTTTTGTTTTGTTTTGTTTTTCGAGACAGGGTCTCTCTGTGTAGCCTTGGCCGTCCTGGACTCACTTTGTAGACCAGGCTGGCCTCGAACTCACAGCGATCCGCCTGCCTCTGCCTCCCGAGTGCTGGGATTAAAGGCATGCACCACCACCGCTGGGTTCCCCCTGATGGTTTCTTTATTAAATAATTGGCTCCTTCAGACCCCTCTCAGTTGGGGAAAGTTTCTCAGCCCTAATGGGGATGGAAAAATAAGAAAGGGAGGATGAGAGAAAGGGAGGAGGAAGAGAGGGGGAAGAGGGGGAAGACGGAGAAGGAGAGGGGAAAGAAAGAATGAGATATACCCAGAGTCCAAGAGGCAAAGGGTAATGATGTAGCCGAGCAGAAAGATTGCAAGATCCACAAAATCAGACACTGCCCCCTGGCGTGCTGTGCCCCGGCTCCAGCCTCGGAGTGCCTCCAGCCAGTAGTAGCCATGGCAGCCCCTGGCTCCGACCTATTTCATTCACCTTTTCAGGTTTACTTACTGAGACTCATCCTCCCCAGAAAGGAGACCATATATGGTCAACAAACAGCTCCTGGGGCATTCCCTGAGCAACCCCTCTCTGCCTCTGCCTGCTGACCATACGGAGCAGTAAATCCAGTCTGTCCCTTTCTCAAGGAGTTTATGTTCTCCAGTGGGAGACGGACATGTAAACAGCTAATGCTAACGCAAGCACATATGAATATTCAATAGGTGGAAACAGCCTTCCTGCTCTGGAAGGGTCGGAGAAGCATTAGCCCGAAACCTTCTACGTGATGCAGATGAGGAGGAGAGGGGCATTTCTGATTAAGGGACAGTGTAAGCAAAGACATGAGGTATAAGTGAAACCAGTGTCATAAAATCCCAAGGACACAGAGATGACTCTGGCAGGGAAATTTGGGATCAGCCCAGGGAGAGCCTTCGATGCCAGAATGGGTGAGATGCCCTGAGAGAGGAGGTCTGTTAGCCCTGGGGAGTGCTCCCTGGAGTCATTAGATGAGGTATCCTGACTCCCACCAAGACAGGAGCACTCTGGGTCCACTCCTGTATAGCATCTTAGCCTCTAAGGTTTACCAACTTGACAGTTTCCACTCTGCCATCCTCCCCTCCCCCAGCCAGCCCCGTAAATGGATCCAGATGGTCATTCCTATTTTCAGTAGTGTATGTGTTGGGGGAGGGGCGGCTCTCAACCCCATCAATCCTCAAACAAACTCTGTGTAAGTGGAGCTTCTTCCAGGCCCTGCTGTGATCCTCTGAGCCTGGAAGGCAGCGATAGTCTTTGATGGAGATTATCCATCTGGCTGCAGGGGGGAAAAAGAGAAACAGGCAGAAAAGGCAAGGACACAGGCCAGGGAGCTTCGTGCTCTGGGTGAGAAGCGAGGTGTGTGAGAGAGATGGGCCCTGCGAGAGGTGATAGTGGAGGCCAAGCCTGGGAGAGAAGCCCCTACAGGAGTCAGGGGTGGAGCTGGCGTCTCTATACAGCTACATGACCTTTGTGTCCTGGCTTCTGTAGCTACCCAAGGCAAAGGGGGAGGATTAATGCAGGCTATGAGAAGAAAGCTAAGGTCTCGGAGCACAGTACTAAAGCGCTGTGCCCACCAACCTCCAGGAACCCCAGCACACAAGGAAGTGGCAAATGATAAGCTAGGTCCCTTTGCTCAGACAATCTGTTACCAAAATATTATGCCAAGCCTGTATTTGTTATGGACCTGGCTTAGTGAACACTGGTTAAAAGCCACTAGGCACTATACGCTATAGTAAGCACTGGGGTCACAGAAATGACAACTGTTCTTTAAATGGGTTCCAATCTAGTGGAGGAAAGAAACAGTACATGGCTATAAATGTGCTATATGAAGAAAAAGGGTGTTCCAGAGGAGATGAGGGAGACTTTCTAACTCAGACTGGCTGGCTGAGGAAATGGCATTGCCTCTAAGTCTGGAAGTACGAGTAGAAGTTAAAGTGGGTAGAGGGGGTGAGGAGTGTGCCATATCCCTCAGTATGAAGGGATAACGCTCCTGGAAGGCACTGATCAGAACTCAGGGTATCTGTAGCAGAGTGAAAAAGTAAGAGACAGGCCGGGCTGTGGTGGCGCACGCCTTTAATGCCAGCACTCGGGAGGCAGAGGCAGGTGGATCACTGTGAGTTCGAGGCCAGCCTGGCCTACAAAGTGAGTCCAGGACAGCCAAGGCTACACAGAGAGACCCTGTCTCGAAAAAACCAAAAAAAAAAAAAGTAAGAATGAGCATATACGGGGGAGGTAATCCCTCTCAGGAACAGTCATAGGGGAGGGGAATAAGGGGACAATGGGAGGGAGGGAAGAATGGGAGGATACAAGGGATGGGATAACCATTGAGATGTAACAAGAATAAATTAATAAAATTTTAAAAAATTAAAAAAAAAAAGTAAGAGACAGACACCATCTAGAAGGTACAGAGCCATGTAAGTTAAAAGTGCAATGGGAGAGTCTCATCGCTTGACTCAGCTCTTCTAAGGACTGCTGTGCCTCAGGGGCCCAGGCTTCGACAGACTCCTCAAAATGCCGTCTCAAATGGAGCACGCCATGGAGACCATGATGCTCACGGTCCACAGATTCGTGAGGGACAAAGACTCCTTGACAAAGGAGGACCTGAAATTGCTCATGGAAAGGGAGTTCCCTGGGTTTTTGGAAAATCAAAAGGACCCTCCGGCCGTGGACAGAATCATGAAGGACCTGGACCAGTGCCTCTCGAGACGGCAAAGTGGGCTTCCAGGGCTTCTTGTCGCTAGTCGCAGGGCTCATCATCGCGTGCCATCACTATTTTGTACTACACATGAGGCAGAAAGGAAAGAAATAGGCCAGGCAGAGCACCACGCTCCTGCCCCGTGCCTGTCCTCCCACAGTGTCACCCGAGGAATCTGCCCCACTGCTCCTTGCAAGCAGATCAGGACCCTAGGGAAATGTGCAAATAACACCCAACTCCCAATTCGATGAGCAGAGAGAAAAAAAAGGAGTTAATTCGTTGATGGAGAAGCTTGTGAGTTTTATATGTTTGTACCCTGCTGCCCTCAATAAAGAAGGTACCCCCTCCCCCGTTTTTTTAAAAGTGCAATGGGAATCCATTGAAGTTTGTCAGATTAAATGTATTTTGTTAGTACTGCCAACTTCGTGCCAGATGCCTGGACACTTACTTCTTTCTTTGGTTTTTTTTTTTTGTTTGTTTGGTTTTTCGAGACAGCGTCTCTCTGTGTTGCCTTGGCTGTCCTGGACTCACTTTGTAGACCAGGCTGGCCTCGAACTCACAGCGATCCACCTGCCTCTGCCTCCCAAGTGCTGGGATTAAAGGCGTGTGCCACCACGCCTGGCTCCACTTACTTCTTTCTTTACTCGTACATACATGCATTGATGGTTAAAAGGCATATAAGTTAACAGTGCTGGTCAGAGAGTATCAAAGACACACAGAAAGCCAGCCGTGGTAGCACATGCCTTTAATCCCAGCACTCGGGAGACAGAGGCAGGTGCATCGCTGTGAGTTCAAGGCCAGCCTGGTCTATAACGGTCAGGACAGGCAAGGCTACACAGAGAAACCTTGTCTCGAAAAACCAAACCAAACAAAAACAAAAACAAAGACACACAGAGAAAGCTAGACAACTACTGTGACAGGGTCCTTCATGAGAGAGGTGCAACCATGCTCAAAGAATTTTGAGTGGGTTAGAATTCACTTTAGCTATGATACCAATGAGACTATTTAAAAGACATGCAAATCGAGAACCATTTCGTAGACATTCAGTAGGTGTGTGCCTAGTTCTTGAAGCATCTGCTTTGCAGTAGCAACTATATTAGCTAGTGTAGTCAAAGACCTCTGGACTTCCTACAGAACTGATTTTTTAAAATGCATTTCAGAGCTGACCGTGGTGGCGCACGCCTTTAATCCCAGCACTCGGGAGGCAGAGGCCAGCCTGGTCTACAAAGCAAGTCCAGGACAGCCATGGCTACACAGAGAAACCCTGTCTTGAAAAACCAAAAAAGGAAAAAAAAAAAAGGCATTTCAATATGGGGCCCTAGGCTTTTTTTGGTAGGTTACCATTAGAGAAGAATAATTAAAAGGAAGAAACTCCTTTCAAGCAGGGCGGTGGTGGGCGCACGCCTTTAATCCCAGCACTCGGGAGGCAGAGGCAGGCGGATTGATGTGAGTTTGAGGCCAGCCTGGTCTACAAAGCGAGTCTAGGACAGCCAAGGCTACACAGAGAGACCCTGCCTTGAAAACAAAAAACAACAAAACAACAAAACAAAGAAACTCCTTTCAAAGGCATAGCTTTCACCTGCCTTAGTGCATTTATTTGTCTATACCTTCTGTTGCCTAAGAGCCTTGGGTCATGAGGAATTGAGTCAATAGCCTCTAACCAGAAGGAATTGCTTAGCCCCAGCTTGACTGGTCTATTCCACCTGTAGAAACAATATACCTAGGTATGGAAAACAACCTACTCTGGTCCCAGTCAAATCACAAAAAGAATTGTAACTTCCTGGTAGCTCCCTATGTGTATATACATGCCCCCCAGCCCTGCTGTTCCAATAAAGCGGTCTTAGCCTGTTGAAACAGTCTGTCTGCCTCTCTGCCTTTTCTTTCTTGGTTTTATTTGTTTTTAATATCATTTATTTAATTTTAACTTATGTGCATTGGTGTGAGGGTGTCAGATCTTGGCGTTACAGACAGTTGTGAGCTGCCATGTGGGTGCTGGGAATTGAACCCGGGACCTTTGGAAGAGCAGGCAGTGCTCTTAACCACTGAGCCATCTCTCCAGCCCGTTTGTTTCTTTTTGAGACAGGGTTTCTCTGTGCACCCCTGGTTGTCTTGGGCTCACTTTGTAGACCAGGCTGGCTTCGAACTCACAAAGATCTAGAGATCCACCATCAAGTCTGGTTCATGAGACTCCGAAAAAGACCACCAGGAGACGAAACCTATGCAAGCACAGAGGATCTTTATTCATAGCTCAAGCCGGGCTCCTAACCGTGATCCTGAAACATGATTCTTAATTCTTTTTTGGTCTCTCACCACCTACCTCTGCTTCCCAAGTGCTGGGATTAAAGGCAAGGGCCATCACCGCACAGCCCTGGCTCAGTTTTCTTTCTTTTTTTTTTTTTCGAGACAGGGTTTCTCTGTGTAGCCTTGACTGTCCTGGACTCACTTTGTAGACCAGGCTGGCCTCAAACTCACAGAGATCCGCCTGCCTCTGCCTCCCGAGTGCTGGGATTAAAGGCGTTTTCTTACATCATCCTGTAGCCTGGTTCCCTTCTTGTCCTTCCAAACCACTTCTACCACCTGGTACAGGTCTTAGCGTGTTTTGGAAACAAAAACAAACCTAGACCCTAAAACAACAACAATGAGGGGAATCTACCTATCTACCTAAACTGTGATTTACTCCAGCCAGGATGATACTCTCTCCTTCACAGAGTGACCTCCTCAAGTTTGTCTTGGCCCCTCTGCCATCTGTGCCCTCCCCAGGTCCGAGGCGAACATCAGTATCATCACTCTGCTGCAGGTGTCTCTGTCTCTGTCTCTCTGTCTCTCTCTCTCTGTCTCTCTCTCTCTGTCTCTCTCTCTCTCTGTCTCTCTCTCTGTCTCTCTCTCTCTCTCTCTCTCTCTCTCTCTCTCTCTCTCTCACACACACACACACACACACACACACACACACACACACACACCTAGATCTTTTACACTATCGCTAACTCATGGCACAGGCTAAAAAGGACAAAGAAAATTTCAAGACTTGTGTTTGAATCACGGCCCCTCACTTTCATCTCTAGAGCCGCAGTCTCTGATTTGTAACCTGAGGAAAACAACTGAATTTGTACGTCTAGTCAGTTTATGGACAGCAGTAACAATGGATATCAGGTGTTTGGCGCCTAAGAAGTGATCAATAAATACTGAGTGGACCACATGCAGGTGTACCGGACCGCGACTTAGAGCTGCCCGAGGGTCATGTAAATAAATGCTCCATTACAGGGGCCCGGGAAGAGACTGGGCTTCCCGGGCCTAGAAGGACGAGGCTCTAATTCCCGGAGGGAAGAACAACCATGCGGACCCGCCCCACCTCCTGGAAGTGACGACACAGGGGCGAGTGGCGCCGCTGCCGGGCCTTCGCGAGAGGGCGCGCGCAGCATGGCGGAAGCGGAAGGGAGTTCTCCGCTTCTGTTGCAGCCGCCGCCGCCCCCTCCTCGGATGGCGGAAGTAGAAACGCCGACGGCGGCCGAGACGGACATGAAGCAGTACCACGGGTCCGGTGGTGTCGCCATGGACGTGGAGCGGAGCCGCTTCCCCTACTGCGTGGTATGGACGCCCATTCCGGTGCTCACGTGAGTCTCTTCCGGTGTCGCCGCGAAGACGGGAAGGGCCCGAGCGTCCTCTTGTGTGCTATTCTAGCTTTTTTCCCCCCAGACTTGGCGGCAACCTTTAACTCCCGGCCAGGCCGGCACCCGGTCCCTAGAACCCCCGTCACCTGTGCGGTGCGCGTCCCCGCTAGATATGGGGCATGTTTCCGGCCCTGGTTAACCCTGGTCTAATTGGGCTGGAGGACAAGTGTCAGCAGGCCCCTGAGCTGCAGGTGTACAGAAAGGTCCCTTATCCGTTGTCTGAAGAGGCAAGTCCCGTCTCATCAGTCCTCGCTAGGTTTTGTTTTGTTTCCCACTCATTGAACAAATGAGTGCTTGTTGGCCATATGTTATACACAAGACGTCATTGCAAAAGTAATGAGAGTTTCATTGATGCCAGACAAGTTCATGGAATGTCAGCATTGCCAACGGTTTTGCTCCCTACACCTCCTGATTTGCAAGACAGTATGGGGGTACCTGGGTGACTGCCTCCCAGTGGAAGAAGAGCAGTTTACTGCCCTCCTACTTTAGTCTTAACAGCCTGGACAGTTTGCAAGCTTGAGTTTTTAAGTAGGAATCCTCTGCCCCCACGGTGAGGCAGAGTTTCTTGTAGCATTGTCTTGGTCGGTTTACTGCCTCAGCAAGAAGACGTTCGGAAGTCAAGTTTACTGACTGTATAACTCATATACACTGAAGAGATTTTCTCCCCTCTATCTGGTGATCTGCACCTTTAATTCCAGCACTTGGAGGCATAGGCAGGCAGGTGTCTGTGAGCCGGAGGCCAGCCTGGACTATATGGTGGGAATTCCAGGCCAGCTAGGCCTGCATAGTGAGACCCAGTCTGAAACAACAACAACAAAACAAAAAGAGCCAGGTTGAACCGGGCAGTGGTGGTGCACGCCTTTAATCCCAGCACTTGGGAGGCAGAGGCAGGCGGATCGCTGTGAGTTCGAAGCCAGCCTGGTCTACAAAGGGAGTCCAAGACAGCCAAGGTTACACAGAGAGACCCTGTCTTGAGGAAACCCCCCCCCAAAAAATAATAATAAAAGAAAAATATTGGAAGTCTGAGTCTGAGCACTGTGGTTCACACCTCTGATCTGAGGCCACTCCAGGAGATTATAGTAGGAAGGTCCCTGAGATTTTGAGGCGATCCTAGGCTACAGAGCAAGGGTCCAACTTAGGGTATAAGAGTAAGATTCTGTAAGATCCTGGCCAGGCATGGTGGCACATGCCTTTAATCGCAGCACTCAGGAGGCAGAGGCTGGTGGATCGATGTGAGTTCAAGGCCAGCCTGGTCTACAAAGTGAGTCCAGGTAACACAGAGACACCCTGTCTCGAAAAACCAAAAAAAAAAAAAAAAAAAAAACAAAACCCCAGAAAACTAAATAAATAAATAAATAAAGTAAGATCCTGGATCCCCCCTCCTCAAAAAAACCTTACAACATGTGCGTGTTAATTTTGTTCATTCATTAACTGTTCCCTAACACATTTGCTAGTGACTCCTTGTGCCTCTGTAGATGTAGGTTTCTTCCTACTGTGTGAGTAAAACATAGGTCATCAAACTTGGCACCTGGTGCCTTTACCTACTGAACCATTTGTAGCCTCTCTTTTTTTTTTTTTTTTTTTTAAAAAAAGCATTTGTGGCTTGGTCCTCTGCAGAGAAATGGTAGCAACTTGAGGTGAAGACACATCGTTTCCCATTTTCTAGGCTAGAAGTAGCAATGTCTCAGTTCTCTTCAGATCTGTGTTCGTAAGACCAAGATGAGTTAGCCTCTGTTCCTGTCAGAGGACTGACCCCTCAGCAGAAGGGTCAGGTACAGATAAACTAACCTTTGAAGTGACGTAGCTGTGTGAGGTTGGTGACGGTGCGTGCAGGTGTAGGGGTTGGTATAGGGACTCTGATGTCTGTGATAGGGAGATCAGAGGAAGGAACTGAGTCCAGCACCTATCCCTCTTCCAAGATGTTAATAACAGCTGCCACTAGTAATAAAAATAACTAAATATTTCACACTCCCTGCCATCCAATCCTTACATCACCAACCTGTGAGAGTCGACACTGTGCTCGTATGTAGATGAGGTAGTAAGGGCCTCACACTCCAGGCTGAGCAACTGACTCACTCCCTAAGCCTTTACTGAGGACCACGGTTGTCCTAGGTCAGAAGACGCAGCAGCTGCCCTAGCTCTGGAGCTTGCCCCTGGGGAACGGACAAGCTGCAGGGAGAGTTGCTTCCCCAGGGCTTTGCTAGCACAGAGCGTTAGTGTTGTATCTCCAACAGGCATTCCCAGTTCCATTGGCCATCAGCATGTTTGTGATGTAGATAGAGTATTGCTAAAAGCCAGGTCCCTGGTCAGTTGAAAGGAACCTTTTTTCAGGAAGAGCCTGGGATTGGTTTCTGAGAAGCCAGAGGAGCAGTTTCCCACAGTTGTTGGCGTCCATACTGTGTTCACTGTGGCTCTTCAGCTACTTACTCTTTGTCAGTTAGATAGCAAGTATTTCCTGACTACCTCCGAGCAACATGGAGCACCCCACATGGAGCACCCCACATGTGAGCCGCAGTCTGCAGTGGCTGCAGGCAGTAGGCCGCCTCAACAGAGTGACTGTTACTCTGCAGAAACATGGAAATGAATATCCTGCTCAACACTAAATCTGAGACAAGGCAGAACCTAGCTTCACCTTTTTTCTTTTCTTTTGGGGTGGTGGCTTTTGAGACATGGTCTCTTTATGTAGTCCTGGCTGCCCTGGAACTTACTCTCTCCCTCACTGCTCAGGGCGGTGTATCAGGCACCTGTCTCCTGAGACAATTTGCTAGCCCTAAATGCCTCCCCCCATTCTTAACCTTCCTCATTGAAGGGTTACTTACATATCATAAGATGCACAAATGTTAGACATACAGTTCAATTAAAAAAATTTTTTTTTGAGAAGAAAAACTGGGGCTGGAGAGATGGCTCAGTGGTTAGGAGCACTGCCTGCTCTTCCAGAGGACCCAGGTTCAATTCCCAGCACCCACATGGCAGCTCACAACTGTCTGTAACTCCAAGATCTGACATCCCTACACCAAAGCACATAAATTCAAATTTAAATAAAGTATTTTAAAACAGTGAGTTGATACACCAAAAAAAAAAAAAAGAGAGAGAGAGAAGAAAAACTTTATTATTGTACAAGGGTGAAATTGGATAGGGAAAGATAGATGCAGTAGGTAATCAGTGCCCTGCTTAGCATCGTATGCCCATTCCAATGGCCATGAATGTGCCAAAGGTGCCGCCACTCTGCATCATGGTTTTCCCAATGCCTCCCATCAGCTCTGGACCCCGCATTCCGATCCTGAGACAGGAGAAGGTGCCGAACAGCGCCCCGGCCGCCATGCCCACAGCACAACCCATGACAAAGCCCATCTTCACGCGGTCGAAGCAGCTGGGCTGGGACTGCCCGTAGAGACCCACGGCCACCGGCATCTCGTTCGCCGCCGCGGTCGCTCAGCTCTACGTGTGGGACCGAAAGCTTAGGCCTCAATTAAAATTTTGAGGTTTTCGTTCTTTTTCAGTTTATGGGCGGGAGAAACAGTTCAGCAGTTAAAACCACATACTATTACGTAGGACTCAAGTTTACTTCCCAACCTGTGTCAGGTGGCTGGGATCCAGTGCTTGTGGGCACTCGTACATACTCATATCAGCCACACTTGAGATATCTTCATTTTATTATTAATATGTGTATGTATACAGGAGTGTGTCACATACACATGTGCAGGTCAGAGAACAGCTTTTTGGAGTCGTTTTCCCTTCTACCATGAGTCCTAGCGGTCAAACTCAGGTCATCAGGCTTGGTGGCAGGCACCCTCACAGCAAAGCCACTTGCCAACCACAGTTCAATAGCTGTAGATTTGTTTTGTCTTCTCTGGAACACTAAACAGCATTGGGTTTTTGTTTAGCTGGATTTTCGGCTTCTCTGTGTGGCCTTGTCTGTCCTAGAACTCAGAGACCTGCCTGCCTCTGCCTCCCGAGTGCTAGGACTAAAGGCGTGCACCCCCGCTGCCCAGCAACAGTGCTATGTTTTATACTCTTGGGTAAGACTTACCTCCAGGTGTAGTAGAGATGGGGCCACCCCCTGCCCCCCATCCCTCCATGTGTGGAGGTGTAGTTTGGCTTGGTATTTTTTGGTTTTTGTTTTTGAAGACAAGGAGAGTCTCTGTGTAGCCTTGGCTGTCCTAGACTCACATTGTAGACTAGGCTGGCCTCAAACTCACAGAGACCCACCCACTTGCCTCTGCCTCTTGAGTGCTGGGATTAAAGGTGTGCACCACCATGCCTGGCCCCTTGGTTTAAAGAGCCTTATTTTATTTTATTTTATTTTATTTTATTGTTGTTGTTGTTTTTGTTTTTCAAGACAGGTTTCTGTATAATAGCCTCCTAAGTGCTGGGATTAAAAGTGTGTGCCACCATGCCTGGCTAAGATTTACTTTTATATGAATGGGTGTTTTACCTGCGTGTATTTATATGGACACTGCATGCATGCCTGGTGGTCAGAAGAGGGTGTCACACACATCGTGTGGAGTTGGAGTTTTGGAGTAAGTGCTACCTTGTGGGTGTTGGGAACTGAACCTAGGTGTTCTGTAAGAACTGTAAGGTCTCTTAATGGCTTACCATCTCCAATCCCACCACACACATTTTACTTATTTATTGAGGCAAGGTCTCACTGTGTATACAAGGCATTTGCTAGGATTACAGGCATATGCCAGCCATGTCCATCTCAGTTGGGTTTTGTTTTGTTTTTTAAATTAACTTAGAGATAATTTACATATAACAAAAGATATACTTTTTTATGTACATGGGTGTTTTGCTTGCATATAGATATATCTGTGCAGCACATCTGTACCAGGTGCCCACAGAGGACAGATGGTTGTGAGCTGCCATATGGGGCTTGGGAATTGAATCCAGCTCCCCTAGAAGAGCAGCCAGTGCTTTTTTTTTTTTTTTTCTTTCCTAGACAGGGTTCCTCTGTGTAACAGCCCTGGCTGTCCTGGGCTTGTTTTGTAGACCAATCTGCCTTTGAACTCACAGAGATCCACCTGCCTCTGCTTCCCAAATGCTGGGATTAGAGGCGTACAGTGCCATACCTGGGTACTCTTAACCACTGAGCCATCTCTCCAGCCCCAGTAAACAATACTTTCCCAGCACTTGGGAGGCAGAGGCAGGCAGATCACTGTGAGTTCGAGGCCAGCCTGGTCTACAAAGTGAGTTCAGGACCGCCAAGATAATATAGAGAAACCCTGTCTCTAAAAAATAAAAATTAAAGCACACTTAAATATTTATTTATGATTTATTCATATGCATATGAGTACTTTCTCTGCATGTATACCTGCATCCAGAAGAGGGCACCAGATCTCATAAATGGCTGTGAGCCACCATGTGGTTGCTGGGAATTGAACTCAGGACCTCTGGAAGAACAGACAGTGCTCTTAACCTCTGAGCCATCTCTCCAGCCCGAGGTCTACATTTTTAAGTGCACAGTTCAGTGAGGATTTTTGCTTTTTGCAGTGCTGGGGTTCAGACCCAGGGTCTTGTGTGTGCCAAGCAGGCGCACAGGGCCCGTGTGTGTTGTGTACATCCTCTGAGGCAGGACTGCCGAGGCTCCGCCTGCAGCGCTGACAGACAGGCTTCCAGAGAGGGTGCTCACCTCCCAGCAGAGGTCTGGCTGCTCCTTGTGCTTGCCTGCCATTGGCGTCCATGCCCTCTAACAGGGGTGCCCCCCAGCCCTCGCACCTCCATAATGTCACCACACGCTCCCCAGCTGAAGTTTCTGCAGCGTCTGCCTGCTGGGGGAAAGCCCCTCAGCCCTGTCCTTTCCCTGCTTCGTGTCCTGACAGGTGGTTTTTCCCCATCATCGGCCACATGGGCATCTGCACGTCTACAGGGGTCGTTCGGGACTTCGCTGGCCCCTATTTTGTTTCGGTGAGTCCCTGTTTCCTCTGCCCTGACTCCAGGCTCACATAGAAGACTGGCCTGGGCCCAGGAAGTCACACATAACTCTCAGCGCTGGCCTGGCCTCTGCCCCTCACCAGTGTTTGACCCTTTCCTTCTCTTGCCTCCAGGACAGGCCAGGAGGGCAGTGTGGCCAGAGGAGTCTTAGGTAACTGGCTCAGCCCTCTGCCCCCGTCCCTGGGTATCAAGACATGGGTAGGGGTTAGAGGCAAGAGTGGAGTCAGACCATCCAGGAACCACATCTTTGGACCTTCAGAAGGTGGGAGCCATGGTTGGGGCACAGGGGAGGCTGATATGGTTCCCAGGGTGGGGGTGTTAGAGTGAACCAGCCTTGTTCTCCAGTCTGCTTCCTGGGGTGGGCCAGCACTAGACCACTGGCTCTTTCCAGATGAGCACATGGCATTTGCCCGTTTCCAGGCAGCTGAGGCTGGAGTGAAGAGGGGTGATGACACAGTCTGCTGCACACATCTAATAGGGCAGTGTCCATGCCCCTAATCCCACCATTGGGAAACTGAGCCAGGAGGACTGCTAAGGGTTCAAGGCCAGTGTGGGCTACATAGAGAGTTCTAGGACTACTAGGGCTATGCCGAGAGACCGTGTCTCAATATACATAGATGATATTTCTGGTGTGTGTGTATATGTGTATGTGTATACAGGGAGCCTAGGACACCCCACTACTCTCACCCTCATAAGAAGATTGTGGGGGGTCCAGCAGCCTCTGTCCTGCACTGAAGGTGTCGCACTCCAGACCCCTGGGAACGTCACTATTTCACTGAGCAGTGAGAGGGCCGGTGTTACACATACCTCCTGCCTCTAACAAAAGCTCAGAGACTGCCTGAGGACTAAGAGAGGGCCAGAGAAGCTCCTGGGTGCTGCCCTGCCTCTTTTCACAGAGCAGCAGCTGCTGTGACACTACGCATGCCATGCCATGCCCTCCTATGTCACTGCACTTCAGCCACTGACCCAGGGTTGTCATCGTCTGCCTGTAGTTTCTCCACTGACTTCTGCTCTTGTCTCTGAACAGGAAGACAACATGGCCTTTGGAAAGCCTGCCAAGTAAGTGAATACTGTGTGCCTGGCCAGGGCCACCTTCCTCCTGTCAGAGCAACAAGCCAAGCCCTGTGAGGTGCAGCAGGAGCCAGCACCCTAAGCACAGTTGAGAAAGACGGCCAGAACCTATGAGGACACAGCACCCTGTAGCAAGTACTAGAGTGTCAGTCCCTGTCTGGGTCTCATCTTGTGACCTTCTCTGGGAGCTCATATTTTCAACCCTATGGCACAGAAGTAAAGAAAGGGATGGGACTTGGCAGCATCAGTTAGGAAGCACCAGAGCTGCTCTCATAGTCAAGTCTGTCTTTCTGTGTAGGCTGGAGTCCTTCAGCCCCTTGGGAGCAAGCAGGCCATTTAAAGAGTAGGAGGCTGCTCAGCACTCTGCTGTGGCTTTCTGTTTGGAGGGCAGGAAAGCAGCTCAAGCCCTCTGAGGGCAAAGCAGCTTCATTGCTGGCTTGTCTTCATCTCTTCAGTCCTGGCCTGATGTGCCTCAGAACTACAGCAGGTAGCCTATGGCCCAAAGCTGTGCAGGAGGCTGCAGGGCGAGGAGGCTTGGAGCAGAGCTCCCTGTCTGACTTCCTCAGGCTGGTGGAAGTGTGGTCTTGGGGGTCATTTGGGCTGTTTGGCTTTTGTATTTCCAAAGGCAGTTTTGAGACATTTCTTCTGTGAGTGGGAGCCCCTGAGCCCCACAGTGCAGGCCACAGTGGTTTCTTGCTTCCACAACCACTAGTGATCCCACTGCACTGTGTGTGTGCACCCCTTCCCCCAACTTCTGCCTGAAGCCACTGGGGCTCTCTATTGCTTCCAGAAGCCACTCTCACCTGCCTGATGGGTATGGCCTTCAACTCCTAACAGCTTTCCTACTCTGTTAGCAAGTTGAGTGGGGTGACTTTGGGGGAGAATGCTGCTGCTGGACTAACCACCTCAGTCAACATTCAGGCCTGTGACTCCTGCCCAGCTTCTCTCCCCGTCACCTAGTTTTCTCCTGAATCCTCCAGGATTGCTCTGTCACTTCTTACTGGGACACACTGTACAGCTTATGCTTCCTGCCTTGTTCACACTGTTCCCACAGCCTCCAGTGCTGACCTAACCCTCTCCCATCAGCCTAGACTCAGGGGTTTCTTGTCTTCACTCCTTTAAGGTTGCCATGACAAAATGCCAGTGTGTGGGTGGCTCGTCAACAACAAAAAGTCTCAGCTTTGGAGACTAGGAAGGCCAAGATCAGGGTGCTGGTGGGGGCCACACACGGTGAAAGGAATGAAGTCTCTCAGGTCACCCCACCATAAGGGAATGAAGTCTCTCAGGTCACCCCACCATAAAGGAATGAAGTCTCTCAGGTCACCCCACCATAAAGGAATGAAGTCTCTCAGGTCACCTCACCATAAAGGGACGCTGTCAGGGGTTAAGATTTCAACCTAAGAATATGGGGGCAGACAGACCTTAGCACGCTGGTCCTGCCCGCTTCCAGCTGTGTGCTGGCATATTGCTTCCTGGGGAGAGGTGAGCAGACTCGGCTTCACCCTAGATTGGACACTGGTTGTACCCAAGTTGAGTTTTGTGAGCCTGAATGTACAGTTGTTTCACCTTCTAGAATCCCAAGGAAGGAAGGGCCTTGAGACTCTTGTTTTAGGAATTTCCTGAGCCTGGGAGTTTTCTCTGCTTCCTGGGTGTCAGGAGCTCTCCTCTAAGAATGTTTCGATTGGGAGGAAATGGCCAGACAACCCTCGACCTGGGCCTGCTTCACCTCACAGCCTTGGGCACCCGGGACAGAGAGCATGCCTAAAGCTGGCAGGCCACAAAAGGGGCTGAGCCAGTGCCCAAGACACCCCTCTTTCTTTCAGGTTCTGGAAGTTGGACCCAGCACAGGTCTATGCTAGTGGGCCCAACGCGTGGGACACGGCTGTGCACGATGCCTCTGAAGAGTACAAGCACCGGATGGTAGGTAGGGACTGGGGCAGAGGGCCATTGTCCCCACCCTGCCCTCCAGCCTGACCCAGCTGCTCTTGTGTCTCCAGCACAATCTCTGCTGTGACAACTGCCACTCACACGTGGCATTGGCCCTGAATCTGATGCGTTACAACAATAGCACCAACTGGAACATGGTGACGCTCTGCTTCTTCTGCCTGATTTATGGGAAGTACGTCAGGTGAGCTGTCTTCCCACCTACAGGCTCCCCCGGCCACTCTCCCAAGCATTCTGGAAAGGCTGTCTTTGGAGTCCTTCAGTTACCAGGGACAGTTAGAACAGAGACTGAGTTTCTGGTGGAGAGCAAGGTGGCCGTACCAAAGTCCTCCACGTGTGTTTCCAGCTGACCTGTCACCTGCCTGCTGCAAGTGAGGATCTGACCAGCTGCTTCTGGTCTATGGTTGTCACTGGTAGAGGGCTGCAGTTGTCCTGGCTTCTAGAGAAATTGAGTTTGCAGCTGTGCAGATGACTATAGACCCTCTTGGGTAGTGTCACTGCCTTCACAGGGCCCTCCCCTGCATTCTCTGTCAGAGGTGTGCATCTGGACAGCTAGGCTCATAGTCCAGGCAGACCTCTGAAGCCACAGCCTCATGACCTGTGAGGCCTGAGACATCTGTCCCTGCCCACACCAAGAGAGGACTAAGGTTGAGGAGTTCCCTATCCCACAGCAGACCCCAGACTTAGAAACAATTTCCCACTTGAGCTGATCCCCAACCCCGCCTTTATTCCTAATTGTGCTTATCAGGAGCTTCTGGAAGGGAACTCTCAGGGGACTTGTAGACGGCTCTAGAGACCCTCAAAAAGAACATCACAGGACAGGATTGGGCCAGAGCCAGGGTTGAGTTGAAGCCATGGCTCCTGGCCATGCAACACTGAGCTCACATCCATTTCCATCTCAGGGGTCCCCCCTGGAAGCCCCTGGTCATGAGTGACTGTAGATGCCACTGAGGCTCAGTCCGTTTGTTTCCTGTCCCTTGGCTGACCAAGTTGAAGGAAATTCCAGGAGGCCCCTGGGAACTTAAGACTTGTCAGGGTTGGGGATGGAGGGGATTCTGGGCCGTATGCCTGCTCACCTGCCCCTCCCCTCTGTTCTTCTCCCTTGTCAGTGTCGGGGCCTTCGTGAAGACCTGGCTGCCCTTTGTCCTTCTCCTGGGCATCATCCTGACCGTCAGTCTCATCTTCAACGTGCGGTGATGGCTTTCGATGGCCTAAGCCCACCAGGCCCCAAGGAGGCCCCTGCCACCCACCCCTGTGCTCCCAGTTCTTTCATCCCCACCCTCAGGCAGAGTCGCCTCCTGGGTTGGAAGTAGGGTCAGGACTTGGGGTGGGAATGCTGAGGGAGTGTGAGATGAGGTCACTGTGAGCCTCCTGTCCTCTCTCCCTGGACTTGTGGCCTCACTCTTGTGGCATCCCCATTGCCATCCTGGGAAGGCCTGCCTTCCTTTCGAGCCCCTCCTGCCACTGCCACTGGACTGCTTCTGCCATGCCCAGGTACAGTGAGGACGAGGACCCATGAGGCAAAGCAGTGTTCGGAACTGGAGTTGAAGCTGCTTTCTGGCTTGTCATGTCCCAAAGTGGGGATGGTATTCTGAGAAGTGCTGTGAGCCAAGAGACTTGGAACCTTCTCTGCTGGCCTAGAGTGGACTAAAGGGCTGGCTAGGCCCTTCGCGTATCTGCTAGAGCTGCAGTGGCATAGTGTGTGCCCAACACACCTGACCTGGGCCCTGGCCAGCATGGTGAATGGCACTTATGTGTAAATTAGGGTATGTGAATCCCACTTGTTTCTTCCCAGGAGTCCTCATGCTGGGCATAGAACGCCTTAGGTTCAAAGTGTGAGTAACCCATGATGGCCTGGGTCTACTTCCTGTTGGGCCCTGTGCAGCCTGCTTCCCCCGGTCCACTGGCTCCTTTATAAGGGGCTCCCTGGCAGGAAGTAAAGTTTCAAGTCCAAGTGGTGTCTTGTCGCTTTCTTGTCACTGCTAACAACACCATTCCCAATCTATGTGCCAAGCTCCCTTCTGGAATGAATCTCCCATCTTCCCTGTCGGGAAAAACTTGGATTGGGGTTAGGACCAAAGACCAGAGCCTTCCTCTGAGGTGACCTGCTTCCTCAGCTCGGGATGCACAGTTTGGGTAAGCCAAGAGGAGTGGCAGCTCTTGGCCCTGCTGTGTATGGTGGCCGTGTTGAGCTTCTCGTGATTACTTCACAGCCCTGTCCCTGGTGCCTCCCTCTGCGGCTGCCAAGTTCTCAGCACACACCAGTGTCTACTCCTCTCTGATCCTTTGCTTTCCACCAAGCTGTTTCCAGGACAGCATGTGACTGACGGCCTGAGGCCTAGCATGGCCTTGGGTTCTGTGCCCAGCACTCAAATGCTTCCTCTACTGGCCAGTAAAGCAGACATTATCAGTCCCACGTGACATGAAGAAATGAACACCGTGGAACTTGTCCAAGTTTGGAGGAAGCAAAGAATGGCTCAAAAGCCAGCAGAGCCCCACCCTAGAAAGGTCTTTTTGGCCTGGACTGCCAAGATTGGATAGCTTCCTGGGGTGCTCAGAGGTGGGAGGAGGGCTGGAGAACTGCCCCTGAAGAAAGAAGGATGCTGTCTGTCACTCCTCTACCGAGAGACACTTGATGGTGCAAGTGGCCACCAGAATGCCTACTTCCATAGGGGACACTTGTGTTAAATGCTTTTCCTAATATATTTTACCAATAAAGAGTCAGGAGCCAGGGGGCTGGAGAGATGGCTCAGAGGTTAAGAGCACTGTCTTGTTCTTCCAAAGGTCCTGAGTTCAATTCTAGCAACCACATGGTGGCTCACAACCATCTATAATGAGATCTGGTGCCCTCTTCTGGCATGCAGGCACACATGGGGGCAGAGTACTGTATAAATAAAAATCTTAAAAAAAAAAAAAAAGACTCAGGAGTCAGATGTTGGGTGAAAACCTGCTATCTCTGAGAGGCAGAGAAAGCCCCCGACCTTCCTACTCAGATAACATCCTGATGGGAAAGGCTAAAAGGCTTACCAGCTCAGCTGACAGCCCAGGAAGAGAGGCCAAAGGCCGAGGAGCTCAGGGCTCCTTCTAATTCCACACACTGTTTACCCCTCAACTCAAGGCCCCTCTTCCCCTTTAATACCTGTCAGCTGGTTTCTTGCTCTTTGGCTTGACCCAGGGTTAACTTTATTAAACCCTGTGTACAGAAAGCTCTCAGATTAAAGGTGTGTGCTAGGGCTCAAACAGGTTAAACAAAAGACAGGTTCTCCCACAGCACAGTGGAATCAAATATCCTGCAACAGACACTAGTGGAAAGGAAAATAGGCGTGTAAATGCATGTTTTCACTGAGCTACCATGTACAGGTATTTTCTAACATTAGGGAATTCACTCAGTGTTAGTCAAAACCTAAAAAATGTGTATGTGTGTGTTTGGCCTTGTTTTTCAAGACAGGGTTTCTCTGGAGTGCTGGCTGTCCTAGAACTCATTCTGTAAACCAGGCTGGCCTGGAACTCAGAGATCAGCCTGCCTCAGCCTCCTGAGTGCTGGAGTGCAGGTGTGTGCCACCACCTGGCCTAAGAATTATTAGCTACTTTAGAGAAGGAAAAGGAAACTGAAAGTTAAGACTGACAAGTCAGAGGGCGAGAGTGGCAGTTTAGAGATTTAAGAGCCCTGGCTGTTCTTCCAGAGGGTGGGGGGGGGGGGCTCGACTCCCAGCACCCACGTGGTAGCTCAACCACCAGAAAAATAAACTAATATAAAAAGTTTGAGGCTGGAGGAATGAGTGACTCAGCAGTTAAGAGCAAAGATTGAAGCCGGAACGTGGTTGGCGCACGCCTTTAATCCCAGCACTCGGGAGGCAGAGGCAGGTGGATCTCTTGAGTTCAAAGACAACCTGGGTGATAGAGAAACTATCTTAGGGGGAGAGTGCTTAGCTGACTCTTAGCACCTGTTGCTCTTGCAGAGGACCTGGGATCCTAAACACCCACGTGGTGGCTCACAACCCTCTGTAACTCCAGTTCTAGAGACGGACACGTTCCTCTGGCTCCCTTGTGCACTAGACACTCGTGTGTTCCACATCTATGCAGTCAACACCTTTGTGCACATCATAAAGGGCTGAGAGGCAGCTACGACTAAAATGTAGATTGCCACAGACCACACTTCCAAGATCCAGGTACTCTGAGACCCAAAACAGGTTCTACTGAGCAAGATGTGGCAGAAGACGACGGTGAAAGCGTGGGATCCTTGGCTGTCACTGGACTCTCTGGATGGTCAGAGGTGCTAGAATGGCTGTGGGCATTGGTCTGTTGGCGAGAGGCCACCTGGCATCTTACTACATGCCAGCTGTACCAGGAGCCGATATACCAGCTGTACCAGGCGCCGGTCTGCCAGCTGTACCAGCTTCTCTTTAGATTCTACTCTGCAGTTTGCACAGAAGGAAGTTACTACTCAGAGGGGATAAGAAACCTACTCAAGGCTATACAGTGCTGGAGCCCCGCCTGGCCCAAGGCTGCCTAGTAGCAACTTTACCATCCTCCTATTACCGTGTGGTTCTTAGAAAAGTTTCCAACTTTGCTTTCAAAGCTATTGTCTATCAGCCCTCCGCGTTAGAGCGGGTCTGCTACCTAGTCCACAGATGGACCAAACTGAGCCTTGAGTTAGCCCTTGTAAGCGAGGCATGCTTCAGTTACCTGCTAAGTCCACAGGACAGCTGGGGACCAGCCACAGGGGCTCACAAAACTGGCCCTGGGTTCTCTGACAGTGGCCCTGGGTGCACCAGTGCACCTGGGGAGTCGCAGTCCAGGCCCGGTTTTGCACCAGGCCCTGCCGAGGTGTCTCCTCCTCCTCCTCCACCTCCTCAGGGCTGGGGCGGCAACAGCTGGGCGAGTCAGCTTTAGTCCTCACCGCTCTTGTTGTCTCTGAAAGCTTTTCCTGGAGAGCTGGACTTGTGGTTGAAGTTGTCCTCTACGGGACCCCTGCAGGTAACACACCTCCCTTGCCAGTGGTCTAAGGGACAGGCAGTGCCACCTGGTGTCCTGAGCACACCCTGGCACCTCCAGAGCTGGGGTGGGGGAAGCGCAAGGAAGTTTATGACTCTGGCCTGGCCAGGCAGATCAACAGACTTTCACCAAAGGGTTTGCCCCTCTGGTGGGGTGTTAATACAGGATTGGGGGGGTAGGGGTTAGGGGGACACTGGCCACTTGATCTGCTTCTGAAAGAGAAGGAACTTGAGGCAGAGAGGCCTGGCCTTGGAGGCCCACAGCCTAGCCCAATCAGAGCCGTAAAGACAAGGCCAGGCACAGTTCCGCCAAATGTTCCTCCACTTTCACACACATACACATCTGGTGGTCCCCGGGGCGCAAGAGTACACACCACAACACAACCTGGGCTGGCCGACCACACAGGAAGAAATGCACACACCCCCGCCCCTCCCCCATAGCACTATCTCCCAGAAAGTCACTGTACACACCATCAACACTCCTGTAACACAGGTAGTATCACAGGGCAACAAAACACTCAGGGACAGAGGCTGTTCCTATACCCCCGGCCTGCAGACAGGTCTACCCTTTGATGCAGCAGCACAGCACAACAATGACGCTCACACGCCATGCCACTGAAGAGTCCCAAGCTGGCTTGATAGCCCGCACCTCAAGCGCGGTAGTAGCTCAGGGAAAGAGTCACTATCAGCACCCGGGCATTTGCCCAGGGCTGTGCAGATGGAGATGTGCAGGACATCGTCCCCCACCCCCACCTCCACCTCCACTCCTACCCCCACCCACCCCCGCCCCACCAAGGGAAAGTGGGGTAGGAGAGGCAGCTGGCTTACTTTGCTATGCTTGGACACTGAGTCAGCTGGGAGGAGACAGGCACAAGCCAGGACCTGCCCCTGAGCCGTCCTCCCCCCAGTTCAGCTCCACCTGGAGGCCTGGCATGGACCAAGGTAGGAGAGTAAAGCCTGACCAGTGGGCCCGGGCCAGGGCCACTACTGAGTGCTGGTCCCTTGCCACGTCCACACACCCCTCTCGGCTGGCACTGGCTTCCTTCCGGAGTGGCTGTGGTGCCTGGCCATGAGCTGTTTTGCCAGCTGAGACCTCCTGCCAGGTGTGGAGGTTGGGGAGCCCTGTGGCCCAAATGGGGGCTCAGAAGTTCCTTCAAGCAAGAGGGCAGGGCTGACGGTGGGGAATCTCAGGCTGGTGGCCTCAGTGGAATTGGGTGCTGCGGTTACCTCGTGGGGGAGGAAGTTGGGGGTGAGGGTTGGGGAGGAGGTTGCCTCAGACAGGAAGGCCAAATGGGCCAGGGGAGGGTGGAGGGAGGCGAAGGCAGAGGCAAGCTGGGTAGGACAAGCATGGGCTGTGGAGAAGGCCGAGCGAGCGTTTGCATGTTTGTGCAGGTGTATTTATGCATTTCATTGAGAATCAGGTTATGTTGTGTGCAAAATAGCAACTTTGAGCAGAACGAGCTGCTCTTAGTAGTTTGCAGCTGGGTTAAACCGTGCATTTGAGGGAAGACAGAGAGACCCGTGGATGTGCAGGGACCTGTTCCTGGGTGTGAGTAGGTACTTGCCCTTGTGTGGACACACTATGTGCAGGTTTGAGACTCACTGTGCAGCCAGGCGTGGTGGCACAGGTCTCTTGTGTATGTGTGCACAGTCCCTTCATGGTGTGTGTGTGTGTGTGTGTGTGTGTGTGTGTGTGTGTGTGTGTGTG